>JADLZL010003657.1:0-667138 GCA_015844335.1 Chrysopogon serrulatus | reverse complement strand
TGTCAACACCAGTAGCGTGACAGGCGGCCGGGGTTTTTACACACACCGTGTTACGGGGGGGGGACTTCTTGAGCCTACCGTGCTTCGGAGATCGATCTCGCAGTGTGTCCACAGACGGGTTATTTCTTTCTGGGGTGAATCCGGGCCCGAACTCCTTTTAACTGTCGAGACTTGATTGGGCTGCACGTGGTGGACTCACAGTGCGTGAGTTCTACGCCACTCTTTGGATCGACCAGGCCACGAGGTTCATTCACTTTTACCTTTGGTGGCCGGCCGTTCAAGACTCTACATCCGCGTGCTCCTGAGGCTTCTTGGCACGACCGCGGTCGACACCCGGCCTTCACCCGTCCTACTACCATGACACCGAGCCTCCCTCCGTCACCCTCACGGTGGAGAGGACTGCCTATTGAGGAGGGCTCGCGGGATCTTGAGGGAGCCGTTCGGACCGGGGTTCGGCGCCCGTCACCTGGGATCTTACCCCCCCCAGCGTCACGAGCGAGGTTATGAGAGGACTCTTACAGGGGAATTGTGCTGAGGGAGAGGCGATCACCGGGGTCGGCGGTGGCTCTTGTCTACTTCCCCCAGCCTCCTGGTACTTTTTGACATGGGATGTCTCATTGTTTACGAATGGAGGACACGATTACCGAGGAATTCAAGATAACGCCAAACGGCTGCCTTTTGCTCACTTGATACGCGTGATCCCTCGGCGTCTAATCTACCTTTCCCTCAGGAAGGCACTTGCGAGTTCCGGAGCCCACCACTACTTCCTTCCTGTCTACAACATGACTCGGCTAAGTGATCGGGCCACGTCAGGGCAACGGGGGCTGAGTGCGAGGGAGCCGAACCGCATTGCCGAGGGCCGAGCAGGACGAGGCGATTGAACTCTTGCTCGGGGCCGAGCTCACTCGAGATAGGCCGAGCCGACGGATGTGCTGGGACATTCCCTTGGGATAATTCGGCGGTGACTACGCATCCCACTCAGGGATACCTCACGTGCTCACGGCAGGCCAGGCGAGTAGTTCGAGGTTCTAGTGACAGTCGGCACTTCTTGCTATACTTGAGAACTTTCCACGATCGTCAAACCGGCAGGGCGAGGCTTCATCGGCTTCACCGGCGGCGGGCGGCGACAACGTAGCACTTCACGCCACGGCCAGGGCCGAGCTCAGGGGCAGCGGCTACTCGAGGTCCCGGCTTGAGACTCGAGCTTTGTTTTGTCGAACTTCGGCGGCAGGCTGCGGACCTTCGGCGTCGATCGTTTGCCTTCATGGAACACGTTGTCGGCACACTAGGGTTCCCGCCTTTGACTACACCTCCACTCGGCCCCAAGCGGACCTTCGATTCTCTACACTCCCGGCTCCTGTTACGGTCTAGCAGACTTCATAGTCGAAGTGTGGCCTGATTAGCTCACCGCCCGGCCGGTTTCCTCTCGGTACTTTGCTTCTCTAGGGGCTGGGTACACCCACGGACGGACAGGCTTCCTCCACCCCTTCGTCCTCGGGTACTTGTGACCCCATGAGCTCTCGGTGCTACTACGGCGGAGGAAATCAGCGGTTTCCCAGCCGTAGGGTCCTCAGGTGGTGTCGGGTCGACGGGGAGGCTCGATCACCACTACTACCGAGACTCACCCGTCATCGGTTGCTTCATCGAGCCTCCCGAGTTAGCCTCCCTCCTGTCACTACTACACGAGGCTACCGTTCCGGTTGCTGCCATTGCGGTGAGTACACCTCCTCAGTCGGTTCGTACTTTCGAGGCACGATCACCGCGACCGTGACGCTCGGCTTCTGATGGCCAGGCCATGTTAGTGTCGGTGGCTCCCACTTCTGCTTGACCACAAGGTTGAGCGATGCCTCGAGACCTGGCGGGAAGCGACCTAGTTGTGCGACAGCCCGAGACCGGGGCCGTTTCACCTCGAGAGACACGGCTGAGGGGTCGGACGGGGGCTTCGGCCGGTGGCGGCTTCGAGTCACTCCCGGACTACACGCAGTTTGAGCTGACCCTTGCGCTCGTCGGGACCCGATTTCGTCTGCAGCCCCACCTCCTCGGGGGAGCCTTGGGTTTTTGGTGCTTGGCGCCAAAGGGGAGAAGAAAGTCGGTATGTGAGATAGGGCGTGTGAGGGGGAGTTGACTTCTTTTGATGTGTGATACTCATGCATACATGCTTTACTTTTGTGCATCATGTGATACATGCTTTTGGTTGCTTTTGGTTGACTTGTGGATATGTGATATATCATGTGACATGAGGTTTACTCATGACTTGTGCTCTCTACTCTTCATATATATATGCCATGTCATGTCACATGTTGATGCTCATTTACTATGCTTTCATGATTTATCTTTTGATATCTGAGCCCTATGTCTCTTGTACTGCATTCATTCATATTCCATTGAGCACATGTTGGCAAGTCGTATATAGCTTATCTAACCCTTTTTGTTCTTATTGTCAAAAAGCTATACGATTCAAGCTTTTTGAAAACCTCATTCACTCTCATACTCAAGGTTGTTATCATCAATCACCAAAAGGGGGTGAAAACATCTAGGCCCCTAGTGGGTTTTCGTTGATTAATGACAATGTAAAATTATTGTGACTAACGTGTGTTTTGTAGAAACCGTTTGAGTTAGATCATGATAATGGTGGTTGATTGGGCAATCCATTTGGTATTCATGCCCGGCGATCGAGATCATTTTTCGTTTTCAAAGGATGGGCGACAAGGTTAGGGCGGCTAGTTCTAAGTGTCGTTTGGCATTGGAGAGACACTTAGAGTAGCTAAGACTTTGTTTTTACCTTTGTACTACTATTAAGGGGTTTGAATGGGTAACTTGACCTAGGTGAGTCTAGTGAGTTAGATGTGGTGCACACTTGTTCATTCTAGTCCTAAGGCAGCCTAGGATTGGCCCAAAGATCAGTAGGAGTCAAAGCCATGCGAGGGAGGTCGCGATGGCGGAGTCATTCGACCATTTTGGCTCGATCGGACAACGGCACAACTGACCAGATTAGCGTCCGGTCGGTGTATGTGAGGTGCGGAGTGGCCGGACCCTGCCCCCAGCGGTGGACCGGGGCCTTTCCGGTGCCATCGGCTCGTGGTCAAGTTGGACGGACGGCTGATCCGGCGACAGGACGGGAATTCGGGGCATCGGTCCTTTGTCTAGAAGGTCGAGGAGAGGGAAATTTACGGCCGTGGCGTCGGTCATGGTGGACGGACTCGACCTAACGTCCGGTCATTGTGGCGTCCGGCGGTACGATTAGCCGTTATCGAACTGACCGGACGGCCGTCGGTCGCTCCGGCAGGCGTCCGGTCGACCTTAAACTACTGAAATACCCCTCTTCATGTGGGGGTTTATGTGGGGGGTATATATGCTCCCTTACCTCATTCAATTTAGATCTCTTGCTCATTCCAACAAATGAAGAACACCTTGGGAGTGCTTGAGGTGCAAAGAGCCCTAGCGAGGTTGAGAATCGATAATCCATTGCTTAGGACCTCATTAGTGGAAAGAGAGTAGCAAGTGTGCATCCACTCATCTCATTAGGCTTATGCAGGTCAAGTGAGAGTTCTTGCTTATTACTCTTAGTGATCGGCATCACCTAGACGGCTTGGTGGTGATTGGGAGCATGGTGATCATCCGGTGGTGATTGTGGATGGCCCATCTCATCTTGTGAGCGGTTTTGGGGGACTCACCGGCGTCGGAAAGTGACGAAGAATCATCCGTGAGTAAGAGCACTTGGTCCTTGCGGGGATCAAGGGAGCCACCCCTTAACATGGTGCTCCAAACGAGGACTAGTGGAGAGTGCCGACTCTCGATACCTCGAGAAAAAAATCATTGTGTTCCTCTCCCTCTCTTTACTTTGAGCATTTACATTCTCGCATTACTTCTTGTATTTACATTGCTAGAATTGCCATGCTAGAGTAGGGTTTGGAACCTAGGGGAGCATAACTTTTTGTGTCCTAGAGTCATAGAGAACACACATAGACACAAGGGGTGAAATGGGCTAAGCGTTAGGCTTTTACCATTGCGATTAATTTTAGAGAAGCCTAATTCACCCCCCTCTTGGGCATCTTGATCCTTTCAAGAACCACTACAGACACAAAAAGCAAGCCGACGAGAGATTTGTCTAGAGCGTCCTTGTGGCATAGCTGGTGTAACTCATTAAATCGGACAAGTATAATCATCACCATGGAAGTAATGATGGTCTCTCTAATTCTGGCCAAATCTAGTCATTCACTTTTACGCAACACGCCTCAATGTACCACAAGTTTAACAAGTACATTTGGCGTACCAAGTTCATTGAGGGCCGCGAGTTGTATAGACTCTTGCCATATACATATTCCTTCTTCCAATGATCAACTTCGAAGACAATTTCAATGGGTGCTTGGCCGAGCATTTGGGCCAAGCTTAGACCAATTTTCACGAAAAAAATCATCAAGTTGACCATAATTCACATCTCGGATATCTGTTCTAGCACGTTCAAAGTTTGAACCATATTCATTCCCAATAACTAGCGGGGGCACTGATTCTTGCGATTGTTCCCGAGCTGTGTGACACCCTGCCATTAACTCTTTTCTCTTTCTTCTTCACCTCCTCAATTGACTTCTAACGAGAGTCGGTCATAGTCCGATAGTGGCGAATCCTTACAAGCATCATGCATCTTTTTTACGGTGGCGTCCACCCTTTTGCCTTAGAACTTAAGGCGTAGTAAGAGGTATGGCTTCTCGGGGTTTTGCCCGCTTCTCTTTCGGCCTTCATTTTCTCAAAAAGCATCCCACATCGACTTTACGAAGCATCTAATTCTGTGTCGGTCTTCTCATAAGGCAGTTTCTTAGGAATAGTAGCTTGTTTTCTTAGGAGGCTTTCTTCTTCAGCGGTGGTGGGGCGGACACCTTCGTTTGTGTGGTGGGCCTCTTCTTTGGCGGTGGGGGCGGCGGTGTCGGCATTGGAGGCCGGCGTGGAGATGATGGGGCGGCCGATGTCGGCTTTGGGCTTCGGCTGTGGAAGCGATGGGGCCGAGGCGGTGTCGGCGTTGGGCCCGGCATGGAAGCGATGGGGCAGCGGTGTCGGCGTTAGAGCCCCGATGGAGGTGATGGGGCTGGTGGCGGCGTTGGAGCCCGTCGTGTGGAGGAGATGGGGCGGTGGGGGGGCAACCAAAGTCTTCCATTGCATCGTCAACCCCGTAACCTTTGTGACCATGTGGTGAATGGATAATTGGACTTAGGTTGTGGGAGATCTGTTGTGAAAACAATGTGGTATGAGTAAACCGTTATTTAAGCCAATACATAATTAGTGAAAAAATGTTTCGTTCACTTTCATCCGTACCTAGGGTTAGGATGTTGAGGAAGGAGGAGGTGATGCCCCGGAATAATGATATAGCGCTTGCCCAACATATGAATGTCTTCTCAAAACTTCTCCTAAAGTCTTCTCACTTGTCACCTCCTTCAATGTCAAAGGGGCACATTGCTACAACCTTTCACAACTCTATCCCACCGAGGCGGCTAGCACATCCGGTGGGGTATTATTAATGCCCCATGGCATCTTGGTGTCTTCGTATGGTCAATAGGAGATACAACACCGATAGCCACCATGACTATGGCATTCCCACGTGGAATGTGCAGCTCACATGTCATGAGAGGGATCGGTGATGTCATCCACGGGGAAAGCGCAGCCTGCGTCTTCTTGAATCATTGCCACCTCCGTGGAAGTGCAACCCCTTTTCAAGCGACTAGGGGGCGATGTTGACTCCCGGCTCTAATGCGGTTGCCTTTGGATGGAACTTAACACTATCCGCGCGCTTGCTTTTGATTTCCTCATTCATTCTCGCTTCAAGTGCTTTTCTCGCTCTCTTGCTTCACGAGCAAGCCGGCGTGATTCACGAATGATTTCCTCCATCCTGCGTTATCCGCTCGCCTCCCTCGTCCTTCTTTCTCTAGCGGCTTTTATAGGTCCCTTTGACTTTAGGAAGGCATGCTCCCCACCACACCTCCCCATAGCCTCTCGTTCGCCCCAATCGTGTTCAGTCTCTAGGGCAAATGTCGCCTCATCCTTATCTCTATTTGGCTACCACCTACCACTTTCAACCTAGCCTCGAGCACAAGCCATTCTCTCTGCTCTTTGGAGTTTAGAGCCATACACTACCTTTCCAGTCTCTAGGTCCAAAGCTTCCCCATGAATGAAAAACCAATACTTGGCGCCAAAGCTAGTTGATTGATTCTGGTTCGATCCCCTTGGCAAGAATCTCCTCCTCGTTCCATTCTTTCCCACCTAGGAATGGCACTCCCTTCGTACCACCCGATCCCAAGTGATGGTGGTATTGCTTTTGTCAAACATTACCGCTGGTTCCTTCTCACATGCCTCACCCTCATCCGATGTCTTGAATTGTACAAACTCATCCCAAAAGGGCCTCAACTTAACGTAGGCCTTAGTGTTGAAATCTGGCGTTATTATTCTTCATAAATATGTTGTACAATTTCTTCTTCCAACCACGGAATTGTGTGGCCATCTTCTTCATAGCCCAATTCCTAACTCTCTCCTTCAAAAGCTTCATCTTCTATATTGGCGTGAAATGTTGAAGGACATATTGCCAAACTAGTGCCTTGTCACGATCGGGATACAAAACTAATATGAGGAGCCCCTTTCTTTTGCTTCCATTCATGAGCATTGATCGGGATCCTGTCCCTTACAAGGTACCCACAAAGGGTGACAAATTTCCTTTCATGTGGTCCAAGTACTTTGCTGTATTCTCCTCGAATTCTGAGAGGATGAACCGACCCTCCAAAGGCTTCTTCGGGACCTCGTACATTTCTACTCTTCCCCCCAAGAGTTGTCGTCGATCCGGAGGGCTACATATGTAGAAACACAAAGATTATAAATATATTTATACAAATAAAATTATTTTGAATTTCATGTATACATAAGAGATTGTAGATAGACCTGCTCAAACATTGTCTTGCACGATATTTTCTTGCTCATCTTCATAATCGGTAAATCTGCGACTCCCGTCATCTACTTCTTGATTGTTGTCATCACCTTAAATTGATGGGTTGATTGGCACCACAAGGATTATGTCCATCATGGCATCATCCATGTTGTCATTCGGCTCGGCCATTTCGCAAATATATGTGTAGGACATTAGAACTGAATTTGTCATTTGTAAAAAAAAAATAAGGAATATGAAATGGTCTTTATACATGTCAACAATTAGGGTTTAGGATTAGGGTTTACATGCATGTATGCGTGATCGAGGGTTTAGGGTGTAGGGTTTAGGGTTTAGGTTAAAGGGTTTAGTCTAGTTTAAGGTCGAGGGTTTAGGGTTTACATGTATGTGAACACACTTAGGGTTTAGTGTTTGCATGTCAACACACTTAGGGTTTATAGGACTTCAAACCGATGGCGGGTCGTGGCGATGGCTTTTGGCCGAGATCGGATAAAAGTCGAGATCGGATTAGGGTTTCGCATCAAATTGTCGGTGATTTGGCGCATCACGTGATCATATTAGGTTTCGTAGTCGGATTAGGGTTTTGAGATCGGATTAGGTTTTGTGATTGGATTAGGATTTCATGATCGGATTAGGGTTTCGAGATTGGATTAGGGTTTTTGCGATCGGATTAGGGTTTAAGTGATCGGATTAGGGTTTCACGTCGGTGATTTAAATCGAATGATCGGATTAGCGCAGTTCGTGACATTCATCAAAAAAAGGAAACATCATATCGTTCTTATTCGTTGGCTCCTACAAAAATGATTTCTCGGCCCGATGGCGGTCACAACACCACGATCTTGGCTTGATGGCGATCACAAAAGAGCGCGTGCGGGGGGGTTAGTCTTTGTGTCGCCCAGGCTCTACTGAAATGAAATGGTCTCGGCTTCGATGGCCGGTCACAACACATGGTTTTTGGCTCAATGATCGATTGCGTCGGCGTGGCGTTGCTCACGTCGTTGTCGGGCATGGAAATGATAACAAAGCCGGCCGGGCGTGGAGGCGACTTCTGAGGGGCCTTGAGGTAGCCGGCGAGCTGTGTGAGTCACACCGGCGGAGGGTGGAGGTGGAGGGCAGGGTGGAAGGTCACGCCCGGCGGTGGAGAAGCGCTGCGTGTGGGTCACACCCGGCGGTGTGGAGGGCTCGAGTCGGGCCGGCGGTGGAAACCACTTGTAGCGGTGGAGATCGTGCTGCCCGGTGGAGCGGGGCCGCGTGTGGCCGGTGGACCTTCTTGGCCCGGTGGTGGAGAGGCGGCTAGCTTGGTCGCGCTGGGCGGCGGTCGAGGCCGCCCGGTGGGCGGCGATTCTGAGCGCCGCGCCCGGTGGAAGCGGCGCTGCGAGGTCAGCGGCGCTTCGAGGCCAGCGCGTGGGGCAAGGGAGGCCGGGCGCATGTTGGGCCTCTATTTTAGGGTCCCCTTTGTGTATCACATATCCATCCCCTCGGATCAAGTAGCTGATACGCACACATCAACAAGATTTATATCAAAAACCATACTTTAATTAATAGCGGGAAAAGCATTACAAAGTTTATATTTACATATCTTGGGTTCTGAGTCTTACAACGACATTAGAATTAATACACAGCAATCCTAAGACATCGTGGCTCCATTCCTACAGGCAACTTGGAGTGTAGGCGTAAACCTTATCCTTAAGCACATTCCTATTTCTCGATTCCTAGTAGTCCTAGCATAGCTCCTTCAGCGTAGTAATGCGACTTCGTCTTTATGTGTCTCCTATGGTTCCATCCCAGTGCGGTCTTGATAGCTCCATCTGTGGGGATTGCTCCCGGGTATCCTTATCTGCGGGGCTTGGGCGATCGGCGGGGAGAGGCCCGACCGGGAAGATGATGCCGGCGCCACCGAGGAGACCATGGAGTCTTGGCGCCCAAGACTCGACACGTGAGATATGATCCCGCCGGAATCACCGGCGTCGATTACCTTATGCGTAGGATTTCCCAGTCGGCCAGGCGTGCGCCCGTCGAGGGAAAAGCGAGATTGATTGATCTTGTAACCCCCCCCCCCGACTATATAAGGCGAGGCGGGGACCCCTCAAGGCAGTTGTTCCCGATCATAATCCACAACGAACACGGGACTAGGGTTTCGTCACCTCGGCGGCTGAACCTGTCTAAACCCGTGTCTCGTGTTACTTTCTTGCTCTTGATCTCGCGCACCTCACCACCCTCGATCTCATCTACTACCTCGGGCACCCCCAAGGTAAATTTGCCCGACCCAGATATCGTCGGCGGTGGCGCGCCCGAGGGGGGGTGTCGCGTTTCGGATCCGTCGGCTGAGCAAGATGGTTACTCCCTTCCACCGTCGCTCTCTCCGCCGCGTCGAGGCATGACCTTCACCGTCGGATCCATCCGTGGACCGTCGCCGCCCGAGCACGATGGCGGGGGGAGCAGTCAACCCGGATCCCATCAATGGAACCCGGGCGGCGTCGGCCGGCCGACCCGAGCCAGCGCCTCAAGCGAGGCCACGGCGATCCTCCCCGAGGGCAGCGGCGCTGCGGCGCCCCGTCGGAGAGAGGAACCCCATCAACTCCGGCGACCTGATTGAGCTCATCGGCCAGGGTCGGTGGAGGCACTCTGGCAATGCATCGAACTTCGCCCCGCTGCACGCTTCGAGCAGCTTTAGCGAGCACCCACCCGTCGGACCCGGGATGGCAACCAACCAGCAGCCGCCGCCCGGGCACCACGCCCGATCCGACCGCCCGCCCACCGAGACCATCGGCCATCCCGGAGCCCTTTGGACTGGGCGTCCCATCGCGGCCGGTGGACGACCCACCGGGTTTGGGCCCCGGTAGTTACAGGAGATTTCCTCCGGCACCCAAACCACTCGGCGGGGCGTCATCGCGGACATCCCGGGAGGAACAGATCTACAACCACGGTGGCATCACCCCGGCCGCAAGGTCCGCGGGTACCACGAGGAAATACGGCGACAACTTCGCCCAACCATCACCGGTCGACACCCCATCGCCGGCCGTTAACATGGTACATCCACTCTTTGGAGGAGGACGGCGAGTCACTCCACACCATCTGGAGGAAGCCGGTTCCGACTCCGATGCCTCTCCCGATCCAATCCAGATACATCAATGGTTGTCGGTGGACGGAACCCTCGGCGAAATTACATCCCTCGGTATACCGGCGCGGATCTTCATGCTCAGCGGTCGCCGGACCCGAGGACCGGCCGAGGCAGATGGACCGCGCAGCGCCCGACCGCCCGGCGCTGCGCCCGGTCGAGCCGGCTTGCCGTGTAACTACGAGGAGCGAACAGCGTCTCCTCCGAGATCGGCCGGCAGGACGCCCTCTAGAACTTGGCGAGAAGAGTTCGTCTACATCGCCAACAGGTCGTAAAAGCGCCGACCCGGCGCCAATCTCGCCGTCGCCGCCAACGAGCTTGAGGCTGCCCCGACCCCTCGGGTAAACCGGGCTAAAGCTTTCATCAAGGCTGCTCAAAAAGTGCGGTGAGCGAGGCTACGGGGAGATGCCGTCGGATCCTCCACATCGGATCCGGCCGCCACCGGTCGGGAAGATCCGAGGCGTTCCCGCCCGTCGCGCTGCTGACGGGAGGTAAGCGCAACCCAGCGGCCGAAACGGGCGGCCACGGCGTTGCGGATCAACTATCAACCAGCCACCCGCCGGCGCCCGTGCGATCATCAATGCGGGCGTGGCCGCCAAGGTCATCGACGCCCGACGCGCACCGATGCCTACAACGCCGAGATGGGCGCCGCCGTCGTTTCGACGCCGAGCACGGGCTCCGACCGGCTTGGCGCTGTGATCGAGCCCCAAGCCCCTCTCGGCAGCTGCGGTCCCATCGGTGGCCGGTCACTCCGGATCCCGGACGGTGGAGCCCCTGACGGCAAAGGCTAACCCGGCAGTGGCTCCAAACGTATGCCGTAGCAAAGGCCGCATCAAAGACACGATGGCAAACTACTTGCATGCTGGCCTCCCCCGCCCCGAACTGGTTCACGCAGGGCTGGGGAGAACTCCATCGACAACTGGGCGCAGCTCAGGAAGCTCTTCGTGGACAACTACATGGCCACGTGTGATCGCCCACGCGCCCGCGATCTCGAAAGGTTGGCGCAACGCCCCAACGAGGCAGCTCGGCAATACATTCGCCGCTTCTCCACGCTGCGCACCAGCGTCGCCAACGTCAATGACACCGGCGTCATCACGGCCTTCATCAGAGGACTCACATACGGCAACTCCCTGCGGCGAGAAGCTCCACGGGGAAACGCCCGAAACAATCGGCGGTAAAACCGCCGACGCCTACGCCTGAGGGGAGAGGAGGCCGAAGGACATCCACGAAGACCTCGTGGCTGGGAAGAGGCCCATGCCCCCTCCTCCGCCGCCCGAGGGAGCTCCTCGGCCCAATGATCGCAACACCGACCCGGAGGATCGAAGGCGGATCATCGCCACAACAACCGCGACCGCTCGGACCGATACCAAGGGCGCCGGCCCGGCGTGAACAACGTCAAGTCACGGGTCAAGCGAAACCTTGGCGCCCGAGTTCGACAAAGTCCTGGATCGGCCGTGCCCGATCCACAAGAACGCGACACACACCATGCGCCAATGCTACGGGCTCGGCAAAGTTTTCCTCGAAGAAGACATGAAGCGCCAACGCCGCCCGTGGCGACGATAAAAACAGCGGCGACAAAGAAGATGACCCAAGAAACCAGGCGGTGCCATTACCAAACACCGTCAAGAGCGTGGCCACGATCTGCGGCGGACCACACGCACTGGAGAGCAAGAGGAGCAAGAAGCGGACCGCCCGGGAGGGTCATGGCAGTCTCCGACGAGAAAACTATCGCCCGATCCGCCTTCTGCCATGGTCCGACCAGCCCATCACCTTCGGCGGGGAAGACCGGTGGTCGGACATACCATACCCGGCGTTTCCCCCCGGTCCTCGACCCGGTGATCGGCAACGTCCACTTCAAGCAGCGTCCTCATCGGCGGCGGGGAGCTCCTTGAACATACTTTTCCCAAAGTCGCTCCGGGAACTCGGCATCCCGAAAGAGGCCTTACAGCCCGGCCGAATCTCCGTTCTAGGGCATCATCCCGGACAAGCCATCGGAGCCGCTTCGGTCAAGTGACCCTGCCCGGTCTGATTTGGCACCCCGGGCGGTTCCGTAAGGAAAACCTCGCTGTTTCTACGTCGCGCACCCGACACGGCCCATCATGCCATCTTGGGGGCGCCCGGCCCTGCACAAGTTTATGGCGGTCCCTCACTACGCCTACCTCGTGATGAAGATGCCAGCTCACGGTGGTGTGCTCACCCTCCGCGCCGACGAGAGGAACGCCCACGCTTGCGAGCAAGAAAATTACATCATCAACGAGACCGCCCGGCCTCGCCGCCAAAATGCTAAGCGTGCCTCGCCGACTCAAAAGACGTGCAGCCGGAAGACGGGAGATCGGTCAATGAACCACCGCGCTCCTCCATCAAAAACAAGGAGACCAAGGTCATCGACTTGGGCACGGGTGACCCCTCCAAGGTCACTCGGATCGGCGCCAACCTCGACCCCAAATAGGAAGACGCGCTCGTCGGCTTCCTCCCGGACAACGTGGACGTGTTCGCATGGAAACCTGCGGACATGCCCGGAGTACCGAGGAAGTATGCCGAGCACGCCTCGAAAAGGTCTCATCCTCCGCCAAGCCGGTCAAGCGAAGCTCCGCCGATTCGCGCCGGACAAGAAAAGAGGCTATTAGGGTAGAAATCAACCGGCTTTTAGCCGCGGTTTTATCAAAGAAGTGTATCACGCCCGGTGGGTGGCAAACCCGGTCCTCGTCACTTAAAAGCAATAAAGAATGGCGAATGTGCGTTGATTACACCGATCTTAACAAACAACGCCCTAAAGACCCGTTCACTCTCCCTCGCATCGGCAGTGTCGTAGATTCCACCGCCGATTTGCGAACTCCTCTCGTTTCTTGGCTTGTTATTCGGGTATCACGGATCGCCCTAAAGGAGTCCGACCAGGTCAAGGCCGGCCTTCATAACTCCATTCGCGGCCCTATTCGTCTTGAAAAGCGCCAACGCTAACGTTACGCAAAAGTGCGTTACGCCCCGAAGGCTTGAAGATTCTAAAAGAAATACATCTTTTGGACTCTGTGGAAGCCATTGCGCCTCTCGGAACCTGGTCGGCAGAGCCTTCCGAGCAGGATTTTCTTGGCCGACCGCCCGTAGCCGGCCTTGAGAACACACAGTGCGACATTGCGAGGGATGCAGGTTCTTCGCCAAAAAACACCTCACACCGGCCCACGCTCTAATGGCGATCCCGTCGGCTGGCCGTTCGCGATCACGGGGACTCGACGGTCGGCCCCTTCGAGCCGCACCGGGCAATTTTAAATACGTCTTGGTCGCCATCGACAAGTTCTCCAAGTGGATTGAGTACAAACCACTGCGCCCAGCTCGACAAGCAAGAAGGCCGCCCGAGTTCTTTGAGGAAATCGTTCACCGCTTTGGCATCCCGAACAGCATCATCATCGACCTCGGGTCAAACTTCACGGAAACGAGTTCTGGAGTTTTTGTGAAGAGCGCTCCATCTTGGTCAAATATGTCTCCGTTGCGCACCCACGTGCCAACGGCCAGTAGCCAGCGCGCAAACGGAATGATCTGGGCGCACTTAAAAAGCGCCTATACGGAAGGACGACAAGCACCGGGAAGGTGGCTGAAGGAACTTCCACCAAAGAATGGGATCTGCGCCTGCGTACTGGGTCGGAGCATAGGGGTTTCCCCCCCTACTACATGGTATCTGGTCGGAAGCTGTCCTACCTGAGGGCGTCGCCTTCCGATCGCCAAGAGTGGAAAACTACCCGAGGAACCTCCGACCAGCGCGCCCCGACAGCGTCGACCGTCTGCGAGAAGAAAAACGCCTAGCCGCTGCGTCCGGTCGGCAAAGTACCTAGAGGGCGTCCGTCGCTATTACGACCGCAACGTCAGGGAGCGCCCCTTCGCGGTCGGCGATCTGGTCTTACGTCGCCGCCGCGAGCTCCGCAGGCATGCATAAGCTCTCTCCCCCACAGGATGGCCCCTTCATCGTCAAGGAGGTCACCCGGCCAGTGGTCCTATAAATTGGTGGAGTCGGGCGGGCGCGATATCCCAAACTCTTGGCACGCCGAGCACCTAATACGTTTTTACGCCTAATAAGTCAAGATGAACAAAGATATGTACTCTGTTTCCCTTTGTAATGCAAATATATATATGATTTAATGTCTTTTTGTCTTGTCTCTTTTTCTCCTCGTGCATTCATTTTTCATATGTGCTACCCACGCACTATATACGCCAATAAGACCGCCAAGACGCACTTTAACTCAAACCGATCGGAGCAACCCTGTTCTGGCCCAAACCTACACGTGCTAGCGGCTCAGCGCTGCGTCATGGAAAGGCAGCGGCGGTTCCCGAGGGACCACAGTACCCTCTACAGCGCAATACAAGGAACATACCCTTAGCGCTATGAGATACTAGGAAACTTGGGCGGTCCGGCAAGGCGACAAAGTCACACACTTGCAGGGGCATTACGGCAAATACTTTACATGCATAACAAAAATGATATTAACATCATTTACAGACAGCGTCTCCACACGCAATACATAAGTTAATTCCTAACGCTCTTCTCCTAGGGGCGCGTCGGCCTCGGCGTCGCCGAGCAGGGTCCAGTCCTCCACCACCTTGGCGGCATCGAGGAGGACTCGGCGCTCGGCTTCTCTGGTCGGCGACCGACTTGGTCGGGCAAAACCCGCCTCGACCAGGGATAACTCCACCCAGGGATAGTGCGACAGGACCAGCGCCGCCCAACGTGCCCGTAGCGGCGCAGGCCGCTCCGTGAACAAACACACGTGTTTGTTGCGGAAACAACCTGGCATCGCACCGGGAAGCGTGACACTGAAGGATAATAGCTCCCGAGCACGTCCTGTCGTAGACCCCCCCCGTGCAGGTCGGCGAGATTCAGCAGCCCGGTCGGGAGGACGATGGTGTCTTCCATCCGCTCCTCGGCGGCTGCAAGACGCCGTTTCAAGTCGCTTGCGCGCCCCGTCGCGTTCTCCCGCACAAGCTGCAGAACAAATGGTAAGAACCCGACAAGCCCGATCGGGCAAATACAGCAAAGGGGTAACGACACTTACGCTGTGCCTCGGACCGAGCTGTCTCCGCCGACTGGGTGGCCTTGGCTGCCTCATGAGTTAGCTCTTCAGCGAGCTGCTTGAGGCTGCAGCTCGCCTTCAAGAGCGCAGGGCCGAGCACAAGTCAACCTGAGGAATACACAAGAGCGCCGAAAGGAAGGTAGGGGGAAAAACATACCGGTCACTCGCGCCTGCAAAGTGTTTGCCAGCGCCCCGCCGATCGTTAGCGGCAGCCGCCTCCACTGAAGCGGCGTTCTCACGCTCAACTCTTCCACTGCCCGGCGCGATCGTTAAGTCCTCACGAGCGGCCTTGATTGCGCTTCGGCGGGCCGACCGACTCCGCCAAAAATGGTCTTCTCACGAAGAAGCCGCTTCGTTGTCGGCCTTCTGTCTTTCGTGGCGGCGCCGACTGCTCAGCAGCCGCGCCTGCAGCGTCTGCGCACGGGCAAGCTCTGCATACATATTCGACATAAGCTGCGCAACAGCATCAAGCAGACAAAATGATTACTTACGAGCTTCGGCGCCGCGGCCTCGAGATCGGGCGTCGGATTACGGTATTCAGCGGCGGCGTCTTCGTCGTCCACCACCTCCACCCGTTCACCTCGGGGGGGTCGATGTAGAAACGTGCGGCAGCAGCACCCCGCCTCCTCGGGCGCAGGCACCTCCGCGCATCACTTCCTCCGGCTCGGGCTCCGCCACTACGGTCTCCGTGGCGCCGCCCTTCTTGGCGGATGACGGGGCGGGCTTTGGAGCGGGCCGCCGCCCTCCCTTGCCGGTCGGCTGCGGCCGAGGCGGCAGTCTCCAGCCCGGCCGGGGGGTGGGGACTGCGCCCCCTCAGCTCCCAATCGGCTGGTCGGGAGTCATCCCGTGTCGGCCCCGTGCAGGTGGGCTATCTCTTGGGCGATCCGGCGTCGTCCTCCCCCGCACGGCTGGGGTCCTCCTCCCACGGGATCGCTGCAATGGACACTCCTAAGCCAAACTGGACAACACCGGGAACAAAAAGAAACGAGTTGGTACTTACAGGTCGGATTGGCGGTGCCGGCGCGGAAACGCCGGGGGGCCTCAGGCCGCCCGCCTCGGTCGGGTCGGGCGGCGGCACCGATGGCTGCTTTCGGCCGCCTTGGCGGCGCCCCACGGTCGGCATTTTCTCAAATACCCGGCCGCCAAGAAGTCGCTTTGACTTTTCGGCCGACGGCGGACGGCGCTCGTCCAACGTCTCCGTGTCCTCTGATCTTCGTCATCAGAGGGATGACGGCTCCCTTCCCCGCCCCTGCTCCTCGCATTTGAGCAGACGGGGCAGGGGCCCCGGTCTTCTTGCGCCTCTTCGTGGGCGCCTCCTCCGAGCCACCCTTCGCCCGATGGGCCCTTGGCTCGGCAGCTTGGGGGACTGCCTTCTCGGCCGTCCCCTCGTTCATCGAGTCCTCCTTAATCTTGCGGATTTCCTCCATTGATCGCCGCTGGTCTACACCCGATCGGCCAAGTGTCGTCGGGCACATCCGACACATACACGGCTCGATCCTGCATAAAACGGCGGCTTGAGCAATCGGCCAATGACACACATAATACTATAACAAAGCGAAAACTCACCGCCGGTCGCGGATTGCCCAGCCGTAGGGCTTCGCATACCCGAGCTCCTCACCTGGGTACCTCCGACGAAAAAACGGCGTGAGCCGCCGCAAAGAACCTCCTTAGAGATCGCCTCCCGCGTCTCACGCGTAAGTCCTTGTCCCCGGAGTACTGTTACCCCGGTGCTCGCGCTCCTTGCATGGGCTGGATGCGCCGCAGCACGAAGTTGATAGCCACCGCCACCCCCGCGGGTTCATGGGGCGGATAATGCCGGCGGCTCCTCCACCTGCACCATGTCGGCGGATGATGGCCGCTCGGACCAGTTGGCGTTGGCGCTCCACCACTCGTTTACCTCATTGGAGATCTGTGGAGCGGGGTTGCTGACGACGAACCATTGGGTGTTCCATCCCTTGATGGAAGAGCTGAGGGGCAGTCCCAGATACTGGTTCCTCATCCCGTCCCGAAGACAAAGATAGAGGCCACCAACCACCTTGGGTGAGCCGGCTCCGATGAACGCCCTCGAGGCGTAAGAGATGGCGGAAGAGGTTGAAGTGGGGAGGAATGCCGAGAAAAGCCTCGCAAAAAATGGATGAAAACAGAAAGATGAAGAATGGAGTTGGGGTGGAGATGAATGAGCCGGATCTTGTAGTATGCAAGAAGCTTCCTGAGGAAGGGGTGCGCCGGCAGCCCGAACCCGCCGCGGCGGAAATAATCCGCAAAACACTACGAGCTCATTACTGTTCGCCGGGGTGGGGAAGGACTCACCCACGGTGGGGCGCCCGGCCGGCAGCGCCTCGTCGGGGCAGCACTCCGTCGCGGACGAGCTCATCGAGGACCGCCCGCGTGCAGGTCGAAGTAGCCCACTCCACCTCCGCGTTAGGCGGACCTCCGCGCCCTGGATCTCCGCCCCCGCCAGACGCCACCGCCGCCCGCGGAACCACGCTTTGCCCCTTGCCGCCGGCCATTTCGGATCTAGGGGTTCGGATTGGGGCGCCGGCGATGTGGGAGAGAAAGGCTGGTTTATGCAGAGGAAGGCGAAGAGGCAGCGGGGGTTTCACGGGCGTCGAGAGGAAGGCAAAGAGTGTGACCAAAAGGCCGCGCCGGTCTTTAAATGGATCTGAGACGGCGGTGTCGGGCGCCGCGCCGCGTCGCCCGCCTCCCCTCCGTGGAAAACCGCGCCGCGCCCTCCGTAGTTATCCGCCGGGAGCTGGACCGCGTGCGATGTTTCCCGAGAGGGTGCTAGGCCCAATGGGCGGCCAACCGAGGCGGTGTAGCCGCTGGTCGCAGCCCCGCACTGACAGCAATTCAAAATCGGGTTCACGAAAGATGACAAGTGTCACTAGCTACATTAGTATGCTTTGTCAAGTTACTCAATGCCGCTCGGATCGTGGTGCTGATCCCAGGCAGCACATCGGGGCTTTGATACATACATGACGCTTAAGCGGTCTCGGGGACTGCATGCCCGAAGATTAGAAGACCGACTCTTTGATACTTTGATCCCGGCACCGCCTCTCATATTTCGCCTACTACCGGTCTCGGGGACTACGTGGTACACGTCGCCCGAAAGCGACCTGACGTGGTACACGGGACCCGTATGCCGGAGATCTTTATTTTTCTTTTTTTTCCTCTTGAGCAGCTCGCGTCTCCGACAAGTGGGACCTCCTGCGCTCCTCTCAACCGCGGCGACATTGTGTGTTCCACGGCGCGATTCCGCCTCCCTCCAAAGACGTCTTTGGTCGGCCCCGACGATGCCGACCACCACGACTCGTCGGATCCGTTGATCGATTTTTACACCGCCACGAACACTGGTCGGAAGAATTGCCGGCACCGAGGAAGACGCTGAATGGTTCCCACCTTGGCTCGAGACACGCAAGCTGCTCGGGGACTAGCTGTGGGGATTGCTCCCAGGTATCCTTATCTGCGGGCTTGGGCCGATCGGCCGAGAGAGGCCCGACCAGGGAAGATGATGCCGAGCGCCACCAGGGGAGACCATGGAGTGCGGCGCAAGACTCGGCACGCAGATATGATCCGCCCAGATCACCGGGCGTCATTTACCTTATGCGTAGGATTTCTGGTCGGCCACCATGCGCCGTCGGGGGAAGGCGAGATTAGATTGATCTTGTAACCCCGCCCCCCCGACTATATAAGGCGGGCGGGGACCCCCTCCAAGACAGATTGTTCCCGATCATAATCCACAACCGAACACAGGACTAGGGTTTTACGTCACCTCGGCGGCCTGAACTGTCTAAACCCGTGTCTCGTGTTACTTTCTTGCTCTTGATCTCGCGCACCTCACCACCCTCGATCTCATCTACTACCTCGGGCACCCCCAAGGTAGGCTGCCGACCAGATATCGTCGACACCATCCGTGTACGTGCTCCTGCAGCTTCTCTCCCAAAAACATAGAATGGAGGGGATTGAGTACATACGTACTCAACAAGTCCTAATTTGGGGTAGGTGAGGTGGATAGCGAAGGCTGAGAATGAAGACGTGGCTATTCAAATAGATTCAATATAAGGACCTGGCTATTCAAATAGATTCAATATACTCTGTAGAGATGTACAAATTTCTCCATATGATTGGCATAGTCGACACTAGGGACAATAGCACGACAGGCCTAACAAGATCCCGTACCCGCTTGAGGGCTACCCTAGATTTCCATATGATCCCACTACGGCGCTCAGGGGTTGGAAACACACATTATATAGAGACATCATGTCTCATAATCAATTCTCAAAATATATAGGGCTCGAACGCGGTCAAAAATCTCAAGGGTTTAACGTGGAGAATCACATAGCAACCACGTCCAACCAGGCCATGGAAGATCGCACAAAGATCCATGCCTTCTCCCCGCTCTACCGCTGCCTACACCGGCCCCTTAACTGGGAACGTACTTCATTCTAACGGGGTGTGAGATCAAGCCTACCCATATAGGCATCTAGCTGTACGAGTTTCTGACCAAAGAGATGGCAAATGAACCGATCCTTATATGACCGAAGCAAGTATCTCCTACAGGAACCATCACTAGGCGATCCTGCCAAAGGTAATCCGCACCACGTGAATTACCCCCACTCGCTCCCTGTCGAAAAATAGTTGAGTTTACCTGTTCAGTTAACATCATAGTTCATGTTCTTATTCATATAAAAATATCATATTAAATCACAAATATTCATCATATAGATATATCACATGCTCGCAAAATTAATTCCAAAAATAACATCAATGTGAAATAATATAAATAGTGTTTATTTGATAATTAATATAAAAGTGGAAGGTGGTAGATTATATAGTGAAAGTGATGGAATATGGTGATGGTGGAAAGGTTGAGTTTGGTTAGAAATGCGATTGTAGGTGAAAAAGAAGTGGTTTATGGGTAGTAAATATATACATATATAGAGGAAAAAGGGTAGGTGTGTGTTAGGACTTGCCTTCGCTTGCTGATGAATATATCCTCCATTCCAAGACTTTAAATTCTGTGCATCTTTCTCCTTTGTCTCTGCGTGGCTGTACTTCGTGATCCATTAGGTTTTCTCCACGCCTTCTATCTCTAAGCGTCGACAAACAAAGAAACATTGAATAAAACATGCAAAACAAACATAACTAGAATTTAAATGGGCACCAAAAATTATGGAAAAAGATATGGGCGTGTAGGGTTTGATTTTAGAAGATTCTTTGTGGAAGAATTAAGATGTTTTGATTTAGGATGGAGAAGATATGAATTTGATAAGTTTTATTGACAAAACGCGGATGGAAGGAAACTTGAAAATTATTTCTAGAATTTTGGACAATGGAAAAAAGAGTGAGAAGGGTTTGGTTAGGGTCTAGAGTGGCTCTAGTTTATTTAGGAGTTTTCTGGAATTTTGGAAAGGGAAAAAGGGCTTTGCTTATAGTCTCCTGTGTACGTTCCTGAGTGCCCTTAGCAATTTCGATTTTGAACAGTTGCTGGCATGCACTCCCCAGTCGGACGTGGGCTTGGCTTGGTACTATTCGCTGAACCCGTTCATGCACTATGCTGTAAACCTGCTCTCATCTCCTAGGTTCACGTGAACCATGTCCATGGAAATATGAAGAGGAGGGAAGGAGTAGTAAGGCTGCCACGTGGGATCCGTGAGAGGAGGTGGCGTGCTCCCATTGGCTGGAATGGCGTGTCCGGGTGATGGCCTTGGTGCCTTCGGCCGTTCTCATCTTCTTCGACAGAAAGCGGACAGAGGAAGAGAGAGAACAAGACGGAGGGACAGAGACGGAGGGACGGAGGCACGGTGACGGCCGGCGGCGCGGATTCTTCGGCACGGTGGCGTTCTCGACTTCAGAGCAGAGCATAGCAAGGAAGAAGGGAGGAGTAGAGTAGTGTGCGACGGGCCGGCCGCGGCCTGCAGCTACGGTTGCAGTAGGCTAAGACGGGAGTACAGCGCGGCGGACTCGAGGTGCGGAGCAGGGCGGCGGTCTCCGGCATGATTACATGAACGTCCGCTGGTTCCGTGCAGCTCCGGCGGTGGCGGCTTCGACGGTCGCGGTAGTGGCAAGGTCCGAGGCGGCGGTGCAGGAAGAACTGAGCGGTGCGCGCGGTGGCGTGCTCTCTGGCTTCGGCAGCTCGGTGCTGCGGCGGCAGCGGCTGAGCGGCTTCGGCGCGGAGACCTCGGCAGCGACTCCACAACGTCGACCTTACCATCGTGTGCTCGAGCTTGTCCAGCCATGGCGGCCTCGCCGGCCTTTTATAGACGAGGTAAGGCGGTGGAGCACAGTAAGGCGGCTGGCGTCCTCGGAGGAAATATCTCTGGCTGAGGAGATTTTTGCCGGCAACCATGGCAGGGCTCCAGCTATGCCCGGATGAGCTTGCAGGCAAAATGGCATCGCACATGGTCGGTTGCGAAGATGACGACGCGGACACGCGGCGTTCTCGTGCTGCTCGTGCTACAGCGAGTCGTGCTCGTGTCCACGGTTTTCTCGGGATGGATAAGAACTCGCAAGAAAACGACGGTGCAGAAGGTCAGGGCTCGAGCTACGGGCTGCGGCAGCTTACGCGGAGGCACGGTTGGCCGTAGGGCTGCTTGCTGGTTGGCTTACCGGGCTGTGTTCACGCACAGGAAATAGGAAGGGAAAAAGGGACATCGAGTCCACGTACAGGAGAGACAAAAAACAATTGTATCCAATCCACGTGCTATGTGTTTCCCTTTTCCAGAATATAAAAAGAATGGTTTTACATTTGCAGAATTTCCATTGAAAAGAAATTAAATATATGATACACAAATTTGATTTGAGTCAAGGGAATGGTCGAGGAACGAGTTCAAGGAATATTTTTGGTGCCGCGAATAAATTCTAGAAAACACACAAACAAGCATTTCAAACATAACATGCATATGATGAGTTTTTAATACATGGTTTTGGAAATTATATTTTTTTAAAAACAGTTGGACAGAAAATAAACTAATCAAGTTTTAATTTGTTAGAAAGTTTCAAAAGGTTCAAATTTTTAGTGATTTTTAAATGGATGCAAAAACACAGGTGTTACAGCACAGCGGAGTCGATGGCGAGGGAGAGGGCCGGGCGCAGCGTTGATGTCGGGCGGCGCGTCGTCGGGCGGGTCGTCGAGAGCGCTCGTCTTCGGCGGCAGCGGCGGCGTCGGAGTACTTCTCTCTACATCGATCTGGATGGGGAAAAGTGAGAGGAAGAAAGGAAGAAGCCACAGTGGGCTTAAGTAGTCTAGGAGCATTTAGTCCCGGGCGGTATTACAAACCGGGACTAAAACACTTTTAGTCCCGGTGGTAAGAAGGCCGGGACTAAAGGTCCAACCTTTAGTCCCGGTTGATTACACGCCCGAGACTAAAGGTCGTTTATTCCCGGTGTCGCCACGGCCCGGGACTAAAGGTGAATTCTGCGCTGGGTTAATTTCAGGAGGACCTTTAGCCCCGGGCTGTGTTAGCAACCAGGACTAAAGTTCCCCACTATTTAGTTCCCGCCACAGTTTTTTTGAGTTTAGATTTTGTGTTAAGTTTATTTGTATAAATATGCTAATTCTTGTTAATTGCATAGTAAATCAAATACCTGGCATAAAATTATTTAAAAACAACAGTTGTATTTCCTTTTGCCTTATTGAACGCTAGAAAATTTTGTAACATAAATTCATTTCTTACCTTATAATAGCGAACATAAATGTAAAAAACAATTAGTATTTTGTTAATGCAAAAATATACTGCTCAATTAAAATATCCAAAACTATTGGTTCTCGATAGAAAATTTGTTTTTGCATCATTTTAACGCAAAATCTTTTGGTCTTTCATCATTCATTGTCCAAATGCGCGACTGAGAAATCCACCACCAAATAGGAATTTCATTTGAAAGTATAAATTTTTGTTGTTCATATACGTTCGGTGTTGTATTGGTCTCAAAATTTTTTTGTTCCCGCCACAGTTTTTTCAGAGTTTAGATTTCGTATTAAGTTGATTTGTATAAATATGCTAATTCTTGTTATTTGCATAGTAAATCAAATACTAGGCATAAAATTGTTGTTCTAGGTTCAGCCACATGATTGCTTGAGATGTTGAACACGCAATTATTGCTTGGTTTAGGATGGCTCCAACAGTAGGTTGTAATTCAAGATCAAGACCTACTTCCTCACACAGGGAAATGCTAAACAAGAAAACATGATAGAAACATCCGAAGTTATAATTATTACATAAAATCTCTAATACACACTATTTATTAAACATTCACTATATATCAAGTGGGCACAGTAGTGAACTTCTTCTTGACGTATGACCCTTGGTTATGATCATGCCGGAACCATAGTGTCCTCAGCATTTAGCAGGATGCTTGGGTCTTTGGACACACTGAAGGGCGGGATTCGGTCATCCCTTTCATAATCTTCTGATATATCTAACTTGTCCTCAATTCCCATGATGTTTCTGTTCCCTGAAAAAACTATGTGGCATTTTGGCTCATTGGTTGATTTGTCGTCGTTTTTCCCTCTCTTGGGTTTTGCAGACATGTCTTTCACATAGAACACCTGATTCACATCAGCAGCAAGGACGAATGGTTCACCTTTGTACCTAATATTGTTGTGGTCCACTGTTGTCATTCCATACACCTTGTCGACTGTTACCCCGTCTCCTGTCATCTTCACCCATTGGCACCGGAACAAAGGGACCTTAAAATTAGGTGCATAGTCTAGTTCCCAAATCTCCTCTATGCGGCCATAATATATTTGCCTCTTCCCATTCAGGTCTGTGGCATCTACGCGGACACCACTATTTTGGTTCGTTCTCCTTTTATCTTGGGCTACGGTGTAAAATGTATTTCCATTTATCTCATACCCTTTGTATGTGAGGATGTGCCACTATGGTTGCCTAGCCAACAAATACAGTTGCTCATCAATCTTATCATCACCCTAACATTCTTTTCGCAACCAATCGCTGAAAGTGTCCATGTGCTGACGCGTAATCCAAGCTTCATTCTTCCCTGGAAACTAGGATTGTAGGAACTCCTTGTGTACCTCAACATACGGCTCCACCACGGAGGAGTTTTGAAGAACTGTGTAGTGCGCTTTATTAAAATAATCGTCCCCCATACCGATATATGTTTCTTCCCTAGTGTTCCCTTTCCACTCAGTCTCCGCTCGTATCACGATTCAGGAGCACCAATCGGGTGAAAGCCCTAGTTTGGTTTTGGCTAATTGATGAAACCTAGGACTAACCCTATTGCTAAGTGTGTAGCATTAGAGAAAGGGGAGGTCCAAGCCAAGTGGTGGAAAGGTGATCAAGATGGTGGAGATGACCACGAGTGATCAAGTACCACACTTGGAGATGAGGAGCAAGATGGAATGCTAGAGGCAAAGGTATATATTAGGGCATTTCCATTTTGCCGGCCATAGGCGAGTAGAGAAGTTGATGGCCGGGTTTAGGATTGATAACCGTACTATTAAGAGGGGCAATGTCGCGCAATGTCGGTTATCTAAGTGCCACTAGGTGAGCAATGACTTTGCATATGCATTAGGGACCTAGTGTGCTTGCTAACTCTTGCAAAATCCATTTGAAAATGCTAACACACGTGCACAAGTGGTGAGACACTTTGGTGTTGGCACATGAGGGCAAGAGGTGATGGTGTTTGGGTGTGGAACCCTCCCGCCGAGCTCGCGAGGCGGGACTCGAGGTTTTTCGGACGAAGTGCGTCACTCGAGGGTGACCGGACGCTGTCCACGTAGGGACCGGACGCGTCCGGTCGATTCTGCCGGCGTCCCCGCTGTTTTTTTCAGGTGTGACCGGACGCCACGCGGCCAGGGCCGCTCGATGCCGAAGTCCGGTCGATCTTGGCGTCTGCCGACGTCGCCTTCGGAGAAGGGTTTCAGGCGAACGGACGGTCGGCGCGTCCGGTCACCATGGACCGGACGCGTCCGGTCAAGATTTTCACGTTTTGGAGCTCTCTGGGTAACGACCGGACTCTACTGTCTTTGGCGTCCGGTGCTAGCACGAGGCGCGTCCGGTCGATCTTGACCTGCGCGAAGTTGATCGATGGCGTAGGGCGCGAACGGTAAAATTCAAACGGCTAGTACACGTGGGCGTTTATGTGTGACCGGACGCTGGACCGGACGCGTCCGGTCAGGCCATCTCGGGCGTCCGGTCAGTGCGCAGACAGACCAGTTTGAGTGTAACGGTTGGGTGCTTTGGTGGGCGCCTATATAAGTGAATTGGCCGGCTCTAGGGAGGTCTCTTGGCACTTTGACATACTTGACATCCCCTAGAGCTAAGAAAACTCCCTCCCTCACTTTGCATTCATCTTGATTGATCTAGAGAGTGATTGGGGGAGCTTCTAGTGCATTTGCCTTGTGATTGAGCATCTAGTGGCACTAGTGAGCGATCTTGCTGCGATTGAGCTGATTACTCTTGGTGATTGCCGTCACCTAGACGGTTGGAGCAGCGAGCCGGAGTTGAGCAAGGTTGAAGATTGTTCTTGGCCACTCCGGAGGTGATTTGTGAGGGGTGTTGATCCCACCCCGCGGGAGATCGCGAAAGGAATCCTTAGTGGAATCCCGTGTCATTGAGTTACCCTCACTTTGTGTGAGTTCTTGTGGCGCCTGGTGAGGGCTTGGCTTGTGACGCCAATTAGCCACCGAACTACCGAGTGTGTGGTCGACACAACGGGGAGTAGCGTGCCGGCAAGCACGTGAACCTCGGGATAAAAATCTTGTGTCCCTCGGTATTCTTGTGTGGCTTGATCCTTCGAGATCAACTTGGATTTCTCTATTGGATCATCTCTTCGGGTTTCATTGTATTGACAAGACGGTGATTGGTCATCTTCCCGAAGGCACGGTTTGCACGCTCGGTTTCCTTCCTTGCGATTACATTTGTGCAAAGTAGTGTATTAGGTTGTGTAGCCTAGTTGTATTGGTAAGGACCCTATTCTCAGTGTGCCTAGTGTATTAGGTTTGCTAGAATTGATTAGGTTGGCTTGCAACCCCCTCTAGGCTAAGCGCAACACTTGCTTTCGCTATTTGTTATACTAACCGGTTTGTTTAGTGCCTTGTAGAAATTTTAATTAGGCTATTCACCCCCCCTCTAGCCATTTAGGACCTTTCAAGTGGTATCGGAGCCGAGGTCACCGTTGATTAAGGCTTAACATCCTTCGGTGTTAAAATGGCTCAAGTCAACCATATCAACCATGTGGGGAAGCCACCGCACTTTGATGGTACCGGTTATGATCATTGGAAGCGGAAGATGTGTGCCTACTTGAAATCATTGAATAGAAAGGTTTGGGAGGTTGTGGACAAAGACTTTGCCGTGATTGATCCAACCGACCCAACTCCAAGAGAAGAAGAGAAGCTCCAATTCAATGACATTGCAATCAACACATTCTATGAAGCCTTGGAGTCAAAAGTGTTTGAGCAAATCAAGGATTTGGAGAGGGCTCATGATGTGTGGACTAGGTTGGAGGAGACCTATGAGGGCACACAAGCCGTAAAGAGTGCCAAGCTTTACATCCTCAAAGACAAGCTTTCAAGTTTCAAGATGCAAGATGATGAGAGTGTGCCGGAAATGTATCACCGCTTGCAAGTTATTGTAAATGACTTGAAGAGTTTGGGTGAGAAGGTGGAGAATGCGGATTTCTCTCACAAGTTCCTAAGAAGTCTACCTTCAAGATTTGAGTTTTTGGTCACCATGTTAGTGAGAGAAGGATTAGACACCAAGACCCCTAATCAAGTACTAGGTGAGGTGGTTACACATGACACCTACCGTGTGGAACGGGAAGGGGGATCTCAAAAGGATGAGAAAAAAGATAAAGAAAAGAAGAAAGACAAGGAAGTGGTTGCATTCAAGGCTACTTCATCAAGAGGCAAGAAAAAGCAAGAATCAAGTAATGAAGCTAGCACAAGCTCAAGTGAAGCGGATGATGAAGCAATGGCTCTTCTTGTGCGCAAGTTCGGTAAATTCATGAAGAAGAAGGGCTATGGAGCTAGAAAGAGAAGAGATGCAATCAAGACCAAGAGATGCTTTCGGTGCAAGAGCAAAGATCACTTCATTGCCGATTGTCCTCTCTCAAGTGATGATGATAGTGATGAAGATGCCAAGAAGAAGAAAAACAAGAAGGACAAGAAGGACAAGAAGGAAAAGAAGGAGAAGAAGCTTGAGCTCAAGAAGAAGAAAAAGGGGCAATCTTATTGTGTAACATGGGATAGTGATGCTTCAAGTGATAGTGATGATGAGAGTGAAGATGACAAGAAGTCAAGGAGGAAGGCACTTGCTAGTCTTGCCATCTCCAACAAGCCTTCACTCTTTGATGCTCCATCGACATGCTTAATGGCTAAGCCATCCAAGGTACAATCCGATGATGAGAGCGATAGTGAGAGTGATGATGAGGAGTACTCAAAGGAGGACCTCATTAGCATGCTACGAGATGCTCACTCTTATATTGAGGAAAAGAGGAAGGAGTGCAAGGAGTTGCGCAAGAGCAAGAAAGCTCTTGAGCAATCCTTTGATGAACTAAATGCTACTCATGAGAGGCTAATGGAAGCCCATGAGAAGCTTGAGAAAGCTCACACCAAGCTTGAAAAGGCTCACTCCTCCCTCCTCGATCAAGCTAAGATTGAGGATGTCGTAGACACTTGCAACGTAGGAGTAACTTGTGATATTCTTGATGAAGCATTCTATACTCCTATTGTTGTTGGTCCCACTAACCCCTCTTGTAGCTCAAGCAATGCCACATCTACTATTAGTGATGGTTTCACTTGTGATGCCTCGCTCATGGTGGAGAATGAGACTCTCAAGAGAGAGGTGAATGAGCTCACTCATGCCCTAGGCAAGGCCTACGGTGGAGATGCCCGCTTGCTAAAGTGCTTGGGTAGCCAAAGATTCTCCCTTAACAAAGAGGGATTGGGCTATACCCCCAAGAATGGCAAGGCGGCCTTTGTTCCTCATAAGACTAGTTTTGTGAAGGGCAATGGTCGATTTTGCTCTAGTTGCAAGCAAGTGGGGCATGTAGAGCAATATTGCAAGAACAAGAAGAATGCTAACATATCCTCTATTTGCTATAATTCTTGTTATTTGCTCACCAAGGGTACTAATTGTGTGAAGGCTAAGTTCATTGGTGCTCCCATTGTTGGCCCAAAGAAGAAGGCAATTTGGGTGCCTAAAAGCTTAGTGACTAACCTTGGAGGACCCAAGCAAGTTTGGGTACCTAAGAAGAATTGATTTGCTTTTGTAGGTCAATTATAAAGCCGGAGGAAGACATTGGGTGCTTGATAGTGGGTGCACTCAACATATGACCGGGGATTCTAGAATGTTCAAATCAATCTCATCAAGTGGCAATGGTGTAGATAGTATTACTTTTGGTGACAATGGCAAAGGCAAGGTCAAAGGCTTGGGAAAGATTGCAATTACAAATGATATGTCCATCTCCAATGTGTTGCTAGTGGAATCACTCAACTTCAATCTCTTGTCCGTGGCTCAATTGTGTGATCTTGGATTCAAATGCATATTTGGTGTTGATGATGTTGAGATAGTGAGTGTTGATGGAAGCAATTTGATCTTCAAAGGCTTTAGATATGAGAATCTCTATCTTGTGGACTTCAATGCTAGTGAAGCTCAATTGACAACATGTTTGATCTCTAAATCAAGCATGGGTTGGCTATGGCATAGAAGGCTAGGACATGTTGGCATGAAGCAACTCAACCGGCTAATCAAGCATGATCTAGTTAGAGGGTTGAAGGATGTGGAGTTTGAGAAAGACAAGCTATGTAGTTCATGTCAAATGGGCAAACAAGTTGGCAACACTCATCCCAACAAGAGCATGATGAGCACAAGCAAGGCATTTGAGTTGTTGCATATGGATCTATTTGGCCCTACCAAGTATGAGAGCATTGGTGGAAACAAATATGGATTTGTGATAGTGGATGACTTCACAAGATACACATGGGTGTTCTTTCTTGCCGACAAAAGCGAAGTGTTTGATACATTCAAGACATTTGTCAAAAGAAGTCAAAATGAGTTTGAAACATCAATCAAGAAAGTGAGAAGTGACAATGGTAGTGAGTTCAAGAATACAAGAATTGAAGAGCTATGTGATGATTTTGGGATCAAGCATCAATTCTCGGCCAAGTACACTCCTCAATCCAATGGGCTAGTTGAAAGGAAGAATAGAACCTTGATTGACATGGCAAGATCAATGTTGAGTGAATACAATGTGGATCATTCATTTTGGGCCGAAGCAATCAATACCGCCAACTATTGCTCAAATAGGCTCTATTGTCATAGGCTATTGGAGAAGACACCATATGAGTTGTTAAATGGAAGAAAGCCCAACATTGCATACTTTAGAGTGTTTGGATGCAAATGCTACATTCTCAAGAAAGGCACTCGATTGAGCAAATTTGAGAAGAAGTGTGATGAAGGATTCCTACTCGGTTACTCCACTACAAGCAAATCATATAGAGTTTGGAATCTCACTCATGGCATAGTTGAGGAAGTACATGATGTTGAATTTGATGAAACCAAAGGCTCTCAAGATGAAGAAGAAAAATCTTGATGATGTGAGAGGTACTCAATTGATTCAAGCCATGAAGGAAATGGATGTTGGGGACATTAGGCCAACTCAAGTGGTGGATGTTGAAGATGACAAAGATCAAGTGATCACATCTCCAAATGTGCAAGCTAGTAGTTCTCAAGTTCAAACTCAAGCTAGTGGTTCTCAATTGCTAGATCAAGTGGCTAGTACATCATCTCAACCAAGTGATCAACCTAGTTCAAGTGCTCAACCTCATGCTCTCCAACCAACTCATATTGCAAGGGATCATCCTCTTGATCAAGTGGTTGGTGACATTAGGTGTGGTGTGCAAACAAGATCAAGATTGGCATCATTTTGTGAACACTATTCATTTGTCTCATCCATAGAACCAAAGAAGATTGATGAAGCTTTGATGGATTGTGATTGGGTCAATGCCATGCATGAAGAGCTCAACAACTTTGAAAGAAATCAAGTTTGGGAACTAGTTGAGCGTCCAAAGAATTACAATGTCATTGGTACCAAGTGGGTATTCGGAACAAGCAAGATCAAGATGGCATAGTTGTGAGAAACAAAGCAAGATTGGTAGCACAAGGATATACTCAAGTGGAGGGTCTTGACTTTGGAGAAACATATGCACCGGTAGCAAGATTGGAGGCAATTAGAATCTTATTAGCCTATGCTTGTGCCCACAACATCAAGCTATATCAAATGGATGTGAAAAGTGCTTTCTTGAATGGATTCATCAATGAACTAGTGTATGTTGAGCAACCCCCGGGATTTGAAGATGTCAAGAAGCCCAACCATGTCTACAAGTTGAAGAAGGCTCTCTATGGCTTGAAGCAAGCTCCAAGGGCATGGTATGAGAGATTGAGAGATTTCTTGCTCTCTAAAGGGTTCAAGATGGGGAAGGTTGATAACACTCTCTTCACCAAGAAGATTGGAATTGACTTGTTTGTGTTGCAAATCTATGTGGATGATATCATCTTTGGATCAACCAACCAAGAATTTTGTGAAGAGTTTGGAAACATGATGGCAAAGGAATTTGAGATGTCAATGATTGGAGAGCTTAGCTATTTCCTTGGTCTACAAATCAAGCAATTGAAGAAAGGCACATTTGTGAGTCAAAGCAAGTATATCAAAGATATGTTGAAGAAGTTTGGAATGGAAGAAGCCAAGTCAATTGGAACTCCAATGGGAACAAATGGTCATCTTGACTTGGATACAAGTGGCAATATGGTAGATCAAAAGTTGTATCGGTCAATGATTGGAAGCCTACTCTATGTGACCGCTTCTAGGCCGGATGTCATGTTTAGTGTATGCATGTGTGCAAGGTTTCAAGCTTCACCAAGAGAAAGTCACTTGAAGGCAACCAAAAGGATATTGAGATATCTTAAGCACACACCTAATGTTGGATTGTGGTATCCCAAGGGGTCAAACTTTGAGTTGATTGGATTTTCGGACTCGACTATGCGGGATGCAAGGTGGATAGAAAGAGCACTAGTGGAACATGCCAATTGCTAGGAAGGTCACTTGTCTCATGGTCTTCCAAGAAACAAAATAGTGTTGCACTCTCTACCGCCGAAGCCGAATACATTAGTGCGGGGAGTTGTTGTGCTCAATTGCTATGGATGAAGGCCACTTTGAAGGATTTTGGAATCAAATTTGGACAAGTGCCTTTGCTATGTGACAATGAAAGTGCCGTGAAGATCACCACCAATCCGGTTCAACATTCAAGAACAAAGCACATTGACATAAGGCATCACTTCATTAGAGATCACCAAGCAAAAGGGGACATTTCTATTGAGAGTGTTGGCACCGATGATCAACTTGCCGATATCTTTACCAAGCCACTTGATGAGAAGAGATTTTGCACATTGAGAAATGAATTGAACATTCTTGACTTCTCCAACATGAGATGAATGCACCCCCATTATATGACATGCCTCTCCTTCGACTAAAGCAAAGGTGAAATTGATTGGCATATTGCATTCATTCTTGCTAAGGACTTGCTTAGAACATATAGATATGATCTAGTAACATCTCTTGTTGAATTAGGCGCATTCATGAAAACAAAATGATTTTGAGTCCATATTATGCCACTATTGCTTCTATGTCGTGCATGATCTAGTGGCTAAATATGACTTGTTCATGAGAATGTGAACCTAGTGTTTGATCTAGTTAAATGAGCAAGAAAGGATTTAGTTCAACATTGACAAGATAACCATTGAAAGATGTGTGAAGAAGCTTGTCATTGGTTCAAACCGAACTAAATTACTTATGCAAGTTTGCTAGTTTGAACCACAAGAGAAGGAAGTTTGTGGAAACAAGTGATCCTCAACTTTAAGTGATCATCTCTCTACTCCATGCTCCCACCATGATTTCAAGTCCATACCAAGCATGATCATAACTCTTTATGGTCATTGATGACAAAGGGGGAGAGATTAGAGCAAAGATATGCATCAAGGGGGAGAGAGAATGAAGGTTGAAGAATGGAGAGGGATAAAAATTTTGAAGCATACAAGTAGGGGGAGCAAGCTCATGAACATGATTGATTGCATTTGGTTGTGCACATTCATATGGTTGCTTGCATTGCACTTAGACTCATATATCTCATAAGTGGTATCTCTTTTGCTTGTGTGGTGCTTGCCAGTATAGAACTTGATTGATGAATTGACTACTAGCATGTATAGGCTCTAGCTAGTTGTAGAGTGGTTTTTTCCAAGAGGTATCTAGAAATCGTGCTTATAATGTTGATCTCACGTGGTTTCTAGCCTTTTGTTCTATCTAGCTAGGTAATTGGTGCTAAGGATGGTTTATGATGTGCACTCCGATGGTATCACGCTTCAAAGGTCCATTCTATACATCTTAGCATCAATTTGGTAGAAATGACTCTCCCAAAACTTTTTTTTCTATCATGTGTGCAAAGCTTCGAAATCCAAACTCATAGCACACATGTAGGGGGAGCCATAGCTACCAAATGTGTTTTACATGACTTGTCCAATTCTTCTTCACAAGCTCAAATTGCTTGGACAAGTGGTGTAAAGCCAAATATATACTCTTTTTCATATCTTTGTGAAGGTTGTCATCAATTACCAAAAAGGGGGAGATTGAAAGCCCTAGTTTGGTTTTGGCTAATTGATGAAACCTAGGACTAACCCTATTGCTAAGTGTGTAGCATTAGAGAAAGGGGAGGTCCAAGCCAAGTGGTGGAAAGGTGATCAAGATGGTGGAGATGACCACGAGTGATCAAGTACCACACTTGGAGATGAGGAGCAAGATGGAATGCTAGAGGCAAAGGTATATATTAGGGCATTTCCATTTTGCCGGCCATAGGCGAGTAGAGAAGTTGATGGCCGGGTTTAGGATTGATAACCGTACTATTAAGAGGGGCAATGTCGCGCAATGTCGGTTATCTAAGTGCCACTAGGTGAGCAATGACTTTGCATATGCATTAGGGACCTAGTGTGCTTGCTAACTCTTGCAAAATCCATTTGAAAATGCTAACACACGTGCACAAGTGGTGAGACACTTTGGTGTTGGCACATGAGGGCAAGAGGTGATGGTGTTTGGGTGTGGAACCCTCCCCCCGAGCTTCGCGAGGCGGGACTCGGAGGTTTTCGGACGGTGCGATCACTCGAGGTGACCGGACGCTGTCCACGTAGGGACCGGACGCGCGTCCGGTCGGTTCTTGGCGCGTCCGCTGTTTTTCAGTGTGTGACCGGACGCCACGCGACCGGACGCTCCGTGCCGAAGTCGATCGGCCTTGGCGTCGTCTGTGACGTCGGCTTCGAGAAGGGTTTCAGCGAACGGACGGTCGGCGCGTCCGGTCACCATGGACGGACGCGTCCCGGTCAAGATTTTCACGTTTTGGAGCTCTGGAGGTAACGACCCGGACTCTATGTGTGCCGGGCGTCCGGTGCTAGCACAGACGCGTCCGGTCGATGCTTGATCTGCGCGAAGTTGATCGCTGACGTAGGGCGCGAACGGTAAAATTCAAACGGCTAGTACACGTGGGCGTTTATGTGTGACCGACGCTGGACCGGACGCGTCCGTCAAAGCCATCTCGGGCGTCCGGTCGGTCTTGCATGCAGACCCGTTTGAGTGTAACGGTTGGGTGCTTTGGTGGGCGCCTATATAAGTGAATTGGCCGGCTCTAGGGAGGTCTCTTGGCACTTTGACATACTTGACATCCCCTAGAGCTAAGAAAACTCCCTCCCTCACTTTGCATTCATCTTGATTGATCTAGAGAGTGATTGGGGGAGCTTCTAGTGCATTTGCCTTGTGATTGAGCATCTAGTGGCACTAGTGAGCGATCTTGCTGCGATTGAGCTGATTACTCTTGGTGATTGCCGTCACCTAGACGGTTGGAGCAAATGAGCCGGAGTTGAGCAAGGTTGAAGATTGTTCTTGGCCACTCCGGGTGGTGATTTGTGAGGGGTGTTGATCCCACCCCGCGGGAGATCGCGAAAAGGAATCCTTAGTGGAATCCCGTGTCATTGAGTTACCCTCACTTTGTGTGAGTTCTTGTGGCGCTGGTGAGGGCTTGGCTTGTGACGCCAATTAGCCACCGAACTACCGAGTGTGTGTGGTCGACACAACGGGGGAGTAGCGTGCCGGCAAGCACGTGAACCTCGGGATAAAAATCTTGTGTCCCTCGGTATTCTTGTGTGGCTTGATCCTTCGAGATCAACTTGGATTTCTCTATTGGATCATCTCTTCGGGTTTCATTGTATTGACAAGACGGTGATTGGTCATCTTCCCGAAGGCACGGTTTGCACGCTCGGTTTCCTTCCTTGCGATTACATTTGTGCAAAGTAGTGTATTAGGTTGTGTAGCCTAGTTGTATTGGTAAGGACCCTATTCTCGGTGTGCCTAGTGTATTAGGTTTGCTAGAATTGATTAGGTTGGCTTGCAACCCCCTCTAGGCTAGCGCAACACTTGCTTCGCTATTTGTTATACTAACCGGTTTGTTTAGTGCTTTGTAGAAATTTTAATTAGGCTATTCACCCCCCCTCTAGCCATTTAGGACCTTTCATCGGGTCAAGGTCAGAAATGAAGTCAACACAGAACTCAATGACATCCTCTGTCCCGTAGCCCTTGGCGATGCTTCCTTCTGACCGAGCACGCTGGTGAACATATTTCTTCAGAACTCCCATGAACCTCTTAAAGGGGAACATATTGTGTAGGAACACAGGACCGAGAATATTAATCTTCTTGACCAGGTGAACTAGGAGGTGTGTCATGATATTAAAGAAGGATGGAGCGAACACCAACTCAAAGCTGACAAGACATTGAACCACTTCATTCTGTAGAGTAGCTAGTTCCAGTGGACTGATTGTCTTCTGAGAAATTGCATTGAGGAATGCACAAAGCTTCACGATGGCCATACGTACATGTAGAGGTAGAATTCCTCTTAAAGCAACAGGAAGCAATTGCGTCATAAGCACATTGCAGTCATGCGACTTTAAGTTAAGGAATTTCTTCTCTGACACATTTATTATACCCTTTATATTGGAGGAGAATCTAAATGGGACCTTCATGCTGCTTAGGCATTCAAACATGATTTTCTTCTCTTCATTGCTAAGAGTGTAGCTAGCAGGTCTTAAGTAATGGCGTCCATCATCTGTCTTCTCTAGATACAGGTTGTCTCGTTCTTTCATGCGCTGCAAGTCCTGTCGTGCTTCAAGTGAATCCTTAGGCTTTCCATACACATCCATGAATCCTAGAAGGTTGACACAAAGATTCTTTGTTAGGTGCATCACGTCGATCGTGTTGCAGACCTCTAGGACTTGCCAATAGGATAGCTCCCAAAATATTGACTTCTTCTTCCACATGGGTGCGTGTCCCATAACGTCTTTCGCAACAGGTTCGCTGCCCTGTCCCTTACCAAAGACTACTTTCACATCCTTGACCATCTCAAATACATCTTCTCCAATTCTGTTATGAGGCTTGCGCCGGTGGTCTGGCTTACCTTTAAAATACTTGCCTTTCTTTCTAACCTGGTGATTCATAGAAAGAAATCGATGATATCCAAGGTACACGATCTTTCTACATTTTTTTAAATATATACTGTCAAGGTCATCAAAATAGTGTGTGCGTGCATTATATCCCTTGTTTGTCTGTCTTAAAAGATTACTTAGAGCAGGCCAATCATTGATTGTTATGAACAACAATGCTCGCAGGTCCTGTTTGTACTCATCCCACACGCGTACACCTGTTTCATTCCATAAAAGTAGGAGTTCCTCAACTAATGGCCTCAGGTAGACATCGATGTCGTTGCCGGGTTGCCTCGGGCCTTGGATGAGCACCGGCATCATAATGAACTTTCGTTTCATGTATAACCATGGAGGAAGGTTATAGATACATAGAGTAACAGGCCAAGTGCTATGACTACTGCTCTGCTCCCCAAAAGGATTCATACCATCCGTACTTAAAGCGAACCTTAAGTTTCTTACGTCTTTTACAAACTCTAGGAATTCCCTATCTATTGCTCTCCACTGGGACCCATCAGCAGGGTGTCTCAACATGTTGTCTACCTTACGGTCTTCTTTGTGCCATCGCAACAAGTTTGTATGGTCCTTGTTTCTGAACAGACGTTTCAGGCGTGGTATTATAGGAGCATACCACATAAGTTTTGCAGGGATTTTCTTCCTGGGACATTCTTCCCCCTCAACATCGCCAGGGTCATCTCACCTGATCATATATCGTGATGCTTTACATACGGGGCATTCATCTAAATTCTCATAGTCCTTGCCACGGTGCAGGGATGCGATCATTAGGAGATGCATGTATCTTCTGGATTTCTAATCCCAAAGGGTATATGACTGTTTTGCTTCGTACGTAGTGGCGGGCAATTCGTTAGGCTTTGAAAGTATCTTTTTTTGGATCTTCAGTAATTGCCCAAATGCCTTATCGGATACACCATTCTATGCCTTCCATTGTAGCAACTCTAGTGTTGTACCCAACTTTTTTTGTCCATCTTTGGCGGACCGGTTTAGTAATTTCTTGTGATCCTCTAGCATGCGGTCAAACATTGCCTTGTCCTTTTTAATTTCGCAATCTCTATGTGCATCACGAATGACATCACCAAGACCATCATCTTCAGTGAGTGTGTCTTCTGCACCTGCCTCTTCTTCAGCTTCCCCTATTGCTGTATCATCGAAGTCACCGTATTGAGCAATAATGTCGTCAGGGTCCAATTGTTCTTCTTCATCTTCTTCCATCATAACCCCGGTTTCTCCGTGCTTGGTCCAACAAATATAGTTTGGCATGAAACCCGACTTGAACAAATGTGAGTGAAGACTCCTTGAGTTAGAATATTCCTTCAAATTCTAACACAAGGCACATGGGCAGCACATGAAACCATCCCGCTTGTTTGCCTCGGCCACTCTTAAGAAATAATGCACGCCATCAATGAACTTTTTGGAGCGGCGATTGGCATTGTACATCCAATTGCGTGTCATCGTCTGCATTATATGACTCAAGTTGACATTTCTAACGTCGCTACTAGAAATAAAGGTAACCCCTATTCCCGGCAACGGCGCCAAAAATGCTTGTTGGTATTTCTTATGCACATTTAAAATATGAAGGATTCCGCAAGCGCACAGAAAACCATTGTAGCATTTTACTGTTGGTATTTCTTATCGTTATTTATATTTTACCACTGGGAAACAATGGATAAAGATATTGATAGTTCACCATCATGTACCTACTAACTTAGTACACCAACTAGACTAGAGTAAGGGGTAAATGATAAATAATAAGAGTTATACGTAAATGATATAGACACACAGGAGAATTCTATGATAAAAGAGTAGATAGCTAAAGTGTGAGGACAATGGGAGAGTTCAAGGTTCCTAAATACTTCTCTATTACTTGGGTTCTATAATAACTGATTTATGGAAGGTAAAGCAATCACACAATAACACTTCGGGACATCGAAACACTAGTCACGAAAAGGGGTGAGAAAGGGACTAGGAAGCTCCGACTACGGTCCTACAAACACCAACCCTAACATGGTGGAATACGCCGGCCGTCGGGGTCTGTCACCACACGGGGCTACCACAACTAATGTTGGACTGGGTGCAATCTCAGGTAACCTATAGTCTAGACGCCATGTCTATACTACGAATTACTACTCTAGTCATATGTAATAACTAGAGCACCTAATACAGGCGGAGATCCTATGCTAAAGTATAACAACTATACTAACCAATTAAATGTAATGCATAAAAGTAAATAGAGAAGATAAAATATATTAAAGCATGTCTTACAAAAATAAATACAAAGATATACCAGAACTCTGACGAATCCTCCGAAGACTCCTCCGGAACCCAGGCGAAGCGCCGCTCCCCCTAACTCTCAACTAGAACTAATCTACTACATTGGAAAGTCTAGACCTAATTCTCTAGAGACGAGAGGTTATCCATTCGAGGGACGCCGCTACATCCCCATAATAATGTGGGGGGTCTGCCTCTTTATTTATAGTCCGGTGGGATGAACGTGCACCGTTGGATCAAACCGACTTCGGCAACGGTGGAGATGGAAACCCTAAGGCGGTAGGGAGGCCATCCGTCGAAGCGGGCCCCGATTCGGCTCTGGGGGCGCCGGCCGGCCCCGAGGTGGGGCCGGGCGGCCCCCCCTGTGGCAGTGGACCCCGCCTTCGGTAGATCGCCTTCCCGTGTCTTCTAGAATCTTCTAGTGTTGGTTTCGGTGTGGAAATGATATCTTTTGACTCTGGACTCCGAATATAGCAAATGATATGTCCGTTTCGATCATCTCGATGAGCCCGTCACAATGGTGTAGTACAAATCATCATTTGAGATACTTTTATTTAATGGAAAATTGCATATTCCTACAAAACTAGTGAGAACACCAAAACTCGTGGAACTCGTTAAAATCAAAACCTACAACTACGCTTTGTAATACATTTTATACCATTTCATGCAATAGTTGATGGTTATATTTAGTGTTTAATGACCGTCAACAAGTTCCCCCAAGCTTAACCTTTGCTAGTCCCTTAGCAAAGCCTAATTAATAAACTTGGATCAGGAGTTGCTATAATGCTCTCACACCTCAAAAGTACATATGCCTTCAAATAGAAATTTCCCTTCAGATTAGACAAACTGCTCTAACTTTCAAACTTACTCATTTTACCTGTAGCTATGGAGCTTTTTAACTTTCACATGGGTCTTGAGTAATTGAAAGATAGAACAATCAAGTCGAGCACTATGTCTCAAATTCTTCACTCAACCAATATTCTGCAGTTTTTACAAGTTTTTAAAATAAAACTTAGAGCTTAATTGTATAACGCCCTCAAGTCTCTTAATTTGTGGTATTTATGGATCTCACTTGAGGCATTTATATTGTCATGGCCTCCTACAACTAATGATTATAGTGGAGCTCATAGGAGTGACATTAAACATGGATGAGCATACTTGCAATTCATATATTGTAAAGTCAAACAATGGATCCAAAGAGAGTCAAGTCATACAATCAAACCAAGGTGTGCATGTGTATGGAATATAGTGGATAGGTCATTATATCGTGGCTAATCCTAATTTTACTTATGCTCTTTGAAAATAAATCTCTCTCTCTTAGACTTAGAACTTTCGCAGGAAAACATGGGCTATCTTTATTCTTTCACTTTTTTCTTTTCTCTTTTTTCTCAGGGAGGCGGGCATCTACGTACCCATTGTTTTAATTGCTTGGACACTTGTCCATTTTTTTAACTCCCTTTTCTTTCTGTTTTTTTATACTTTTTCTTTTTCATAGCCACATGTATCCTCTGAATACAAAATGTTGGTGGATCTGGCTGAAAGCAAAAAAATGATTGCGCTTGCTCCTAGGGTAGGAGCAATACATATGTTGGTGGAGTGTGTGAGTGTGATCTTGATTTTAAAAGCATGACAAGGCTCTCATAAGGTATACAACAAAGGTTGACTAAACTCAATGCAAAATAAACAGCATGAATGAACAAAGGTTTTCCTATTCTAAATGTATATCATATATGGCTTTGGTAGGAATTCAAACTTTGTCATACAAGAGCTCATCATATAAGATTTTTAGAGTTTTCAAAAGATAAATCTCTAGAACTTAGTATCGTTAGGAATAAGATAAATAGTAGCTCAGTCTTTCTCATATCATATCCCTCAATCACCTAGACTTAGCTTAAGCATATGCCTCCACAAGTTTTAGGTTCAGAGTAAATTCTTATATCAAACAGTCATATTCAAAACTCGGAAGAATTTAAGGTTGAAAACTAGGCTCTTGAAAGGAATTACGACAGAGCAACTATTCATCATCTCCAAGACAAAATTTTATTGTTCTTTAGTTTTTTATTTGACTCAATAAACTAGATAGAATTATAAACACACTCTATGATCACACCTTAATAAATAATTAAACTATCTTTATTTGGTTTTAATGATCATTCTTCTTTTTATTTTAACTAAGAGACTCCCAAAAGACTCTACGGACATGGACCTTCATGTGCCCATATATTTTTGGTATTTTATGACTTTAAAATAGACTCGATAATCGCTTAGGTATACTTACTGATAATTAGGGGATGCTCTCCCCCAAGCTGGATGTTGTCGTAGTTAAGCATTGAAGCTGAGTGGTCCTCACAGAGGAGCTCATGTTTTTAAGAGCAAGTGTTGCCAGGAATACTTCAATCTCATCACCCAAGAAGTTACTTCCTTCACACAGAGGTCAGCCATGTGTCGAAAAGATGTACTTCGAGTGATGAAGATAAAGATTCCTGAGTGAGCTGGCTCTTGGAGTCATCCTGCAGAAAACTCTCACAAAACACCAAAACTCGTGGAATGGTATTAGGATAAAGAGTTAATAATCAACCATTTTAGAGGATTGGGTGTTGTGGAGGTTTCAAAGTATGTTTATGATAACAGTATTGCAGCAGGATGCTCAATTAATATTTTTAGATTTTATAGGTTTATATGTAGAAAGTACAAATGCATGATATGTATTTTTATTCTGTAGGCCACCACAGTAAAAATTCCTATAGGCTTTTACACACTGAGGAAAACTCACATGGGGCTGCCAGTTCTTTTTAAGAGGAATGCTACTTAACGTACACCTATTTATTTTTGTTGTTTTCTATGCAATAGTAATGTAGCAAAGCAAATATGGTTAATAGAAAATAAATCATGCAATGTAAGAAAGTAAATATGAATAACTACCGATGTTACCCCACGGCGAGGGTTCGATGTTTTGAGTCCTCTGAACTGGACTCCTCCTTGCAGTAGTTCATTGATCGAGTACTTCGGTTTGCTTCTAAGGATGAGGATTGAGGTGGTGTCTCCACTAGTGGTGTTTCCAATGGTGGTGCCACCTTCTTCCTTTCTTTTTGTTAGCATCTCAAAGCCAATCTTATGTGCATCCTTGTTACTAGTTTAGAACTCCCACTTGTAGAATTTAGGGAATCTCCCCACTTTGCTTGAAGTGGGTTCTGTTCATAAAGACAAGGTAGAGATCAAGTGCAGGGGCTCTTTTGGTGGGAAAACACCAACAAAACCAAAAATGTATTCATTCTCTAACCTTAGGCACAATAAGATTAATGTCTTTTCACATTGTTCATTTACATCTTGGGTGAGAATATCAAAAGTATAAATATAGCATTTAAGCTTATGAAATAAAAGAGTGGAGTTACTTAACCTATGGAAGGATTGTTCATCTTTATAAGTTATCAAATTAATATGATGACTATCATCTTCCAAAATAAGATATACCATATTTGAGCACATTTGGTTAAGATTGAGATCAAAAGAATAGTGCTATGATGTGTACTCCAAGATCAAGAGAAAATGATGACCACTTACTTTTAATATGTTACCTTTATTACTAGAGCATGATAACACCATGTGGTAGAAGGTAGATGAATTTCAATAGTCTCTTCCTTCCTTGCATTTTCAGTTGATCATTAGCATCTTATCTCCTATGTTGTACTTCTTTCTCACTCCTTTAGACTTTTGCTTCTCTCATTATTTCTTCTCTGCAAGGAATTAGTAGACAACACATACCCGAAGGAATATACTATCTATTTAAAGTGTGGACAGTGTTTGCCAAATAGTTAAAGATTAATCAGTAGCTCGTATTTTAAATGATTCACCATTACTTCAAATTTTTCAACAAGGTTAAGGCGAAGATATAATTTTGAAGAATACATCTAACCTTGATTTGATTCTATGAAATCTCCTAATATGATTTAAACATTTTTATACAGGAGAGGATAGTCTATATATACAGCCAAATTCTTATACAAATATGATTTGATGTTATAATGTTTAAGTAATATTCTGAAGCATACTTATAATAAAGTAAGGAAGTTTAAAAGACTAAAAATATTTATTTAAATAGAACCAAGAATATGTAGGTGAACCAAAAGAGTATTTTATTCGTTTTAAGTTTTAGCAAATTAATCATAACATAAGGTAAGGATAACCAAGACAATTAGCAACATGGTATAAAATGTTGAATGTAGTTTTAGGTTGCATGAGGCTTGGGTAAACATACCTTATATCTTGCAGGGGTGATTGATCCACTATCATGGTGAAGTGTAGAAGGTGTTGAAGTGTTCTTTCATCAATTTCTTTCGATCTTAGTCCTTTCTATACACTTGTTCTCCTTTCTTCATTTCAAACCATGATCAGACATTTATTGTTTCTTCCTTGCATAAATGTTAGTGGACACATACCCGAAGGATTGCAACAAGTTTGGCATATGGGTTATGGTCCATAATTTTATGTGGATTTCTTCTATGCTAATAAAAAGATGATTCTTGTAATTGTTTTAGCATAGATTGTATTTGTTTGTTGCATTCTAACATGGTTCAAGACAGAGGTAACTACAAAAGATTAAGTGAATAAACTTTGATACTTACAACTCTTCTATAGAGAATTAGTTGTGTCTTCCTTCTGTGCAAAGTTGTTAAACTTCATCATATACCTTGATTCATCTCTAATGTGAGTTCATCTCTCGACTTACCCGAATTGAAATGGAAATTTTCTGCAGGGGTTAGTCTAACAAAATATCCAAAGTGCCTACTAAAACATACTTTAAGTTCAAAAATTAACCTAGACACCACGTCTAATTTGATTTAGTAAAGCATTTTAACCTAAGCACCACGCTTAATTTAAAAGCTTTTAGAAGTAAACTCAACACACCTTATAATTTAAAAAACCAAACTAGACACCATGTCTAATATAATTTAAGGAGGCGGTTTAAACCAAGCACCATGCTTAATTTAAAAGGTGTATGAGCAAGACTTTGTCACCTTTCTTTAAAGCCTATGAGCAAGACTTTCTCACCTTTCTTAATTAAACTAACCATGACTCACGAGTGGTATTTGTGAGTAGCGCAGCATTTTTATTCGTCACATATGATAAACTTAGAATTCATGTGATGATGACTTTTCTTTTCTAATCTACACATGGTTAGAATAATATATGTAAATGTTTATACATACCTGTGAGATGGCAGGGCTTCATTGTTGATGGATCATGAATGTTCAGGCACCCTGAGTTCTTCAATATCTCCCATGTTTTGTTCTTGTGGAATTTCGCTAGAAGGTTGGAACGATTGATATCATGCTTATTCCACAACTCAACTAAACAGGGGGTAATCCTACTAAAGCTAGTAGTAGACTAGATTAGTAGATATCAAGATCAATACCAAAATCTCTACGCCAATTGTTTCCCCGGCAACGGCGCCAAAAATGCTTGTTGACATTTCTAACGTCGCTACTAGAAATAAAGGTAAACCTCTATCCCCGGCAACGGCGCCAAAAATGCTTGTTGGTATTTCTTATGCACATTTAAAATATGAAGTATTCCGCAAGCGCACAGAAAACCATTGTAGCATTATACCGGGAGTATTCCAAGTATCGTTATTTATATTTTACCACTGGGAAACAATGGATAAAGATATTGATAGTTCACCATCATGTATCTCCTAACTCAGTACACCAACTAGACTAGAGTAAGGGGTAAATGATAAATGATAGGAGTTATGCGTAAATGATATAGACACACAGGAGAATTCTATGATAAAAGAGTAGATAGCTAAAGTGAGAGGACAACGGAAGAGTTCAAGGTTCCTAAATACTTCTCTATTACTTGGGTTCTATAATAACTGATTTATGGAAGGTAAAGCAATCACACAATAACACTTCAGGACATTAGAACACTAGTCACGGAAAGGGGTGAGAAAGGGACTAGGAAGCTCCGACTACGGTCCTACAAACACCAACCCTAACATGATGGAATACGTCGGCCCTCAGGGCTATCACCACCTGGGGCTACCACAACTATATGTTGGACTGGGTGCAATCTCAGGTAACCTATAGTCTAGATGCCATGTCTATACTACGAATTACTACTCTAGTCACACGTAATAACTAGAGCACCTAATACAGGTGGAGATCCTATGCTAAAGTATAACAACTATACTAACCAATTAAATGTAATGCATAAAAGTAAATAGAGAAGATAAAATATATTAAAACATTAGTCTTACAAAAATAAATACAAAGATATACCAGAACTCCGACGAATCCTCCGAAGACTCCTCCGGAACCCAGGCGAAGCGCCGCTCTCCCTAACTCTCAACTAGAACTAATCTACTACATTGGAAAGTCTAGCCCTAATTCTCTAGAGACGAGAGGTTATCCATTCAAGGGACGCCTTTACATCTCCATAATAATGTGGCGCCCTCAGGGAGGGGGGTCTGCCTCTTTATTTATAGTCCGGTGGGATGAACGTGCGTCGTTGGATCAAACCGACTTCGGCAACGGTGGAGATGGAAACCCTAAGGCGGTAGGAGGCCGTCCGTTGAAGCGGGCCCCGATTGGGCTCTGGGGGGCGTCGGCCGGCCCGGGGTGGGGCCGGGCGGCCCCACCCCGGGCAGTGGGGCCCGCCTTCGATAGATCGCCTTCCCATGTCTTCTAGAATCTTCTAGTGCTTTGGTTACGGTGTGGAATTGATATCTTTTGACTCGGACTCGAATATAGCAAATGATATGTCCGTTTCGATCATCCCGATAAGCCCGTCGCAATGGTGTAGTACAAATAATCATTTGAGATACTTTTATTTAATGGAAAATTGCATATTCCTATAAAACAAGTGAGAACACCAAAACTCGTGGAACTCGTTAAAATCAAAACCTACAACTACGCTTTGTAATCCATTTTATACCATTTCATGCAATAGTTGATGGTTATATTTAGTGTTTAATGACCGTCAACAATGACATATCACATAATTAAATATCTCATTTTTTAAACAAATAAAATTAACAATAAAATACCTCAAAAATATTAATTTCTCTAACTAAACCATCAAATGTGGCATGCATACTAGCAATGAAATTTATATATATTAGTTCTAATTTATTACTTGACCCAGACACAATTTTGTAAATTAAAGTGTTATAAATTTCTAAATTTCCTAAACAAATAAAATTAAAAAATCACAATGTTCTCTATTTCTCTAACTAATCATTGAAATGTGGTATGCATACTAGCAATGGAAGGTATATGTACTAGTTTTAATAAACTAATTAACCCGGTCATAATTTGTAAATTAAAGTATTATAAATTTCTAATTTTTACTAAATAAATTAAATTAAAAAATATCCTAAAATCTCTATTTCTCTAACTAAACCATGAAATGTGGTAGACATACTAGCAATGAAAGGTGTATACTACTTTTTGGGTACTAATTTTAATTACCTTCATCAAAATATTCAAACTATCAAGTGATTGGAGCTTAAAATGGCGTAGAAATCATAGAATAAAAAATCACATATATACACACCACGAAATGACACATGCTGCTGCTAAAACATGAGAGGATAAAGTTAGTAACCTCTCAACAAGTCGATGGCGGCGTAGAAGTGTTGAAATGAATCAATGGCCGGAGATGAGAGCAAGAATAAGGAAGAACACAACAAGAACAAAAAAAAGAAGTGAGAGCTCGGGCTCGATCTGGGGGAGGAAGAAGGGTTCAAATAGGGGATGGGATATTTAATCCCGGTCCCTGTTACCAACCGGGATAAACACGCCGGGACAAAACCTTTAGTCCTGGTTTGTAATACCACCCGGAACTAAAGGATGGCCTTTAGTCCCGGTTGGTATTACAAACCGGGACTAAAGGTCCTCCTGCAAATTTCTGACACCAGAGTCGTTGGGCAGGGACTTTTAGTCCCGGTTGGTGTTACCAACCGGGACTAAAGAGATTTTTGGTCCCGGACGCAAATTTGGCCGAGGCTATTGTCCATTTTGGGGATCGACCAAAGGTCTGTTCTCTAGTAGTGTTAGTTGAGCGTGTTTTATTTCCTGGAATTTTGATCATTCTTCATCGAACTGAAGGTTTTCTTTTAAAAAAAATAATCGTGGCCTCGTTGCTTGCACTTATTGTCCATTTGATCTGGACAGCCGTGAACTTAGCCACCACAGCGTCCTCATCAGCGACGGTAATAATGCACTCAGCCAATTTTTTTTTTTTTTGACAAATAGCAATTTTATTAGCGGCATGTTGCTGCGATGATAGTAAAGTGTCATCCAAGTACAATATTCAGGGCAAGCATGTTACAAGAGTTCTCATCGTTTATAGAAGTGCTTAAAGCCTGAGAAGGAAGAATGTGTGCCGTGTTGTCCAGCTTAATTAGCTTCCTTGGAATCTTGAAGATCTTTCCATGAAGGCTGGAGCAGAAATCACTAAATTTCTACGTGAACGGTTGAACCTCCCAACTTGGAGCATTAGAGTCCTCCGACCTGTTCAACAATGTCACGAACTGTTGATTATCTGACAAAAAAGTGGGTTGCCGGATTTGGGGAGCTGAGGCAATTTCAGCAGCAAGCATCAAGGCTGCCGCTTCTGCCATAAGCACTTATGTGGATTGGGGAAAATTGCTTTGACATATACTGCAGACTGATTAGGTTGTCTCGTGTTGATGATGAAAATACCCAATCCAGCTTTTCTAGTAGCTTCAGGTAAGGAGTCCAGAGCCGTAGCTGCATCATGTAGATCCTAGTCCCTGGGATGAGCACCGCTAATAATACCCTGAAAAGAGGTGGTGCAGGTATCTGTACTTCTGATTAGGTTGTCTCGTGTTGATGATGAAAATACCCAATCCAGCTTTTCTAGTAGCTTCAGGTAAGGAGTCCAGAGCCGTAGCTGCATCTGTGTAGATCCTAGTCCCTGGGATGAGCACCGCTAATAATACCCTGAAAAGAGGTGGTGCAGGTATCTGTACTTCATGGGGCCTTTGTCTCACGGAGTATTCATCCTCCTCTTGCGTGTGGCTCCTGCAATTTAAAAAATATTACCGTGGGTAATTTGTTGATTGTGCACTATTTCATTCTTCTGTTGATCTTTGTCTCCAATGCAGAGCAAAGATGTTCTGATGTCAGTTGCAACTGCATTGTGTACCAGCCAAACAGACCATGATTTTTTCTAGAAGCAGGTATCATTCTTCACTTTCCATATTGACCACAAAGTGGTCAAGATGAATTGAACCTGTTCGCCACTGGTGTTCTTATTGATTAGTACTGACAGGGTGTCTTGTAAGCCATCCTGTTCTATGGGAAAAGCCAAAGTGCATAAAGAAGGTTGTGCAAAGAACCACACCGCTCTAGAAAAAGAACAATGAAAGAACAAGTGAGCGTCAGTTTCATCCTCACTGCAGGTTGGGCATTCTTTGCTTATCTTATTTGTGAATTTTCCTGCTCTAACTGTAGTTGCTAAAGCTCTTCTAATTAGTCTCCAGGTGAAAGTTTTGTTGCATGGGGGTAGCTGTTTATGTTTCCGTACCCTTTGAAGGATGGTAATGGCCTAGTCAGAGATTCCTCTGGCCCGTTGCCGAGGGATTTGTTCCTGCAAAAATGTGTTTAGATACCTGAAAGCATCTTTGGTTGTGCAGATGCCTTTATTTTGATGGCTTCCATCTTATGATATCAGATTATTCTGAAAGGAACAATATGGATATTATTGATGATCTGGGTAGCCTCATTATTAAAGATATTAGAAACGAGATCACTGTTCCAATCATAAGACTTGTATTTTCAGATATTAGCCAAGTATTGAAGTATTATTGTGCAACTATCTATGCTAGAGGACGAAGACTTGACAGGGCGGCCAGAGAGTCGAAGTCATGCCAGCCCTATTCACTCACCGACAGTGACGGTGCAGAGAGCATGGTTCATACATATACCTAAACCTACATGCAACATGTCAACAATACCATGTCCATCGAGGAAGATTCCGACAAGTTGGTAACATCGTGACAGTTCTGGACTGTACTTCCACTGGAAGGTTGAATGGATCATCTCTTGTTAATCACTCAGGTTGGATAAGGGTACCAGTGACTGAACTGAAGCCTTGTTTGGATATTGTCGGGTTCACCTCAATCCACGTGTGTTTGGGTGGACTGCGGTAAAATTTAGTTCAAGTTCTACTCCAATCCATAACTTTATAGTCGACTAAGTTTTTGTTTCAAATCATTTAGGACCTACAAATTATGTTTTAAGATTAATTATTTAAAAGTTCATTTTTAAAAAAATCGATGACCTTACATGAAAAGATGACCGAAGTACCAAAATGCAACTAGAGGCAGGGTGAATGGAAGTCATCTAAAATTCTTGCAAGAACTTGGATTGTGTCCCAAATACAACCCAACACACCTCAAATTGCAAAATCAAGTCCCTGTAGCAATAGCTAGATAGTTGGAATAAAACCCATGGTAGAGGAGCCAAATGATCGAGTGGAAGCAAAAATTCATGTCAGGAAAACACCTCAAAAACACAAGAAAATGGTTTTCAACTCTGGAAGGGCGTGCCAGAAGTTCTACGTAAATTCGTGGGAGTTCCACGTAGCTTGTTTTTGGCACCAACAACCAAGCAAGATAAACCCAAGATTTGATCAAACAAAATGAACTGAAATTTAGCACATATCTTCCTTGGGACAATGTGGTAGAACAATATAAACGCCTCTGTAAATCAAATGCATTATCTCCTAAAATCATTTTTATAGTAGTGATGTGCCTCCCAAGCTTCAGGCCTCACTACTACAGAAATGGGCTTTAGCACCGGTTGGGAACCCTCCTTTCGGTTGGGAACCCTCCTTTAACACCGGTTTCCCAACCGGGATTGCCAATCCGGGACTAAAGGTCTCCCCTTTAGTCCTGGTTATGGCAACCGGGATTAAAAGTAGTGCTTTAGTCTCGGTTTGGAAATTCAACTGAGACTAAAAGGTTCACCAAGTCTTGTCTTGGGCCAGCTTCTTTTAGTCCCAGTTGGTGTTCCAAACTGGGACTAAAAGTGTTTCCTTTTTTTCTATTTTTGTTCCTTTTTTATGGTTTATTTTCAATTCAATTTAGTTATTCGTATACGAATTGCATGCTACTAATATACATTCATTGTCAAGCATTTTACGTACACTAACTAAAATATATGAAAGTAGATAACATAGAAAATAGAGGACATTGAAATAATTAATTTACATCTCCATACATGCATGCGTGAAATAATATAAGTACGTACAAAGAACTATATCCACACAAAAGATTGTTATCATGTCTTTGCAGTGTCAGTGCACTCGATCTCCATCCTAATCTAAGGCGCTCGTCGTAGTGTCAGTGCTACTAGGTATAAGCATGGTACGGTCATAGTAGTACTCGTCATTGGGAGCTATGACTTGATCCACAAGAAATCCTGACATTGCCTCTTGGATTGCTTTGAGCCTGTCCTCTGACAGGCACTATCAGTCTCCATTGACTCTGTAATTCGGATGAACGAAAAAATATGAATTTATATGAATATATATACCAACACGTACAATGACAATAAATAAATAAATTGTATACCAACACATACAATTTATACATACATACATACATACATACATACATACATACATACAACCATACATACATACATACATACTCCCTCCGTTCCAAATTATGTCACTTTGACTTTTTTGGTTCATCCATGTTACCATGTATCTAGACACAATATTATATCTAGATACATAGCAAAATAGATGTACAAAAAAAGTCAAAGCGACTTATAATTTAGAATGGAGAGAGTACATACGTAAAAGGAAAAAAAATGCTACGTGCTTCTGCTAGCTGAATAATATGTATACATGCCTATTTTTTTTATTCCTTATCAAGTCAGCTTATAGCACTGTACCTCCAGCTAGGTTACACGTTTTCAATTTCATAACAAAAAACATCTTTACACTATTAAAGATAAATTTCTAGTACACATTAAAATGTCTCTATCAGCTAGTAATATTTAAAATGTATTTAGTTTCATATCAACTAGAGATATTTCGGTATCGCATATAAAAACATCTCTATATGCGTTTAAAGATGAAGAACAGAGAGAGCTTGCTTGCTAGCTTGGGCTGGGGGAGGAAGAAAGGTGGTACATATACGGAGAACTTTAGTCCCAGTTTGTTAATACAACCTGGACTACAGATCAAGTATTAGTCTCAATTTGAGACTACAACCGGGACTAAATATTTTAGTCCTGGTTGCAACCTCAAACTGAGACTGAAGAGAAACCTTTCACTACGGGAAACAGGGGCAAAGGAGCAAAAACACTCGGCAAAGGGTTTGCCGAGTGTAGCTCTCGGCAAAGGCCCGTCGGCAACCCCGGAATCGGCAAAGGGACCTTTGCCGAGAGCTTTTTCACGCCAAGCTTTCGGCAAAGCCTTTGCCGAGTGCCCATGGCTGTACTCGGCAAAGAAAAGTGGGTGTTAACGGCGGCCCACCTTGGCGGCGGCTTTGCCGAGCCCCTACGCACGGCACTCGGCAAAGAATTTTATATTTTTTGGACAAATTTTGCCGAGAGCACCCTGCTCAAGCACTCGGCAAATAATTTAAATTTTTTTAAAAAACCTTTGCTGAGAGGTTTTTGGCAGCACTTGGCAAAGAATTTAATTTTTTTTTTTTTTTTTTTTGAAAACCCTTTGCCGAGGGTTTGGACCTTGCACTGGGCAAATATGGTCTCTTTGCCGAGTTTGTGGTCGTCGCACTTTCGGCAAAGCGGCCATAAATTTTTAATTTATTTTTGCATTTCATCACAATAAACATAGTATATATCACATCCATAGCATATATATCACATCCACAACACATATATCACATCCACTGCACATATAGCACACATAAGCCACATCGATAGCATATGTCACACACATCTATCACAATATATCACAAATCGATGCACAATATCAAACAAAATGTCTCAAGTGCATCACAAGTCCGCAAATCTGATAAGGTGTCAAGTGTAGGGTAATGTGACAAGTGCATTATTAAAAAGACAAATAGATGGCCAACTCACTGTCCAACCTGCCAACCTGGCCACCCCGTCTGTGGTGAAGGCTGTGGTGACTGCGTCGTAGACCAAGCCGGGTTATTCGAACCAGCCGACTGAGGCTGCACAAAAGAGACCGAGTTAGTGCATGTGATGACCAAAGATCGAGCGAAAGCCCTTGGCATTTATACTTACAGGAGTCCCAATAACAGGATGCTGAGGCTGAGGCTGCTGCACTAGTGCCGGAGCGAGTAGCGTTTGTGGGATCTCCATCCCCGAACGTGCCCCTATCTGGGAGACGAACGCGATGAGATCCGCCATCCTCTTCTCCGCGAGCTCCCGTTGGACCCTCTCGGCCTCGAGCTGGGCCTGCACCTCCTGGTGCCGCTCCAACGCCGCCCTCCTTTTTTCTTCCATCTTGGCCTGCAATAATGCAAAGGAGGAGTTAGATTAATGGAAACGTAATTAACTAAAACTTAAAACAACAGGAATAACCTCGAGTGTGTTCCTTTCTGCTTCCATCCTAGCCTGCAGTAATACAAAGGAAGAGTTAGAATAATTGGAACATAATCGACTGAAGCTTACAACAACAGGAATAACCTCGAGTGTGGCGTAAGCGAGCTGTCCAGCCGGCGGCCGTGGGCATATGGGCACGCTTGCGTCCGTGCTCTGTGCTCGGAGTTGGGAGAGAGTGGGAGTCGAGGCCGTGTCGATGACACCGTCGCCCATCCAGTACCGCCCATGCTTCTTTTCTCCACCCACCCTCATGACGATCTCTGGGTCAAGGTCCTGGGTGCTCGGATCGTGGTCTTCGTCGTGTACCGTCCTCGCCACGAACGTGTACTCGCTGAGGTGGCTGTGCATGCTCGTGTTGGCGTACGCCTCGGGCGGGTCCTCCGGGTTGTACAAGACATCGGACGTCGCCTTGCCCTTCTGCACCATAGCATATGCTATGAACGTGGGGCAAGGCGCGCCACCATGTGCCTGAGACTGGAATGAAACAGAGTTAGGGCAGGAAGAATCACGAGTTAGAACAGATCAATGATTTTGCTTACCTAGGCGTGTGTGTATCCGGCGAGGCTGCTGCCACCTTGATGGTGCGCTATGCCGGGCATCATCAAACGGCACTCCCGTTTAGCGCTGTGGGCCTCCTCCTACTCCTGGCCGCACCACCTGTCCATGATTTGCTCCCAGCAGTCGGCATGGGTGGAGCACCACCAGGGGCAAGTCTGGACGTCACAATTCGACATATAAGTAGATCAAAGTAGACATATATAAACTGAAAGTTAATGTTCTTTATATACCGCGATGTACTGGTGGGTCAGCGTCATCGTCCTCGCTTGTGTTTTGTTGACGTTCTACCCAAGGATGAGACCGTGGTAAGTGACGATGGCCTGGAGGCGCGCCTCATAGTGCAAGTCAGAGACGAGCTTCTTGCAAGACCTAGTAGCCACAGCCTGGGCCCTCGCCTCGTATCCCTCCTCGCATTTGAAATAAGCCTACACACATACATAATGGATCCATTTTTTGTCTGAAGATAAGTGCAATGAATGTGATGCATTGAGCTTACTAGTACTGTGTGAAAGACTTACCCAGAACTCCAGCAAGATATGCGCCACCTTAGTGCCGGCATCCGGATCCTCAGCAACAGAGTAGTGGTCGAAGGTCCAGGCAGGCTCGTAGTTCTCGGCGTATGTCACCAGGCCAGGGTAGTGCTGCTTACAAAGAAGACCCAGGATGCCATTCGGCGAGCATGCGTGACCAGCACCCTGGACCACAACCGTCCAGTTCCTAAAAAGTCATTAATCAATAGCATTAGATTGTAATTCAACTTTCAATATATCATATGAAATAGTAATACCATGAAAGTTACTTACTTTTGCCCCTCGGGGTGAATCACCGGCCGCTGGGTCAGGTGCGGTACTGGAGGGAGACTCGCGGGACCTCGCAAGTACACACCCGACGAGGTACCAGAAGAAGTAGAACCAGCACCCACCGCGTCCTCCTCCTCCTCCTCGTCCCCCTCCTACTCCTCCTCCTGCTCCCCTTCGTCCGTCTGGGGAGCTATCACCTCGTCCTCCTCCTCGTCCCCGAGCTGCTCCTGCTTGTCCTTCTCCTCACGCGGTGTGGGAGGAGACGGCTCCCTCGTGCACCTGCTCCTCCTCCCCCTCCTCCTGTTGGACGTCCCCTGAGCTGCAGCCGACATTGCAGCTCGTGTTCGGCTATACAACGTGGCCAGGTTCATCGACCGGCTGCCCACCATCTTCAACGAAGCACCTGCATTTGACAAGAACAAACAAGACATAATTAGAAAGGAAAGTTAAACAAAACACGATTAAAAATTAATATGCATGTATTAGAAAACAGAATTACAACATAAATAAAATATAAATACATAGCATTACATGTATTAAATAGAATCTTCGTGATCAGGATTAGTTGGATCATAAGTCTCATCGTCGCTATCAACCATGTCAAAAGAATCAACCCCGTCCCAATGGAGGAATGTTGTCTTCGTCGTCGTTGCCTAAACGAAGTAGCTCAAGCATTTCTAAGTCTCTCAAATTTTCAACCTCATCTCCATCGTCCTCGTCATCAACCATTTCTGGGTCAACTTCCATTTCTATCGCTTCGGTCAAGTCTATCTCGAACCTCCCTTCTAGCCCTTCTTCCTGAAAGAACTCTCCCTTGTATGTGTTTGGGTTGAAGTTATAATCTTCATCGTTTGGGACAGGTAATTTGCCGTGTGGCAATACCTTGTGCACAATATCCCAACCCTTCAAGTGCTCTTTGCTTTGACATGCACAAGGGAGATAATAAACTTGCGTTGCCTGTTCGGCCACAATATAGACATCGTCTCCGGGTAGGACGGTATCCTATCGAATTTCGACCAGACCAAGATTAGAATGGGTCCGTCTCATTACTGCAGGATCAAACCAGTGGCATTTAAATATGACAGGATTAAGTGGCCTGAAACCATGAAAAGTGAGTTCGTATATATCTTCAACTCTTCCATAATACTCGACCCCATCTTGGCCTGGTGTAAAAACTCCAGAACTTGTTGTTCTTCGATTCGGATGAAGCTGCTCATAGCCTATTGTGTGGAAGCGATATCCATTCACATCATAACCATTAAATGACTTGACCCTAAAGCCAAAGCCATCGGCAACCTGTCTCAACTTGGGAGTCATAGTCATATCCCTTTGGGCCTGCAAGCCAAAGCCACGTAGGAAAGGTTGACATACAACTCGGAATTTTAAACTAAGTACGAAATAAATTCGACAGTACCTTCTTCTTGAACCATGAAATGAATTTGGGTTTTCCACTTCCTGCACCGTTTCTAAGAAGGGCATCCGCTTCCTGCGGGCTAGGATCACTTGATTGACGCCAGTATTCATGAAGGAATTCCCTATACCAACGAGAATATAGGAGTTAGATGCATGAAATACTGACGACGTATGGAACAAGTTCGTTCACAACTTACGTGATCTATGGCTCCACTTCATCGAGGTTTGTCAACACATAGAACATGATAGTGCACCACTCTTCATATTGCAAGATCTTGTTTGTCGATCCACTTGCACATCCGAGTTGCCCTCGGAAAAGGCTGAGGTTCGACTCATTTCCACCATCATTGTAACGAGGCGTTGGATTATGCATGCTAGGGAGGTTGTCACTATAATATGTTGTTGTGAAGTTGGACACCTCCTCGAGGATGTATGCAATGGAAGCCTCAATTTTGTTTTTGTTTCTATATTTTTTATGAAGAACCTTTAGACCTCTCTCGACTGGATAGCACCAGCGGAACTGTAAGGGACCCCCCCATTCGTGTCTCGTACGGGAGATGCAAAATCAGATGTGGCATCGGATTGAAGAAGCCCGGTGGAAAATCTTCTCTAGCATACAGAGCAAAATGGGTGCCATTTTTTCTAGGTCTGCAATCACGGTCCGAGATAACTCCTTGGCACAAAGCTGGTGGAAGAAATAGCTCAACCCTGCCAAGACTAGCCAAACATGCTCAGGGAAATAGCCTCGAACCATCGCTGGGAGAAGGCGCTCAATCCAGATGTGGTAGTCATGACTCTTCATTCCTAAGACTCGTATAGTATTTAAGTTCACTCCTCTCCTCAGATTTGCTGCGTATCCATTAGGGAACATTATAGTCTAGATCCATTCTAGAACTTCCCTCCTTTATGGCCTTTTCAACACAAATTCGGCCGGAGGCCTTGTCCATGTCTTGCAGCGCCTAGGAGGCTTCATCTCTTGCTTTGGTCTATCGTATAACATTGCCAGATCCACTCTAGCTTTAACGTTATCCTTTGTCTTATCAGGAATGTCCATGATTGTTCCCCAGAGTGCTTCAGCGATATTCTTTTCAGTGTGCATTACATCAATATTGTGTGGAAGAAGAAGGTTATCAAAATAGGGAAGCCGAGTCAAGCCTGACTTATGCGTCAACATATGATACAGACTATACCCCACAAACCCATCACATTCTTTGTTGACTACCAGAGCATCTATCTTTTCATGAACCTCGGCACCAGTCAACATCTAGGGTGCAGGGTTCGTCACCATGAGCCCTTTCGTGAAGTTCTTGATGTCTCGTCTGAATGGGTGGTCAGGCAGGAGGAACTGTCGGTGCAGGTCGAACGCCGAATACTTGCCACCCTTTTTCAACCAAATGAACCTCAGAGCTTCCTTGCATATTGGACAGGGGAACTTCCCGTGAACACACCAAGCGCAGAACATGCCGTACGCTTAGGAAGTCATGCAGGAAGTAATGGTACCAAACATACATCCTGAAGTTTCTCTTTGTAGCACGGTCGTATGTCCATACCCCTTGATTCCACGCAATGATCAATTCATCAATGACGGGCTCCATGAACACACCCATATGATTCCCCGGGTGTCCAGGAATAATCAACGACAATAGCATGTTCTATCGTTGCATGCATACACGGGGGGGAGATTGAGGGGGATCACAAACATAGGCCAACATGAGTAGGATGCAGCCATCATGCCATAAGGATTGAACCCATCTGTCGCAAGCGCAACACGGACATTACGGGCCTCTTTAGCTTTCTCATGATGAATGCCATCAAAGTGGGTCCACGCTTCACCATCGGATGCATGCACCATCTTGTCAGGATTGTATCGTTTGCCACATTTGTGCCATGTTATCTGTTCACAGATTCCTTGGTCATGTATAGCCGTTGGATCCTCGGTATGAAAGGGAGGTGTCGTACGATTGACACGGGGATGTCAAGCTGCCTCTTCTAGCCATCGGCAGAGTCTACCTCCAGATATCTAGAGAATTCACACATCGGGCAGTACTTTGCTTCCGCGTGGTCTTTCCTGAATAGAACGCATCCCTTCGGACATGCATGTATCTGCTCATACGGCATCTTAAGTGCACGAAGTAGTTTCTGCGACTCGTACGTGCTTTTCGGCAGAATGTGGCCCTCTGGAAGTAAGCTGCCAACAACTGTCAGCATACTATCGAAGGCATCTCGACTCAGACTAAGCTGAGACTTTAACACCATTAGACAGCCAATGCCATCTAACTGAGACACCTTTGTGTGGCCGTGAAGGGGTTGCTGTACAGAAGAAAACATATCGTATAACGCCTTTGCGGTGGCCTCTGGCTCCTCCTCCTCATTCGTACGTTCATCACCGAACTGTGCTTGATGAAAGTCATCTAACATGTCTGCTACCCTAGCATGGGCATCAAATTCCTTGACGCGTGCTCTCATCACCTCCTCTCTCATACGGTGGGCTTCGCCATGGTGGATCCATCGGGTATAGTCCGGGGTAAACCCATACTTCACAAGGTGTATCCTTGCATTGCCTTTTCCTATTAGCACATCTACTGCAGGGACACACAACCCGACTCACTCCTTTAGTAGCCTCGCCGAATGCTTGCTCCAAGAAGGAATGGGTCTTGTTAATCCATTCATTTGTGTAATCACTATCACTTGGGCGGCCCATGTACATCTAGTCACGATCATCCATCTTCTAACATATATATTAGCGAGAAATGTAAAAATCAAGTTTACCTACATCGGCCTCCTACTCTCTAATAGGTGAGGATAGGTCCTATTCCCACCCACGGATGCGTTGTTGGGGTTAGTTTCCATGGTCTACTCCGTTCGGAGACGGAATTTCGCAGCACCTCCCCGCTGTTCTCCAGGTACATGTCCCGATAGGGAGACCGTGCATCCAGAGAACAACAGGGAGGTGATGCAGAAACTCAGTCTCCGATCGGAGCAGACCATGGAAACTAACTCCAACAACGCATACATGGGCTGTCCAAGTAACATGGACAATTCAAAACATATATGGTTTTTGATATGCAAAGATCCGCATACCTCCAGCCGTATCTATTTTGAACGGAAGACGCCTAACTAGGTGACGTGACCTACGACCCTGATACGGAAAGAGGGGTTATACCTTAGGTGGCGGTGCAGTCAGGCTAGCAGGGCCGTGGCGAGTCGGTGCAGTGGCGAGGTGAAGCGGTGCAGGCAGACCCGCAACGGCGAGGAAGACGATCGGGGTCAACTCGAGCTCGACACCAATGGGGTTTTCTCTACAAAATAAAGGTACACACATATTCTTAATTCAAAATGTTGACAGCGCCTCCCCTGCATGGTAACAATACCCACACCTGCAATAAGGCACATATAACGGCTCGATGGCCGACAACCACATACGCTGGACCCATCCAACGGCTCTTTACCTTCGGGCAATGGCGGTGACAAATGACGATCGGGCAAAGATGTCGGGGACACGGACAGGGGCGACAAGCGGCGCTGACACGGACGGGGGGGCGGCAGCCGAGAAGAGGTAGCCGCCTCCTCTTCTTCCCTCCTCCCTCCCTCCCTCCTTCTTCCTCCTCCCTCCCTCCTCCCCCTTCTTCCTCCCCCTCCTCCCTCCTCCCTCTTCCCTTCTTCCTCCCTCCCCGCTTCCTCTCCGGGCAGGGGGGGCGGGCAGCGGGGGAGGGGGCCAGCCAGCCGGGCCGGCAACGACGCCGGCGCGCCCACTAGCGGCCTGGCCGCCCTAGCCGTGGCGCGGGCCGGTGGCCCGGCCGGCGGGGGCGGGGTGGGCTCAACCGCCAAGCAAGGGGCACGCCAGTACTTTCGCCGCTCGCCGCTTGGCCGTCCACGCTGAAGCCGGGCTGGCCGGGCCGGGCTGGCCGGGGGCGGGCGGGGCTCGCCCGGCTGGCCGGGGCGGGAGCCAGCTCTGGCCGGCTGGCTGGCGGCCTCCTCGCTGTGGACGGACCGGGCTCTGGCCGGGCCGGCCGGGCCGAGGGCGGTACGCGGGCCAGCCCGGCGCGGGGGCAGCGGGGTCGGGGCGGCCGGCGGTGTTGGCGGCGGTGTGTGGCGGCGTGTGTGTGAGTGCGTGTGTGTGTGTGTGTGTGAGTGAGTGGCCGCGAAAGGGTAAGTGCCAGGTTCAGCTTTTGCCGAGTGCCCGATCAAGCACTCGGCAAAGAGCAAAATGATTTTTTTTGGGCCTTTTCCTCCTTTGCCGAGCGCCCGCCGCGCCAGGCACTCGGCAAAGGGTAAAACAAAATTTTTTAAAACCGACTTGGACAGCAGGTAAATTTTTTAAAAAATTCCATCCTTTGCCGAGTGCCAATGGCGCCAGGCACTCGGCAAAGAGTAAAACAAATTTTTTTTGAAACCGACTTGGACAGCAGGCAAATTTTTTAAAAAAGTTTCCACCTTTGTCGAGTGCCCACTGCGCCACGCACTCGGCAAAAAGTGAAACTAAATTTTTTTTTTAAAAAACTGGACAGCAGGCAATTTTTTTAAATTTCCATCCTTTGCCGAGTGCCCCAGCGAGCTGGCACTCGGCAAAGAGTGAAACCACATTTTTAAAAAAAAATTGTCATCAGTCACTTGGCAAAGACGCTTTGCCTAGAGCCAGCCATAGAGCTCTCGGCAAATTCATGTTAGAGAAATATTTAACAAATAGCAAACGATTTCAAAAAATCATCAAATTTTGACAATAGCCCTTTAATACTGTCTGTTACTTATGAAAAAAGTTTTAACATCAAAATTGACAGCTAGAAATGCTTGAACTCCGATTGATCCGGATTACTTTAAAAGTTTATGAAACTTATTCGGGATTGTTAGATTTGAACGCAACGTATGTGACAACTTGTACGAAACTTTGTCAAATTTTTATCATAGCCTTGACGCATGAAATGATGACACGGTGAGAAATTTTATGATTTTTTGAATTCATATACTTTTTTTAGAATTAAAAAACAGTGAGCCCACAGGTGGGTCATCATGTTTCATGACCAAGGTCTTCAAAATTTTGGGTCTCATTCTCAATACACTCCTAAAATACCCTAAATAGCATTAATATCATTTTTTTAATCACTAAAGTCCATTATTGGATGCACGTGCAGTTCAAATTTGTATTTTTCCAAAAAATTATAATTAAATACAATAAACTTTTGAAAAATAGCAAAACACATGAAAAATAGGCCATATTTGAATATATGGTATAATCTATTCTGAAAAGACTACAGAAAAAATTGGAGGGCAAAAATCAAAAAAAAATTTGTCGAGTGTTCTCCGGCAGCACTCAGCAAAGCGATAAGGTTGCCGAGAGCTTGGTTATGGCACTTGGCAAAGTCCCGTCTTTGCCGAGAGCCTAACGGGTGCCTCTCGGCAAACGTTGACAGCGGTGGATGTGGTTGTCTGGTGGTGGTCCTTGCCGAGAGTGTGTGTTTGCCGAGTGGATTACTATGCCGAGCGCCAAGCCCTCGGCAAATACTCCTTTGCCGAGATCCTAACTTTACCGTGGGTAGCTCTCGGCAAAGGCTCCCTTTGCCGAGTTCCCGATAAAAAGAACTCGGCAAAGCCGTCGGCACTCAGCAAAGGGCGGCATTCCGGTAGTGTTTAGTCCCGGTTAAATTCACAAACCAGGACTAAAGGTCCTTCGGTCTCTAAAGGCTGCTGCCATAGCCGTTGCCAATTGGATTTAGTCCCAGTTGGTAGACCAAACTGGGACTAAATCTCTTTTTAGTCCCGGATGCAAAGTTGGCCGGGATTAATGCAATTGAACCGAAGCCCTTTTCTCTAGAAGCCCTTTTCTCTAGTAGTGCCTCTAGCCTGTGCTATTCAGCAAATCCCCTTCTTTGTGAGAATGTCCTCATCCGTGCAGATTTTTGCTGGATCAAGTTACCTAATGTTTAAGGTTGCTATCTGAATTGAAATTCAACGGAGTTAGTAGCTACTTTGGTACCATGCAGCTATATCTCCGTGTGTGGCTCGTCTCTTCGTTTTTTAGACTCGACAGGTCCTTCAACTTTGCAGCTTCCATTAAACAACGACAGAGCTAGGGAGAGGGTGGAACAGTCAGTCGTGTCCATTTGTCGTACTCTATCGGTCCAAGTTTTCGTTTTCATGGCATTATAATTAATATACATATACACAGTAGGCATCCTTCCGACAAAAACTGGATACTCTGTTCATGGTGTGTAATTAGCGGAAGCTCCGTGGCCACCATTTGAGCAACAATGAGTGTTCTGAGACTCCCTCCTTCCTCTTCATGCTAGATACATACTGAGCAGGCTGAGAGCCGCCTGCATATTTGTATTGGCCTCGTCTGACGAAATTGGGGGAAATAAATGTGTACTAAATAAATAAATAAACATGCTTGGGTGTTCATCCACTCCTAATAACGTCAACATACCTAGTGACAAGTCACGACAGTGACAATGTGTAGTATAATTGAATTTAATCATCAAGGGATGGAATAAGCAACCGGGCTTTGGCAGCATATTCAGACATTTTCCTGCTCACTCCGTGCAGACTAATTACAATCCAGAAAAGCTGTCTTCGTTTGTGATAAAGTTAGAGAAGCCTGGATCCAAACGTTAGTCAGGACAACTGGCTTACAAACAGACGCTCCTCTCCCCGAGCGCTCCCCTGGGCGACTCGGGGGTTCCCAGTCGCCGGGCGTACCAGCTCCCCGCCGCGCTGACGCCCCCTCCGGCGTGCGGCGGTGGCGGCCAGCGACGGCCCGCAAAACGGCCACCGTCGCAGCCCCTCCCCCCTTTCTCCCCCTCCCTCCTCTCCCCCCCCACACCTAGCTCCTGCTCCGGTGGGATGGCCGGCCGGGCGCGGTAGATCCGGGCCTCCCGAGGCTGGATCCGGCCACCGCGCCCCTGGATCTACGGGCTCCGGCGGCGGTTCGCGTCGTGGTGCTCCTCCACCTCTAGATCGCGGCCACCGGCGTCTGGCACGGTTCGGCCTGGGGGCGGCTTGCACTTGTGCTTGGGCAGTCTCTGTGTCACTGCCCGGCCGTGTGTGCTGCTGCCGGGCGCTGGCCAACGGCGGCCAGCCAGCAATTAGCAGCCGGACGGCTGCCGCCGTCGGCGGCCGGCCGGCCACCGGCCAGCTTGCCCGAGACCTGGCCTGGCGCTTGCCGGGTTGTGGGCCCGTCACCGCGGCGGGTCTGCTGCGTGGCTCCCTTGTGGTGGTGGGCCAGTTGGCCTCACTCGCCATAACGGTGGCGGCCTCCTCGCCTCGGCCGCGTCCGGCAAAGGGTGGCCGGGCCGTGGGCGCCACGCCCGCCGGCGGTTGACCTCGGCCTTGCCGCGGCCTCGGCCGGGCTCGCCCGAGCTCGGTCTGCAGGGCGGCAGCCAATTGGCGGTCCAGTGGTGATGGTCGGCATGGAGCTCCGGGCGAAAGCCCAGTCTGGCGATAGCCAGACGGACGACGGTGACATCGTGGCGCCACATACCTCACTGGAGGCGCCGTTCTTCGTGATCCATGCCCCTACGCCACTACGACCAGATTCTGGGCGAAAGCCTTGCCTTGGATGCATCTAGGGCCAGCGACGACGCACCCGTAGTCGTTTCTGTGGGTGTTACCCCCTCCTTCTTGAAGGCGTCGCTGAAGAATTGGCCTCCTTGCCATTGTCTCCTCGTGGAGTCCCTGCCTAACTGTGTCTTTTGTGCTTCATTGCCATTTGCTTTGGTCGTTCATGCAGCTCTTGACTTTGCCCGCTTGGTAGTCGTTGTTGCTGTAGTGGATGCTTGGCCACTACTTCTCTCCTGGCGGATACTTTGCCGCTGGCTGGTTCTTTGACGGATACTTTGCCGTCGTTTGGTTCGTTGGTGGATGCTTTGCCGTCGTGTCGTCGGCCTCCTCTCTGGCTGTTTGCCGTTGAGAGTGACATGGCCCCTCCAACGCTACGGATACTTTGCCGTAGTGGGTATCTTCGCTTCTCCCCCAACTGATGTTTGGTCGTTGGTTGGTTCGTTGTCGCTGCTTGGATCATTGACAGATGCTTTGCCGTCGTTGCTGCTAGGCGGTCTTCTATGTGGACGACCTTTGCGATGTTCTTCTGCAGACACAGTTATAGGTGTTAGTTGTTGAGGGCAGTCACTCTCTCTTTGTATCTTTTTATTGTCCCTTTGTTATTCCATATTACTCTGCACTATCTTGGTGGTTTGTAATCTGCGCTATGAGGGTTCTCTCATAGCTGACTTGTAATTCACTCCTCTTAATGAAAAACGAGCTATATTCCCCGGTCGCGAAAAAAAGTCAGGACAACTGGCTTGGTTTGGTTAGAGTGCGTGCCGGATTCACATGTGCTCGTCGAATCTCGAGGTAAACACATCACATGTGGACAACCAAACCAACCCAATGATCCCAACCAACCGCCAATAGCTAGGCCGCTCGTTAGTATTCGCAATACTCAAATACCATAGGTTCAGCGGTCTTTTCAGGCTCTACATTTAAGTCTACGTTTTCCCGCACAGCTTACTTCCCACTCGCAAGTCATTTTGCCACAAGGTCTCTCTCTAGTTTCATTTGCTCCTCCACTGCTTCATCCTGTTGTCGTGCTCTTCCCAAGGTATGTTCTCATCTATGGACTTCATTGGCCTCTACTTAGTTAAGAAGGTGTTCTGATTTCGTTGTTTCTGTTCTTATACTGTTGCCTTGTGATGCAGTGCTAGCAGCAGCTTGATGCTCGACAGTACACCTGTCGGGAGCAGAACAACTTTTATTGAGACACACTGATCTTCACAAGCAGCAATCTGATCAGTGCCTTTATAGGTGTGGCTAAACCAGGCTGTCATTGAACCTGCTGAAGTCCTTCCCTCAGTCTTGAATTTCTTTAACGTACTCACCTGTAATGATCTGAGCGAACTGCTTCTGCAAGATGATTAAGATTTGAATGTGCTGATCAAGCAGAGATGGCACGGGCTTGATGCTCCGTCTACCTATTTCTGTTGAGCAAGTTCATGTCTCAACAAAGTGATCCTGTTGGGAGCAAAAAAGGAAAAATAGCATTGACACATACTGATTTATTTGATGTGTACCATCTGAATAGTGGCTTATCAGTTGACATGTAACAAGGTACTTACTGTTCCACTATCATAGCTTAAATACAGTGATAACTCTTCATGATTTAACTTTCTGCTGAACTATTCCAGCTGTGGGTACCATCTAGTTATTGCCAGTGATTGAATGACCTTTGTTTTAAAAAGCATGTAGATTGCCATTTAAATATTTCTCATTTTTGCAGGTTTAATTAGCTGTGTTATCTGTGGTTCTCTGTTGATGATTGGCTGATAATTTCTTCTATCCACTTAATAATTGGTTTTCCAAAGGACTTACTTTTGATCTGCGTAGCATTGGTGCAGTAAGATGGATGGATTGACAATCGAAACGAACTGTATATGCCAAGAGGATTACTACTGACCAGTTGGCAGATAGATTTCTAAGGTAAGACATCTGGTATGCACATGAAATCTGACAATTATCATGCTGTACCAGATCAAAATGTGTTACTAAATGAAGTATTAATTACTAGAGGTTTTATCTGCAACATGCCAATTTATTACTTCTCCAAATTGATAACATCCACAAATTGATAACATCCAATCTAGCATACATTAGTGTCGTGGGTTCATAACCACGGCTAGTGATTAGATGGCTGATGTGGGACTTCGGTATCTAACACTCAAGACACAAAAGAGTATATCCGAGTTCGGGCTCTGCACCCTACGTCTAGCAAATAGAGGTTTTGTGTTAAAGTGCTCAAAAGAGTTTTCAATATAATCGGGGTAGAAGAGCAATGAGCTTGTTCTCTAACGGTCGATCTGTAGATTGATCTATCCATAAATGCACGATGCCTCTATGGTGCCCCTTCTGAAAGAAAAGGAAGTACAAATCAGTTCTTTCGTTGTCCTGCAAGAAAAGGTGGCTCCCTTGTCTAGCAAGGTAGCTCTAGGGCCTTGTTGTCATGGTCTTGGTACAGTTGGAGGTATCCTCCTGCTCCGCTCCAATGGTTATGGCTGATAGCCCTTGTCAGGCAATATTAGTCCTAGCTTTTGTAGGCGATCCGAGTAGGCTAGCTACCCAGTGGACTCTCCAGTCCGCTCGTCCCTTACCATCAATTGTATGGTCGGACAGTCGGGCTCAAAGGTTAATGCTTTTGTTGGCATGTTGGGTTCCCTACAGGCGGCGAGGATGCCATGGCCGTCCCTTCACGTGTTTTCCCTCAAGTTTTGGGTGTGGCCCTTGCCAAAGGATGCAAACGGTGCCTCGCTAATGTAGGGAACAATGCCCTTCTAATGTTGACGTTGCCGCCTCCTAGTCAGATGTCAGGCGGCTGGCCCACAACAGGTACCTGTCAGAAGATTCAACATACCACTGGTTGTGCAGATCTCTCTAGCAAGGTTGACACCTTGCTGCGCAAGACACTGCACTCTGGGCACCTTCGCCCTGTCGAGCCCTTCCGCAAGACAACCCGAGTAGGGGGCTATGAGCCCTCGCCCATCGGACCATGTATGTTTGACCAAAGTCTCTGAGCGATGGAGAGTTAGTAGGCCCAAGCTAGGTTCTTTGGCCCCTGCCCACCGAGCCATGTTCGTTTGGTTCGAGCCCCCCGAGCAATGGGGAGTCAAGTGGATTGTCCATCGCTTGGGACAATCTGAGCCCCAAAGGCTTCAACCAATATGAGCCCCAAAGGCTTCAATTGATATCCAGTGGTGGGGCGTGCGAGCAAATCTGTTGGGTGTAGCCCCCATACCCTAGATTGATTAGTATAATTAGTGGGGGGTTAATCTCGTCATAAAGGCATTTAGCAAATGGTTGGCAACCCTGGTGTTTGATACTCATCACTTAGCTTGCGCCACTTGAAAGCAAAAAAATAAAAATAAATAAGAAGCTAATATAGGGGTTTATACCTCAATATTTTACCTTACTACTCATTTTGTTAACCACCATTGCCATGTACATTTTTTAATAAAATGGTAGTAACTTCGTGCCACTATATGTTCGCATCCAGTGTTTACACTATTACATAGTTTCAATGACATTGCTGATGGATCAAAGAAACAAGAAATGTAAAAATTGTGCATGATAGAGTGTATTATTATTAAATTTTGTTCAGTTAGAGGCGAACATCTTCAACACAGTTGTCTCTAATTTTTTGCTTGCTACGACCATTTTGTTTCATCTGCTGTCATGTAATGGAATGGCATTATGCAAGATGTACTGATGGTAGGTAAGAGATTTTTATTCCTACTAGTTGAGTGTCCGTGTGTTGCTACGGATATATAAAACATCTCATAACATATAGCTACATGAGTAGAATACATATAAAATCTCATATTAGCATAAATAATTAGCACCCATAAATTTTTGAAATAAAAGAAAACCAATGCAATATTATTGACTTACCTAAATATTATTGACTTACCTAGACGAAAGAAAAATAAGCGGTAATTCATTGTTTTTTTTTTGTTTGTGAGACTAATATGGCGTTGAAAATAATTCATTGTTTTTAGTATGGCTTTGTTTTGGTTTCCTGTGTTTATGAGTAGGCGTAGCAAGATATGCTTCCTCACTTGCATCCTACCAAATTTTTGTACACATATAGTTAAAATAGGATAATGGTGTGAGTTGCAAAGGGAACAAAATAATATTCGACCACAAATAATATACCGAGAGCTAGTTCAACAATATACCGACAGCTAGTTCAACGGTAGCAACATATCACAGGCAACTCTTTTTTTTTTTGAGCAAATATCACAGGCAACTCCCAGCCTTTGTAACTGATATACTAATTAGTTACAGTAGTGAATCCGTATACATCATGGATAGAGCCCTATACTGAAGAAGCCTGATGCACTGTTCATTACAGTAGCGAATCTAGCGAATCTGTGTACATCATGGATACAGCCCTAAACTGAAGAAGCATGATGCTCTGTTCGTCAAGCACAATTGCACAAAAGGGATGCCAGAAGTGCTTAGGCTTAGCATGTAGCTATCCCCTTTCATAAGATGCTAGCGTATGCATGGCAGAGAACTGCATTGAAGCAATGGACGAAGGAACTCACTTCTTGCAGGAGCGTGTGGACTCCCTTTCAATGTGACCCAGTGTCTTCCTCAGTTGGTGGTACTGATAAATTAACCAAGTTGACAAGACACATTTAGAATTGAATCTACAAAGATGAAGTATAGTGAGATCTTTTTTTTATCAAGACAGTTAAAAATTGAAAATTGGAAAACGCAGTATACAATCTGTGACCCTTTGAAGCTATCATAACTGTAGTTAAAAAAAAGGGTAATGATAGACCCATGTGTTTCGTTGTAACTGAATTAAAGCATTACCTGCAGATAGAATAATGTTAGCAATCCATGCAGACACCCATGCATGTCAAAAGCCGCCACTGAAGAGTGATCCCTAAGAATGCATTTTTTGCTAATTCATGATTAAACACTAGAGATAAGTCAAATTCATCCAAACATGCATCAATTACACGTAAATAACTGGCCTGCACATACTCTCCGTTCTGGACAAAATTGAAGAAAATGGGCATCTGCATCTGTAACTGCATGCTCATACATGGGTTGGCTTGCTGAGGATGAGGTTTACAGCATTCGTCTATATTAGCAAACAAGCACATATTTACCATTACCATTGTTAAGCGATGCGCTCAGTGAGAACTAAAAGCTCCTGCAGGGCATGGTAGTGGTCCTCCATTGAGATAGAGGAATCAATTAAGTAGGCAATAGCAATCTTCATCAACTCAGCAGGGGATGGCATCTTTAACCTCTCCATCAGTTCTTGCAGGGTAGTTGTTTGTATAAAGACACAAGGCACCACTTAAAAAAAAAAATGTTTCTACATGTTCCAAACATTGGTCTGAACTCTGAAGATCAACATTACAACTAAGACAAATAGGAGTTTTTATTTAGAAAAATCCTAAAGTAATGGAAACGAAACTTAAAGAGAACTCTAAATTTATATTGAAAATATTCATATGCAGCAATCTTGTCACCTTAATCTCCAACTATTATGTGAAAAATGGGTCCCAATAGTATGTCCAATTCTGCAGTCCTTTCTCTCAATTTATCTTTAGCTGAGTCCCTTCACAAATCAATGAAGAGGTTTGATAAGACGAATAAGCACAGGCCGCAATTTTCAGTAATCAAATTGAGCCAAATTAAATAACACAGGTTCAAGCGCTCCCAGGATTTGCATCCTCCTCACATCTGGATAGCTGGACCTGACGTCACTCTCCCAGCACAAATGGCCAACGCTCTCAATTCCACTCTTGTACCAGCAACCTTTACACCCACCCCAGGAAACCACTGCACAAGAAGCAGAAACACAGGTGCAATTGCATAAGCAGATGAAGTAGCAACAATCAGGTTGGTGTCAGAGTCGAGAAGGGATAATTACAGATGTCATATAGGGCGAGCATGGCGAAGTCGATCCATGCCTCGGGCCATATAGCGAGGGCACACGCTGCTCCCAGAGCATCATCTGCGATCTACGCGATTGCAGCAGGCGGATGCGAGGCGTGGCGGCCTGCTGTGACTCGACTGCAGAGAAGGCCCGCGAAGCAGCCGCGCGCCAAGCGACCGCCGCCGGCTGCAGCCACACTGCGCCGGGCGGCAAGCTCGCAGCGACGGCGGTGGCGGCAGGGATGGCCGTGGAGATGGCAGAGGGCAGCGCGGACTTGGCTGCGACGGCGGCGACGGCGGGCGACGGTGACCCGACGCGGGACGGCGGAGGTTAGCCGCCACGCGAGGACGGGCGCTAGGGCGAGGACTGCGGGATTTGGAGCGGAAGAGTCGAGGAGAGGATTCTTTCCTTTTTGCTGGAGCGAGGAGCAGGATCATGGCCGTCGTGTCCAGGCGGCGGTTCCGTGGACGCGTGACAGCGCGGGGCCAGGGTGATTAGCGGGGTGATTAAGCGTGACGGGGTCATTAGCGAGACGAAAACGATACCATTTGGGTTTTTTAAGTTGTAGAGATAGAGATAGAGATATAACCTAACACCTAAGGGCTGGAAAATTCTGGACGTCAACTGTACTCAAATAAAACCTATGATACAAATCAGTAGTGGTATATCTTAAATTTAGTGAATGTTATCCCATTTTGAGACCAAGTTAACACGTTTTCTCATTCATTGCCAGCTTACAGCTCTGTTTGTGGATCTCCCTAACCATCTTGTTCTGATGGCAACCATCCTTGAATCTTTTGTTGGATCATTCGCTAAGAAGTTGCAAGATATTGTTACAGAGGAGGCAATACTTATTTTAGGTGTTAAAGAAGAGCTCATAGAATTGCAGAGAAGAATGGAGCAAATACGATACTTTCTTAATGATGCAGAGCAGAGGAGCATAAGAGAATCTGCTGTTAACAATTGGCTTGGCCAGCTAAGAGACGCTATGTATGACGCTGATGATATCATTGACTTGGCCAAATCCAAAGGAAGCAAGCTATTGGCAGATCATTCTTCATCATTTTCAGGCAGTTCAAATACATGCAGTGGCCTTTCCCTTTCCTCTTGCTTTTCTAATATCCAGACACGTCATGAGGTTGCTGTTAAGATTAAAAGCCTAAACAAAAGAATTGATAACATTTCGAAGGATAAAGTATTTACTTCACTCACGAGTACACAACCAACTGTAAAAGTATCAGTACCAAAACAAAGAAGGAGTTCTAGCCTTGTTGAGCCGAATCTTGTTGGTAAGGAGGTCATACATGCTTGCAAAAAAATAGTAGATTTGGTGCTTGACCATAAGGAAAAAAGTTCTTACAAACTTGCGATCATTGGAACAGGAGGAGTTGGTAAGACAACACTTGCACAAAAAATATTCAATGACCAAAAACTAAAAGGGAGCTTCGACAAACAAGCATGGGTTTGTGTTTCCAAAGATTTCTCTGAAATAGCTATTTTAAAGGAGATTCTTCGAAAAATTAATGTGCAGTACATGCAAGATGAATCAACCGATGAGCTCCAAAGTAAGCTAGAATCATCCATTCGAGATAAGACTTTGTTTCTTGTGTTGGATGATGTGTGGCAGTCAGACATTTGGACAAATCTACTAAGGATCCCACTGCATGCTGCAGCCACAGGGATAGTTCTTTTGACAACTCGATCTGACACCATTGCTATAGAAACTGGAGTGGACTATACACACCGAGTAGATTTATTGTCAATGGATGTAGGATGGGAGTTACTATGGAAGAGCATGGGCATCAAAGAAGAAAAAGAAGTGCAAAATGTGCAAGATTTAGGGATTGATATTGTTCGTAGATGTGGTGGTCTTCCTCTAGCGATTAAGGTTATTGCTAGAGTGTTAGCAAGCAAAGATCATAATGCAAGAGAGTGGAAGAAGATTTTAGAAAAGGATACTTGGTCCATGACTAAACTTCCTAGTGAGATAACAAGTGCGTTATATCTAAGCTATGAAGAGCTACCACACCATCTCAAGCAGTGTTTTGTCTATTGCGCTATGTTCCCTGAAGATGCAGATCTTCTCCGTGATGATATTGTCAGAATGTGGGTCGCTGAAGGCTTTGTGGATGAACAAGGTGATCAATTATTGGAAGATACAGCAGAAGAATACTACAATGAGTTGATCTATCGAAATCTCCTCCAACCAAATTATACAATATTTGACTTCAGTGAATGCAGAATGCATGATCTGTTAAGGCAGCTTGTTTTATATATATCTAAAGAAGAATGTTTTGTTGGGGACCTAGAGTCAGCAAGGGTTAATATTTTGAGTAAATTCCGACGTATTTCAATTCTCACTGCAAATGATATGGTGGTCTTACCTAGAATGGATAAGGGTAAATGTAAAGTGAGAACATGGAGAACATCTTATACAAAGTCTTTTTTCAATGATACAATATTTGAAAGATTACCATGCATTCGAGTATTGGATTTGACAAATTCACATATACAAATTGTTCCATCTTGCATTGGACGTTTGATTCATCTACGTTTACTAGACCTTGATGGGACTAACATATCTTCTCTTCCAGAGTCCATCTGTAGTCTCATAAACCTTCAGATATTGAATTTGCAGAGGTGTGATTCTTTGCATAGTCTTCCTTCAGGAATAACTCAGCTATGCAACTTAAGGCGACTTGGCCTAGAGAGGTCACCAATAAATGAGGTTCCAAAAGGTATTGGTAGATTAATTTCTCTGAACGATTTACAAGGGTTTCCTGTTGGCAATGGCTCTTATAACAGTTCTGTAATGCAAGATGCATGGAGTCTAGAAGAATTGGGTCCCCTTTGGCAGTTGAGGAGGCTTCGTATGGTCAAACTGGAAAGAGCAGTTCCTCCAAGTAATGAATCATTGCTAGCAAACAAAAAACATCTCAGAGAATTAAATCTCCATTGCAGTGAACAAATACATTATGACCCATATTCCAAAGATGCCGTAATCAATATCGAGAAAACCTTTGAGTTGCTAATCCCTGCGTGCAACCTGGAGGAGCTCTATTTTATAAATTTTTTTGGTCGGAGGTTTCCAAGCTGGCTGGGTACTACTACCCATTTGCCTTCACTGAAATACTTGCAGCTCATAAACTGCAAATCATATGTGCATCTTCCACCAATCAGTCAGCTCCCCAACTTGAAACATCTATCAATCAAGGGTGCCACTGTGGTCACCAAGATTGGACCCGAATTTGTTGGCTTTGGGGTCGGTAATCTTAGATCTACAGAGGCAGTAGCTTTCCCCAAGCTTGAAACATTGCTCATCCAGGATATGCCCAACTGGGAGGAGTGGACATTTGTTGCTGAAGAAAAACAAGAAGCAACAACAGCAGGCACGGAAGGAGCAGAGGATGAGGCTGCTGCAAATCAAAAGGGGGAAGCCCCACCTCCAAGGATGCAGTTGCTGCCACGGCTGAAGCAGTTGGAACTTGAGGACTGCCCCAAGCTGAGAGCTCTCCCACCAGAGCTTGGACAGGAGGCCACCAGTTTGAAGGAGCTCCACCTAAGAGATGTGCACAGCCTTAAGGTGGTGGAAAACCTCCGTTTCCTCTCAGAGGGCCTTTTAATCACAGATTGTGAAGGGCTAGAGAGGGTCTCAAATCTTCCCCAAGTGAGAATGCTACGTGTACAGCTGTGTCCCAACTTGAGGTGTGTTGAGAGATTGGACAGCTTGCACCAGCTGTTTCTGACAGAGGATATGGAAGGTGCCTCCTCATCACAGTGGCTGCCTGGGCTCCAAGAGCAGCACCGACAGCTGCACGGAGAAGACATGGATGTCTACACCTGACATGGTGAACATACAGGGATGCCTAGTCAGATGGCTTTGAAGATGTAAGCTATGACCTTTGGATAGATTTTCTAATTTGGGTAAACGTTTATCTCCCCTGCTTTAATTGTCCTTGTCCGTTTCCTTCTATTTACAGGTCATCAGGCGTTCAGGACGGAAGGGATTAGAGTGTAGAACTTGTCTCATTAATATCCAGCAGGTGCCTTACACATGGACAATATGTGGTATGAAGCCGATGCAAGGAGTTGCAGAATCTTATGCTCTGCTTATCGAGGAAGGAGAAAATGTCTTCCTCGTCCAGTGGCACATTATTTGAACCAGTGTTTTGTAAGCGTTCGTATCTTAATAGCTCATGATATATACTCGTGTTTTTCAGTTTCGTTTTATGAAGTTGTGCGAAAATAACATTTGTTGTTTCGACTTTGGAGTCCCAGCGTGTACTTTTGCTGCTACGTGAAGTGTGCTCGTGAATTCTGAGTAGCAGCCGTTCTGCAGGGCAGCTGCTGTTACTTTCCACTGTTCTTTTAAAAAAACAGCTGTTGCTAAGCTGGATTTTTTTTCGTTCATTGTCGGCTGCCCTGTCTGAAGGCCCGAAAAAAAAAGGGAAACGAGTTGCATTTTGTTTGAGTAATGCTCTGTGGACATATTTCGTTTAAATATATGGTCAAACTTCTTTTTTTTTTTTTTTTTTTTTTTTTTTTTTTTTTTTTTTTTTTTTTTTTTTTTGCGGGGAGATCATACATCCAATTAAAGTTTGGATTATTGAATTATATCAAAGAAACTCCTGTCCTGATCCAGGCGGCGATGGTCCGTTGCTCGTTCTGTGGAGCGCTCCCAGACAAAGGTCCAAGTCGGCGTCGTGTGTATAGCGGCAGTTCGTGACAGACACAGTAACACTCCTGTTCAGTGCATGCGTTGCTCTGTTTTCCACTAGCAACTCTGCAGCTGACGGTAGACAAGCTGCAGAGAGGTGTTGCAAATGCTGATCTATAATGGTAGTGAGATGCTTTCTGTACAAAAACAGTCACATTCAATGGATGGAAATGAATCAGTACTGCTGCTGTAACGGAATACTGCTATGTCGTGGCAACCTTGGGTGTCTGGTCACTGGGCAAGCCCTTGGTTTACTGATCTGCATTGCATGTACGTTTGTTGTAACAGAAAACCATTGATTTGCTAATCCCTTCGCCCAACCTGAAGGATCTCCGTTTTGGGAATTTCTCTGGTCGGAGGTTTTCCTCCTGGTTAGATATTGCTACCCATTTTCCTTCACTAAAATACCTGAAGCTCATAGGATTAAAATCATGTGTGTGTCTTCCACCAATCGGTCAGCTCCCTAACTTTTAATATCTGAGAATCGTGGGAGCCACTGCAACCCGAATAAGCTTCATGTGTACACCGCCGCCGTGAAGACCATGTTACTACTGTGTATGAGCCTGCGATGCCGCTCGTCAAACGTCACCTCCGCGTTAGGACCATGGTGAGCGAGGACTGGGACCTGCCCATTGAAGGGCCACCGCGAAGAAGCTGCTGGGGCCGACGCTCGAAGGGGATCGAAGAGGTGGACGGCCGCGGGCACAGCGGCGGCAAACGAGGACAAAGACTACACACTACACAGAAGCTCGTCAATCGCGTGGCTAGGAGCACGACGCGACTCGGCCATTGCGCTTCTCCATGAAGCGAGGCAGCGAGCAATGTCTACCTCACTCACCAAGCCCATGGCCTGGACATGTATGTCTGCACCAGGCTGAGGCTTCAGAGGGTACCGCCACTGTGCCCTATGGCAGCCGCCGCCGTCTTTTTTCACGCACCTTCTCAGCACGCCTCCGCAAATCGGGCCGTGTGGCCCTATTGTGATCTCTTGCTTGCTTTGCGCTACCCTGCAGTCATGCTTTCCTCAAAGACATACTAGTCTCAGGCCACCAGATCCAGGAAAGGCAGGCGTGCGATTCGTCGTGCGCGTACCAGCTGCTGGTGACTTCCGCAGCAATGGCCCTTCTTGTTGGCTGAGTGCCAAGACGTACGTTCCTTCGACCATGGAGTTTGTTGTTACTGTTATTACAAAGGATGCAGCTCAGCTTGAATTCCTTCGAGTCTTCGACCATCGTGGCTAATTCAGTTGTGTCACTTATTTATGCTCCATCGCATTTGTAGGATTTCAGGGTAATGCTTTTGTGGTGATCGCAGCTGGGGATTGTTTCTCATCTATTAGCTTTAACTACTGGTATTGCAAGTAATTTTCTACTCCCCATTCAAGGAAGAACATGGTTATTTGATTAGTGGTGATGGACTCGTCATAATTCTCTCCTTCCGGTTCATTACGGTAAATTGCTTGTCGTGAATCGTGATTAAAGTTAAACTCCTAATTGCCCTGTTTCTGTACTGGGCTGCTTTTCATATCTTAAATAAAACTGTTCCTTTCAAAGAGCTTGAGCTCCATACAGAATTTTTATTACTGCTCTTCCATTGTTGTGTTTCCTCTGCTAAAGCTGCATCCAACTGTTGCTACATTTTACAGAGGAATGGATTAGTACAAAGAACGATTATTCTTAATATAGCCAACACAGAGTAGAGGAGGAAGAGACTGCAATGCGTCCGGCCTGGGAGCAGTCAGCAGGTATGTTGGACTCAATCCCGTGCACATTTATCTGCATTATGTAAACAGAATTAGTTGCATTGGCAAGTTTATGTTCAGTTAAGATTAGCTGCATTTTTCAGTTAGCGGTGTAGGCGCTAGAACCGTGCTGCGTTCACTGTGCGGCGTAGAGATATCCCTGCCGCGTGCATAGGAAACAACTCGCGTTTCAGGCAGGAGTGCGCAGCATGCACGTGCGCGGCGGGGGGGAGTCGATCACAAGATCGTGTAAACACCGAATCATATAAATAGAGAGAAGCAACAGAAAGGCCGTGACTTGGCCAGCGGAAAATCTCATTGTGCGCTGTGTTTGTTACATTTGACAACCACGAGAGAGTTGAGAGTTCATTGGCTAAGGCCGATCGCCGTCGGTGTTCGCCATTCCGGCAGCCGGCGCCAACATTTGGTATCAAGAGCGAGAGGGCGGTGTTTCCCGGCGAGGACGAGTCACGGTGGTGTGCAACGCCGCGTGAGAAAGTTCACCTTGGCCGAAGAGGAAGAACTGCATCGATCTAAAAGATGGGAGATGCCGGATCGTCGAGTGGCGGTGAGCGCGTCCGTGAGAGCTCGCTCATGTGGCCGATGCTCACCCGCTCGAATTATGCGGAGTGGGCTATGCTGTTGCAATGTAACTTCGAGACCCTGGAGATATGGGACACCATTGATCCTGGCGGTGTCAAGGTGAAGAGATAGCGGGATAGGCAGGCAATGGCTGGAATCTTGCGCTCAGTCCCACAGGAGATGTGGTAGCTCCTGGGCGCGAAGAAAACTGTCAAGGAGGCGTGGGAGGCGGTGAAGAGCATGCGGGTCGGTGCAGACCGCGTCAAGGAGGCCAACGCCCAACGCCTGTTGAAGGAACTTGAGAACATCAAGTTCAAAGATTCCGGGACGGTGGATGAGTTTGCTCTGCGCATCGATGCCCTAGTGGCGGACCTGCGCACATCAGGTGAAACCCTTGACGATGCCTGGGTAGTGAAGAAGATGCTGCGTGTGCTACCTCAGCGATATTCGCAGATCGCGATTTCAATCGAGACGCTACTCGATCTGAAAACCCTCACCATCGAGGAACTGGTGGGCAGATTGAAGATGGCGGAGGATCGCCTCGGGATCGAGGCCATCACCGACAAAGTAGGCAATCTGCTATTGTCGGAGGAGGACTGGATGGAGAAGTACCGGCACTGCCTCATGCCGAAGTCGCATTTGTCGTCTGGTGGAGCAGGCAAGAAACCGTGGAAGCCCAAAGGCGGTGATGGCGGCGGGCGTGGAGATCGCAGTGATCGCGGCGACAAGAAGGAACCTGTTGTCAAACTGACATCGATGGGGACACCGAGGCGGAAAGGGAGATGCAGGAACTATGGCCTCTACGGCCATTGGGCAGAAGATTGTAAGAAGCCCAAGAAGGAACGCAAGAGGAGGCGCACCATGCTCAGACTGATGTCGAGCACCCTGCGATCTTGCTCGCCACGGTGAATTCTGTGTGCTCCCGTGCGCACGACGTCGAGCCAGTTCAGGACCGCACGGCGCACCACGTCATGCACCTCAACGAGAAAAAGGTGTTTCCAGAACAAGGAGATCAGGACCACGACATCTGGGTCCTCGACACGGGTGCCAGCAATCACATGACGGGGTGCAGAGTGGCACTCACATTGCTGGACTCATCGGTGGGTGGCACGGTACGCTTTGGGGACGGATCGCTCGTCAACATCGAAGGCATCGGTTCGATGCTGCTCTAGACCGAACAGCATGGTCATAAGGTACTCTCAGAGGTGTATTACATTCCTAAGTTAAAAAGCAATATCATTAGCTTAGGCCAGTTGGAGGAGGGTGGATGCAAGGTGGTGTTGGAAGATGGTTACTGTGAGTGTTTGATGCTGAACGCTTGTTGCTGGCACGAGCACCACGTGTAAGGAACCAGTTGTATCTTCTGAAAGTGCAGCTTGCAGCTCCAGTCTGTCTGATGATGAAGGCTGACGATCAGGCGTGGCTCTGGCATGGGTGATATGGCCATCTGAACTTTCGAGCTCTCCGGGAGCTTGGCATAAAGGTGATGGTAGAAGGCATAACCCAGCTGGATCGAGTGGAGGAGTTCTGTGACAGTTGTGCACTTGGGAAGCAACATCGACACCTGTTCCCTCAAGTGGCAAGTTATCGTGCAGATAAGCCACTAGATTTGTTCAATGCAGATTTGTGTGGGAAGATCAAACCCAGCACAGCAGGTGGTAAGAATTACTTTCTGCTAATTGTCGATGATTTTTCACGATACATGTGTGTTGAGTTTCTGACAACTAAAGATGAGGCATTCAGTCGTTTCAAGAAAATTCAGGCTCTGGCAGAATCTGAAGGAACCTGCAAGCTTCGGGCTTTCAGAAGTGATCGTGGGGGTGAATTCAATTCCATGGAGTTTCAGCGATATTGCGATGATCGTGGATTGAAGCACTTCACTACAGCTCCCTATACACCACAGCAAAATGGTGTTGTAGAGCGACGAAATCGCACGGTGGTAGAGATGGTGAGGTGTCTTCTGAAAGGCAAAGGAGTTCCTGGTGAATTGTGGGGAGAGGCAGTGTCAACTACAGTTTACCTGTTGAACCGAGCTCCAACCAGAAGCCTGAAGATGAAAACACCATATGAAGCTTGGCATAATCAGAAGCCGAAAATGCACCATCTTCGCATTTTTGGTTGTTTAGCTCATGTGAAGAATGTTGGGCCCAGTGTGTCCAAGTTATCTGACAGGTCTACCAAGATGGTATTTGTCGGATATGAGTCAGGAACAAAAGGTTACAGAGTTTATGATCCTGTAACGAAGAAGTTGCACGTCTCACGTGATGTTATATTTGAGGAGAAGAAAGGCTGGGATTGGAAGCAGAATTCGCAGTCAGAACTGGTGAGATCAACGTTTGATGTTGACTTCTTCACTGTTGCTGGACAGGGGACAGTAACTGAAGATTCAGAGATTCCAATAGAAAATGCAGTCGATCCTGAAAACCAAGGTGGAGGGTCACCTTCTCAGTTTCAGTGGTCGGTGGATTGAGTCTAGCAATGTTCCAAGTATGTCGACACCCATAGGGAGCCCAGCAGTGCAGGGAGTCGAATTCGCAACTCCACCAACCGGACAATCTGTCGATTCAGAAGGTGTACCAATGAGGTACAGAACAGTCAGCAACTTGTTTGACACAACCGATGAGCTGACTAATTTTGAGTATAGTGGAGTGTGTTATCTTGCAGCTGAGGAGCCAAGGAGTGTAGAGGCAGCATTGAATGAGCAGTGTTGGAGGAATGCCATGGTTGCTGAGATGGATTCGATCCAAGCAAACAAAACATGGGAGCTGTCAACACTGCCAGCAGGTCACAGAGCTATTGGCCTGAAATGGGTCTTCAAGGTTAAAAAGGACCCAGAGGGAAATGTGACCAAGTATAAAGCCCGGTTAGTTGCCAAAGGATATGCACAGCGTGAGGGGGTGGACTTCGAGGAGGCCTTTGCACCTATTGCTAGAATGGAGACAGTCAGATTGCTGATAGCTTTGGCTGCTCAGAAGGGTTGGCAAGTGCATCACATGGATGTGAAGTCGGCGTTTTTGAATGGTGATCTGATGGAGGAGGTGTATGTTCAACAACCTCCTGGATTTGTTGTGAAAGATGGTAATGGCAAGGTTCTCAAACTGAAGAAAGCCCTGTATAGGCTGTATCAGGCTACGAGGGCATGGAATGCCAGATTGGACAGTGAGTTGGTAAAGCTTGGTTTTGTGAGGAATCCTCTAGAGCATGCTGTTTACAGAAGATCAGGCAAAGATGATCCTCTTCTAGTGGGAGTGTATGTTGATGATCTGGTGATCACAGGGTCAAGCAAAACCGCCATTGAGTCTTTTAAGAAGGAGATGATGAGCAGTGTCAGTATGAGTGATTTGGGACTGCTTAGCTACTATATGGGTATTCAGGTTGATCAGCGAGTGGGAAAAATAACTTTGTGCCGAAGCTCCTATACTCAGAGAATCCTTGAGCAAGCTGGTATGAGTGGATGCAATCCATGTCATGTGCCAATGGAGAATAGACTGAGATTGAGCAAGAATGACAAGTCCCCACCTGTTGACAAGACAAAATATAGAAGTATTATTGGAAGCTTGAGGTACTTGGTCAATACTCGACCTGACATAGCTTATGCAGTCGGTATTGTGAGTAGATTCATGGAAGAACCTAGAGGGAGTCATTGGGCAGCTGTTAAACAGATACTGAGGTATTTGGGCGGTACAGTACACTATGGTTGTGTGTACAAGAGGTTGGGCAGTGCAGATTCACTTGTTGGTTACAGTGACAATGACTTAGCCAGAGATGTCGATGACAGGAAGAGTACCAGCGGCTCAGTGTTCTTGTTGGGGACAAGTCTGGTGACATGGGTGTCTCAGAAGCAGAGGGCGGTAGCTCTATCATCCTGCGAGGCTGAATACATAGCCAATGCAAATGGTGCTTGTCAGGGCATTTGGCTCAGCCGGCTTCTAGCTGAACTCCTCGACATTCAGGTACCCAAGGTGAAGCTTCTAGTTGACAACAAATCGGCCATAGCGTTGAGCAAGAATCCAGTTCACCATGATAGGAGCAAGCACATCGACACTAGGTATCACTTCATTTGTGACTGTGTTGAAAGAGGAGAAGTTGACATTGATCATGTGAGCATGACTGAACAGTTAGCAGACATTTTAACCAAGGCGCTTGGGCGTGCCAGGTTCATAGAGCTTCTCAGCAGCTCGGTGTGGTTGAGGTGCAGCGGTATTAGGGGGTGAAATGTTGGACTCAATCCCGTGCACATTTATCTGCATTATGTAAACAGAATTAGTTGCATTGGCATGTTTATGCTCAGTTAAGATTAGCTGCATTTTTCAGTTAGCGATGTAGGCACCAGAACCGTGCTGCGTTCACGGTGCGGCGTAGAGATAGCCCTGCCACGTGGGTAGGAAACAAACTCGCGTTTCAGGCGGGCGTGGCGCAGCATGCGCGTGCGCAGCGGGGGGAGTCGATCACAAGATCGTGTAAACACCGAATCATATAAATAGAGAAGCAACAGAAAGGCCGTGACTTGGCCGGCGGAAAATCTCATTGTGCGCTGTGTTTGTTACATTTGACAACCACGAGAGAGTTCAGATTTCGTTGGCTAAAGCCGATCGCCGTCGGTGTTCGCCATTCTGGCAGCCGACGCCAACAAGGTAACGGTATCTCTTTCAAGCAAGTGCCACCGTTCTAACAATAGGTGCATTTCTTTCATTCCATCTTTGCTATTACTACTTAAAGGCTTTAACGGAGTTTTCAGTTTACTTCTCGTTAGACATGCAAGAAAAAAGAAATCTCACAAAATCTCACAATAATAAGAAATAACCGACCTTTCATTTTCTAGACTCTAATTATAATTGCTAAAATATTCATTCAATCTATTCTGTTATCTAAAAAATACCAACACCTACCATTATGATGCAAATGCATAAATTTTACATCTAAATTACCAACCACTGTCATTATAAAATATAACTCAAAATAACTCCCTAAGTTATATATAAATAAACCACATATGTCATTATAAAATTTTAATTGAAAGTAACACACTAAATTTATATGAAAAACACCCATCTATGCTATTATAAAAAATAATTCAATGTAATCTCTAACATTGTATCTGTGTCCACATGTATCGCTACGGAAAATAATTTAAATTACCTCCTAATATTGTTTTACAAATTATTCACATATACTGTTATGAATATAATGCATTGTAACCCTTAAGTTCCACTCTGTTACAGCGAAGTAGGGTGGATGGGATACGACGGCGACGGTGAGAGGCAGCGGCGGGGGCCCTAGGGTTCGGGCGGCGGCGGTGTCGAGGGGGCGGCGCGGCGACTTGGGCAAGGCGGCGGCGCTGGAGGAGGAAGAAGAGAAGAGTGGAGTTACGAGAAGAGAAAGGAGGAGATAAGCCTAACGGCAATTTTCTTGCTTAGTCTCAACGGTTACAAGACCCCTCGTATTTATAGTCCTGGGAGACTTGATCCCTAAGCAACCTCGACTTAATCCCTAAGCAATTTTTGGAGATCCTTATAGTAATTAGATTCTCCTTTCCTAAACAATTCTATATCTTTCCAAATCTACTAGAACTCTATTGAAGTAACTAACTTGATGATGTGGCGATTGACAACGGCGGCAGCGGTGGTGGCGGCGGCCAGGGCACACACGCCTTAGGGGGGCGGCGCCCCTCCCCCTTTGCAGGCCTCTTCCGGCCCAATTTTACCGTTCAGGCGCTCCCCATCTAGGGCACGGGCCCGTGTCTCCTCCTGTTGGGCCCCTGGTAGTTCATTTGTTCTGCCAACGGCGTTGGGCGTGTGACAGTACTCTCCCTTCTCCGATCATCGCGTCCTCGCGCTGAAACCTGAGTGGTGATGGTGACTGCGGCGAACTCGGTGTCGATGTTGTCGTCGGTGATGATGAGCTCGAAGCAGTAGTCGTAGGGGTCGATATAGCCAAAGACGTTGTCATAGGGGCCGATGTAGCCAAAGACGTAGTAGTTGTAGGTGTTGGTGCAGCACTTTAGCTATCGTAGAGCTTGCTGAGGCAATGTCGTCACCTCCATCATTGAAAATTTCCACGGTAGTAGCCCCAATCTTGTCAACCAGGGCATATCCAGGATGATGTCGATGTTGTTGTCGAAGTTGAGGAGGAGGGCGTTGATGTCAAAGATCTCCGTGTTGAAGCAGCGGGAGATGTTGAAAGCTGCAGCACAACACAGAATCTCGGTGCCACTTCCCATGAGCATGGGGGTGTTGGTGCACCGCTGGGAGAGGTTGATGAGGCGCACAATGTTGATGTCAATGATGTTGTGTATCACACCTGCGTCTACCAGGATGTGTATCCTGGTTCCATGCACTGTCCCTGCAAGGTACATAGTGGGAAAGCGCGAACGGTGGGCTGTGTAGTACCTATCATTTTGTAGGGGCTGTTGTTGTCGTTGTTGATGGCTATTACGTCGAAGAACTACTTGGCGTGGCAATGTTCGGAGGACGACGTAGGCTCTGTTGGCACCAATAGTAGCAATGGTTGTTGAGCCATGGGCGCCCTGATGGGCGATTGTATTGTTTCATTTGAAGGCTCCTTGGGATCTGCTTTCTGAGGAATTAGCAGTAATTGGGGTTGTTCCATACGTGTTACCTTCTGTCCCGATCAGATGGTCGTGCAGATGTCAGGAGTCTCCTCGGAATGTGAATCCTTGCCATTGCGTCGTGCGTCTGATAGCAGCGGGTTTCTACTGTTGTTGGCGGAGGGCAACCCAAAGTTGATGGCCGGAGCATACCTATTGTCGATGATCTATTCTAGGCATGGTTGCAGTGCTTGTGGTGCCGTGATCATAATCTGCTTCGTTGCTGCAGCAAGGTTATCGATACTGTCCTCCTGTTCCAATCTAGGTTGGACCTTCGTAATGCTGCATACCAGTACTAATCATTAGGGCAATCTAGGTTGTATCATGAGTTTATTTGTCAAATTTGGTAAAATGACTTCATGTCGCATACGAGTACTAATCATTAGGGCAAGTACACTGCTATACATCAGCGGTCTCATATGCTGCTCATACAATGCCACGTAGGATTTTTGCTTATGTGGAGGAAGGAGAGAGGTGAGAGAGAAAGAAGTTTCGTGAAATAACCACCTCATAATCTAAGATTTTAGACTATGAGACAACTACTATACCATTGTATGAGTTGTTGTTGTCATGTAACTTATAAGTCTACTTTTATTCTACGCATAAATTAAAAAAATATAAGTTACTACGAGACAACTTAAAAACAACCATTGTATATATATTGTCTATTAAGTCATCTTAAAATTGCGTGGCACTACATGAGACACGACCAATGTACTTGCTCTTAGCTTGTGAGCAATGAGGTGATAAAAAGTGAGGAGTGAGAAGATAACAGATTAATTTATTTCTCAAACTCGGTATTAGTGAAATCTAAATCCAATCCATAGTTGGAAAACTGTCTTTTGGTTACAGTGATGAGTGCAGGTTTCGCATATACCCGTCGAATCTCGAGGTAAACAAATCACATGGGCAACCAACCTTAGGCTTATCGATGCTAATAAACAGCCAATAGATTGCTCAGTATTCTTAATACTCAAATTCCATATGTTCAGCGATCTTTGCGGACACTGCCTTTTAGTCTATGTTCTCCACACAGCTTATCTCGCACTCGTAAGTCAGCGATCTTTGCGGACACTGCCTTTTAGTCTATGTTGCTCGTTTCGTGACTATGGTACTGTAACTTGCAGCTTCATTGCCTAGTCATTACTAATCCAACATTGCGGCCACGTCGTCTCCACTGCAGTCACCGAGACCGCCACTGCTGACTGTCCAAGTCTCCAAGCCATCGAGGTCGGCACTGAGCCTGCAGCCAAGGACAAGGCCTGGTTTAGATTCATTCAAAATTCTATATTTTTTCACTCTCTCTCCATCACATCAATTTTTAGCCGCATGCATGGAGCATTAAATATAAGTAAAAAGAACTAATTGCACAGTTTGGTTGTAAATCATGAGACAAATCTTTTGAGCCTAGTTCGTTCATGATTAGACAATAATTACCAAATAAAACGAAAGTGCTACAGTACTTCGAATTGTAATTTTTTGCAATCTAAACAAGGCCATTGCAGGCATGCATGAAGCCGACCAAGGCCCGCTGCCAGCAGTGGTGTACGGCGCTGTGGTCCGAGGAGTTCTTGACCCGCACGGCAGCTGAGTCAAGTCATTGGCCCCACGCCGCACTCATCACCGGCGGAGCAGAGTGCGTGGTACTCTCTCCGTTCCAAAAAACATGCAATTCTCACATCCCGAGAAATCAAACAAGGTAAACTTTGACTAAAAAGTTATATAAAAAATACTTAAAGTTATAAGACAAAATAAGTACCATTAGATTGGTTATAAAATATATTTTTATAATAAACATATTTTGAGACATAAATGCTAATACTTTTTGGTATAAATTTGGTTAAAATTGATATAGTTTGACTGGCACGCATCCTATAATTGTATGTTTTTTTTGGAACGGAGGGAGTACATCTGAACCCACTGAGAGATGGCACTTTATGCTGCGTCAGTGACATGTCCAAGTCCATGAAGATTCCAACGATTTGGTGTTGCCGAATAAATTCTCCACTTCCGCAGTGTCCTGTCCATTGGAGGTTTGCTTTGGTGGTGCCAAGAATTGGAGGAAGGAATATAGAGGATGCTTCAGTAGAGGAACGAGGGACTGCTCTTTGCGTTCTCAGCCGGCGCTTCTCTTTCGGCATCCTTCGAATTCGAATTGGTACTCTATTGCTTGGGTGAGTTCAGTGGCTTCAGATCTGTTCATCTTTCCCCTCTACTTTCATGATTGATTTAGTAAGCTGCACCGTTTTTGTTGGACATAGCTGGTTGAAGAAGTCCTGTTCGGAGTGGAAGTTCACATTAACACACCTTCTGCAGCACTCTGGTCAGTGTGCCGGCTCCCTGTCCAAGGTATGTTCTTGGCTATGGAAGGCTTCTTATTGCCTTCACCTACGAATAAGATGCTCTGGTTCCTCCTTTCCTGGTAATGCAGGGAGAGAGAGAGAGAGAGAGAGAGAGAGAGAGAGAGAGAGAGAGCGCAGAAGCTTGATTCGTGACAGTGCACCATTTCTGTAGGATAGCAACACAATTTGCATTGAGATCTCTTTATGCAGCACTCGGATCACTGCCTTACCGATTGTGCAGTGTCCAGTACCTCTTAAAATTCTTATTTAGTGGTAATTCTTCTTGTTAATTAATTACATGTTAAGATGTTCTTGTCATAGTTGTTGATCCCAAGCAGCCATTTAACCTGCTAAGCTGTTCTACTTGTTCCCACTATTTGCAGGAGCTGCCGTGTGATCTGTTGGTTTTCGTTCACTTCTGGTGATCGAGTGATGGTCCTCGGTTGTCTATTTTCGTTACTGGTCTTTCCGGGCACCTGTTTTAAAGCTCCTTCCCTCACTCTCTGGAAGATCCTAAAAGTACTCACGGGTTGTGGTCTGAACAAACTGCTCGTGCAAAGATGATTACTGCGGGTTCTTATTATCAGACTCTTGTCCTTCTTGGTTAAGATTAAAAGGATCCTCTCTACTTATGCAAAGTTTTGCTGGACAAAGGTACTGTCCATCGAACAGGGGAATATTAGTGAACCTGTACCAACTAATCTACATAAATATTTTTTGCAGGTTTAATTAGCGTGGTATCTGTGGTTCTCTGTTGGTGATTGGCTGATAATTTCTTCTATCCACTTAATAAATCGGTTTTCCAAAGGATTTATTTTTGATCTGCAGAGCATTGGCACAGTAGTCTGGGTGAGTTGACAGAACTGTATACGCCAAGAGGATTACTATTGACTATATAGTTGGAAGATAGATTTCTAAGGTAAGACATCCAATATATACTTGGAATCTGACTATTATCATACTGTACAACATCAAAATGTTTAACTAATGGAATTATTACTAGAGATAGGTAGTTTACCTTCACTTACCATGTAATTGTCCAAATTGATAATATCCAATCTAGTGTACATTAGCTTACAACACTTGAAAGCAAAAAATAAACAAAAGACAAGAAGCGAAGACAGGGTCGATCTATGCCTCAATACTTCACCTTATTACTCAGTCAGTCATCCTCCACCGTCATGTACCTAGTGTATTAATAGTCTCTAATGCTACGGTATTCCTTTTACTTACTAGGAGCTAATACCTCAAACAATTCTGAATCAGTTTTCCACTTTTTCATTGTGCATCCCTCACCGCGGGAGACAGAGCGACTGCGCATCTTCTTTTTCCAAGTCCTTACTTTTTCGTTGTGCATCCTTCCTTTTTATTTTATAAATTTTAATATATATTGACAGATATTATTTGCATTGAAATATTTACGTATAGTTGCTTTATGTTCGAAATCAATATCCCTATTCAAATTCAAGCTAGAACTAAAAAAAATGTTACATGTATGAGAAATACCAATAGCTAACACATTAAATAAACCCTGAATTTAGCGATCCAAAACATGTTACATGTTAATAAAGTGGCTATGTAAAATACATACGTTGGACACCCATAAGTGTGGCATGGGTTTTATGCATAATTTTTTGTGCTAACTAAATTATGTCATAAGTACTTTATTAGAGATAGGTATTTTATTTCATATACGTGCTTTATTAGAGACTAGTAGACATGCACGTGTGCCATGCACGTGTCTATAAAAAGTTTTCTTTGAAAGGAGGAATAACAATAAAATCTTCTAGTTGCAACTTAAATCCAGTTTACTTTAAACTGAAATTTGCTATCTTTTTTCTACTGCAATATATAGTTACAACTTACAAAGAGTTTACTTCGATCTTTGTTAGTTTTCAGAAATTGAAATTTCCTCTCTTTTGACTTTAATAATATATCTTACACTACAACAGAAATGGGCTTTAGCCCCGGGCCTAAACGGCCTTTAGTCCCGGCTCCCGGTTCCGCGGTCCGGGACTAAAGGTCCATTTTAATCCCGGTTGGTAACACCAACCGGGACTAAGAATATGTGCTGGGGTGCGCCACACAGCCACCCTTTTTAGTCCCGGTTGGTGTTACTAACCGGGACTAAAGAATTTTTTCTTTTTCCTTTTCTTTTTCTTTTAGTTTTTCATTTCTGGTTTACAATTATATTATTATTATTTTCAAATGCGTATTGTTCGGCTGCTTGTTTATGTAGATGCGCATCTATAATTTATATAATTGACAGCATTACATATAAATATACTATATAATACTATTATTTATATATTATACTTGTCTATAGGTCTATAATATAATATTTACACATATCCATCACAGATAAAGTATTTATAACTTAATTGTTCTCCGTCACTCAAGCATCGTACAAATGATCATCTTGATTTGGTTTCATTTGATCCTCAGGGTTGAAGTAGTACTCGCCGGCGGGATTCAGGACTTGGTCGTTAAGAAATCCTGCGATTATCTCCCGAATTGCTTTTAGGCGGACTTCATTCAACACCTTCTCCCTCAACCACGTCTCCTTTAGTAGACATTAAAGAAAAAAGTTAGAGGTATGAATAAGATTTATTAAATAGCAACAAATAAATGAAATAAACTTATTATATATACATGTTACATACTTTTTTGCGTGCTCAAGATTTGTTCTTTTTTCATAGACCGTCGAAATTCACGGACACATAGTAGCCACACAAATTTTTGCTCGGTGGCTGCCGTAGAATCCATCGAAGTAGGATAGGCTTTGAAAGTGGCGCTTTCAAATCTGGGCGGTGTTGCTTTGCACGAACCCAGCCCAAACCCTAGCAATAAAATGATCATTATTAATTATCTATTACCGAGTTAAAGAGCTCAAATTAATATTTAGAGATCGAAGTTACCCTTGGATAATATCTATCATTTCTTGGTAATCTTCCCGTGGTTTTTTTCAACGAGTCATAGATTAGCAAATGAGATTGCCGTGAGATCAATCACAATTAGTATCCAATGATAGCCGCATTTTTGTGTAGGCAAACTAATTATATATCTTCATACTAATCTGAATAATGGGTTTAATAGAACGTATATACGATAACGATACTTACTTAAAGTTATAGGGAAAGAGTATATATCTTTTATCCTTTTGATTGATCAAGTACCTCCGTAGATTTCTCTCCGTTTGACTTCTCCATAGGGCATACGGAGTCTTAGGTCTTTGAATACAACATAAGGATCTACAAATCCAATCTCCTTATCATTTCTAGCTCGGAGGTCCCTCATCATGTTTCTCGCATATGTATAGCCAGTTTATGTAATTAGTTATACATATACATGATAATTTACATGTGATATTATTAAAAGAAAGAATCACTTACGGATAGAAGCGGTGATTACAGCTTTGTCCGGCGTCCATGTGGCATAGCTGGTGTGGCTCATTAAATTGAATATAAATAACATCATCACCATGGAAGTAATGATGGTTTCTAATTCGGACGCAAATATAGTCATCTGCTCTTTCGCGCCACACGCTGCTAGGTACCACTTTGGTTGAGCAAGTACATTTGCGTGCCAAATTTGCTTGAGAGGGGGCAGGGGGTTGAATAGACTCTTGCCATATTCATATGTCTTCTGCCAATGATCAATTTCAGGAGCACTTTCAATTGCTGCCCCAGCTATTATTTGGGATAAGCTAAGACCAGTTTCCACAAAAAAGTTTTCAAGATCCTCATAGTTCAAATCTGGAGGTATCTGCTGGTCTAGCACGTCGATGTTTGAACCATATTCATTCCCAATGACTAGCGGGGGCACTGATTGCTTTAATTATTCTCCGAGCTGTGCTACACCCTTGCTTGCTCTTTTCTCTTTCTTCTCCTCTTCTTCTAGGGATTTGGTTAGAGTGCGATCATAGTCAGATAAAGATGATGATTCTTTCTGAGCTTCACGCCTCTTTTTTTGTTGAGCCTCAACCCTTTGCCGTAGAAGTTCTGGCTTTAGTAAGAGGTAGGGCTTCTCAGGGTTTCGCTTGAATTCTCTTTCATCCTTAAGTCTCTTAAAGAAACTGTCCACATCTGACTTTACCAAAGCATCTATTTCTGCAGCAGTCTTCTCATAGGACAGCTTCTTAGGAATAACGGGTTGTTTCTTTTCAAAGGCTTTCTTTTTTGGCGGCGGGCCGGCTGACACATTTGATCGTGTGGCCGGCCTCTTCTTCAATGGTGGGTCCACCTGTTTTGGCGCTGGAGCCACATGTGGAGGCGATGGGGCAGCCGGTGGGGGTGTTGGAGCCCGACGTGGAGGCGAAGGGGCAGGCGGTGTCGGTGTTGAAGCCCGAGGAGGCGGCATTGGAGCCCGAGGTAGCGGGGTTGGAGCCCGAAGTGGTGGTGTTGGAGCCCGAGGTGGCGGTGTTGGAGCCTGAGGTGGTGGCGTTGGAGCCGAGGAGGCGGCGTTGCAGCCGAGGCGATGCAAAATTGTCTTGCACGGCCTCGTCATCACCCGCAAAGACTATGACATGTTGGTGACCACCTGTGAAACCAAAGAGGTATATGAGTAAACCGCTAACTAAGGGAATGCAAAATAAAGTTAGTGAACAAATGTATGCCCCAGGAATAATGATGTAGCGCTTGCGCCAACAAATGAAAGCCTTCTTTGCTTGTCCTAGAGTCTTCCCTCCATCACCTCCTTCTATCTCAAGCTGCACATTTTCGAAGCCTTTGACAACTCTATCCACCGAGACACTAGCATATCCAGCTGGAACTATCACCCCATGGATTCTTGGTGTCTTCGTAGGGTCGATATGAGTTACAACACTGACAGCAACCATGACTGTGGCAACCCCCTGTGGAATATGCAGCTCACATGTTGTCTTAGCTTCAGTGACGTTATCCACCGGAAAGCGCAGCCCACGTCGTCTTGAATAGTTGGCACTTCCGTGGAAGCGCAACTGCTTTTCAACTGACCGGGGGGCTAGTGCAGTTTGCCTTTGCATAGAACTTACTGGTTCCTGCACTTGCCTTTTGATTTCCTCATTCATTCTCTCTTCAAGTGCTTTCTCTCGCTGTATCGCTTAACGAGCCGCTTCGCGTGACTCCATCACCATTGCCTCCAACCTACGCAATCGCTCTGCCTCCTCTTTCTTCTTTCTTTGGCGACTTCTATAAGTGGATCTATCTTTAGGGAAGCCATGCTCCTACGATATCTCCCCATAGCCTCTTGTTCGCCCACCATGTTCAGCCGCTCCGGGCGTATGTCGGCTCATCCTTCTCTCTATTTGGTCGCCGGTGCCACTTTCAACGAATCCTCGGGCATAGGCCATTCTCTGTCCCACTCTCTGCAGCTTCTCGCCGTACACTACCTTTTCGGTCTCTAGGTTCAGGGTTCTCCCATGACCGAAGAACCAATACTTGACGCGCTCAGGCCAGTGCAGTGATTCTGGTTCCATCCCCTTATCAACAATCTCTTGTTCCAGCTTCTGCCATTTGGGAATAGCAGTCCGGTAGCCACCTGAACCCAAGTGATGGTGGTATTGCTTGTGTCTAGCATTTTCCCCGATTACGGATCATCCGTGCGACCCTCATCCGAGTTCTTAAACCATGCGAACTCATCCCAAAAAGGCCTCAACTTGACGTAGGCCTTGTTGGTGACATCCGGTGTCCGGTTATGTGCAACAAAAGTCTTGTGGAGTTTCTTCTTCCAAGCCTAAAATTGTTTGGCCACCTTCTGCATAGCCTAGATTTGAACCTTCTCCTTCAAAGCTTCATCCTGTGTATCGAGCGTCAAATGTTGAAGGATATCTAGCCATAGCAATTCCTTGTCACGATCTGAGACATAACTAATAGTAGGGTCATCTTTCCGTTGCCTCTATTCTCAAGCACTGATCGGGAGCCTGTCCCTTACAAGGTATCCACAGTGCGCAACAAATTTCTTTAAATGTTCCCCAAGTACTTGGCCTGTACCCTCGTCGAATTTCGACAGAATGTACCGACCCTCCAACGGCTTCTTCGGGCCTCGCACTTTTCTACTACTCCCGGAAGGCGTCGGCCGATCCGGAGGGCTACACAAACAAGTATAAATATATTAATACAAAAGCCATTCAGGTTTAATTTCATGTTTATACATATATATTAGATTGTAGAGAGACTCTCATCCGGATTGTTTCCCACAAGTTCTTCATAATCAATCAAGTCTCTTGACTCCCATCATCTATTTGTTCATTGTCATCATCTTGGACTTGGGGATTTTGATTGCCGCCATTGTTGATTAGGTCCATCATTGCCTCATCCATGTTATCATTCCGATCGGCCATTTCTACAAAAGTTGTTAATTAAAAGATGTTAGAATTTAATTAGTCATGTAGCGCCACAAGAAAAAAGAAAAATATACATGAGGAGGTTAGTAAAGTAAACAAAAAGTACCATTAATAAAGTTATATGACATAAAGTTACATAATAAAGTCACATGACATTACTATTATTAATAAAGTTACTTGCCCTTACAAATTACATGAGAAGGTTAGTAAAGTTAATTAAAAGTACCATTAATAAAGTTACATGACATAAGGTTACATAATAAAGTCACATGACATTACTATTATTAATAAAGTTACTTGCCATTCTATTAAAATATTACAATGTTACAAAACCTTATAAATTACATGAGGAGGTTAGTAAACTTAATGTAAAGTACCATTAATAAAGTTACATGACATAAAGTTACATAATAAAGTCACATAACATTACTATTATTAATGAAGTTACTTGCCATTCTATTAAAATATTACAATGTTACAAAACCTTACAAATTACATGAGGAGGTTAATAAAGTTAATGTAAAGTACCATTAATAAAGTTACTTGGCATAAAAGTTACATAATAAAGTCATTCTATTAAGAAAGTCGCTAGGTCGTCGTGTCTTGTTCGTCGTCCGTCGCCGCTAAGTCACTAAGTAGGAGTTTGGTCGTCGTGTCTTGTTCGCTGCAGTCGTCGCCGCTAACTCGCTAAGTCGCTAAGTCGCCGCTAGGTCATCGTGGTCTTGTTCGTCCCCGGCCGCCGCTAGGTCGCCGCTAAGTCGCTAAGTCGCCGCTAGGTCGCCGTGTCTTGTTCGTCCGGGCCGCTAGGTCGGTCGCCGCTAGGTCGCCGCTAAGTCGCTAAGTCGTTGCTAGGTCATTGTGTCTTGTTAGTCCGTCCTGGCCGCTAACTAACTCGCTAAGTCGCTAAGTCGATAAGTCACTAAGTCGCTTAGTCGCCGCTAGGTCGTCGTGTCTCATTCGTCCGTCGTCGCTAAGTCGCCCCTAGGTCGTTATTAGGACGTCGTTAGGGTTTCAAATAAAACGAATAGTTTTGATTTGCCCACGTTTAACGTTCATCGCATGGTTGCATTCCGCCAAGTCCTACATGGAGATGCTCTCGGCTCTCGGCTCGGGCTCGATGGCCGGCCACCACAACACACATACACGCATTCCGCAGCTCGATGGCCGGCCACCGCAACACACATACACGCATTCCGCGGCTCGATAGCCGTCGAACAGAGACGCAACACACAACACATGCAAACACGCAGTTAGTTCACGCGCGCGCTCACCCTTTGGACGGCGTGGGCTCCTGGCCGGGCGTGTGCTCCTGGCTTCTGCTACGGCCGGAGAGAAAGAACGGCGGCCGGCTTGTCCGCCTCCGGCCTGCTGCGTGGGTCGGAGAAGAAGGCCGGCGTGCTCCGGCCCGAAGAAGAAGAAGGCGTGGCGTGGCTCCCCGCTGGCGGTGTGCTCGGTCGAGAAGAAATGAAGGAGGGGCGCGCGGGGACCGGGCGAGGGACGGCTGGCCGGAGAAGATCGACGAGGCGGCGGCGCCGCGCGGGAGGCGGCCGGCGGCGCCTGGGTGGCTCGGGGAGGAGGCGGCGGGCCTCGATCTGGCCGGAGGAGATCAAGGAGAGGCAGCCTGCTGGGGGGGGCCAAGGGCGGGGTGGACGGAGAAGGGACGGGGAGGGAGCGGCGCGCGTGTGGGCCACGGCGCTAGCGGCTCAAGTGGTGCTCGGGAGGAGACGAGGACCCCAAGGCGTGGCTCCTCCTCGGCGGCTCGGGAGGAGAGGACGGGCGGGCCTCCGCCGGAGTTGAAGGAGACAAATGGCCCGAGACACGGGCGGCGGGAGACTAACGGCGGCTAGGGTTACGTGGCGTGCGGGGTGGGATCGGAGGAGGAAGAAGACACCCCTTTAATACCTGAGGGGATTTTTAGTCCAGGTTTGTGGCGAGCACCGGGACTAAAAGGCCTTTAGTCCTGTGTAGTGGTACGCACCGGGACTAAAGGTGCACCCTTTAGTCCCTGTGCGTACCACCGCCCGGGACTAAAAGGCCACTTTTAGTCCCTAAGTTGTTAATACCAACCGGGACTAAAGGTTCCCCCCCGGAGTTTACATGTATTATTTTTGTTTATCTATGCTATTTGTAAATAGATTATTTTTGTTAATTGCATAGTAAATAAAAGAATGGGTATTAATTTCTTAAAAATAAGAGTTCTATTTTATTTTATGTAGTTACTTATTTGGAAAATTAGGAACATAAAATCTTTTCATCCCTTATAATAGCAAACACAAATATTAAAAATAATTAGTATTTTGTTAATGCAAAAATGTTTGACTTAATTAAAATACTTTAAAAGTAGTTGTATTCAATAGGAAATTTGTTTTTGCATTGTTTTAACGTAAATTTTGTTCATGTATCACTATTTATCTCCAAAATCATGGTATATGTAATATTCACCATTAAATTGAATTATTTTTCCCCTGGCTGTTTATATTATATTATTTTGGTTTATCTATGCTATTTCTAAATAGATTATTTTTGTTAATTGCATAGTATATAAAAAGAATGGGTATTAATATCTTAAAAAATAACAGTTCTATTTTATTTTGTGTAGTTACTTATTTGAAAAATTGGGAACATAAAATCTTTTCATCTCTTATAGTAGCAAACACAAATATTAAAAATAATTAGTACTTTGTTAATGCAAAAATGTTTGACTTAATTAAAATACTTTAAAGTAGTTGTTTTCAATAGAAAATTTATTTTTTGCATTACTTTTTCCAATGTCAAATTGGTCTCCCATAAGTTTTTACTGTGCACATGCTTAGCAACAAATACTTCAAGTCATTTCATTATTTGAAATGATATAAAATAAAAAAAACTAATACAAATATCTGAAGTTACAAGTGTGACATACATATACTCTAATACACTATTTATTAGGCGGGCACAGTAGTGATCTTCTTTTTTGACGTATGTTCCTTGGTCATGATCTTGACGTAACCATAGAGTGTCCTTAGCATTTATCATGATGCTCGGATCTTTGGTCATATTGAAAGGCGTGATTCGGTCATCCCTTTCATAATCTTCTAAAATATCGACTTGTCCTCAATTCCCATAATGTTTCTTTTTCCCGAGAGAAACTATATGGTGTTTTGGCTCATTCGTTGATTTATTGTTATTTTTCCCTCTCTTTTTTGTAGACATGTCTTTCACATAGAACACCTGATTCACATCAGCAGCAAGTACGAATGGTTCACCTTTGTAACCAACATCGTTGAGGTCCACTTGTTGTCATTCCATAGTCTTTGTCAACTATTACCCTGCCTCCGGTATTCTTGACCTATTGGCACCGGAACAAAGGGACTTTAAAATTAGGTGCGTAGTCTAGTTTCCAAATCTCCTCTATGCGGCTATAATATGTTTGTCCGTTTCCATTCGGGTCGGTGGCGTCTACGCGAACCCAACCGTTTTGGTTCGTGCTTTTTTTATCTTGGCCTAGGGTGTAAAATGTATTTCCATTTATCTCGTACCTTTTGAACGTGAGGATGTGCCATGATGGTTGCCTAGCCAACAAATACGCTTGCTCATCAATCTGGGTCATTACCCCGACATTCTTTTCGTAATCAATCACTGAAAGTGTCTATGTGCCGACGCATAAGCCAAGCTTCATTCTTCTCTCGAACTGGGATCGTAGAAAGTCCTTGTGTTTCGTGACATACAGCTCCACCACGGATGAGTTTTGAAGAACTGTAGTGTGCTTTATTGAAATAATCGTCCCCCATAACGATGTATGTTTTCTTTCCTATCATTCTCTTTCCCCTCGGTCTCCCTCGTATCGCGATTCAGAACACCAATTGGGTCAAGTTCAGAATGAATTCAACACGTAACTCAATGACCTCCTCTCGTGCCATAGCCCTCTGCGATGCTTCCTTTCGGCCGAGCACGCTAGTGAACATATTTCTTCAGGGACTCCCATAAACCTCTTGAAGGGAAACATATTATACAGAACACAGGGACCAAGAATATTGATCTCCTTGACCGGATGAACTAGGAGGTGTGTCATGATATCACGTAAGGATGGAGGGAACACTAACTCAAAGTCGATAAGACGTTGAACCACATCATTCTCAGAGAGCAAAGAAATTCCAAAGGATTGATTGCCTTCTCGAGAAATTACATTGAGGAATGCAGATAGCTTAACGGTGGCTAGACGTACATGTGGAGGTAGAATTCCTCTTAATGCAACTGGAAGCAATTGTGTCATAAGCACATGGCAGTCATGCGACTTTAAGTTCAGAAATTTCTTCTCAGGCACATTTATTATACCTTTTATATTAGAAGAGAATCCAGATGGGACCTTCATGCTGCTTAAGCATTTAAACATAATTTCTTTCTCTTCATTGCTAAGAGTGTAGCTAGCAGGTCTTAAATATTGGCGTCCATCATCTGTCTTCTCTGGATGCAAAGTTGTCTCGCTCTTCCATGCGCTGCAAGTCTTGTCGTGCTTCAAGTGAATCCTTAGGCTTCCCATACACACCCATGAATGCTAGAAGGTTCACACAAAGATTCTTTGTCAGGTGCATGACGTCGATCGCATTCCGAACCTCTAGAACTTGCCAATAGGGTAGCTCCCAAAATATTGACTTCTTCTTCCACATGGGTGTATGACCCGCTGCATCTTTTGAACCGCTTGGCTGCCCTGTCCCTTACCAAAAACTACTTTCATATCCTTAACCATCTCAAATACATCTTCTCCAGTTCTATTGCGAGGCTTGCATCGGTGGTCTGTCTTACCTTTAAAATGCTTGCCTTTCTTTCTAACTGGGTGATTTATAGAAAGAAATCGATGATACCCAAGGTACATGACCTTTCTGCATTTTTTCAAATATATACTATCAAGGTCATCAAAACAGTGTGTGCATGCATTATATCCCTTGTTTGACAGTCTATTTATGTTATATTATATTATATTATTTATATTTATAAATTTATAGTGTTTGGATAGTGAATTTAACCATCAATCTAATCATATCAAGTTTATAGCATAATAATTAAAATTGTTGGCTAAATTATTGATCAAAGATTTTTAAAGTTTAACTCTTAAAATTATGGATGCCTTATAAAAAGATAATGGAGGAAGTACCAATTTAGGGATGAAGTCCAGGTCTTACTCTGTACAAAATAGCAAGGGTGACTACAAAGTATTTAGCAAATCCATCCTTACCATATGGAAGGTGATACCAATACACGCATATAGATAAACCAGGAATAAGGCTTGGTTTTATTTAATTCTCATAAAGTAATATTTTTGAGACATGCACGGTTTTTGGTTTTTAAAACCTTTCTACAGACGATATATTTTCCATATATAAGAGTATCTCTGAAAAGGTGTTTGTCACAATTTTAAGTGTCGTTGAACATTCCATTCCCACAACACATGGCTGACAACCAATCATTTTCAAAATCACACACACGCTCATGTTTACACTCATCCCAACCCATCTAGTTGTTGAAACCAAACTATAACCCATCTGAGATCGTGGACACAACTATCCAGGTAGAATTCACACTCTACAGAGGTTATACAGCTTCCCACAAGTAGGATATCATAACTTAACATCACAGTGCAAGCACTGATCCATCGTAGCCATTACCCTTCATAACTAAGTATTGGTGCTCACCGTGGGAACACTAAGGCAAGGTTCTTATGGTACAAAAATATACAGAGCTCATTACATTTCACATAATTTCTCAATCCCACATAGGTCTCATAGTGTCCCCTTGCACACCCACTTTTAGGTGATTGCGATAACAAGTAGGGGTATCTAGACTAAGCCTCACCACATACAAGGTCAAGTGATTGTACCGTAAAATGAGTTCGGAGAGATGAATCATCAAGGAAATCCATAATCAAGACAAGACAGATATCTTCACGCTTAACCACAAAAAGTACAAGCCACAACTACAAGGCATCCCACAAAGGGACCCGATCCACCCCATCTTGGGGGTAATCATCATCTTTAGTTTGTCCATTAACACTTTTACAATCCCACACAACTTAGTCCACGACTCATATGGTTTTGCTTTGCAAATCATTGTATTTTAAACAAGACATAGTATGTGGGTATCCAATGATAAATACCAAATCCTAAGCATACTAATTAACAATACCTCGTCGCTACATAACAATAATCCTTAGGTTTGAACAAGGTAATCAGGTTAAACGATTGAAGGGTGGCTATTTAGACGGGCTCTAGCTAAGAAGAAAAATATTTTCTACACATAATTCGTACATTCAATATTTGAAAACAGCCTCTATAGCTTGTGTTTGAAAACAGGATCAACATGATCAAAGAGGATTAGATTGGACTTGCCGCCATTGGTGTCCTCAGCAAACTCTTGTTGGTACTTTGGGTCTTTGGACTCGACCTCGAGGCATTGACCTCCAAACTTGTCCCGACCTCCAAGATTGTCGTGTGCCTCCTCTTGGTCAATCCATTAGCTAAAAATGTGCAGAAATTTTTAAATACAAAATTTATTTAAATAATCTCTAAAAATTATGAAACTTGGATGGAGGATAGAGTTTGATTTTAGATGAATTCAGGAATAAGAATCAACAGAATCGGTGTTCATGGGTGGGATATTGATTTTACAAAGTAGCTGCTAAATGAATTCTGAAATTAAATAAAATGGCATGATTATGGGAGAGCTTGGATCCTTCAAGTGAGGTCATGACCCAGCACCCTGCAGTGCTTTGGCCTTGTCATGGTGCGGTCTACACTAGAGAAGGACAAGGAGTGGTGAGTTGTTGAATCAATATCCCAATATATCTCCCTCAATGCCTAGGTGGATGGCAGTTCCCATAAGAGTACAAGAGAAAATATGGCTGCTAGTTCAGATGGTGATTGTCTACTTTACCCCTCAACTATTGGTTGAGGGGATCATGCAGTCAACCCTTAATATGTTAGGATTTTTTTAATATGCCCTATTAGCAAAACCACCTTTAAAACCATCTCAGGGGGTTATTTGGACGGTTTTCAATAGTTTAAGGGGTAGAATACCTAGCTCTATGGGTAAGGTGGTGAAGTAGACAACCATCAATACTACAGAACTGCTGGAAGCAGGAAGAAAGGATAGTTGGCTCAATATGATAGGTGAAGGTATTGGGGAACTAATGAAGATGCTCTTGACTGCTGCTATTGGTCAAGAAAAATAACAAAGAGGGAGGGAGGCACCGTTCATGCTGGGAGCTCATTTATTTTTTCGTGTTGCTCTTGTCTCGGTGGCCATTGCTGGGTGCTGAGCTCATGGCAAGTGCAGCTAAGGAGGGGAACACAGAAACATAGTCCAGGGCAGGGTGGAGGGAAAGCTTGGAGATGATCACTGTGAAAGCAATCGGGCCGCACTAACCGGTGGGGGGAGACCGACGAGGCGAACTCCTACAGAGCTTAAGAACCGAGGAGACTCGGTGTGAGGAGGAAGAAGGTGAGCCGCGTAGTGGGATGGTTCGGCACTAGCCATCAATGGGCTCTGCTTTTGGATGGCAGTGTGCTAGTGCTGAAGTGACAGTACGAGGGGTAATTGATAGATGGTGTTTTTGTGTGGGCAGTCGATGGCTGTCTCCGTTGCACGCTGTGTGCGCGTATGTGATGTCGTAGTCACGTGCGAGTAGCTGTGGTCGGCGAGCGGTGTCCGAGCACGAACGAAGCGAGTTGGTGCCTCTTTTGGTGGTGATGGGGGTCAGCGTGTGCGTCATGTGCGGATGTTGTTGGCTAAGGGCAACCAAAGAGAGAGAGAGAGAGAGAGAGAGAGAGAGAGAGAGAGAGAGAGAGGCAGAGATGGATGATGATATTGCCGCTATGACGTGTGGTATAAGCGTGAAGGTGATAGGAGCCAAAGAATATTGTTCTAGTGGTTATTATGAGTTTGTTCGAGTTTGAAGCGAATTGAAATACAGCACAAAATAATTTTTTGTTTTCAAAATACATTTTCAAAATACTTTTGAGTGCGAGTGGTTTTAAGAATTTGATTTTCTGGAATGCTAAAAAAACATCTACACTAATCACCTAATATTCCTTAATTACATTTTGGTGGCTAGGGCAATAAGAGATGAGTCTCAACACTCCAAAATGTACAATCTAACGCACTGAATTGAGCTAGGCCAAGGGGTATATCTTCAACCTCCAGAACTTGTCATTGGAACAGGACTGCACACTTGCAGTACTCATCGTCGAAGTCTAGTGTTGTCACAACAGAGTTCATGTGCTGCCACGTGGACAAGCTCTTGGAGTCAACTATTGACGGCTCTGAAACTCTGGTGGATAATTTGTTGCAACACCGTAAAGTTCCGATGCGTTGTCTAGGCCTCTTAATTTCCATCTAGACAACACCTTGACATTTGGACAAGCAGCACGTACTGCTCTTTTCGTTTTCACTTTCCAATAGCTCATATGGTTCTATGCGTCCATGTTAATTTGGCATTACGCTCAACTTAATCAATTCATGAAGAAAGGTTTTAGTCAGACATCTTCACATCTTTGCATACATGTTTGCTTGGTGTAATTTGGTAAATTTATGATGACTAAGGTGGACAATTTATATACAAATTAAAATGTCATTTTATGTTTTCTTTCATACTTGCATATATACAGTTAATTTGAGTGGAAACTTATGTGTAAGTTTGCATTATACTTTAAATATTAGAGGTAGATAATTAGATACAAATTAGGGGGTTAATTATCTTTGATAATGATGGACGTGGGTCATCTGTATATAAATTTAGGTGTATTGTATAATATCTTTAATAACGGCATATATAGGTGGGTAATTTAGATGCAAAATTTGGGGTTACTTTATGTTTTTTTTTGTAATGGCAGATATGGTTATTTTTTTTATAAAACAGAACTGTTGATGATGATTATCAGAGTCTATACCAAATTAAAGACAGGATGTTTCGATTTATTATGAGAATTTTTAGAATTTACTTGTTTTCTAGTGCATCTAGTGAGAATTAACGTAGAACTTACAATTGATAATAGTAAGATTGCATATGTTGAAATTCATTTTTTCTTTTCAGAGAAAAAGTCGTACAGACACATAGTGGTCTACATCTGCAACGACACTCTAGCGGTCCCATGTTTAAGGATTGTTTTCTGTGGAAAGCTCCAGCGGATCAAGTTAGTCAAGAAACAGTTATGATCGCATTCTATATTTTTTTCTAAGATATGCCAGATTTCCACGTACTGATCATATACAGAGAGCAGAAGGTTGATGCTGGATAGAGCAACAGTTTCTGTCATACCACTTTTTGACAGCATCCAGTTGGGATTAGCAAAACTTGGATCGGCACAAAATTTGCATCCCTTTTACAATCAGTGCATTATTTTAGCTAAACCATATTCAGGTATATATCTTTTCTACTTCTAATATATCAGATTCACTAATGGCGATTCTTGTTGTCTGAAAAACTATGAGTATGATTTAATCTTGCTTTCATTCTCCATACATTTTACAGGAGGTGCTGTATTGCAATGGATTAATTGGAGAGTCCTCGGTTATCTATTCTCCATATATATTCTTTCCCAAGCTGTTTCGTCTTTGAAATTTCATTGGCCTTACTCAGCTAAGATCTTAAAGTAAAGATGAGTTGATCATCTGAACAAACTGCTTCTGTTGATATTTATGGCCATTCATTTTTTTTCCCCTTTTGGAAGATACAGTTTGTAAGGTAAGAGCAGTAGCTTGCTTCTCGATATTGTTTGGTTGCTTGATGTTCTTGTTTCTCCTAAGAAATCTTTCCTTCTTTTTGTGGAACTATTGGTACTTAATCCATGATGTTTCTAGGTTGAAATTATGATACAACAACTTTTAAGCAAGTATTTATTTCCTATAAGGAAACAGAGAGTAGCTCGGCTTTTAAAAAAATAATCCCATGAACTGATATGGCACCAATCAAAACATAAATTTTACCCAGGCTTTATCATTGCCAAGGTTTGGTATTGCCAAATTTGGTTCTAAAAGATGGTCCACATCCCGATGAAAGTCATGTATTTCTTATTTTTTAAAACATCGTAGTCAACTTTATGTCCATGGAATTAGCTGTAGGGCCACCTGGCCCCACAACTTTTTTTCAAAAACATGTTTTAACCTATTTATAAATTTGGAATTATATATGTCAATGGAATTAATTAATTTATTATTTTTTGATGAAGGAATTAATTTAAAATCAACAAGCGTGGCTCCATGTGTTTTTAATTATGGGTCCACCACTCAATGCTCTTCAAGTTACCAAGTAGAGAAAAAGGTATAGATCTCTGATAACTATTCGACAAGTTCCAACTTCTCAATGGGAAGGGTCAAATCCCAGGTTGGGAAAAAAAAAAAAATGAACTTGAAAATACTCGAGGTCTTGTTTGTCATGCTAACTAACATGCCAGTGGATTTGTCTCAGAGCTACCATTCCAATACCTCACCATGCAACTACATTTACAAATGCCATTTTCATGTCGTTCAGGATTTTTGTTGTAATTGATTCAAAAAAGCTACTTCTTGATACCTGAACACATGATTGGTAGTATGCATCAATTAGCAGCTATATATAGATATTTAGATTTTATGACTGCACTACTTTGACATGCTATTTGCAAAGGTGATGCTTACACCTCTGCAAAAGAGACCACCACAAGACATTCATAGGTCAAGTTTATTAACGTAGTCAAAATTTTAGATTTAAAATTATTAGTTTCATCTTAATCTCTCTACACTAAGAAACTTTGTCCAGTTTATCCAATATTTTTTACATCTTAACATTTGTTTTCATTAACTGCCAGCCTACGCCTCTTCAAGTTTTCCATTCTCCAAAATAATTCCTCTGGGTGCATTTCATTTTGTCTGATGGCAACCATACTTGATCCTGTTGTTGGATCATGTGTCAAGAAATTGCAAGATATAATAACAGAGAAGGCTGTTATGATTCTAGGGGTAAAAGAAGAGCTCAGACAAATGCAGAGAACAATGAAACAAATACAATGCTTTCTTCATGATGCTGAGCAAAGAAGAACAGAAGAGTCTTCAGTTAACAACTGGCTTGGAGATCTGAAAGATGCAATGTATGAAGCCGATGATATAATTGACATGGCTAGATTAGAAGGAAGCAAACTGCTAGCAGACCGTCCTTCATCATCTAGAAACATTGCTTCATGTACAGGCTTCTCATTTCTATCTTGCATTCCTAATATTCAAAGACGTCATGCAATTGCCATTCGAATAAAAAATTTCAATGTTGAACTTGAGAAGATTTCAAAGCTGGGTGAAAGATTTTTCATGCTGAAGAATATGCAACCTAAAGAAGAGAATTCAGTAGTGAGACCGATGAAAAAATGTCAGCTTGTGGAGCCTAACCTTGTGGGAAAGGAAACTTTTGTTGCTTTCACAAGATTGGTGGAATTGATTCTTGCACATAAAGAAAATAAGTCATACAAGATTGGCATTGTTGGAACAGGAGGTGTTGGAAAAACAACTTTGGCTCAAAAAGTATACAATCACCAAAAATTAAAAGATACTTTTAGCATGCAAGCGTGGATTTGCGTTTCTAAAGAGTACTCTGAAGACAGTCTTTTGAAAGTTCTTCGGAACATTGGTGTAGACTATAAGCAAGACGAAATTGCTGGAGAACTTAGCATAAAGCTTGCGACAGCAGTTCAAAATAGAAGTGTATTTCTTGTGCTAGATGACATTTGGAAGCATGAGGCATGGACTAATCTACTAAGAACTCCATTAAATACTTCATCTACAGCAATGATTCTTGTGACTACTCGTAATGATATAGTGGCATGAGCAATTGGTATGCAAGATGTTCATCGAGTAGAATTGATGTCTGATAACACCGGATGGGAGTTGTTGTGGAAAAGTATGAACATTAATGAGGAGCCTGAAGTGGCACATTTAAGGGGTTTGGGGAATGAGATTGTGCGTATGTGTGGTGGCCTTCCCCTAGCAATCAAGGTTATCGCTAGTGTTCTAGCAACCAAAGAAAAAACTGAGAACCATGGAGAAAGCTTATAAACAGAAGTGCTTGGTCCATGGGCAAATTTCCCATTGAGCTCAGAGGAGCATTGTATTTGAGTTATGATGACCTACCATGGCATTTGAAGCAATGCTTTCTATTTTGTTCCTTGTATCCAGAAGATCATGACATGTATCGTAATGATCTTATAAGATATTGGGTTGCTGAAGGTTTTGTACAGGAGCACGGAGAAGAACTTCTTGAGGATACAGCCAATGAATATTACAACGAATTGATATATGGGAATCTCCTTCATCCGGACCCATATTATGCTGACTATACTTGGTGTAGAATGCATGATCTTTTAAGGCAGCTTGGTCAACATTTGATGCAGGATTTTCTTTTTTTGTGGAGATACACAATCATTGGAAGCTAAATCTTTGTCCAAACTACGGCACATTTCAATTTTTACTGATGGTGATTCTATAACTCTCACCAATGGGAACAAAGAGCATATTAGAGCACAAACACTGCTTATTCGTTGGACCAAGCCAGCAAGTGTTGAAAATACAATATTCAAAAGACCTCCATGTATTTGAGTTTTGGACTTAACTGGTTCAATTATACAAAAAGTTCCGGATTCCATTGGGACGTCGATCCACCTTCGGTTACTTGATTTTGATGGGACTGATATATCTTATCTTCCTAAATCAATTGGTTCTCTCATGTACCTTCAAACACTGAACTTGCAGCGGTGTCCAAATTTGCACAGGCATACTTTGGGAATCTCTAAATTATGCAACTTAAGACACCTGGGCCTTGATAAGACACCAATAAACCAGGTTCCAAAAGGTATAAGTGAATTGAAGTCTCTCAATGATTTAGAAGGATTTCTAATATTTGGTAGCAGTGTTAATAGTGATAGAATGCATGATGGATGGAACCTAGAAGAACTGGATCCCCTTTAGCAGTTGAGAAGGCTTGATATGATCAAAATGGAAAGAGCAGTTCCTCCTAGTAAAGATTCATTGCTAAAAAATTAAAAAGAGTTAAATGCACTAGAGGTCCATTAAGTTATGACCAAGTTTTAGTTAGGTCAATCAACTTAGAAAGTGATTTTTTAGGTCCATTAACTTACGAGAAGTTTCGGTTAGATCCATCAACTTAGAAGATAGCTTTTTGGGTCCATAAACTTTGTATACTGTATCACTTAGATCCATATCCTTTCATGTAGGCTTCCTCGCACTGACATAGCCCGCTGAGTTGTTCATTTGAAGCAGTTGTTGACCTTTATTTCATCAAACACCTTATAGACACGCGAGCAGGCACCACCTCCACCAATGCGGGCGTGAGAACAAGCTACCGCCGGCGTGGCCGAGGTAGCCTACTCGCGCTTCCTTAGGGCCGTTGCAGCGCTTGCCAGCGACCGCGTGCCCGCGGCGGCTCGCTCTTGCACCCATATCGGTGAAGGCGGCACTTGCTCAGATGGATAGCCAGTTACGTCAGCACAAGAAGTCTACGCAGAGAGATATGGACCTAAGTGATACGTTGTTTAAAGTTTATGGACCTAAATTGTCACTTTATAAGTTGATGGATCTAACTGAAACCTGCTCATAAGTTGATGGACCTAAAAAACCACTTTCTAAGTTGATGGACCTAACTGAAACTTGCTCACAAGTTAATGGACCTCTGGTGCATTTAACTCAATAAAAAACATCTCAAAGAATTAATTCTACATTGCAGTGAACACATACACGAGCCGCATTCTGAAGATGCTGTAATCAATATTGAGAAGACTTTTGACATGCTAATCCCTGCACCCAACCTGGAGCATCTCTATTTTGAGAATTTTTTGGTCGGAGGTTTCCCACATGGCTAGATACTGCTACCCATTTGCCTTCACTGATATACTTGAACCTCATAGATTGCAAATCATGTGTGCATCTTCCAGCAGTCGGTCAGCTCTCCAACTTGAAATATCTGAGAATCCAGGGAGCAACTGCAGTCTTCAAGATTGGACCAGAATTTGTTGGCTCCATGGTGGGTAGTTTCAGATCTACAGAGGCAGTAGCTATCCCCAAGCTTGAAACATTGCTCATCTGGGATATGCCCAATTGGGAGAAGTGGTCCTTTGTTGCTCAAGAAGTACAAGAACCAACAACAGCATGTACGGAAGGAGCAGAGGATGAGGCTGTTGCAAATCAAAAGGGGGACGCCCCACCTCCAAGGATGCATGCAGCTGCTGCCACGGCTGAAGGAGTTGGAACTTATCGGCTGCCCCAAGCTGAGATCTCTCCCACAACAGTTTGGAGAGGAGGCCACCAGCTTGAAGAAGCTCCAATTAAGTGATGTGCACAGCCTTAAGGTGGTGGAGAACCTCCGTTTCCTCTCAGAGGCCCTTTTAATCGTGGATTGTCGAGGCCTAGAGAGGGTCTCGAATCTTCCTCAACTGAGAGAGCTGAGGGTATCTCGATGTCCAAATTTGAGGAGTGTTGAGGAGTTGGGTAACCTAGAGCAGCTGTGGCTGGACATAGATATGCAGGACGTATCCTTACAGTGGGTGTCAGGGCTTAAACATGGACGCCAACAATACCATGGCGAAGACCTGGACGTGTACACATGGCCTAGAACTTGAACCGACTAGGTGGGGAGCGCAAATACAAGGTATGATGATCTTACTAACTGGTTTGGAATTAATTTGGTTGTCAGTAACAGTCCATTATTATTTTTGGATTTCCATTTAATTGCGGTTTTGTTTTTCTAGTGAATATTTGACTTCTCGAGGATGGAGGAGGACGGGTTATGAAGTAGATAAACCAAGACGTGCTGATGCTGAAACCCAAAGGAGATAGGAAATCCAGCTTCGGGGCTACAGGCAGGAATAATGATTTGTTCTATTTTATTCTTATAAAGTCCGTATATCATCTATTCCTGTATGATTGTAATAATGAAAAAACAGTGTGATGCTACATGAGTCCCTGAGCTCTGTTATGAGGAATACTCAGAGGATACTTGCCATGATTGACATTCGTGAATAAGTAATAATGTAGCGTGAACCGTGAAGAACTTAATCTATCCGTTGTTATTTGCTTGCCCTGTTTATATCATTATTGTTAATCTCTGTTCTCTTGTGTTTGTGTTGGGATGCCTGTGGCGATCCTAGCCGCAGAAGGGGGTACCGGCGTCACGCGCGGCGTCGAGCGGCGGCACCGACTCGAGCAGAGAAGAGGAGCTCGGGAGAAAGAGACGTATAGGAATTGGTTTGTTCTATTTCGCTGTCTGCCCAACCACCCACACAGCGAGTCTCATAGGTCACAGTATTGGGCCTCAGCCCGATACAGCCCAAACGGCCCACATGCCGTCTTACAGGAGAATCTGGAATGCATAAACTATAACCATAACACGTCAAGCTACTGAGTATAGGTTGTGACAATTCCTCCCCTTTAAGCACCAGCGCGTCCTCGTGCTGGAGACACCGATGATGATGATGCCCCGGTCGAAGTCAGTGTCTTGGGCAAGGTGGAAAGATGCTCCCAGGTTGCCCAGTGCTAAGGACGCGATTGGTGCTGCACCAATGCTGTGTGGACACCATCTATTGTCGCTCTGCCAGAACCTGTGAAGGAGGTAAACGGAGAAACAAGGTTAACAAGTTCAGATCCGCATCATCAGATAAAGACACTGTCGGTGGCAAGGCCTTCTTGAGTTGAGAAACATGTATAACCGGATGTATCTGACTGGAAGCAGGGAGCAGCAGCTTGTACGCTACTTGTCCAACACATTGAAGTATCAGGTATGGCCCAAAGTATTTGAAATTGAGCTTGTGATTGATGTGGCGGTGTATAGACTTTTAAACATATGGTTGCAGTTTGACATACACCCAATCCCCCACGTGAAAGGTTCTTTCTTGTCTGTGCTTGTCAGACTGAGTTTTCATACGATGTTGAGCACGCTGCAAGTTTTGCTGAATATGTTGGAGCATAAACTGTCTCTCTTGCAACCATTGATCAAGGTCAGACACCGTGCAAACATCATTGATGGATATGCCAAAGTGCCTAGGTTTATGACCATACAGAGCTTGGAAGGGAGTCAAACCGTGAGCAGAATGGTATGTAGAGTTGTACCAGAATTCAGCTAAGGATATCCACTGTGCCCATTTGTTAGGGCAGGATTGAACCATGCATCTCAGATAAGTTTCTAAGCATTGGTTGAGTCGCTCTGTCTGACCGTCGGTTTGTGGATGATAGGAGGAGCTCATGTTTAATGTGATGTCAGTAAGTTTAAACAACTCTTGTCAAAACATGCTTGTGAAAACTTTGTCTCGATCTGAGATAATCATAGAGGGCATTCCATGAAGTTTGTATATGTTGGATAAGAAGATGTGGGCTACAGATGAAGCTGTGTATGGATGAGACATGCAAATGAAGTGTGTATATTTGGTGAGTTTATCAATGACCACCAGGATTGTGTCAAACCTATTGGACTTAGGAAGACCCTCTATGAAGTCAAGACTGATAGTATGCCAAGCAAACTGTGGGATGGGTAAAGGTTGTAACAGGCCAGACAACCTATTATGTTCAGATTTGGCTTGTGCACATACCTCACAAGATGCCACATAGTCCTTGATAACTTGCTTCATGTTTGGCCAAGCAAAGAGTGATTTGATTTTCTGGTAGGTGGCAGTGACACCACTGTGGCCTCCCAGACCACTGGAATGTAAGGCCAACAGCACAGCTTTGTGAGTCTCTGAATGATTTCGCAGCCACACTCTGCCTTTATACCTGATGATACCATCTACTAGTGTGAAGCCCTTGTCATTGGAGCCTGTTACTGCAAGCTCAGTCAATAGTTGCTTGCTATGGTCATCCTGATGATACCCTTCTATAACAGTTTCTAACCATCTTGATGAAGCTGAGGAGACAGCTATACAGGCATGTGCTTCAGGTTGTCTAGACAGTGCATCAGCTGCTTGGTTGGTGATGCCTTTCTTGTATATTATTTTGTACTGCACGCCCAATAATTTGATAAAAGCTTTCTATTGCATGCCCTCTAGCAGCTTTTGGTCTCCTAAATGAATAAGGCTATGGTGATTAGTGGCTATTGTGAACTGCTTGTGCTGGAAGTAAGGTTTCCACTTAGTAACAGCCAAGACCAGAGCCATGCACTCCTTCTCATATGTGGACTGTTGGCATTTCTAACGGCACTACTAAAAATAGAGATAAACCCTACCTCTAGCAATAGCGCCAAAAAATGCCAGGTATTAAATTAACTTATCATTAGCAACTAGCCACCTATTTATCACTATCATTCCTAAGCATAAATTAAGTTGTTATCCTCAATCGTGTTGCTTAAGAAATAACTATAGATTTACATGTATTCAATATGACTAGGCAGAAATAAAAGATATGAATATAAAGATAAGAATATAAACTAACTGGGTACTGCAAGCGGACAGATAATTATACTGTTGTAGTATTTTACCTAGGGAAGTCATCCAGGTTGTCGATTTATATTTATACCACTGAGAAGGTCTATATGTAGGACTTATAAACTATAACTTATACTATTGATGTGAAAGGCAAACCATAACTAGAATTCTACTCATAACAGGGATAAGTCACGTGATAAAAGATATATATGATAAATAATAATAATGATCAGTCATCATAAATAGAATAACATCGAGCTCCTCTAGTCATAACAATAGCTAGCCAATGGATAAACTCAGGAATAAATACTAAGGTAATTCAATAACTACGTCAATGAATAACTCTAATTAGTGCAACTACATCTAACAATCATTGTTAAGTTAGCCCTATATCATTATCACATGTAAAGAGGCATCAACTAATGAGGGTATTAAGACACAAGGGTCACCTTCTTCGCGACCGTGCCCATGCTAGTCCTACGTACGGAGGGTGGACTACAGAGGAACCAACGCAGCTGTCACCTGCGCGGACTACCATACGTCCTGGCACGTTAGGGTGCACTCGTAGATAAATAAGATATCTAGATACCACGTCTACATAATGTCTACCATCTACCCAGCGGCCGCTTGGGTAAACGCTATACGAGCAATTACATGAATTCAATAAGATTAAACCAACTATCCTAGACATATAATCAAAGTAGACAATGACTATTGCAATTAAGAATATATAAGAGATTAAGAACAATGTTGCTTGAATCATAATGAATACAATAAGAGCAAAGTACTAGAACTATACCGAACTCCGTGCTCCAGACAGACGCCAGGGGCTCCGGATCCCGCTGAAGAACTAGAACTATTCTACTTCTAATCTAACTAGGCTAAAGCTATGGACTAGAGAGACTCTGATGAACTAGAGAAGGCTCTTGATGGCTGGATCTCCAAATGACATGATGCTTCAGGGAGGGGGGTCTACCCCTTTATTTATAGCCCGGTGAGATCGACGTGCGCCGCAGGATCAAATCGACTTAACCAAGGGCTAAGATGACTCCTTGTAGGCAAAGTGAAGGAAGCTTCCGGAAGGGGTCCAAAACCCTAGAGTTGGGGCGCCGGCCGGCGCCATGGTGGGGCCGGCCGGCCCCACTGGCAGCCCCTCGGCCCCTTGCTTCAGTGTCTTCTAGATGGTTCCCCGAGCCCAATCGTGATATTTCCGTGGTGGATAAGTTTTTGTGCTAAATATGCACTAGAATCCCTCTTTTTTAGCTTTTCTAAAAATCACCTTAGAAAATACAAAATATGCAAAACTCATAGAAATTGTCAGATAAAACCCTAGACTAGTGTGTTTTCTTGCTTTCATTCGGGTAAAAAGCCCTAGTAAAAGTTGATGCTAACGAGTGTCAACATGGACATTGCTTGAGCTTTAGGTCCTAAGGCCTTGCTGATGTATGCAATAGGGTGATTATTTTGTGTTAGCATAGCACCAATTCTAATTGCGGAGGCATCTGTCTCAATATGAAAGCTCTGAGTGAAATCAGGTAGAGCTAGTACAGGTGCTTAGACAAGAGCCTGTTTCAAGGTGTCAAAACTGATTTGCAACTGTGGGGTCCAATGGAAGAGTACATTCTTTTTCAGCAAGTCTATCAGAGGCTTACTGATGCTACCATAGCCTTTGATGAACTTCCTGTAATACCTAGAGAGACCCAAGAAGCTTCTTAGTTGCTTGGTGTTAGTGGGTATAGGCCAGTTTGCTATAGCTTCAATTTTCTTGGGGTCTGTGGCCACTCCATGAACACTGATGATATGCCCTAAATATTCCAAGGACTGCTGGGCAAAAGAACACTTGGATTGCTTTAGATAAAGGTTGTGTTGATTGAGGATGAGAAACACTTGCTGAAGATGTTCCAGATGTTCCTCCAGGGATTTACTGTATATCAGGATGTCATCAACAAATACTAGCACACATTTCCTGAGTAAGGGTTGAAATATTGTGTTCATCAATGCCTGGAATGTGGCAGGAGCATTAGTGAGCCCAAATGGCATCACTCTAAATTCCTAATGTCCATTGTGTGTTCTGAAGGCAGTCTTGGGCTCATCTGCTGGTACTAAGCGAATTTGATGGTAGCCAGAACGCATGTCCAGCTTAGTGAACCATGCTGCCCCATGGAGTTCATCTAGAAGTTCATCCACTATAGGTAAGGGGTACTTGTCTTTGACTGTGATATTGTTCAATTGTCTGTAGTCAACACAGAAATGCCAGGATCCATCCTTTTTCCTGACCAAGATCACAGGAGAAGCAAAAGGGCTGTGGCTTGGTCTTATGATGCCATTGGCTAACAATTCTTGAACCTGCCTCTCAATCTCATCCTTTTGTGTAGGTGAGTATCTGTATGGTTTGACATTCACTAGCTGAACTCTAGATAGTAGTGGGATGTGATAATCAAACTCTCTTGTTGGTGGCAGGGAATCTGGATTCTTGAAGAGCCTAGCATTGATGTCAATGAGTTGTTGAACCTCTGTTGGAATCACCTCTGCAGTCGATTCATCTTGAATAGGGAATAAGTGGACTACCTGAGCAATGGCTCCTCGACGTACCAGGCCTTTTGTTGACGGTCACTAAGTGCAAATTTTATACCGTCAACAATGGCTCTTGAAGAGGCAATAGTAGACTAATAGGGGTTATATCTGACAAATTCCACGAGTTTTGGTGATTTGTGAAATTTTTAGGTGATTTTCCAGAAAAGGCTAAAAGAAGGATTTTAATGCAAGTTTACCACGAAACTTAACCGCGATGCAACTACATCGCCAGAGGGTTCAGGAAGACTCCAGAAGACACCCGATGCAGCGGGGCCCGTAGCCGCCACGAGGTGGGGCCGGTCGGCCACACCATGGGGCCGGTCGGTGCCCTAGGGTTGCTAGCGGCGCCCCCCTTCCAGAAGCTTCCTCCTAACGCCTAGGGTTTTCATCTCCACCATTGGCTACGTCGGTTTGATCCTACGGCGCGCGTGCACTCCACCGGGCTATAAAAGGAGGGGTAGACCCCCCTCAACACACCAATTCATTCCTCCTGCTTCATTCGTCAAGAGTAGTCGGGTTAGGTTTTCCGGAGATTAGAAGTAGAGCTCTAGTTCTTTAAGTTCTTAGTTTAGTCGTCTAGCAAGATTCAAGTAGAGATCGGGCGCTCCGATCGGGATTCCAGATCTGTCTTCTAGAATTTGGTAATTTTATCTTGTATTTCATTATGACTTTGCTCTACTTTAATATATTGCTACTTATTCAGTTCTTAGTTTATTCTAGTTGCATATTCGATATGGTTGTACACTACAAGGGCAAAGGGTTTTTGTGGCGAAAATTTTTATCACAAAAGCTTGTTTTTTCGCCACAAAATGACCTTTGTGGCGACTTTTAAATCGCCACTAGTCGCCACAAATACTCGCCTCACAAATGCTCTAGTGATGGTTTTTTGTTCCCCACAAATGGCCATACTCATTAGTGGCGAACTGTGGTACCACTAGTAAAATGGCCATTTGTGGCCCCATTCGTTGTCACAAAAATATATGTATCAGTGGCAAGAAAATGTCACTAATAGTATTTTTAGTGGTGAGAATAGTTGACACACCTATTAATGACAATTTGGTCGCCACAGTTACCATTGTATAGGTGACGAATTATATGGTCACTAATGACTACATATCAGTGACCTAAATTTCACCATTATACAAGTTAGCTGTGCCGATATTTGTTCTCACTGTTTTAGTTACGCTTGTGCCTAGTAAATCCCCACAATTTTTATGGGAAATAGTGACAATTTGTCAACACAAATATATTTTATTTGTGATGAAACTCATCCTCACATATATTGTAGAGGCAAAATTTTTCCTCACAATATGATTTTTTGTCAGAATTAATAAGACATGTTGTGTTGATAATTTCATCACCAAAAACATATCATTTGTGTGAAATTATGACAATTTTTGTCACAAATATATATTGTCGAACAATAGATATTGTGGCAAAAGATTTATTATTGTCACCCATGTTGCAGTGACTAAAATAGCTCGACATATATACATTGTAGCAATGCAATTCTCACAACTGTAGACCAATAATATTTATTTCAATAATTCTTTAACCCTGTTAATGTTGCAATCAGGCAGTACACAAAAACTAATAAGACTTCGAACTCTCAAAATAACTCACACACTATTTTCAAATCTCAAATGATTAATTCAACTATAGGTATTAAACTCTAAGATGGAGGCGACGAAGCACCAGAATGAATGCGTGCTAAGAAATCAGCAATTTGTTGATCAAGTTGCTCTCTCACAAGACGTGCTCGAGCTGCAGCTTCACGTTGCTCAGAAGCCTCGATTTGTGCCTGCAATCTGATCCTTTCCTCATCCACTCGGTTTACAGCATGAATGCCAACACCTCGTGAATGGTTCGGCTTTCGACCAAGAACTAGTGCGAAGTGCTCCACTATTGGCACGGGCGCAGAAGAAATCTTTTCTTGATGTGTCCCATCAACTTCATGTAGCTTGGTTTGCAAAGCATGAAACATGAAAGTAAGAAATCATATATTAGATGACATGAAAATTGGTTCAACTAATGAACAAGCATTAACAAAGTAGGATGGTTTATCAAATGAATTGTACCAGATGACAAGCAAATAGGTGTTATATATTGAAAATAAATTGCAGTTTCTAGAATTTTACATTGCAAGTGATGCTACAACAAAGAACTATATTCCATAGACAACAACTATGAAGAGTGGAGCAAGGTGCTGCCATCACATCTTTTGTAAATTTTACTGTACACAGCAACACACATGGCCACATCAGAATCCAATGCAGGTGAACACACATGCAAGTAACAACACACATGGCCACATCAGAATCCAATGCAGGTGAACACACATATGAAGACGATATCATATGAACTTAACAAAAGATCATTTAAGTTTTCTTATTAGAAACACTGTATTACAAACACGAGGCCACAGAAAATTGTAGCTTCCTAATTTCTTTGATGCAACATCGCACGGGACGTCAGATCAAAGAGAAATATTTGGTGGTTCTGAATGTATAAAACAAACCAATACCAGAGGTCAATTGGTCCCTTGGATCTTTGGATAAAGTAGAGGCAAGCTCATCAAATTCTCTGTCCATTTCAGCAATTGTTCTACGAGGCACCCTTGGAGTCATTTCCCTGCAAAACAGCAATGGAATAAATGGAGAAACATATAGCTGTCAAATTAGTGGATTTTTTTAAACATGGCACAAAAATAATCTAAGACACACGAAGGATGGAAACAATCTTCTCGCGGTGCGGAAATGGCGACAGCGGCGACAACTGCCGCGGGGGCCATGGCAGCAGTGGCAGCGCCCGCGCCGGGCGCCGGGCCGCTGGCGATAAGCGGCGGTAGCCCGCGACGAACTGGATCGGAGGTCGCGACGATAGATCAACACGGTGGTGGATTTGCCGCATCGGCATCGTGGATCCGTGGGGCAGCTAGCCACCGGATGCATCTGGGCATGAGCCATGGCGAGTGGCCTTGGGAGCCGCTTTGACCCAGGAGTAATCATAGGTGGCTAATAATAATAATGACGGCCTGATGGAGGAAGACATAATCTCTATCTACAACTAAAAAGAATAAAAAGGTTAGTTTTGTTTGGTGCGTAAATTTTTTTTTCGGCTCGCTCTCCCTGTCGCCGTGCGATCCTCCGTAATGGAAACGTTTGATGCGAATAGAACCATCACCGATTTTTCTCTCCCTCTCCTCTTGCCCCCGGATGGAAAGGAACAGAATATATGGAAACGCACATCCTCAATCACTCACCGCATCCCTCGATAGAAAGGAACACCCGGATCACGGTAAAAAAGATTATTGGCCTTCTTCGATCCGGACGGCCAAATCTCACGTCCACGAGCGCCCCCTCAGTCCATGTCGGCGCGCGTCCCCACCACCGCGCCAGTTGCCCTCGCTTCGCGCAGCGCAGATCCCCACGGCAGCAGGCGACGCACCCACCACGCACTATTCTTCGTCTGTGCGAGATCACCGCGGCAGCACACGCTCGTCGACGGCGGACCTCACCCCTACCGGCAGCGCCATCGCCGCCACCCATACTAGCAGCGGCGCCTCTCCATCCTGGCAGGCAGCGGCACCCACCTCCGAGCCCCCAGCAGCTGGGCCCTCTTCGACGTCAACTACAGTGGGCTTCGCTACATCCCGTGCCCACCTCCTCCGAGAGCAGCAGGCCAGCAGCCCAGACAGGTACAGAGAACGACGACTGCTCCGGCGAGATGGTGGCGAGCGCGTCCACAGGGTTCATGGCGCGGCAGCTCTTCCCGTCCCCGACGCCGCCGACCGAGCCGGAGCCGGAGCCGGAGCCGGAGCCTGTGGCGGTGCCGAATGCCGATGCCGGTGTGGAAGCCGTGGGCCGCCGAGGATCTTAGCGTGGCGCAGAGGCTGGTGGTGCCCGCGAAGAATACTCGGCGTGGGCCTAGGTCGCGGAGCTCGCAGTAAGGGGCGTCACCTTCTACAGAAGGCCGGGCCGCTGGGAGTCGCACATCCGGTACTCAGCTTCTGAACTCGTCCGCAGTCCGCACCCTTCGTAATTACCATCTGTCACTGTACTAATCCATCCGCTCATGGCTTTTGATCACTTTCTTCTCCTCCTCCTTTTGCTGCTGCTGCTGCTGCTTCTCGATTTGGATAGCGGGAAGCAAGTCTGTACCTAGGTGAGTGGCTGAGTTCCACCGTTTGAGCTCGAGCTTCTATATGAAATGTATTTCAGAATTTCAGTAAGAGTCACACACCCAGTTTCCTTGTACTACTAACAGTATCAGTATTATTTCACTACCACCCTTTTTTTGCAATAGTTCAGGTGAATTTTACATGCCAAAATTACAGAATTTATGCAGCTGTATCAAACTACAAGTAGTGACTAGAGGCTAATTGGTATTTTCCTCATTTGAAATTTACTGAGATGGTGATGGTGATGATATGTCTGTCAGTCAGTGAGGATCCTGTAACTGCCTTGACCTGTATATATATATTTCCACCTCTAAATGTTTTCTCAATTATTGTTGATTGCGTTATATTTGTAACGGTTTGAAACACTACGTTTGCTCAATTGAATTTTCAGTACTGTACTTCCATATTTTGCTTTGGCGTACATCATACATATGTATATTTATATGGAATTTGGAGAGTAAACAAGAGATTATATACATAGCATGTGCACATGGATATTATCAGGACAAGGTTTGAAAAGAACCAAGTGCTGCAGATTTTAATGAAGTAACACGTATCTCCTATTTCTGAGAAGCAACTATATGCTGAATATATTGGCATGGGACACTTCTTCTGGCCACTTTTGATTTTGTGAAGTAAATATAAAATGGAATTTTAAAAAATAAAAATAAAAAAAGCTTCCTGACTTTTAACTTATGCCATTTTTTCTCGGTTCTGTACAGAAGCAAATCTATGGTTTACACAATCAATCTTAACATTGAATATGGTCAGGCTGCAATGCTTCTTGTCATTGATATGTGGACTAAGGTCAGACTGCTCAACATGGTCAGGTTGCAATGCTTCTTGCCATTGATATGTGGATTAAGGCCGGTCAGGCTGCTCAACATGGCCAGGCTGCAATGCTTTTGCCATTGATATCAGGATTAAGGTCAGAGTGCTTAACATCTTACTCTTTGCTATGCTTATGCCAATTCTAAGAAGCCTGCATATTTATTAGTTTCATTAAAATTTTCTTCTCAGCTTGTGCCCAAATATCTGCTTAACAACATAGAAAATTCATGGGTGATTCTTTTCACGGAGATTGCTCGAGAAAACAACCTTTTGTCAGTAATACTTAATGCTGGTAATAGTTTGTTAGTTTATTATAGAGTGTAATGCATGTGCTAACATTGAAAGCATATTTTCATTAAGGCTTAGTTCAAGGCATGAACACAAAAATATGGTAATAGGGAGGCTTAACTGCCCGATATGCCTTGGACAGGAGTACATGATAAACCTATTTGATGAGAGCCTGGATTTGGTTCAGCCAAAATGATCATGTAACTACAGAGTAGATTTTACTTGGCTCGGGGACTGTTCTGAGAGATACTACACTGCCATTTTGACTGAAATAACTCAAAACTGTATTTAGGCCAATAGAAAGGCCGTCGACTTTAGTTTTAAACTTTTAATGTAGCATAGGTACTACAAAATATTTGTTTATTACTTCTCATACAGAAAGTGCCTATTCAAAGGAAGCAATTTTTTAACATCGGTTTTAACTTTGAAACAATCCGTGTACTATTTGACTTATTATGCATGAATTCCATTTGAATATTATTTCCTATACTTGATCTTTGATGTGTAGGAGAGTCATTCATCAAAATCACTTATGTCAAGGATCTCGAATAGATCTGGGATGGAACAAGAGATCATACTACGATTGTGGTGTCTTTGGTTGGTTCATTTAATGCAAACTAGGAATAATATTTAGGAATTGGTTCCATTCTGTTACATGATGAAACTGTAGTACCATTGTTTTGGGTTTTTGGCAATAGTTCAGTAAATGCATTGTCTTGTCTATGGAAAGACTGTAGTTTCATTTTATTCTATTAGCTAGGCCATTTTATTTTTTGATTAAAAAGAAGAATCAGTTATGTTCGACTGCTCCTTTGTTCTGACTTCAATCTAGCCACGTTTACTGATGGCCACTGCTATTTGACATTTTGTTCTTTTATGGCGTCTCTACGAGCTATTGGGCTGAAGCTAATTTGTGCATTCTTCACGATGCCTATGAGTCACATGGTCATGATATTTCAATGGCAAAACCCAAGTTATCTCACTTAAATTTCTATTGTTACTTAGCTAACAAATGAATCTCATTTAATGTGGAAGGTTCAATTTCTTTTAGGTTTGATTATTGTTAGTTTTTGCTAACAAAGGTTTAAATATTGTTAGTCTGCTGACAAATTAATCTCACTAAATGTGTGGGGGGGGGGGGGGGTCAATAACTTTAAGTTGAGTACGTTGGATTCTTTCCTTCCAACGGAATATTATTCGTGGATTTATTGCCCCACAATAGAAATGAATAATTTGATATGAAAACATTACCTTAGCTGTATTACGGAGAAGTTGAGTTTGTCATCCTACGATGCCGTGATTTCTATAACCATTAATTTCATGAACTTTGCCTTCTAGATTAAATGTCACTTTAACTTAATTTCATAGTACTATTATCTTATCTTGCGATCCTTGTGTTTTTGGTACAAAAGTTTTTGTCCCGTAGCAACGCATGGGCATGCTACCTAGTAAAAAAAAAAAAAAAAATACTAGTAGTAGTATAGTGCACCTTTGCGTTCGCCCACTCTTTGGTAGATCCGTAGATAATGAAAGGGACCCTTTGTATATATACTCCCTCTGTCCCCGAATCTTCGTAACTTTTAGAATTGTCTTAAGTTAAACTTTTTAAACTTTGATCAAATTTCTAGAAGAAAATACTAAGATGTATGATACCAAGTTAGTACCATTAAATTTATTATACAATGTATTTTTATAAAATACTTATTTTATGTCATAGATATTTATATTTTTTCTATAAAGTTGGTCAAAGTTAAAAAGTTTGACTGACACGGATTCTAGGAGTTGCAGTATTCGGGGGACGGAGGTAGTATGTTGAATCGCAATATGACAGGAGAAAAAATTTCGGTGATTAATTGGAGGGAAAGATGAATGGATATTTGGAGGGAACATTTTTTTACCAATTATAATTATAATATAATAACAATAATGAGGAAAAGGATGCGAGTGTAAAAAAAGACCATAAACAAGACCTATAATATTTCTACTAGAAATTAGTATAATGTAAACAAATAGACGAGGTCCATATATTTCTACTATAAATTTTAATTTTTAATATCAATGGTATTTTAATGTGTGTTTATTATACAAATATTTTTGTTACTTTTAGGTGATGAATAAAATTCGACTTCAGATCTCTTCCAATAATATGCATCACTTAACAATTAGTAGTTCTATATCTCTAAGTGGTGCTTCGATGGTATTTTCAAAAATAAGGTTCTTTGAATGCCACATAACTAATTTTCAACATATAAAAAGACATATGTGGAGGCGAAGAACTCCATGGACCTCGGCTGCAAAAGCTGGCAGTGGTGTACTAAAAAGTAGTTGAGCTCTTAGCTTGTTATAACATAGATAAGAACGGGTTAGTCAAAGATATTCAATATGCGTAGGTTTGATTAGCCAATTAGACCTGGATAGCTCAAGCCTGGCTTAAGCAAGAAGCAGTGTTTGGTTGCATGGCCTATCTTATTAAGTATAAGAATGTTATGTTTGGTTGGTTCCTTTGTCTTATAGTGGGAGGTGAGACAGGCGGATTCGAGCAATAGTTCGAGCTAGGCTTCATGAAAATGGCCACGTAACTCGTTCTGGCTGGCCTAGCTAACAGGTGGTTAGTGGTTCCGGCAGGCCTAGCTAACGAGCCCAGCCGGCGACCAAATGGGTTACAAATGGCTTCATAGAGCCTACATGGGAGTTGGGCACCCGTGTTAGTTACGAAATAGTTGCCCCAATTTTTTTGAATTTATTCCGGTATGATTAATTTGGATGAACATGTATGTATGCATGTAAGCATCTGCCACCCATGTTATTATCATGTATGCATCTACTCTTTTATATATAGTTTTGTAAGAGCAACATCATTAAACAATTCAGGATTAAAGCATAAATATAAAACGTATGTACAGAAAATTTATCACTTACAAAAAAAGGTGTTAAACTAATAATTAAATATATAAAAATCATAAACAAATGATTATTTAAATCATATGTTAAATATATATATAAAATAATCGGGTAACAAGTAACCAGGCTGCCTGCCATGTATTCATCGGCATTAATGTTGACCATAAAAATAGAAAGGAAAAAATAGAGGAAAAACCTCCTATAATTTTGCACCTAGATCAGGTATATATCCCACGAATCTAAACTCAATACTCATTGGCCATCGTGTGAACCCTAAATGGCCGCGGTTTGGCTTCTCGAGCACGAATTTGGCGCCGCCGAGCTTCACGACGTCCCTGGGGCCGGGCTCCCACCACAATCACTCTTGCGAATCCCATGGCCACTAGACAAGGTCAGTGGAGTTGCGAGGGGATGGGGAAGGAGGGAGGAAGAAGTAGGCTCCGCACAGATCGTCGTTGGCGGCAATGGGAACGAGCAAACAGGACCGTGAATGTGGAAGCTGAAGGGGAAAAGGTATCGGTGAACAAGTGGATAGCAACGTTCTAGAGCCTCCATCATTTTTCCTTTCTTTTTTCTTAGCAATTTTTTTCCATTTTTTTTTTTTTTTTGTTCCAGACGCTGGTTAACTGTCCTACTGCTGCACCAATCTGATTCTACTGATACTCTTAATGCACTGTTTATCTCAGACAATTTAAACTACAGATATATTTTTATAATCAAAGAAGAAAGAAAGCTTTTGTGCGGTCAGAATAGATGTATTAATAAAGATATGATACATGGGCTCTATTTTAATTAAGCAAGCAAGTGTAAATTGTAACTATGATTTGCAATAATATTTTCTCAGTAATTGTGTGACCTATGGAAATAATTTTTTCACTAATAAATAACATGTTAGTGGCAGAAATGTTTTATTTGCCATAGATGTCTTGTTAAATAGTAGCAAAACAATGATTTGCCACAAAAGATGTTCTTTGTGGTGAATTAATATTTTGTCACTAGAAACCGGCGTAAGAGTGGCACGCGAAATAGTTTTTTCACAGATAGTGTGGCAAGTAGTGGCAAACTTAAATTTTGCCACAATATTGCCTTGTGACGATAATTTATATTGCCACTAATAAATGTTATATTAGTGGCGCAAATATTCTGTTGAAACAAATATCTTGTTAATAGTGCTAAAACAATATTCCGCCACTCCGTTTGCCACTAAAGATGTTTCTTGTGTCGAATTAATATTGTGTCACTAATAACCAAAATAATAGAGGCGAGAACTACTTTTGTCACAAATAGTATGGGTATTAGTGGCAAAGCTAAATTTCGCCACATCATTTTGTCACTATTGCTCTGTCTTCCTGTAGTGGTAGTTTATGATGATTATTGTTATATGATCGTAAAGCGCCTGATTCAGTATGTAGACGTGATGTCTAGACATATTGTGTACCTACGGAGGCACCCCGATGTGCCGGGTCGTGTGGTAGTCCGCGCAGGTGACAATTGCATTGGTTCCTCTGTAGTCCATCCCCCGTACATAGGACTAGCCGAGCATGGTCGCGAAGGAGGTGACCTTTGTGTCTCAATATCCTCATTAGTTGATGCTCCTTATAATGTCTTCTGAATTTATTGCACTATAGATGAAAATATGTAGCATGGCGTAGGCTGTAGACTTTATATTAGTAATTACATAGGTTTTCTTATTTCTAACTGAATCTCTAGATTGCTTTATTATATTAAAGAGTCTCTATATTCTAGCTCGGAATACCATTTATCTTAATTACTTATTTATCATTTATTGTTACTGTTGATTAGTTATTGCTAAAGCATTGGTGCTGTTGGCATTTCTAACGTCATTACTAAAAAGCAGAGATAAACCCTACCCCTAGCAACGACACGACCAGAATGGTCGGTATATATAATTACTTGTCATTAGCAACTAGCCACTCTTGAATTACTAACATTCCTAAACATGAAGTAGGTTGTCATCCCCAATTATATTGCTAGAAAAATTAACATAGATTTATATTGTACTATTGTGACTAGGCAGATAAAATATATGAATAAGATATGAATGTAAATTAATGGGTTCTGCAAGCGGACAGATAATTATACCGTTGTAGCATTTTACCTAGGGAAGTCTCTAGGTTGTCGATTTATAATTATACCTTTGAGAAAGCTATGTAATAAACTATTATTATTATATTGATGAGAAACTATATAGACTGAATAAACGATATTACCTAAATCATATACTCTACTCATAACAGGCAGAGGTCATAAGATAAATAAGAATAAATATAGGTGATAGCATAATCATCAAGTATCATAATTAAGGATAATCATTAGAGCATCTTACTAGTCATAATCATAGCTAGCCATTAGATAAACTAGGGAAATAAGTCTATAACTATGTCAATTGAATAACTCTAATTAGTGCAACTACATCTAGTAATCATTGCTAAGTCAACCCTAAATCATCATTGCATGTAAAGAGGCATCAACTAATGAGGGTATTAAGACCTAAGTCACCTCCTTCGCGACCGTGCCCATGCTAGTCCTACATACGGGGGGTGGACTACAGAGGAACTAACGTAGCTGTCACCTACGCAGACTACCACACGTCCCGGCATATCAAGGTGCACTCGCAGACAAACAAGACATCTAGACACCACGTCTACATATCGCCTATCATCTACCCATTGTACATATGGATAAACGCTATACGAGCAATTACATGAATTCAATAAGATTGAAGTAACTAAACCAGACATATAATCAAAGTAGACAATGACTATTGCAATTAAGAACATATGAATCTATTTAGAGTAAAGTCTCCCTAATCTGAATAATAAATACAATAAAGTAATTAAGAACTAGATCTATTACCGAACTCTCGCGCTCGGCCCGGGCGCCGGGGGCTCCGGATCCGATGAAGAACTAGATCTCCTCTACTTCTAATCTAGCTAGCTAATCCTATAAACTAGAAGGCTCTTGATGAACTTGAAGGCTCTTGATGCTTGACAGCTTGAGACCTTGATGAATAATGAATTGGCTCTTTCCAGGGGGGGTCTACCCACATATTTATAGTCCGGTGGGATGCGCGTGCGCCGCAGGATCAAACCGACGTAACGTAGGGCTGAGATGCATCCTTGGAGGCGGTGGAGGAACATTCTAGAAGGGGGCCAAACCCTAGCAGGGGGGCGCTGCCCGGCGCCATGGTGGGGCCGGTCGGCCCCACCTGGCGGCCTCTAGCCCCTTGCTTCTTCTGGTGTCTTCTGGAGTCTTACTGAGTCTTCCCGCGGTGTCCTTCGTGGCGGATAAGTTTCGTGGTTATTTTGCGCTAGAATCCCTCTTTTTTAGCTTTTCTAGAAATCACCCTGGAAATTATAGAATATGCAAAACTCATAGAAATTGTCAGATAAAGCCCTAGACCAGTGTGTTTTTATGTTCTCCATTAGGTAAAAAGGCCTAGTAAAAGTTGACGCTAACAGGTGTCAACAATACCCCTAAGCTTTACCTTTTGCCAGTCCCTTGGCAAACACACCAATCCTAAGTATTATTGTATTTAGATCAGGAGTTGCTACAATGTTATTATACTTTCTAGTACACATGCTTTCAAACAAAATTTCCTCCGGATTAAACAATGTATGCTCCAACCTTCAAACTTACTCTTTTTACCTGTAATATGGGGCTTCACAGCTTTCGCATAAGTCTTGAGCAGTCGAAAGATAGAACAATCAAGCTAAGTGCTATGCCTCAAATTCTTTGCAATACTAACATTTTAGAGTTTTTGATAAGTTTTTGGAATAAAACTCAAAGCTTAATTGTACGACACCCTCAAGTCTCTCAATGTATGTGGTATTTGTGGTTCTCTCTTGAGGCATTAATGTTGTTATGCCTCCTATAGCTAAAGGTATATATAGTGGAGCTTATAGGATTGGCAGTAACAAGGTTAGGCATACATGCAAAACATATATTGTAAAGTCAACTAGTAGATCATAGAGAATTGAGGCATACAATCAAACCAAGATGTGCATGTGTATGGAATATGGTGGATGGGTGCATATGTGTTATTTATGGCTAACTCCTATTTCTATCATTGCTCTTTTGGGAATGACTCTCTTTTAAAACTTTTCTCAGGAAAGACATGGGCTATCTTTATTATTTCTTTTTATTCAGGGAGGCGGGCATCTAGTACCCATTGTTTTAATTGCTGGGACACTTGTCCATCTTTTACTCCCCTTTTTTTCTTTCTTCTTTCTTTTTTCTTACTTTCTTTTCTTTATTTTGCATAGCCACACGTATCCTTTGAATAAATGAATCGAGAGATAAAATCAGGACTTAGGGCATTAAAGACAGGGGGTTATCCTATAGGGTGGTTATATTATTTTTGTGTCCTCTCCTAGTGTAGGAGGTGAACATTTTATGATGAACATGTATAGGAATATAGTGGATGATTGCTATTACTCCTTAAAGCAGGAATAATGCATATGTGGACTGGAGTGTGCAAGTGATTCTTGGTTTTAAAAGTATGACAAGACTCTCATAAGGTATACAATACAGGTTGACTGAACTCAATGCAGAGCAAATAGCTTAAATATGAAAGGGTTTTCCTATCCTCTAAGATATTAATTCTGGCTTTGGTAGGAATTCACATTTATCATACAAGAGCTCATCATGTAAATTTTTAGATTTTTAAAATAAAACCTCTAGAACTTAGCAATGCTAGGAACAAGATAAATAGCAGCTCAATCTTCATGAATCATATCAGTCAGTTTCCTAGACTCAGCACAAGCTTATGCCTCCACAATTAAGGTTCAGAATAAGTTATCCAATTAAAACAACCATGCTTAGAACTAGAGAGATTTTAAGTTTGGCAAGTAGGTACTTAGCAAGTATTATAATAGAGCAACTATTCATCATCTCTAAAACAATTTTAATGTTCATTAATTTTCATAGCTCTAGCCTGGGCTAATTATACTTTAATGTATATAGACTAAATATTTATTTGGGTTTTATTTATCATTTTGATAATTTTAATATCTAGCAAAAGACTCTATGACTTTGTGGACCTTCATGTGCCCACGTGTTTTTGGTATTTTATGACTATTTATAACGTAGACTCAAAAATTGTTTAGGTGTAGTCACCTGATAACTAGGGGATGCTCCTCCCCCAAGCTTGATGATTGTAATGTCTGGTGTAAATATCCTTCAGAGCGGACTAGCCAATAGCGAACCCAGTGGTTGCCACTGATAGTCTCTCTCCTTGGTATATTATTGTTCTCAGTGGGTTCATCGTCTGAGGTAACCTCAGTCAACTCCCCATCTCGTGGTTATACGTCGCGTGCCTCCTTCCATCTTGTTTCGGTCTCTTTTGCTTCTTTCTCTTCTAGCTCTTGCTCTTCGTCTTTGTTTGCTTTCTCCCACACTTCTAATCATGCTAGGATTTCCTCCTTTTCTTCCTTGGTGATCTGGTCCATCCTTTCTGCTTCTTCTGCCCAGTTACTCCAGCGAGGTACTTGCTTGTTCTCTTCTTGCTCTGGAAAGCGATCTTCATATTTCACGATCTTGCCAGGAAAGTCTTCCCATCCACAGTGAGGCTGAGCAGCCTGACGGTGTGCTTGGCGTCTTCTCCTCATTGCGTTGCTTCCCCGGCCTGCTCATGGTTATTTAATGTTCTAAATTGACAAATGCGTACCTTTCCGGTAGGTAGATTGAAGTGGATTTGTCCGGACCCAATGTAGATGTTGGCGTTGGCAGTGTGGAGGAACGGTCTTCCCAAGAGGATCGGGGAATCATCATCTCCCTGCATGTCAAGGACTAGAAAATCTGTAGGTATATATTGTCCTTGAATTCTTACCATGACATTCTTGACTACTCCTTCAGGAAATCTTAGTGATTGGTCCGTCATCTGCAACTGAATACATGTTGGGTATAAAGGTAAATCAAACAATTCATCATATACCTATTTTGACATTACGTTGCAGCCTGATCCAGTGTTGCAGACGGTGTGAGGAAAGGTGGTGTCTTTGATGGTGCATTCAATGATTGGGACACCTGGATCACCTCTCTTAATTGGAAATGGTTTGGGTAACCTGTGATCATTTTCTGTGTTGAGAGCAGTGATTAGTTGAGTTGTCTCCTCAGATGCATGCTTGGTCCTGCTCCATCTTCTATTGTTTCTATTGTTCTTCTTCTTCTCCATTGGTTGCTGTTCTTGCACTTGTTGTAGCTGAAATTACTTCGGGGCTTTAGGAGCTTTCAGGATGTGGTTCTTGAATGTGAATCTTTCCTTCTTGTCCTTGATGGACAGGATGATTTTAGCGAACTCCGCATAGATGATGGCTTTTGTTGTGCGCAGGAATGGTCTGCCTAGAATGATGGGTGCCTTCTCATCTACTCCTATCTCCATGACCACGAAGTCAACTAGGACATAAGATTGCCCCACTCTAATGACAACTTCTAGTACTCCCTCAGGGTAGCAAATGGACTGATCTGCAAGCTGCAAACGCATGTTTGTGTACAACAGGGGATCATTTAATATTTTCTCATAAATTACCTTGGGCATGATGTTGACACTTACGCCGAAGTCACAGATAGCCTCTGGAAAGCTATGGCATCCTATAGAGATAGGAATGACAGGTCTTCTAGGGTCTCCCATCTTCTCTAGTAGAGAGTGATCAATCCACTGTACATCTGCAGGCTCAATATGATATTGGGTTGCATTGTGAATATCAACAAGGTTAGCAGTTTCTAAATCTTCTGGTTGGCCTGGAATCTTGCCTTTCTCTAGTGGAGGAAAAGTAGCAGCTAACTGAGCTAATTGTGATTTTAACATTTTATTAAAGCTATGCTGATTCTTTATGGCAGAAGCAAAAGTATCCATTCTAGCATGTATGTTTTCCAAAGTTTTATCATTTGATGTTAGCTTCCTAGTCATTTGATCTAACAGTTTGGATTGACTAGTAACTAATTTTCTCAAAGGCGGAATATTGTAATTGTTAAAGTTATTACCTTGGTTGTTACCTTGGTAATTACCTTGTCGAGGTTGTTGATTCCACCCTTGATTTTGTTGAGGACGATAGTAGGTGTTGTTGTTGATGAAGTTTATATCCTCTTGCCGTGTAGGGCAGCTGACAGCTGAGTGCCCGTAGTCTCCACATTCTTCACATGTCATATGGGAATTATTAACGTGCATGACTTCCTTCTTCTCTATGTCAAGCTTCTTCATGATGAGGTCTAGTTTGGCAGTGACCATGTCGGCTTCCTTGAGATGATGGATTCCTCCTCCCTTCTTGCGAGGCTGAGTACGTTCTTCATTGCATGTTGAGTTTGAGGCCATCTTCTCGAGAAGTGCTTTAGCATCAGAGAGCTTTAGTGACAGGAAAGCTCCCCCAGCTGCAGCATCAATAGACTCACGGGTGCTAGAGATGAGCCCGTGATAGAAAGTCTGTATTAACAGCCACTCCTCTATCCCATGATGAGGACAGTCTTCAATGTAGTTCTAGAATCTTTCCCATGCTTCAGTGAATGATTCATCATGTTGTTGTTGAAAACTTGAAATCTTCCCACATAGAGCATTGGTCTTGGCTGTAGGAAAGAATTTTGCTAGGAAAACAGTTGAGCATAGGTCCCATGTAGTGTGTTTATCTTTGTTGATGTAGAACCACTGTTTAGCTTTCCCCAATAATGAGAATGAAAAAAGACGGAGTAAGATAGCATCTTTTGATACTCTTCTGATAGTGAAGGTGCTGCAGATCTCTAGAAAGTGTTGTAAGTGTGCACTTGCATCTTCATGTCCTTTTCCATAGAATTGGCTGGCTTGAACCATGGTGATAAGAGCAGGCTTGAGCTCGAATCCATTCTCCCTAGTGTTGACTGCTGGTCCTCTATTTCTTCTTTAAATTCTTCTTCCAGTGTTGGAGCTGGCTCCTCCGAAGTGTTAGCTTGAGCAGCAGAGGGTGTTCTTGATGGTGATTCGAATTTGTCCCTTGCTTCTACAAATCTTCTTTTTCTAAGGAGTTTCTCTAGATCATCAGTAAAGTTCTTTGGAAGAGAAAAACCATTCATTCATCACCCTGCATAAGATAAGAAAATGATAACAACGAAAGGTGTACCAGATAGAATTAGAGATCGATTGGTAATATGACTTTATCCATGTGTATATAGGTTATCAATATGTCCTAAGTTTATTGTGCCCTCCCCGGCAACGGCACCAAAAATGCTTGTTGGCATTTCTAACGTCATTACTAAAAAGCAGAGATAAACCCTACCCCTAGCAACGACACCAGAAATGGTCGGTATATATAATTACTTGTCATTAGCAACTAGCCACTCTTGAATTACTAACATTCGTAAACATGAAGTAGGTTGTCATCCCCAATTATATTGCTAGAAAAATTAATATAGATTTACATTGTACTATTGTGACTAGGCAGATAAAATATATGAATAAGATATGAATGTAAACTAATGGGTTCTACAAGCAGACAAGTAATTATACCGTTGTAGCATTTTACCTAGGGAAGTCTCCAGGTTGTCGATTTATAATTATACCTCTGGGAAAGCTATGTAATAAACTATTATTATTATATTGATGAGAAACTATATAGACTGAATAAACGATATTACCTAAGTCATATACTCTACTCATAACAGGCAGAGGTCACAAAATAAATAAGGATAAATATAGGTGATAGCATAATCATCAAGTATCATAATTAAGGATAATCATCAGAGCATCTTACTAGTCATAATTATAGCTAGCCATTAGATAAACTAGGGAAATAAGTCTATAACTACGTCAATTGAATAACTCTAATTAGTGCAACTACATCTAGTAATCATTGCTAAGTCAACCCTAAATCATCATTGCATGTAAAGAGGCATCAACTAATGAGGGTATTAAGACCTAAGTCACCTCCTTCGCGACCGTGCCCATGCTAGTCCTACATACGAGGGATGGACTACAGAGGAACTAACGTAGCTGTCACCTATGCAGACTACCACACGTCCCAACATATCAGGGTGCACTCACAGACAAACAAGACATCTAGACACCACGTTACATATCGCCTATCATCTACCCATTGTACATATGGATAAACGCTATACGAGCAATTACATGAATTCAATAAGATCGAAGTAACTAAACTAGACAGATAATCAAAGTAGACAATGACTATTGCAATTAAGAACATATGAATCTATTTAGAGTAAAGTCTCCCTAATCTGAATAATGAATACAATAAAGTAATTAAGAACTAGATCTATTATCAAACTCTCGCTCCAAATGCACGCCGGGGGCCTCGAGATCCGATGAAGAACTAGATCTCCTCTACTTCTAATCTAGCTAGCTAATCCTATGAATTAGAAGGCTCTTAATGAACTTGAAGGCTCTTGATGCTTGACGGCTTGAGGCCTTGATGAATAATGAATTAGCTCTTTCCAGGGGGGTCTACCCATATATTTATAGTCCGGTGGGATGCGCTTGTGCCGCAGGATCAAACCGACGTAACGTAGGGCTGAGATGCATCCTTGGAGGCGGTGGAGGAACATTCCAAAAGGGGGAGCCAAACCCTAGTAGGGGGCGCCGCCCGGCGCCATGGTGGGGCTGGCCGGCCCCACCTGGCGGCCTCTGGCACCCTTGCTTCTTCCGGTGTCTTCTGGAGTTTCCCTGAGTCTTCCCGCGGTGTCCTTCGTGGCGGATAAGTTTCGTGGTTATTTTGCACTAGAATCCCTCTTTTTCAGCTTTTCTGTTAATCACCCTAGAAATTACAGAATATGCAAAACTCGTGGAAATTATCAGATAAAGCCCTAGACTAGTGTGTTTTCATGTTCTCCTTTAGGTAAAAAGCCCTAGTAAAAGTTGACGCTAACAGGTGTCAACAGGTGTAATAGGTTATGATAGGGTTTATTTATTTATTCCTAATCCTTAATAGTTACCCACTTCTAATAAGTAGAATGCTGCTTTATCCTTTTGGCATAAAAATAAATCAACTATACTCAGAATACTTCCTCTGGGTGAAATGCTATAATGGGAGAATTATCTGTGCGCTTGCGGATATATTCTATTTAGAGTCATTGTGTGTAGATTATTTTTATCCTTGGTTTTTGGCATCATGTTAGGGATGACAACTTAACTTGAAGTGATGTTAAAAAATACCAACAAGCATTTCTGGCGCCGTTGCCGGGGATGGCAATTTTATTTATTAGGATAATTTATTAAGGATTATTGATTAGCCAGATTATATACACTTTTCTAGAATTTTATATGAGTAAATCTTTTATAGAAAATAAAATATTAAAGTCATATCTAGATCATAACCTTTTGCTTTAGCAGACTTACCCATGTTTTATTTAGAAAATTTTATAGGGTAAGTGCATAAATTTGTTGTAGAACTTTAACTCTTATCAGGAACAACCATAGGAAGAAGGGTCTTACATCATTTTGAGAAGCGATGGCTGAGAAGACTCTGCGTGAATTCTCTGCTCCGAGCACCGAGAATATTCGTGTAGGTCCGACTTTAGACGCTTTCGACATTGGAGAACATGATTATGAGATCAAGCCAAGCCTCATCGAAATGGTGTAAGTTATCATATTTAGTGGAAAGAAGGATGAAGATGCTATTGCTCATCTGCAGAATTTTTTGGAGGTTGGCAACGCCATTGACATTCAAGGCATTCCTCAAGATGTCGTGCTACATCGTTTGTTTCCTTTCTCATTAGAAGGAAGAGCGAAGCAGAGTTTTATCGAGTAAAGATCAAGTCAAGACATAGGAAGAATGTTCAAAAGCTTTCCTAGAGAAGTTTTTCCCAATAGGCCGAACGAATATCTTAAGAGGGAAGATTTTAGAATTTCATCAGCAGAAAGGTGAACCTATTCCAGAAGCTTGGGAGCGTTTTCAAGGATACATATTAGACTGCCCGCATCATGGAATGGAGAAGTGGTTGCTCATGCAAACATTCTATCATGGACTAACCCAAAGGTCATGTGAGCAATTGGACGCCACTGCTGAAGGATCATTTATGTCACTCACCCTTGGAAGAGCTGAAGCAATTATGGCAAAGATGACAGAAAATCAGAATTGGACATTCAATACCCAGACATGCCATGAAAGTGAAGAAGTTCCAGAAGAGTTGTGTGCAATATCAACTAAGATGGATGTATTATTGAACTGGCTAGAATAGAGAAATAATTACAAAAGAGATCGTTAAGCTATTTAAGATGCATTCAACTTTCAAGACCAATCTAAAGAGGATATTAGTGCAATCATCAAGAAACAAGGATGGAGACAACCTCAGACAACAAGCCAAGGTAAGTACCAAGGTAACTATAATTCTTCAAATCAAAGACAACAACCCTTGAGAGAATTAATATTAGAACAAGCTAGAATTAATGAGAGTATTTATAAGAAGCTTGCTTTTAACGATGAAATGTTAGAAGTAATAAATTCAAAATTAGATAATTTTTCTCTAGCAGTTAAAGAGCAGATAATGTTGAATAAAAAGATAGAATCACAAATTATACATCTAGCTTCTACTTTATCTGCCACTAACCATGAACAGATTAAAGGAATATCCACTAGAGGAGGAAAGGTTACACGTGATCCACCTTACCCAGAAAGGGCACGTAGACCTTCACATGCAGTACAGGTAGACAAGGAAGCTGAAAAGAACAGTCAAGAAAAAGAAGTAGAAGCACCCTTACCAACAGATGATCCGCAAGAGCCCGAATTAACACAAGACTTTCAAGATACTACTATCCTACCGTTCCCACGAAGGAGGAGGAGTATCTCCACTGATGATCGGTTCAGTAAGTTTGTAGAGATTATACAGAAATTATATGTCAACATTCCGTTATTAGATGCTATGCAGGTACCCACATATGTAAAGTACCTTCGATCTATCCTCAACAAAAAGGGACCACTACCCTCTACTGAAGTCATCAAGCTAATAGAGGCGTGCAGTGAGGCAATCCTACATTCTTCTCCTGTCAAGAAGAAAGATCCAGGATGTCCCACTATTAATTGCTCTATAGGCAACCAGATGTTCGAAAACGCCTTGTGTGATCTTGGAGCAAGCGTCAGCGTCATGTCCAAGACGGTCTTCGACAAACTCAACTATTCCCCGCTCACTCCAACAACAATGTGCTTGCAACTAGCTAACCAATCAGTCCGCTACCCTGCAGGGATAGCAGAAAATATTTCGGTAAAAATCTGTGACTTTTTCGTTCCTGTAGATTTTGTGGTACTTGACATGCAGGAAGAGAGGAAGACACCTCTTATCCTCGGGTGACCATTCCTCAACACCACAAATGCGACCATCAACGTTGGAGCTGGAGAAATTATATTCACCATTAATGGGCAAGAAGAGCGATTCGCCTTCAGGCCAAGACCTGAGCAATGCAAGACTCTGAAGGATCAAGAAGAGCAAGGTGCACCAACATCTCCGACCGCGGAGATCAACCATAAAGAATAAATCAATTGGAGAAGTCCAAGTCGGTGGACTTTAAAAAACCCCGAACCTTCGCCGGGAGATAACACGGTAGTTATCAAGTAATTCAAAATTCTTGCATTAACTAGTATATTTATTTTTCCTACCAGTGCATTATTAAAAAAGAAATAAAAACAAGCAAGCCATATATAAAAATCCAAGCCCCATAAAATTATGACTAACGAAGCGTAAAATCTCCGTCAGTGAAATTTACCGTGGTGGCAGAAAATTATAAAAATACTATCATTGGAATTCTAATTTTTCATAGATTCATAAAAGTAATTTAGCTTTCTATTCTTGTGTCATTATACGGTATAAATATGGGAGACATATGGGGCCCACACACATCACCTCACATCACATCCCAACCACCAATTATTCACCACCATCCAAAAATTCAAATTATCACACTCATTCACATGCACTCACCTCCATCCATGTCTACCACCGAAAGGAGCACCTAGGTACTAGGTAATTGATCACATACATGCCAAAGAGGACACCGGAGGAGAATGGACACCAGCAGGCAGCAGGTGGGGCCAGCCGGCCCCACCACCACGCCGGCCGGCGCCCTACTACTTCCTCTCTGCCTCCAACTTCTCTCACCCCCCTCACTCATTCACTCAGAAACCAGAGAGCGCATTTCCTCCTCTGTTCTCAACTATGATATTTCATTCCTCCAAATCACTCATTAATTAGCAAGAAAAAGAGAGAAATCAATTTACAAGATCATCACAAGGATTTCCCCTCTTCTCTCCCTCTTTGATTTGCTAATCCTAATCATTTTTAGTTCTTCGTGTTCTTGTTGTTCTTGCCATGTTCTTCATGTTCTTCATTCTACAGGCAAGATGAATCAAAAAGTTGGAGGTGCACTCAAGAGCATCAAGAGGACACTCTCCTTCCGCAGCACCCGAAGCCGTTCATCATCTCAAGTACCTTCGTTTGCCGGCTCCGGAATGGACGTTGACCCTCCATCACCTCCTGAGCAACATCAACCGTCATCCTCTTCCCCACAGGAAGAGAGGTATGAGTTAACAAACCTTAATCAAATTTTATTACCACTTAGACCTCAAATAGAAATATTCAATGTGGTAAAGACAAAAGAGTTTACTCATACTCCAACATTTGATGACAATTTGCTCATTGAAACCGGAATGGATTCCGAGTTTGAGCTTATTTTTAGAATAATTGGATGGGAGGAGGCATGGAAAATCACTGAGCAGGGTAGCAAGTTACTCACCGTTGAATTTATTAGCTCCCTAGACTTTGATGATGATTATGTTCGGTTTAGAATGTTCAACAAGCCTTTTACTCTCACATGGAAAAATTTTAGTTTAGCACTAGGATTTTCTGAGCAGTGTGTAGTGAATATAGCTGATGTTCTTAGAGATTTTAATAAAGATGATTTTTGGGAGAGCATCACTGCTAAGAAACCAGAACGCAAGTAAAAATATACCACTGAGCAAGTCCATAACCCAACACTGAGATTCATGCTTAAATGGCTAGCTTTTACTTTCTTTCCTAAAGAGGAATTAAACACCATTAGACAGGATGAGTTGCATTTACTATACATCATGATTAAAAAGAGAAAAGCATCTCCTGTGAAATTAATGTTGAGCTACTAGAAAACCGTGCCTCCCATGAGAAAGTGCAGTATTTCATTCACATCTTGGATTACACGCCTAGCTATAGGATTAGATTTATTGTCCAATGCTACACTCACATTTATTACTGGTGCCCAAAGAGTTATTGGATATGACTTTTTCTTTCGTGCTCACATGGTGAAACGCCGAAATAACAAAATAAACATGATTTATAAAAATTATCCAAATAAGTACGAGCTGCCCAACAGGGAGTTGGGGATTTATTCCATCAACAGTTTCACTTTTTTAGAGACCACTAACATTGGCAGGTGTCCATCAGCACGCATCAGCAGAGTACCCAGGACTGCGTACACTGGGACTGACACAGCACCCTCGGGTCCAGCTTATTTCCATTACACTAACTTTAATGAACCAGGTGCATATCATGAGCCACACCAGCCGTGGTCCAGCCACCCAGGTTGAGAGGACCAACCCACTTATCATCAAGGAGAGTCGTCCACATCTACAGGATAGGGAACATTCCATACACAAGAGCATGAAGATCAGGGACAAGATTTTCAGACAGGCCGTGCATCATTCTCTGTGCGCGGGAACACGGAGTACACCCACTGGTGGACCGTACCCGTACCATGCACCTCCAGCAAATAATTACAAGCCGCCTCCTGAGCAGCATTTTAGCACTCCAATTAATGATTATCCTGCTATGTCTATATTTTTCACTAACCTCCAGCAGGGACAGCAGGCGACGAATGAGACCTTGCACCAACATGAGCAGTGGCAATACCAGATTGACGACAGATTTCATCAGCAGGCACAGTGGCAGCACCGGATAGACCAGCAGCTCGAGCAGTTACAACATGGACAGCTGCACATACAGACCGGAGTGGAGTACCTGATAGACCAGTTGGTGTATCCACCACTGCCTCCCCCACATTATTGAGTACGGCAACATGCAGCTTGGGGGTGAGCCCCCGCGAGGTGAGCACTATCCACCTCTATATATACCTTATCCTTTCAGTATTTTTAGTATTTACTTTTTAGTATTTAATTTCTATCATTAAAGTAGAGTAGTTAGAATTCTGAAGTTACTTATTCAAAAAAAATCTCTTGAAAAAGCAATTAAAAATCTACAATTACTCAAGATCTGAAATTAAAATCTTTCCTTGAGTTATATGAAGTTTATCTACCCCGAGAATTTATTCTCAAACCTAATATCTGTGGGTGGCATAAAAATTTGTGATTCAGTCTAAGTAATTGGCGGATACGATATAAAAAAGGTTTGAGCTAGTATATGTTTCATTCTCGAGTACTAGCTGAGCTCCAGATATTTTGCAAGAATTAAATTGATCAATCTGGTAATTTATTCTACTAATATGATTTGAGTAGATTACTCTGTTATGCATTCATGATTGAATCCACACGCACAAAAAAAAAGAAAAAAAGAGTTTTGCTCTATGTAACAATTTTCTCTTAGAAGTCTAAAAGAGAGTGTGGGTTATAAATTAAAAGATGCCATACCAAAGAAGTATGAGCCCAAAAGATGCCATATCAAATGGTTATGAGCCAAATCAAAAGAAAGAGAGTAAAATAATAGGTGCAAAGACACTCGCCTGAGAGAAAAAAAGGGGTACAAAAAGTATCTGCTGGAGATAGCCCACACTTCTCAGAAAGGCAGAGAAGAAAGAATATTGTATAAGAGCTAAAAATAAAGTTTTTATCACCAGCACATTCAGTCATGATGCATAGCTTAAGTAGTCCACTCCAATCTTAATAGTAAACTCTCATGGTTTTCAAGATAATAATCCGTACAAGCTCAAAATAAAAAGAAAACCTCTAGAGTAGTGCTTAAGCAAAGAATGAAATATATGCAGTGCTTGCTTGATTATTCTATCTTTCAATCATCCAAGATTTAATTAAGAGTTTGATAAGCCCCACAGTTAAAAGGTGTAAGGATAAGTTTAAAAGATAGATTAATGAATTATAATCTAGAGAAGAATTTTAAATTCAATGCTAAAGTACATGTTGATATAACATGAGATACCCTGGAAGTATTATTTCAAGTCGACTTTGCTAAGGGACTAGCAAAGACTTAGCTTGGGGGTAATTGTTGACGGTCACTAAGTGTAAATTTTATACCGTCAACAATGGCTCTTGAAGAGGCAATAGTAGACTAATAGGGGTTATATCTAACAAATTCCATGAGTTTTGGTGACATGTGAAATTTCTAGATGATTTTCCAGAAAAGGCTAAAAGAAGGATTTTAATGCAAATTTACCATGAAACTTAACCGCGACGCAACTACATCGCCAGAGGGTTCAGAAGACTCCGAAGACGCCCGGCAAATGGGGCTCGCAGCCGCCATCGTAATGGGCTGGCTGGCCCCCACCATGGGGCGGTCGGCGCCCTAGGGTTCTTGGCGGCGCCCCCTTCCGTAAGCTTCCTCCCGATGCCTAGGGTTTTCATCTCCACCGTTGGCTACGTCGGTTTGATCCTACAGCGCGTGCACTCTACCGGGCTATAAAAGGAGGGGTAGACCCCCCCTCAACACACCAATTCATTCCTCCCGCTTCATTCGTCAAGAGTAGTCGGGTTAGGGTTTCCGGAGATTAGAAGTAGAGCTCTAGTTCTTCAAGTTCTTAGTTTAGTCGTCTAGCAAGATTCAAGTAGAGATCGGGCGCCCGCCGATTCCAGATCTGTCTTCTAGAATTTGGTAATTTTATCTTGTATTTCATTATGACTTTGCTCTACTTTAATATGTTGCTACTTATTCAGTTCTTAGTTTATTCTAGTTGCATATTCGATATAGTTATAGTTTATGATGATTATTATTATATGATCGTAAAGCGTCTGATTCAATACTCGAGTGGGTCAGGTGGTGCGCATTATGTAGACGTAGTGTCTAGATATATTGTGTACCTACGAAGGCACCCTGATGTGCCGGGTCGTGTGGTAGTCCGCTCGGGTGACAAATTGCGTTGGTTCCTCTGCAGTCCATCCCCCTACATAGGACTAGCCGAGCATGGTCACGAAGGAGGTGACCTTTGTGTCTCAATATCCTCATTAGTTGATGCTCCTTATAATATTTTCTAAATTTATTGCACTATAGATGAAAATATGTAGCATGGCGTAGGCTGTAGACTTTATATTAGTAATTATATAAGTTTCCTTATTTCTAACTGAATCTCTAGATTGCTTTATTACATTAGAAAGTCTCTATATTCTAGCTCGAATACCATTTATCTTAATTACTCATTTATCATTTATCGTTACTGTTGACTAGTTATTGCTAAAGCATTGGTGTAATAGGTTATGATAGGGTTTATTTATTTATTTCTAACCCTTAATAGTTACCCACTCCTAATAAGTAGAATGCTGCTTTATACTTTTGGCATAAAAATAAATCAACGATACTCGGAATACTTCCTCTGGTTGAAATGCTACAACGGGAGAATTATCTGTGCGCATACGGATATATTCTATTTAGAGTCATTGCGTGTAGATTATTTTTATCCTTGGTTTTTGGCATTTTAACTTTCTTGTTTTCAGTTTGTGATAGCTGGAAAGAGTATCCTTGTGGCCCCCTGGTGAGAGAATCTGATCAATTTCCTTTTCCAGTGTATCCACATTGGGCTGCGGGCTTCCAACCAGTCCATCCCCAGTACTAGATCAAAACAAGCTATGGAAAGAATCCTGACTGGATGGGTGAAAGTGTTGCCCTGAGTCCACCAAGTGAAATCAGTCACTTGCTTGTCACTTGTGATTTTCTACCCATTGGCCACTGTCACAGCTATAGGATTGGTGGGTTGTACTGCACACTTAAGTGTAGTGGCTGCCTTATCACTCAGGAAGGAACAAGAGCTACCAGAATCAATGAGGATTAGAATTTCTAGATTGTTGATTCTCTCAGTCAGTTTGATTGTCCTTTTGCCTTGAACACCAGCCGCAGCATGCGGAGACAGACTGAAAACCTTTTCATCCTCATCTTCATCACTGGATTCATAGATTAGAGGCTCTTTGGACTGAGGTAGATCAACTGCTTGCAGAAGTTCCTCCAAGACATGCAAGGAAACTTTATCTGGGCACCTGTGAGGTTTTCCCTATTTTTCACCACACTTCATGCACAACCCCAAGGATTTCCTTTCAGATCTAAGAGTTGCCAATTTATCATCCCATTTTGGCCTAACTTCAGGATTGGTGTTTGGAGGAGCACCCATAATGCCTGCCTGTGTGTTGGGAGCAGTTCTGGTTGGTGCTCTATTGAAGTCCCTGTTGTTCCTTCTGAAGAATGGTTTAACTTGAGCTTCAAGGACTGCAGCCTGCATGAGAGCCAGTGACAAAGCCACATCAACCGTTCTCGGTTTATGCAGTATGATAGCAGATCTAATGTCTGGTTGTAAGCCCTGTATGAACTTGCTAACAAAAAAGACATCATCTAGAGATTTGTTGTGGACCATATGCATAGCTGACTCAAACCTATCATAGTACTCTTGAACATCAGCAGTTTGCCTAATTTGCAGCAACTCATTCATGGAATTATGATATATATCTCTACCAAACTTTGACTCTACTGCTACACAAAACTCAGCCCAGGTTAAATCAGAATGTTGAGCCTCATAGGTCTGTAACCAGAGAGCTGCACTACCCTGAAAGTGTATAGTGGCAAATAGGGACCATATGTGTACTAGAATCTGGTACATGTTAAAATACTTTTCACATTTCTCTTTCCACACCCTAGGATGAGTGCCATCAAACTTGGGAAACATTGCTTTAGGTAACCTAATCTCTTTGTGATGCATATGTGTAAAGTGAGGTGGTGGAGGCACATGGTAATACTGAGAAGATTCACCCATGTCAAAGGCATTAGAAGGAGATCCAGGGAACTGACCATTGGCCAGGGGCTATTGGGTAACAAATGTTCCCGTCCCAGTCCCCTGTGTAATCAGCACGGCGCCGTGGCCCTTGGCCCGCCCCTCTTCCTCGCGCGGTTGGTGTTGTTGCTTCCAACGCCTCGATGCGCGACGTCAGGGATTTGACTTCCTTGCTGAGCTCGGTGGCGAAGCGGTCCACATCCAGACGCCATCGGTTGAACGTCTCCATGAGCTTGCACAACCAGCTCATCAAGCTTGGCTTCCGCCGTCGTCATGCGGGTGGTGAGGGTGGGTCCGCGTGCCAGTGATTCCGCACGAGGTGGAGGTGGTGGAGGTGGAGGTTGCTCGTCGGATCAACCCGTGGTTGCCGGTGCAGATCGAGGTGGCTGATCAGAGATTCCGCGCTCCGATCCTGTGGTTTCCAACGGAATTTGTGGTCCAATTCCGAGACAAGGAACCGATAACTAGCTCTGATGCCAAATGTGGCGATGCTAGCCGCAGAAGGGGGTGCCGGCGTCACGCGGGGCGTCGAGCGGCGGCGCCGACTCGAGCAGAGAAGAGGAGCTCGGGAGAAAGAGACGTATAGGAATTGGTTTGTTCTATTTCGCTATCCGCCCAACCACCCACACAACGAGTCTCATAGGTCACAGTACTGGGCCTTAGCCCGATACAGCCCAAGCGGCCCATATGCCGTCTTACAGGAGAATCTGGAATGCGTAAACTATAACCATAATACGTCAAGCTACTGAGTATAGGTTGTGACAATGCCCTGACTCAAAACTTCGTTCATGGAAGCATGGAGCGCACGCCTGTGAAGAAGGGATTGCATGCTGAATGATTCTGCTTGTGTTTACGTATGTGTGTTATCATTCTTGGCCAGCCTACTCCTCCCTCGCTCATAATCTGATAAACAATATATGCTGACTTATAAGAAGAGATTGGCATGGCCTGATCAACATTCTTGATCGATTAAGCATTTAGCTCCGCCTTTCATGGCACTTTGGGTTTTGGAACAGAGATTCTACTTTGAGCTCAATTTCTCGTTGGGCCTACCTAGAAAAGCCCACGAGGCCTGTTATCCGCAAAACAGTAGCAAGTCAAAGCCCATCTACTGCACCGTGGTTGCAAACACGGCCCGATCTCCCTCGTCACACTCACAACTTTCATGTCGACGTATCACCTGTACATTTTCCTGGCTCAAATTCATTCTTCTACGAGGCGACGAACCCCTAAGAGCCAACAAGGCATCGCGAAGCAGGATTGGGCGAACTAGCTGCTCTATGATTTCAAGTTTGGACTGTTGAATTAAATTGATGCAACCCTCTTCTTAGTTTTGCCCCCTGATGGCACGTTTACCATGCATGTGCATGACCTCAAATTTTTGAGGCACGCCATCATCTGTTACCTGATCACAGTAGCAGGCCCTTTGTCTTCATGTGCCCTCACTGCAGTCGTCGAGGCCCGCTCCAGGTGGCTCTTGGTGACATAGGGGGTGTTTGGATCCAGTGGCAAAAAAAGTTTTTCTTATGTCACATCGGATGTTTTATAGGATGTCGGAAGGGGTTTTCGGATAGTAATTAAAAAACTAATTACAGAACTCACCTGGAAACAGCGAGACAAATTTTTTAAGCCTAATTAATCCGTCATCAGCACATGTTTACTGTAGCACCATATTGTCAAATCATGGACTAATTAGGCTTAAAAGATTCGTCTCGTACAGTTATCGCAATTACATTTAATACTCCATACATGTGTCTAAATATTTGATGAGACAGGGTAAATATTTTATCCTGCCCATACAAACATAGCCATAGTTTCGAGAGGTTTTCACCGAAAATGTGTCGTAGACTCGGTAATCAATGGCATTCTGCTTGTACACACGGGAACACGGCGTGCACAATCGATTGTTGCCTACCAACAACTCTCAGCCTGGCGTCAAACGCAGGGATGGGCCGCCACTTTCGCGGGTTCCTCCTACTTGGCCTTACTCAATGCTAAAAGCACATTTTTCTGTCTTTTCCATGAGTCCGAAAAATGTTACGGTAGTAGGCACTTGCCTTGCTCTGTTTTTGCTCCTATCATGGCTCTCCTGTCCTGCTCGAGGCGTCGATACCTTAAAGCCCTGTTCGGTTGCTTGCTTTTGCAACAGCTGCTGTTACAGCGGCTGCTAACTGAAGACAGTAAAACACTGTAGCAAAAGCGCTTATTTGCAGCTAAAACACTGTTCAAAAAAGGCAGCCGAACACTCACTAAGTGGCTCGTTCCGTGGAGCACGCCCAGGCACGGGTCCAAGTCAGCGTCGTATGTATGTATAGCTGCATTTCGTCAGAGTAAGAGCAACACTCTCATGTTGTACTGTGCAAGCGCTACTCTATTTTTCGGGCTTTGCTGCGGTACATCTAAATGACTGTGAGCCGTTTATATTTTTCGATCCAACGGTCACGATCACCTTTTACCTTCTAGGAGGTAATACATTAAAAGTATATTTATTTGATTTTTTAATTATATAAAATAGGATAAATAAAGAAATTTTAGGGATAATTATTTTCTAGATTTGCTTGGTACACATGGTAATCCTCTATCTTTGGATTTTGGCATATTTTTATGTTTGTGCGATTGAGAGCATGCACCAAAATCTTTTTATACGTGTGTGTGATTTGTGTGATTAGAGTGTAAATGTTAATAGCCCGTGTGTCGATGTGTGTGTACGTGTGTGCGTGCATGGTTGCCTGTGTGTACATGTACGACTGTACGTGAATAATAACGTGTATGTGTGCGCAAGCATAGTCGCGTGTGTGGTTCGCTAGTATAAAAATGATTTCTATTGATACTATAGATTTATTTTTACTTGGCGGTTTTGATTAATGGACGTCGGTGGAAATCAAACAATGGGACCAAATTATGAACCGCCTGTAGAAATGCATTTTTATTGCAACCACCAGTAGAAATGGGTGTCATTTCTATCGGGCGGTTCCTTAAGACAACCGTCAGTAGAAATCCTATTTGTACTGGCGGTTATCTTAAGTAACAGTAGAAATGAGTGCTATTTCTATCGGGCGGTTTTTAAGACAACCGCCAAGTAGAAATGAGTTTTTTACTTGGCGGTTCCTTAAGTGGACCGCTAATTTTAAAATTTAAATTTTTCAAACGACTTCAAATAGAAAAATACTCTATATAAAAGTTGTAGATCTTAAAAAGTTATGAAACTTTATAGTTGAAAACTTTTTTATTTGAATGCATCTAATTGAGGATAATTACTCTGAAATTTGAAATTCGAAACTCAAAATTTTTCAAAAAGCCTCGGATGGAGAAACACTCTGAATAAAAGTTGTAGATCTTGAAAAGTTATAGAACTTTGTAGTTCACTACTTTTTTATTTGAATTCATTTGGACCCTCAAATATTCAATTTTTCATCGGGTTTGTATAATATGTAGGGAATAAAAATGAGATCTAGACACAAGTGAATGTGTGGTGCAGTGGTAAGAGAGGGATTGCACGAGGGTGAGGTTGCAGGTTCGAATCCCACCGGCCTCGTAGCACGTGATTTTACACGAAAAATTGCGCGACTTGCGACTTGGGCGGAGACAGATGGTCGGGTGCCTTCCCAGATTTAAAAAATATTTTTGCTATTTTATTTGCTATTTTTAAAGCAAAAAACATAAATTCTGGATAACTATTTGTATTGGCAGTTGCTTAAGGCAATCGCCAGTACAAATCGTATTTGTACTGGTGGTTCTCAAAACACCGCCAGTACAAATGGTTGATTTTTACTGGCCTTTAGCATGGACGGTTCACAAAAACGCCAGTACAAATATGTTTAGACCAGGTTTTCTGTACTAGTGGTCGTGTGTACGTGAATAATTTTGTGTGCATTTTTTAGATGATACTGTAACTTGTGTGTACATCAATGCATGGTTATAGTTTGAACGTGCATACGTTGTAGAGTGTACGTGTATATGTAGTTAGTTTGTAGGTGTGTGCAGTGGTTAGAGGGCATACGTGATACGTTTGTGTACGTGGTCAGTGCACGTTAGCTTTGTGTCGTGGTTAGCCTGAACTTGATGGATGATAATTAATGTGTGTAAGATTAGTAGATAATGTGTTAGAAAGCAATCCCACGCCCATGATTAAAGGAGTTAGGAATGTTTTCACGGAGATTTTTTTTTCTACCGCCATCAGAGGAGTCAGGAGATTTCATTTTTATTTTTCTAGATTTTCTAGTTATTAAGTAATTCATCTTATCTTACTATTCCTAATTAGAGGCCCCAACGGAGACTCCACGTTAATCCTCCCAAACGCGCTAGAAATCTTATCTTACTATTCCTAATTAGAGGCCCCCCAACGGAGGCTCCACGTTAATCCTCCCAAACGCTAGAAAAAAAGATAAATCCTAAAAATTTTCACGTTAATCAGAAACATCTGGCCATTAAATCAAAACAACTAACTATCCATGACCATTGGATCTACTTTTCTAAAAATTACCCACCGTTGCCATTATAAATAGATTAAAAATAGCCTAAAATCTTATTTTTATGGGAAAAGAAATCTTTCACGTTCATAAAAGATCATACCTACCGACATTCAACAGTTGGTTAATACAATATTTAAAATATCACAGGAGGCCACGTTTACAACAATTAATTAATCTGCTATATTCAAAATACGGCAATACTGCCATACCGATGTCCATAGTTGGTGAATAAAATTTTATCGAGCCCACAGGACGTCCATATTTGTGAAAAGAAATCTTTCATGTTCATATCTATATATAACAAACTATAATCAATCTTCCTCTCTCTAATAAATAGTATTATTTAAATCAGCAAGACAAGCCAACAAACGGAACAAGCCAAAAAACAACACCTCACCGATCGACCCAACTTAACAAGCCAATGGCGTTGCCAAGGTCAAAAACATACCAATGCACTTCTCCTTTTCTTCAATTCTACATGCAACCTTTCCATTTAATACTACACCATTTTACTATTACTACTAATTGGAGGCCCCAATGGAGACTCCACGTTAGTTCTCACCAGTTGCGTTGAGAAAAAAAATAAATATTAGAAATTCTCACGTTAATTAGAAATATCTATCCATCAAATCAAAAGTCTCTAGCCATCTATACCATTGGATCTATTTTATTTTTTAAAAAATTACCCACTTATACCATTATAGATTAAATAATAAAATAAATAATAAATAATATCTTACTTTTAAAAAATAATCAAAAAAATCTTGATTCATCAGTTATGGGGAGAAAAAAAGAATTCAGCGGCAATTATGGAAGGCAATCAATATCCAACTTGATCGGTAAGGGGAGAGAAGAAATATATTCATGCCAACAAAATCTATGTGCATCTGCCGATTGCCTTCATATTTTTTGTCAACAACAACCCAGCCGGCAACCTGTTCCCGTGCTCTAGGGACGGCACGTTCAAGCTTCCAATCGACGACAGCAAGACCTACATGATCCGCTCATCAGCGCGGCGTTCACCTACGACCTCTTCTGCAGCGTCACCGGGCATAGCCTCACTGTCGTTGGTATTGTACCGACGCCTCCTACGTGAAGCCCTTCACCGTGGAACGTGGACCACATCTTCATCACGCCGAGGTAGACGGTGACCGCTCTGCTCATGGCCGTTTGCGCCTCGCGTGGCCTGCGGAACGGTATTACATGGTGGCGCGGCTGCTGTTGCCGAACAATCCGTTTGCCCGCTTCGACAACATCACCACCACCGCCATGTTGGAGTACAACGACGATGATATGATGACGCGGCAACATCAGGTGGGACGTAGCGTACACTAATGATACCAACAATGATATATAATTTATTCTATTTTTTTTTTACTTTAGACATGTTACTCCTATTGAGTTATTCTTACTTTGCTAGATATATAATGAAACTATGTATCTAGACATAGTTGCTACTTATACGTAATAGAAAAGCTTACCTAGAAAAATCTATACAACTTAACCTAGAATGAAGGTGTACATCTTAACTAAAATGTTATCTATATTGGTAGTATAACCATTATTGCACATATAGTTTCTTGATAAATAAATTGGCAGTGCGGACCATATGTGCCTACATCTTCCTATAACCTTTGGGATTACTTTAGAGTAAACAATCATTATATGATTTAAATATTAATACTCTCTCTAGGTTAGTACCATTCTAGACCTCAGTTCAAGCTCTACCATCCATTTTGAGATATGTGGTGCACACTTTAAATGTGAATACTTATGTCATTGTAATACTTGAGAGCACAATTTATGACCTAAAAATTTTTTTTTTTTTAAAAAGTACAAAAGGAGTATTCATAAAGATACAATAGAACTTTAACTTAGCCTCAAAACAAAAAAATATGTAGTAACTAATAAGATTAAATTTAAAAAACAAAATTTTAGATTTATGGCATCAAAATATATGGGCTGCAATAAGAGCCACCATAGTTTTGGCTTTTCCTTTTTGGCTTAATGTTTCAACCAAATGCAAATTCATAGATACAACATTGTATCTGTTGAATTTATTGCGTTGAAAAATGAACAAAGTGAAAAACATATAATTTATTAATTTTAGTATTTTTGTGAGTTAGAAGTTATTGAACAATAACTAATGCTTATGTGCTCTAAGATTTTGCTCCGTGCGAGAGCACGACTAGTAAAATCTAATCGAGGGCTCATATTTATTTGAGGTATTACCTCCTTATAGGTAAAATATGTACTTTAACATTGCCCCTGTTTTCCACTTACTATATAACTCTGCTGACAGTAGACAAACTGCAGAGAGGTGTTACAAGTGCTATTCTGTTTGTAACGGTAGTCAGATGCTCTCTGTACAGAAATAAGTACACTCATATTTAACGGATCGAATTGAATCAGTGCTATTACTGTTGCAGATCTTATTTGGCTGCACACAAATATACCCCAATCTATACGGTTTGAAAGGGATTAGGGTATATTTATGTGCAGCCAAACAAAACCGTAACGGGATACTACTGAGTCGTGGTGACCTGCGGTGTGTCCATGGTCACTGGGCGAGCCCTTCGTTTGCTGAATGAGGTCGGTCCATGAGCCGATAGCGGTGGCAGTCATTCGGAGTGGTGCAGCGCCAGACTCGCAAGTTCGTTTCTGGTGCCCGGCCTAACTTTCGGCAGCAATGAGCGTCACTGGTTTTGCGCGCAAAATTGGAAAGCACAGTGATACCACTTCCGAAGTATTATGTGCATTAACTATTTTGACACAATGAAAGCCGACAACCCGAGTCCCACATCTATAATATCCCTGAGCTTAAGGCCCTATCCGCATCCAGGCTGCCGATGGCCAAAGCTGCTGCCTCATTTACTGTTCTGGGCTTCTCCAAAACAAATGTCCGAACCACAGGTCTAGTAGAGTTGTGAACTGTTACTGTCATGTTTCTTTTAGTCTTTCGGTGTGCATAATCAACGGAGTCGACTAGGGCCTTGTTCAGATTCCAATTTATTTCAATCAGATGAATAGTAGCATTTTCGTTTTATTTGGCATATATTGTCCAATCGTGGCCCAATTAGGGCCTTGTTCAGTTCGAAACTTTCTTCAACCGGAACTCCTGTAGCACTTTCGTTTGTATTTGGTAAATATTATCTAACCGTGCACCAACTAGGCTCAAGATTCGTCTCGTAATTTACAACCAAACTGTGTAATTACTTATTTTTTACTAACATTTAATGCTCCATGCATGCGGGTAGAAATTGATATGATGGAGAGAGAGTGAAAAACTTGGAAGTTGCAGGGGAACTGAACAAGGCCTAGGCTCAAAAGATTCATCTCGTGATTTACAACTAAACTGTGTAATATTGGTGCTTGCCTGCAGACTGAGCTTTGTAGTCTAGATTCATCTTCTCTGCGAGTCCTCATCCCAGTATCCCACTATTCGCATGATACTCCTACCAGGAAAGCGTTTTGCACTGCTAGGCTCCAAGCTGAGCAATTTCCAGCTACTCCGGTGCTATTGCACCACTTAGCTCTGCTGCAAGGTGTGGAAAAAGAGTAGTCCTATTATTTCCTCATTACATATGCGGGGATAGCAGGACAACACTAGTCAGTGCCTCGTCAGTTATCAAATTGCCAGCAGGATTCTTCTTGTCTGATAAGCTCATATTCTAGCTATAGGTTATTGATTCAGCTGGGCTGCTTTTAAATTGTGCTAGACTAGTTTTCTTATATATTAAAAAACGATGAAGTTGTATTACCTACAGCTTATTTCACACTACTCACAAGGGGCGTTTTTCCTCTGCTTCTGCATCCTTTACCCGTGTTGTGCTCTGTATATGTTGTTGGCTATTGAAAGATTCATTCATGGCTTCCGTTCAGTCAACAAGGCTTTCTTACTGGTTCTTATTTATCTCTCTTGTCTTTCTTAGTAGGTGTTTCTCGTGCCTTTGTGCATAAGAATTGAATGTTTTGATCACGCAGAGGAAGCACAAGCTTCATGATCCCTAGACCCTTTCTGGTTGGACCACACCTTTTTTCAGGAAGGTGCGCCTGACTGTACATGTTTCATGTTGGACCTCTCAATCCATCATTAGATATACTTTTGGGAGCCAAGAAGGATATGACATCGACTCATACTCCTCGACGTCCAGTGCATTCTGATAAGTGGATTATCAATTGACGTGTAATCAGGTACACACTGCACGATCATAGTGTCAATTTCTTATTTCAAAAGGACAATGAAAGCTTTAGTTTCACCACACATAGATCAAAAGTGAAAGAGAATTGACTGAGTTTTTAAGGAAAACCAGCCCAAAAACTTACACAGGTAGGGGACAAAACCCCACACACTTAGGTCTCAAGACCCACACAGGCCAAGCATGTATAGCATAACTCCGGTCCATAAACTGTCAACTAGAACAGTACAACACAACTCTAGGTTGTTTCACGTCCCTCTAGTTTCATGGTACCAGAATGTTTGCACTTGGTGCATGGGTGATGATGTCAATGAAAGTTAGGACATTGGAGTAGAAAGGGCTAAGATTTGTTCTCCATGGGCCCTTTTGCGGCTAGTTGTTGGAATATTTTGGGACTGGCTCACCTCATCCAGGGGGATCACTTTCAAACTTTTGCAGCCTTCAGAACTCACCTTCAACAACCTTTCTTCATGGAAATTATTATCTCGATGTGTTAGACAATCTGGTCTGTCAGATCTTCAGGCATATTCAGCAATCACTGTGCTCCTACAAAATTTTCTTCAAGAATGAAATGGCTCTGGTTAAGCTAAGAGCTAAGGACCTTCAACAGGCAATGGATCAATGGCTGCACAACTTTGGATAACTCGTCTTATTTTTCTTTATTTCTTTCTTTGTTTCATGAGCACCTTTTGTGGCTCCATTGCACATATTGTTTTTTATACAGTAATAAAAGTCCAGTAGGGGGCAACCCCTCCTGTTTCACTTCAAAAAAAAAAATGACACTTAACTAGGCTAATGGCAAAAAGGCTAGCTAAGGTCTCAAAGTTGTGCTTGGTCCCTAGGGCATAAGTGATATTGAGATGCTAGTGGTCAAACAAGGCACTAGCACTCAGATGCACCTAGTAGATTCCTTGACTATCCAGAACATCGTAAACCTCAATTATATATTGAGGTGAAGGAAAAATAGTAAATAAGGGCTTTTAGGGAGAGTTAGATTAAATGGTCAGTATATTGATAGTTTGTTATCGTTCCACCATGAGTTTGAGGGGGAGTTGGGTGGGTGTTTAGATATGTTATATATACTTGTGTAATTTATAGAGACCTCGTGGCGCTTTCTGCAATTATGCACATCACTATATTTCCCCCTTTGGAGCATCGCATTAGATCTGAGTTGCTTCTCTAACAACAATATGATAAAGATTGACTAATTGCAACCCATGTTAACACATGTTTTGCATTTATTTTGCAGGCTTCGACCCTCAACCCTGCTAGTTCTCCATCCTCCTTGCGATTGTGTGATGGCAGCCATACTAGACTCTGTTGTTGGATAAGTTGCAAGATGCCATTTCAGAGGAGGCTTTTCTGATTCTTGGGGTAAACGAAGAGCTCAAAGATCTAAGGCGTACAGTGAACCAAATACAGTGCTTTCTTAAGGATGCCGAGCAAAGGAGAATAGAAGAGTCAGCGGTTAACAATTGGCTCTTTGAGCTAAAAGATGCTGTGTATGAAGCTGATGATATAATTGACTTGGCAAGATTTGAAGGAAGCAAGTTGCTGGAAGAGTATCCTACATCAATGTCTTCATCATCGTCATCATTAAGAAAATCAAATCTATGGTCTGATATTTCAGTTTTCTCACGCCTTCCTAATATACTGAGACGTCATGAGATTGCCGCTCGAATAAAAAGATTTGGTGTTCAACTTGATAAGATTTCAAGGCTTGGTGAAAGATTCTTGAAACTTCAAAATTTGCAACCTAATGTGGAAGTTCAAGCAGTACGACATGTGAAAACTTGGCCACTTCTAGAGCCAAACCTGGTTGGAAAGGAAATCTTACATTCTTGTAGAAAATTAGCTGAATTAATACATGAAAATAAAGAGAGGGGAATCTACAAGATTGGTATTGTTGGAACAGGAGGGGTTGGAAAAACAACTCTTGCCCAAAAATTATATAATGATCCCAAAATAAATGACTATTTAGCAAACAAGTGTGGATTTGTGTTTCTCAACAGTACTCTACAACTGATGTTTTGAAGCAAATTCTTCGAAGCCTAAATGTAAAATATCAGCAAGATGAAACACTAGGAGAACTCAGTGGAAAGCTTGCAATAGCTATTCAGAATATAATTTTTTTTATTGTGTTGGATGACATTTGGGAACATGAGGTATGGACCAATCTCCTGAGAACTCCATTTTGTACTGCAGCTATAGGAATAGTTGTGGTCACAACTTGAAATGATACAGTTGCACGAGCAATTGGGGTGGAATATATGCATTGCGTCGATTTGATGTCACCAGAAGTGGGATGGGAGCTGCTTTGCAAGAGTATGAACTTTATTGAAGATTTTGAAGTGCAAAACTTCAAGCATATTGGGCTAGAGATTGTTCGTTTATGTGGCGGCCTTCCTCTTGCAATTGAGGTTACTAGTCAATCAACCCGTGCTCTCGCACGGGCTACACAATTTTAATTAGGAAATAGACACATTTATTATTGTTTGTACCCCATGAGTATGAAAAGTTACTTATCTTAAATGATATGTTTTCTCTTTATTCATTTTGTACTACAGTAGGCATTATATATAGTCTATGGTGTCTATCTAGTTGTATAATGATTTATCAATTACTGATTTATATATTCTTTCATCCGTATCCATAGTTTTTTCCTTTAAATGTCAACTTTATGCATCTGGCGGTGTTTAGCCACCGATAGCCTGCCACGGGGTTCCCGCAGCAGTTGATTCGGATCTCGGCGGATACTAGAACTCGGCAGTTTACGCAAGAGACACTCGGTTTATCCTGGTTCAAGCCCTCGTTGTCGAGTAAAAGCTCTACTCCAGTCGGCCTTGGCCTTTTGCGTTGGATTGATGTATGATCGTGTGTTGTTCTCGCTTGTTACAAAGAGGGTGCTCGCTCCTTTTTATGAGAGGAAAGAGCCAGAGCTTTGGTTGTAATCCTAGTAGGACATAGTAGAGAGAGTTCTATTCCTATTGCAGAGGTTACTTCTTATCCGTCTAACTAGGACTTGACGTCTTCTACTCGGAATTGGTCCTTCTGTCTCTGTCTTGTCGGTCCATCTTGATGGTAGTCATATTGATGGGGAACCGTCTTGGTCCCGCATCGACAGTATCTTAAACACTCTAAGTTGAAAATTTATTCTAATCTACGGTATCTATTGTTATGGGTCTTAATGAATCCTCGAATTAAGTTAAAACTATTGTGCTTGTTTTATCCTTTTATTAATTCACCTTGTGAACTTCTTGAAAATATAAGGATTTTGGTCATAGAGTATACTCCTAAGTACTATGTTTGTATAAATAGTCGCTCAGAACATACATCACATCACTTAAGATCGATGGTAGACTTAAAGTGAGACTTAGGATTGGGGAAACAATGCTAACCTCAAGAGGCCTTATAATTACTATTTACTCTAAGGAAAACTTAAAGGATATGCATATATAGCCACATTTCATATGCATTAACCTCCTCACTTATCAAGATGGTCAAAATTTCTTATCAAGGAACTATATATTGCAGTAATGGCTATAGATTATCTATTATCATAGCAGGAGAATAATTAGACATAAAGTGGCCTATCAACCCAGGGCTTCGCATGGGATAGCAACTTATATAGATTTGTCAATGTAAATATTTTATATAGTTATATATACTACAGTTTGCAAATTACTTGTTCAAATTTTCTATATACTAATAAAATAGTAATCAGATATATTAACTGTATGGATTATAAAGGATCATTATATAACATATTGTAAAGCAAATTGAATATTATTTCATCACCAGCTGAAAATTTATTACAAAATTTGTTTCTAAAGCAATAAAATTTAGGTGCCATCAAAATAGAAAATATATTTTGGGATTAGCATACTTTTTTATCCCTTCATATGCACTTTCTCAATTAGGTCGCAACATGGCTCATCTTATCATCTAAAATTCCTCCTTCAATCCTAAATTCCTAGTTCAATCCTATTAATAAACTTAGGTTATCATTGAGGGACCAATAATTGATTTATGTTTAAAGATGGGTATATTTTTTTCTTCACTTTTATTTGCATTTGTGTATAGCCCTCACTTTTATTTGCATTTGTGTATAGCCAACACTGTATCTTTGAGAACATATGAATATTTTAACATATTCAAATATAACAGAGATTAGCATACATTATATATATACTTCCTCTAATAAAAAAAATGCATCAGCATGCACAGGATGACTTAGGATATTAATCATATTATATATATAGCACCTGGTCATTATTAATTTAAAATTTATTTGACACAAATAACATGAATCTGACACACTAAGTTGTGCAACAACATCACTCTATTTAATGATTATTATTTTATTTAATGATTATCTAACACACTAACTTCCACGAAAACAAATTTAAATATTGTCTAATTTTTTATTGTAGATTATGCATCCAATTGATACAAATTAGCGACATCTAGAGTGGTCATTATTACTCTTTGCTAGATGCGATATAATCCTCATTCAAAATCAATTGGTTTTGTCAAAAAATATTTTGAATGATGACTCAAACACTGACCTGAATGCATTGTACGGATCTTGCAGTGGAGGGGCTGACATTGTCATTGATCTTCTTCTAGGACCAATGGTGAGCTCCATCACACAGCAGCACATATCTTTTGCACATCTAACCCTTTTTTGCTGCTTGTTGAAATGCACAACCGGTGTCGATCTCCCTCATCTACCGAAGTGTAGTTTCTAGGCTAACACGGCAGCAGCTAACAGGCAATAGGGCCACCCCTCCTGTCCTGTTTATTTATCTTATCAGTCAGGTTTATCAGCCGTTCTAACAGTATTTTTCTCTCACAGTAAATCAGTTAGCTTATCTTATTAACTGGTTTATAAGTTAAGCTGAACAATCCGATGTGCAAAAGGATGTGGGCTTACCATTTGTCACAGTCCGATGTGCAAAAGGATGTGGGCTTACCATCTGTCACGGGGCAGCTATGTCCCAACACCAGTTCGTCGATCATATCCACATGCACATGCTAAATCTGGCCTGCATGCATGCTAAATCTGGCCTGCATGCATGCTGCTCCGATCCAGCCGATGTACTAAACCTGTGTGCCCAAATTCAGGAGAAAAGGACAGCGACTAATTACACCAGATAACCAACATAGGCTATGGCTCTCAGGTCAAAGGCTGCCAAGAATTGAATCTGCGGCAAGACATTATTCGAGAGGGCAGCGAAAGATCAATGTACTTTTTTTCTGGTCAAAGCTCAGTGGTTATGAGGGGCTGCGGGGCTTTGCTAACACCACGATAGAGAGGGTGAGAGGAAAAATATATTGGTGTTTTCTTTCAATTAGATCTGTCATAGGCGTGCGTGGTGTCCTTTCTTTATCATTAACTAAATATCAATGTTATGCTTTATAATGGCAAAGGTGGGTAATTAAGATATAAGTTTAGGGGGTTACTTTAGGGTATTTCGTAATGGCAGCGTGGGTAAATTTTTTAAAAAATCATAATCGATCTAACGGCTGTTAATACTAATGGTAATTAGAGTCCATTAAATTAAAGGCCAGATTTTCTGATTATTGTGAGAATTTTAAGGATTTTATCTTTTCTCATAGCGCGTCTGGTGAGAATTAATGTGTTGCCTCCGTTGGGGCCTCTAATTAGTAATAGTAAGATTGCTAGTATTCTTGGAACTAAAGAGCAAAATGAGAATGGGTGGCGGAAGGTTATAAACAAAAGTGCTTGGTCTATGGTTAAACTTCCTATTGACCTAAGAGGTGCACTTTATTTGAGTTATGATGAGCTACCACGCCATTTGAAGCAATGTTTTTTGTATTGTGGCTTATATCCTGAGGATTCTACGATGCATTGTGATGAACTTATCCGGTTTTGGATTGCAGAGGGTCTTGTAGAAGAGCAAGAAACGGAACTTCTAAAGGATACGGCTGAAGACTATTACAAGGAACTGATGTATAGGAATCTCCTTCAACCAGACCCTAGGTTTGCTGATTATTCTAGGTGCAAAATGCACGATCTTTTAAGGCAGCTAGCTCAGCATTTGGCAGGCAAAGACTTTCTTGTGGAAATTCAGAGTCATTGCACACTAAATCTTTGTCAAAATTATGACATATTTCAATTGCTACAGGCAATGAGTTTTTAATTGCTCCTACTATACAGAAGAAGCAAATTGGAGTTAGGACTCTGACTACTAAGTGTAAAGCATTAAAGGTCGAAAATACAATTTTTTGAAAATACAATTTTCAAACGACTCCCGAAGATGCGTGCTTCGGATCTCACTGATTCTGTGATAGTTGGTATTCCTGATTGTATTGGAAAGTTGATCCATCTACGATCACTTGTTCTCGATGGAACTGACGTATCATATCTTCCAGAGTCCATTTGTCATCTCATCAACCTGCAGATATTAAACTTGGAGAGGTGTGTTTTCTTGCATAGTCTTCCTTTAGGAATCGCTCAGTCATGCAACTTAAGACGCCTTGGTCTCGCAAACACACCAGTAAATCAGGTTCCAAAAGGTATAGGCAGATTAGAATTTCTCAGTGACCTGGAAGGATTTCCAGTTGGTTGTGGGTGTGACCATAGTACTAGAATGCAAAATGGGTGGAACCTGGAAGAGTTGGTTCCCCTTTGGCAATTGAGGAAGCTGGATATGGCTAATTTAGAAAGAGCAGCTTCATGTGTCACAGATTCACTGCTGAGTGCTGACAGGGAAAAGGTATCTTAAAATTTTAAATCTACATTGCAGTACAGGGGAGCCATATTCCGAAGATGATGTAATCAATATTGACAAGATATTTGAGAAACTATTTCCTCCACCCAGTGCGGAAACTCTGGGGTTTTTGTAAGAGACGAGAATAGGAGAGAATGCTCAATCGTATTCCATGACAGTGTATGAGTACATATACATGTGCAGGAGCACTGGAGGCCGTAGCCTGCTAACTGAATCCTGAAGACTCGGATCAGCTGAAGAATAGGTCCAGAACGTGACCATGATCCTATACAACAAACTAAGCAGCTGATCCTTATCTATCTACAGGTTGCAGAGGAATAGGTCGTTGACACCCCCCCGCAGTTGAAGCTTCGGTCGTCCGTATGCATAAACTGTCTTTGAATTGGTTGAACAACGGTGTAGGTAGCCCTTTTGTCATGATGTCTGCAAACTGGTGCTCAGTCGGAATGTGCAGAACCTTGAACTGTCCAAGAGCAACCTTCTCTCGCACAAAATGAATGTCAAGCTCCACATGCTTTGTTCGTCGATGATGCACTGGGTTTTCAGAGAGATAAACCGCGGAGACATTGTCACAGTAGATTACCGTGGCCTTGTCGATGCGCACATGAAGTTCACGAAGCAAGTTCCTGAGCCAACAGCACTCCGCGGCAGCATTGGCCACAGCCCGGTACTCGGCCTCTGCGCTGGACCGCGATACCGTCGTCTGGCGCTTCGACGACCATGACACCAGCGAGTTCCCGAGGAAGACACAGTAGCCCGAGGTCGAGCGTCGAGTGTCCGGGCATCCAGCCCAGTCAGCGTCGGAGTATACCTTGAGCTCAGTCGACGGTTGTGCGGAGATCCTGATGCCGTGGTGGATTGTCCCGCGGAGGTAGCGTAGTATACGCTTGACGAGGTTCCAGTGCGCATCATGTGGAGCCTGCATGTGGAGACACGCCTGGTTCACTGCATAAGCAATGTCCGGGCGCGTGAGGGTGAGATACTGGAGCGCGCCGGTGATGCTTCGGTAGAAGGAGCCGTCCTCCGCAGGTTTGCCGTCAGTTGCTGACAGCTTTGGCTTGACCTCCACTGGAGTAGATGCTGGCTTGCAGTTAGCCATTCCTGCTCGCTCGAGGATGTCTTCCGTGTACTGAGCTTGATTGAGGAGGAAGCCATCATCATCACGACGTACCTGTACACCGAGGAAGAAGTGCAGGGCGCCAAGGTCCTTGATGGCAAAGGCCTGGCGCAGTTTGTTGATGACGTCGTGCAGCAGCGCTGGTGTCGATGCAGTGAGGATGATGTCGTCAACATAGACAAGGAGATACGCTGCTTGAGCGCCGTGGCTGTAGACGAACAGGGAGCTGTCGGAGCCAGTTGGGACGAACCCCATGCCTCGAAGGTGAGCGCTGAGGCGCTGGAACCAGGCCCTCGGGGCCTGCTTGAGTCCGTAGAGGGACTTGATCAGCAGGCAGACATGATCGGGTCGGGATGAGTCGATGAAGCCGGCAGGTTGGTGACAGTAGACGCGCTCGGCAAGATCACCGTGCAAGAAGGCGTTCTTGACATCCAGTTGGTGGACAGGCCACCGGCGGGTCGCTGCGAGGTGAAGCACCGTCCGGATGGTTGCAGGTTTAACCACCGGCGAGAACGTCTGGTGGAAGTCCACACCAGGTCGTTGAGAGAAGCCACGCACGACCCACCTGGCCTTGCGTCGCTCCAGCGTGCCGTCGGGGTTGAGCTTGTTCTTGAACAGCCACTTGCCACTGATGACATTGGCTTGTGGCGGCCGGGGCACAAGCGTCCAGGTGCCGTTCGCCTGAAGCGCGTCAAATTCCGCCTGCATGGCTGCGAGCCACTTCGGATCACGGAGAGCAGCCCGAACCGAAGACGGTGGCGGCGAGATGGCGTCCGTTGTGGCCACGTGCGCGTACTTGGGGTTAGGCAGTCGAATGCCGTCCCGGGCACGCGTGATCATCGGGTGCTGACGAGGCGGCGGCGGCTGTGGGGCCGGGGGCGCTGGTGTCGACGGCGATGGCGATAGTGCTGTGGGCGCATGTGGTGGCGTTGACGGCGTAGCCGATGCCTCTGTTGTGGGGAACGGAGGATGGTCGTGTGACGCAGCCGGATGGTGTCGCGAGGGCGTGGCCGCGCGTCCGCTGGGTGGGTGAGTGCCCACTGAACGCCCGCGTGGAGGTGGTGGCGCTTGGCGTCGCGACGGCCGCGTTCCAGGGGGAAGCTGGATCACGTCATCGATGCACGGCGGGCATGGAGCAGCTCCTGGCGTCGATGGGGTAGCATCCTGCGCAAAGGGAAAACATGTCTCGTCGAAGTAGACATGACGTGAGATGATAACCCGTTTGGTCACCGGATTGTAGCATTTGTAGCCACGGTGATCGAGTGGATAGCCAAGAAATATGCAACGTGCAGAACGCGGTGCAAGTTTATGTGGCGCGGTGGCAGCGGTGTTTGGATAGCAAAGGCAGCCGAAGACGCGGAGATGCTGGTACTCTGGTGGTGTGCCGAACAGCAGCTCGTAGGGCGTGGTGTGTGCACGGGGGCGACATGGGCGGCGATTCAGCAGATAGGTGGATGCCGCGAGCGCGTCAGGCCAGAACGTGAGCGGCGCCGATGCCTGGAACAGGAGGGCACGCAGGCCATCATTCAGAGTGCGGAGGGCGCGTTCAGCACGCCCATTTTGCTGGGATGTGTATGGACATGTCAGGCGTAGAGCGATGCCGTGCGTGGCAAAGAAAGCACGAGATGCGGAGTTATCAAACTCTTTGCCGTTGTCCGTTTGGAGACACATGATGGGACGCTGAAACTGTGTGCGCACAAATGCATGAAACGAAATTAGAGTGGGGAGGACATCAGACTTGTGGCGCAACGGGAACGTCCAGGCATAGTGAGAGAGTAGTCATCCAAAATAACCAAATAGTATTGATAACCAGAGTTGCTAGAAATGGGTGATGTCCAGACATCACAATGCAATAATTGAAAAGGGAAACTAGAAACATTATTTGATACACTGAATGGCAGTCGGACATGTTTGCCTAAGCGACATGCATGGCAAGTATGGCGGCTGGATTTAGTGCAGGAGAAGCCAATGGAACGGGACAGACGCTGGAGCGTTGCCTGGCCTGGGTGACCAAGACGCGCGTGCCAGAGCGTGCTGTCGGTGGAGGTGAGGAGGGCTGATGCAGGGCGCGCTGAAGCTGATGCAGATGGTGCCGAGGAGCCCGGGATGGGATAGAGATCGCCTGAGGAATCACATCGGAGGAGCGCCATCTTGGTACGGAGATCCTTAATGGAAAAACCCCAGGGATCAAATTCAACAGATACGGCATTATCACGGGTTAGAGCGCGCACTGAAATCAGATTCTTGACAATTTGAGGAGCAATTAAGACATGACGAAGTTGCAAGGGAGAAGAGGAAGTAGTGGGGATGGAGGCATGTCCAGAGCATTGCGTTGGAAGTGTCTGGCCATTGCCAACAACAATATGACGGTGAACGGGGTTGGATGGAGGGGTACTGAGTATACCAGAGTTGGACGCCATGTGAGCCGTGGCACCCGTGTCGAGGAACCAGTCACCGCCACCACTTGGGTTGTTGATGGAGAGGCCGTTCAGGGCGGAGTAGAGCCCGGCCGGCAGCTGTCCATGATCCGAAGTTGGCGGAGGTGCGGAGAACGCGGCCATGGCTTGTGGAGGATAGACGCCGGGCCGGGATCCGAGAACGCTGGGCCGCCAGGCGTTCATGGGCCACGCCTGCACAACGCCCTGCCACGGATTGTACGCCGATGTCCATGGCTGTGGCGGCGCGCCGGCAGGCTGGCCGCTGGAGGGAGCGCTCTGGCCGCCGGGAGGGAGCGCTCTGGCCGCCGGAGGTGTGCTGACGGTTCCGGCCATCGGACGCCTTGCGCTTCTTGCGGCGATCAGGGGCACCAGTAGCAGTGGGAGGTGCCTGGGGTGTTGACGAGGACGGCGCGACGGGCTTGGGCGCAGTTGGGGTGGCAGCGGCCGCCATGAGCGCCGTCTGCGCCTCCATGTGCTGGGAGTGCTTCATGCGTTGTTCCTCCTGCATCAAATAAGATTTGGTGTAGAGGAACGTGGGCGGGGGAGACATGGCGGAGAGGACTGCGATGGCTTGACTGAACTTGTTGTTCAGGCCACGCAGAGTGTTGATGACGAGCGCCGTGTCGGAGACGGCGGCGCCGCAGTCGTAGAGCGTGTCGGCGAGGCGTTTCAGGCGGCCGCAGTACTCGGTGATGTTCATGTCGCCCTGGAACAGACTGTGGAACTCCTGCTGGGCGTAGACGGCGCGTTGCAGGCTGTTGTCGAGGAACTGGCCTGTGATCGCCTTCCACGCAGAGTAGGCAGTGGCACCCGGCCGATTGACGTCGTTCCAAATTTCTTTGGAGACGGTGGAGTAGAGCCAGGAGACAATGCATGAGTCAACCTGGAGCCACTCCGGATCATCGGCCATGGCGGCGGCGTCGACTGTGCCGTCGATGTGGGAGAGAAGGCCGAACTTCTGGAGCGTGAGGTCGAAGAAGTTGCGCCACTGCCTGAAGTTGCCGTCGTCGGCAGAGAGGACGACGGGAACGTGATTGCGGATGTTGAGGAGCACGAGTGTGGAGACAGTTGGGGTGTCAGCGAACGGGTTGGAGATGGAAGAACCCGTCGGGCTCGCCATGGCAGCAGCAGCAGAGGGGTGGGAGCAGCGGAAGTGGTGTTGGATCAGAGATAGACTGATACCATGTAAGAGACGAGAATAGGAGAGAATGCTCAATCGTATTCCATGACAGTGTATGAGTACATATACATGTGCAGGAGCACTGGAGGCCGTAGCCTGCTAACTGAATCCTGAAGACTCGGATCAGCTGAAGAATAGGTCCAGAACGTGACCATGATCCTATACAACAAACTAAGCAGCTGATCCTTATCTATCTACAGGTTGCAGAGGAATAGGTCGTTGACAGTTTTATCTATTCTTTGGCCGGAAATATCCCTCTTGGCTAGAAGCTACTACTCATTTGTCTTCACTGAAATACTTGCAGCTCAAAGGATGTAAATCCCTTCTGTATCTTCCTCTGCTTGGGCAACTCCCCAACTTAAAATATCTGAATATTAAAGAAGCAGCTGCAATCACCAAGATTGGATCTGAATTCCTTGGTTATGGGGTGAGTAATCCCAGATCTGCAGAAACAGTATTTTTCCCCAAGCTTGAAATGTTGATCACATTGGACATGCCAGAGTGGGAGGAGTGGACCTGGACCATCGTTGTTATTGAACAAGAAGAAGTAACAGGGACGAGTAAGGAAGTGGGAAATGATGGAGCCAATGCACAGCAACCGGCGGAAGCCCTACCACCAAGGATGCAGCTGATGCCACAATTAAATAGATTGGAACTTATCAACTGCCCTAAACTGAGAAGTCTCCCATGGAAGCTTGGACATATTGCCACTAGGTTGAAAGAGCTCTATTTAAGACATGTAACAAGCATTAAGTTGGTGGAGGACCTACCATTTCTCTCTAGTCTTTTAATCTCAGATTGTGATAGCCTGGAGTGGGTCTCGAATATTCCCCACGTACAAGAGCTGTGTGTGGGGTGCTGTCCAAGCTTGATGTGTGTTGAGAAGTTGGATAACTTGCGGCTGCTTCGCCTGCATGAGAGTATGCAAGAGGTCTCCTCATTGTGGCTGCCTGGTCTTCAGCAGCAGTGTAGATAGCTCCATGGGGAAGACCTGGATGTCATTAATTGGACATGATCATACACAACTTCCACTCAAATTTATACAATCACTGAGATACATGGTGACAATAGACTCAATGTTTTAATTTAGTTAAATTTTTCTTTTTTTTTTTTTTTTGGACACAAGCAATTGTCTACATGTATTTGGCCATAATGTTGAATTACCACCGGGCAGGCAACACTGGCATGTATACAGGCCAGAATGAGAAGATAAATATTAAGTTGCATCATGAGGCTCCGCCTGCAGCATGCTCAACCAAATTGAGTAAGGAATATGTCGTGTGAAGAACTGATGGTTGCTTGCCTTGATTTGTAATTTGTGAATATGTAGTGTGACGAACTGCATCCATCGATCCCCTGTTATTTAGAGGTGGCTGATATTTTGTTGGTCACAACAAGCATTTCTGCTCAGCAACGATTTTTTTACACTGCCGGTAGTCTGGTCTGGCCCTTTCAGTCTCCTACTCGTAAAGTAATTAGCTGCTACTACTAACTGTGGTTATGTCAGCTGGCTGTGAGGCAGGCAGAGCCCAGCATTCAGCTTGCCCTGCTACTAACTGTACTCTTGGCAGAGTAAACAATCTGCCGGCTTGCGATCACTTTTTCCCTTCGCCCCGATAGCTAGGGCTACAGTAGCAGCGGGGCGAAAAGGGGGCGACCCCGTACTCCCGCCGGCGAGGCCGCCGCCCCTCTCCGTCTCTGGCGGGCCCTTGGTCCTAGGAGGCGCGGGGGGACGGTGGCTCTCTACCTGGCGGTGTAGGTTAGGTCCTTGGGTGTCTAGGTCTAGATCTTCGGGCGGCGGCGGCGAGACGGCGGCGGCGCCGCCACCATGGAGTATGTTTCCCCCGCGCTCTTCCCCGTCTTCGCGACGCTTTCCTCCGGCGTCGGCGACGAGCGCGTGGCGGGCTGGTTAGGAGTCCGTGCTCGCCAGGGTACTGCCGTCTTGGTGAGGCGACGGTGGCGGCGAAGCACGACGAGTCGATGGCGGCCCAGGTTCGTCATCCTCTCCTTCATATGTTAGCTACCTGGTTTGGGATTTCGGAGGAGGCTGGGAATTTGGAGGAGATTTGGGGGCGGATGCGGGCGGGGTTTCCTCGCGACGACGAATTTCAACGCCGGCGCGTCCGACGGTGGCCGATCCTGGCATGTGTTCTTGACGGACGGGCGTCCAACGAATCCGGCTCGCTTGCGAGATGGGGCGTCTGCTGCAGTTCACGCCGGCGGTTTACTCCGGTATCGGGCTCGGCGACGGCGGATAGAGGCGGTGGTCTTCGTCGCCGGCGAGTGAAGCTTCGGTCTGTGTCCATTTGGTCTAAGGACCTGTATGTAATTTCTATCTTTCTAGAGGTTCTTGTTGCAAGTTGGTTGCACAGCTGTCCTTTGTATCTCATACGGTGTATGCGTTGCGTATGTGGACCAGTCTGTATTGAGTCTTGTACGGTGTATGTCTAGTTGAATACAGTTTGGTATTTTCAAAAAAAAAAAAAAAAAAAAAAAAAAAAAACTGTACTCTTGGCATATTTTTCTTTGCCTTTCCTTGAGTCTGAAGAATGTCACTTGCCTTGCTCTGTTTTCGCTCCAATGGTGGCCCTCGTGTCCTGCTTGAGGCGTCGATGCCTCGTCGCTCGTTCCATGGAGCGAGCCCAGGCACTGGTCCAACTCGTCGTCGTAAGTACAGCTGCAGTTCGCGTCAATCCCTGCACGTTGCTTGTTTTCCACTGCAACTCTGTTGACGGTAGGCAAAGTGCAGAGCGGTCTTGCAAGTGCTAGCGAGATGTTTTCTGTACAAAAATAAGTAGTCTCAAACATTTAATTAAGAGTTTAAGACCCAGACACTGGTATTCATCGAAATTTTAGAAATCGAACAAACAGGCCCATTAATCTCACCTGCGCTGTGCAGTCTGTGCAAGGCCAAGCCAGTGTCGCCGGGGGACGAGGTGGTGCCGCACTGGTGCACTGCCACAATGCCGCTGCGGTCCTGCCTGCCCTGAGCCGGCCGGCTTCCAGTCACGGCGTCAGACCGTCAGCCCCTCACTGTCGCCTCCCGCCACGGAGGGGAGGAGGAGAAGCTGGAGGCCGGTCACGACTCGCGCGGACAGGAGCGGCGGCGGGGCGCGAACGCGGAGGTCGGACAGCCGGAGGGGCGGACCAAGGCGGAGGAGCGCCGCCACCCGCCACATCTCCGTCAAGAATCGAGAGGCCTGCGGGATTCGGCTGGTGGGCTGAAAGTTTGCGTTCTGCTGAGCTGGTTCAAGAGCTGTTCCCATAATATTTGGGCCACGACCCAGGCTGAAGCCCCAGCCTGTGCCGCAAATCCGCCCCAGACTCCAAAGAGCAGCAGTTCTGTCTCAATGGGAGGTTTCATCTCCCACTAATACATGACACTCATCATGAAACGAAGTCTGTCGATGCATTGTACAGTTTCATAAATACATTTTAGTTATTTGTGGGTCCCACCGTTTCTTCCCATCTTAGCAGCTGCTCACATTGCATCGCTGGAGAGCCTAGCACGGAATCCTAGCTCGAGAACGCGTCCACACAGGAGCTCCGAGGCCGACCAGCGTCGTGGCTTGCGGCCGGCGGTGCGGCGGCGCTCGGTGCTCGCGCGTGAGGCGGTCCGCGGCGTCTAGGACTCATGCCCGCGCGGCGGAGTCACGCTCGCTCGCAGCCCATGGCCAGCGGCGCTCTCGCTCGCGCATGGTAGCGGGCCGCGGCCGGCGCTCATGCCCGCACGTGTGGCTGTGCTCGCAACCACGTGAGGCAAAGCTCGCGGCCAACGGCGAGGTGGAGCCCACGGCGGCGGTCCACAGCCGGGACTCACGCTCTTGGATGGAGGAGCCTGCGCCCATGGCGCGGCGGCTGCGCTCGCGGCCCGCTACGAGGCGCAGTTCGCGGCCGGCGGCGAGGCCCGCCTTCCCTTCCGACGAAACGTGAATCTTCTGAGTGCGAGTTTCGTTCCTATTTCACAGCGTGGCGTTGCCCGTCTCATGTCGTGGGGATGAAACGAATTATTTCTTTCTTCTCTTTATTCCATGCAAAAAAGTACAAATTTGTTGATGTGACACCCTAATAAATATGCATGACACTTTTCATGAAACCCCACCGAAACTGACCTAAGATGAGCTGTTGTTTGCATGGAAACGCAAGGAAAAGAAGGTAAAGCAGCGAAAGGATGTTTGGCTGCTTGCTATCTATGCTGCTTGGGCCCATGGAAACTGCAATAACAAATGTTATGTACTGCATGCGTGCATGTATGCTTTCAATGAGGATGAGGTTGCCTTTCTCCTAATTTGTGAGCTCAAATTGTGAAGAACTACTATTATATCTGGTGTTGTTTTGACTTCTGAATCCCTGTATCAATATTATCAATACATGTCTGCATAGCAGCAGCTGTGTTGTTATAATACTTACCCCTTTCAAATTATAAGTCGCTTTAATTTTTTTGGTACATTTATTTTGTTATGTATTTAAATATAATTATTATTATATGTCTGGATATATAGCAAAATAGATGAATTAAAAAAAGTCAAAGTAGAACAGAGGAGTACTTGATTTGTCATCACCCCTTGCCTGCTCCGGTGTTGGATTTGGATAAGAGAGGTGCATTTCGGTTCAGAAATTTCAGTACATTTGAATGACCATAGCTAACTGCAATCACGTACGGGTTACATATAATCAAATTCTTCGTTGGCCCTTCCATTCCATTAGTCCCCTTCCCCTAAAACCACACGGAAAAGCCACGTGTATTATCTGTGCTTTGCCAAGCATGTCACATATGCTTATTAGTATGACATCCATGACATATGCTATTAGTATGACATCCATGTCTGATGTCTTCCTCTGCTTAAGGCCATGTCTATAACATCCCTGAGCCTAAGGCCCTGTCTGCATCCAGGCCGCCCGCCAAGGCCAAAGCTGCTACCTCCTTTACTGTTCTGGGCCTCCAAAACCAAAGTTAAAGTCAATGCGACTCGTCTCTTTGTGGCCAGATCTGTTTATATCTAGAAGATTTTTTAAGGGTATAGACGTCTCACAGATTTCTGGTCGATCACCCATTCTGAAATAATGGGGGTGTTCAGTTGGTGATATAAGCCGGCTAATAAAATAAACCAACTAATTTGGTGTGAGAGAAAAATACTATTCGAACAGTTGATAAATCCAGCTGATAAGACAAGCGAATAGGACGAACACATTTAACTTTAGAGTTCTTTCTACATAGGTCACATTTGACTTTAGAGTTCTTTCGAGATGGTCTTCTAGAGAAAAATTATAATTTATTGATATGAATACCTTATTAATCTTATTAAACCTCGGACCCACTTACATCTGGTAGATTTTTTAGAACATAGACTTCCTTTACAGACCGATACTAGTTATTTCCGTGCACTTTGTGCTCACTCGTGAGCACCCGAGAAGTCACCCATCCTGAAATTACTTTCAGACCAAACACGCTTAACTTTCAGACCAAACACGCTTAACTTTAGAGTTCTATGGAGATAAACTTCTGGAAAAGAAGTTGTAACTTATTGGTATAAGTATACTATTAATCCTATTAAACTATGGGGCCGAGATGTTATAAATCTGTTTGTACTGACCATACTACAGGTTAAATAGAGTTGTTAACTGTTACTGTTATTATCTCTTTCGTCTTGCACATGCTAGAGATTGAAAATTTGCAGCTCCAAGGATGCAAAAGTCAGCTTTGTTTGTTTGTTCGTTTCATGCAAATTGAACTTTCCGGCGTGGCCAAGCAACCCTTACGGGAAAACGAGATCCATACCAACGCACGTGACGGTCAAATGTGGGAGTGGAATCTCAAGGCAGATAACCTCGATTCAGAGCACCTGGCAGGTTAAAATATCGGAGCTTTCGGCAGACTGAGCTTTATAGTCTACATTAATCTTCTCTGCGAGTACTCACAAGTCATCCCACTCACTATTCGTACGATACGTCGATACTCGTTTTGCAGCGAGTGCTAAGCTGAACAATTTCCAGCTACTCCAGTGCTATCTCGCCACTTAGCTCTGCTCTGCGAAAGGGATACACAAATGCAGGGCTAGCAGGACAACACTAATCAGTGCCTTGTCACATTGCCGGCAGATACTTTTCCTAGTTCTAATAACTCTGATTTCGTTGTGATTCTTCTCGTCTGATAAGAACATATAATAGCTATAGGCTATTGATTTCGTTGCGAGACTAGTTTCTTATATGATTAGGAAACGGTACATGAAGCAGCATCACTTACAGTTGTTTCACACTATTCACAAGGGGGCCGCAAGTGTGCTCCTCTGCTTCTGCATCCGTTATCCGTCCTTTGTGCTCTTTGTATGTTTTTTTTTATACATTGCTCTTTGTATGTTGTTGGCAATTGAAAGGTTCATTCGTGGCCTCCGTTCAGTGAACAGGGATTTCTGATTTTCCATCTTTCTGTTCTCGTATCACTGGCCTGGTAATGCAGAGATAGCAACAGCCTGATACTGTACAGTACACCCGTTTCTGTAGGACTAGTGATTGTAGAAATCCTGTAGGGAGCAAAACAAATTGAATTCACATAACCTGATCTCCATATGTTGCACTCCTATCAGTAGTGCCTTGCCTGATTTTCAGTACACAGGCACTTCTAGTGGTGCTTTAGTGCATTAGAGTTGCACACGCGGAGGAAGCACAAGCTTCATGCTCCCTACACCATTTCTATTGGACGTCTCTCATTCTTCTTCTTCTTCTTCTTCTTCTTCTTCTTCTTCGTTTCGAAGGTGTGCTTGACTGTACGTGTTCTGTAGTGGACCTCTTGATCTATCCATTTGGGTGCCAAAGAAGGAAACCGCATCGACTTATACTCCTCGACTTCCCGAGCATTCTGATAAGTGGATATAATCAATTCACATGTACTACCGTAGTGTTTTCAGTCGTATTTCAAAAGGACAAAAAAAAAGCTTTAGTTTTACTACACGTAGATGAAAAGTAGAAGGAAATTGACCCAGTTTATTAGAAAAAACAGCCCAGAAATTCATACTAGAGGGTAAAACCACACAATTTAGCTCTAAAGACCCACACAGGCCAAGCGTACATAGCGCTCTTGTCCACACACAACAGAGTTTTTAATTCTCCTAGTGAAAGTGAACTTCTCCTAATATTTTAGTATTTAAAATTTAGTATAAAATTTTTTCTACCAAATACCTACTATTGACATTCTCATATGCTATTACTAGTGGCAGTGTTTTATTACTACGTAAGAACACTAGAAGAATTCCATCATTTTTGTAGGGATAGAGAATTCCACCATTTTGGTAGGGACAAACTGTCAACTACAACACAGCTCTGGTTAAATACAACACAACTCTAGTGTAGCAACTGCAAAACAACCACAACACACTTGCAAAACACAACTACTCAATCACAAACACTAAATGCCCTACAAACAGGGGAGCAATGCTGCCTCCAAAATCCCATAGAGACAACTGAAATGCAGAGCAATGTAGCAAACACACAAAGGAAAACAAATGACAGGTGTAGAACAATTTTTTTCTCTAACACACAAAAGACTTGTGTATTTTTTCATTAAGGTAGAAGAGTATTAAACATAAAAATGTTGCGCTTCAAGCAAGCACCCTAGGATATCTAGGAGTATTGCAGGCCGGACCATACTAGTGTACTGCATTATTCATCAGAGGCTAAACAACCAAGAGACGGGTGCCACCTCGATGCTGCTTTTTGTGCGTCCCAGCTTTGGTGTCTGGAAATAGGGCACGCAATTCTCTGACCTTGGATGCACTCAGGTCTGCCTCAAAGAGGACCTCATATGTCGTCTTTCCCAACATGCTTGGTGTAGAAAATTTTGTGGTGAAGCCCATGTGCTACATGATGAGAACCTCACTTCACTTGGTGTAGAAAATCTTGTGTGACAACTGATGCTTGTCCTAAGAGGCAGCCCACCGAGCGTTGCCGCATTCTCTAGGACAAGCAATAGATGTCAAGCCACAGTGTCAATCCTGTATGCTTTGTAGCTTCTTTGGGCCACAACGTGTCTCAACCAATGCTACTGTCACCAAGGTAGGACCTCCCAGCACCCATGGTCCTTGGGGTGGAGAGACCCGTCGTCGAGAAGATGTGACTTGAGGGCCAAGGTGCAGTGGGTACGGATGCAACCATCCACTGCATGAGGCTACCCGCACTGGGAGCCTGTAAACGATCCTAATCGATCGTTTACAGGAAGTGGAGGCCGCAGCGGCGTCCGGGAACTTGACGTGGCATCCGGAATCCGGGAGGCCGGCCGCCAAACTTGGCGCCCTAGCGTGCCTCCGCTACGCGCCTGCGTGGCGCGGGTCCCGCGTGGTCGTCCTCCGCTCGTTGTGTGGGAGAGAAGGAGAGAGAAGGAGGCGCGGGGACCTCCGCCGGACAGAGAAGAGGAGGAAGAAGGTCTCTCGCTTCGCCGCCGGCTGCTGCATGCCTGGCGACGCTGCTGCTGCTTGTCCCGGCCGGGAGAGAGAGAATGGAGGCGCGGGCACGCCTATGGAGCTCGACAGCGGGCACGCCGCCGTGCCTGCAGCAACCGCCTGCCCACCGCGCGCCCTCTTCCGCCTGCCCACCGCCCGCGAGAGAGAGAGAGAGGAGGAGCGCCGGTGGAGGGCGTGCTGCCCCATGGCTCGGCTCGACCGCGGGTGAGTGCGTTGGCTGGGCCGCCGCCGCCCGCGTCCCAGCGGGGCGCGGGCTCGGCCCGCCCCGCCGCCGCCAAGGCCACCGTGCGGTAGCTGCCGGAGTGCGAGCGCGGGAGCTTTCCCGCAGGGCCGCGCCGCTACCAGCGGGAGCTCCGCCGCCGGGCCGCCCATGGCGTGGGCCGACCGCCGCTGCCGCCAAGGCCTAGATCAACGCGGAGCTCCGCCGCCGGGCCGTCCATGGCGCTGGAGCCGCCTGCCCGCCGCACGCTGGCAGAAGCCGCCAGTTGCTGCGCTGGCCGCCGAGGCCCGCCACGCTGTGCATCGCCTCCTGCTCGTCTTGGCGCCGAGGCCATGGATGCGATTGGGGAAGGGGAAAAAGGTTCGAGGAGAGAGAATGGGGAGGGAGTCCGGTGGAGAAAAAAGAAAAAAAGGGTGACACGTGGGCCCAACTGGTATAGAGTAGAGATGTAGAGGATGGATGAGTGCGGGAGAAAGGGATGTAGAGGAGAGAATCTCAATGACTAGGACAGAATATTCCTTTTAGAGGGTGGATTTAGAGGACGATGAGTGCGGATAGCCTGAGTAGGAAGACCACACACCAACTAGGGGCACGGCTGGCGCGATACTGGCACCTTTGCCCAACCCTTTGTCGGCCTGCGTCCTTTGCTGTAGCTCAAAGCCACATTTGAACGAGGCTCGGCACGCAAGGGGGATGTAATTGATGGTTTTGCCGGTCGACGAGCGGCAACTAGGTAGGGAGTTGTGGAGCAGACAACAACTCCTCGAGGCCGACATCGTTTGGCCACTAAAGGCACTTAGAACTAAGGATGGAGTGATGCTCCAAATGGATATCCATGGTTCTTCTCTAGTTCATCTCAAAGAACTACTTCTATAATTTCTTCCTCCACTTTTTCACTATAATTCATTAATTTAAACTAGAGAAGAACCGCGGGTATCCATTTAGAGCACCACCCTCATCCTTACTTAGAACACCCCCTTGGGGAGCCACTTGGATAGTACAAGGCCACAGCCAACGAGTGGGACATACAAAATTGTAACAGATCAAGACATAGATCTTTTTCTCTCTCCTTGAAAAATTATATCTAGATCCGGATCTAGATCACCCAAATCTTGAAAGTGAGCAGAATAAAGATGGGGGAGCGTGAGCAAACTCCTGCAGTGTCCTCCTTTAAGGAATCCAAGACCAAAACTTCTCACCCTAAAAATAGTCAAAGTTTTGGTTTTTGAGTTCAAAACTCATCAAAAATGAGAAGGAGCTCGTGAGGAAGAAGGTAGGGGTGATTGGGTGCTGTATTTATGATTAACGGAGATAAGAATTATAAGCACAACGATCTCTGTTAATCACCCATTAATGGAGACGGTCTCCTTAATCCAACCGCCTATGTTAATCCACTAACCTAGGCCCGCCTCTGTTAATGCTCCACTAAAGGAGGCAGTTTCTTAGTGGTACCCACCTCACTTAATGAATTAATAGAGGCGGGTGGCTTTAGATGACCTCATTCGTTAATCGATCATTAATAGAGGTGGACACCTAAAGCCGCCCGCATCCATTAACCATTAATGCAGGTGGACACTCGGCTGGCGGCCCTGCCACCGATTAATAGAGGCGATCACCCGGTGTGACCGCTTCCTTAAATAAAATGTTGGTACCTCACAAAATCGGTTCCTTTGCAGTTGTCCCATGTTTAGTTCTTTTTCCCTAGTTCTATTAGCTCAGAAAATTCTGATTTGTTGTAATTCTTCTTACCTGCTGGCAGTTCTAGTTGTCCCCACTTTTTGCAGGAGTTGCAATGATCCGCTAGTTTTCCTTTTCCCTTGTGGCCTGTTAGGCCTCGATTGTCTTCTTGAATATCTTTTTGCACTAACCATTTTTTTTTTGCAGGACTTGTTAATGAACTCCTTATGCTTCAGATTTTCACGAGCTGAAAGGAGCCTGTCCACTTATGCAAGGTTGAACTGGAAGAAAGGCACTGGCCACTGCACTGATAGTGATTAGTTACTACATCAGAATTCAGAGCCAACACTGTTGCATAGGGCAAATATTGATGAATCTATAGAGAGTGATCTATATAAATATTTTCCCCAAGGTATCATTTTTCCCTCTTCAGAAATGATGCAAGTGAGAAGAGGAACGCAGAGCATGCATGCTTTAGTAGGCACTGCTGTTTTGGTTTTCACTTTCCAACAGCTCATCTAGTTCTCCGAGTCCCTGTCAATTTGGTAAGCTCAACTTAATTGATTTGTCAAGAAAGGTTTCAGATACATCTTCATATCTTTTCACATAGTTCATTCCTAGTTTTTGTAATTGCATATGTTGTTTTTTTTTTCTCATAGAAAAAAGACGTACAGACTCATAGTGCCTGCATCATTCTGCTGTCAGTCATCCCTCGCATCCCAGGATTGGTTTCTGTGGAGAACTGCAGGGAATCCAAATCCAGTTAGTCAAGAAATAGTTATGATTACATTCTTCATTTTTTTCCTAAAACATGCCAGATTTGTACATGCCGATCATTTAGTGAGAGCAGAAGTTTGATACTGGACAAAGCACCAGTTTCTGTCGTACCACTGCCTGACAACATCCAGTTGGGATCAGGAAAACTTGCATTGACACAAATTGCATCCATTTACAATCAGTGCGCATTATTAGCTAAGCATATTCAGGTATGTATCATTTCTACTTCTAATATATCACTCACTAATGATGATTCTTCTTGTTGTCTGCAAAACTATCAGTTATATCTATTGATTCAATCAAGCTTTCATTCTCTCTAATTTTTGTAGGAGGTGCCAAAGTGCCATAGATTGAGAGTCCTCTGTCATCTATTCTATATTCAATCAAGCTTTCTTGCTATCTGCAGTACTCAGTGGATATCTTAAAGTAAAGATGGCTTCATCACCTAAACAAACTGATTCTATTGATATTTCCGGCTATTCATTTTTCCCTGTTAGAAGATACAGTTTATAAGGTAAGAACAGCTTGTGTGCTTATCAATATTGTTAGGTTGCTTCCATGATGTTCTTGTTTTCCTAAGAAATGTTTCCTTTTTGTATAACTGTTGACACTTATATCCATGATGTTACTAGGTCAAAATTATGATACAACACCTTTTAAGCTACTTTTTTTTTCCTTTAAGGAAACATATAGTTCCTTGGCTTTATAGGACACAAAAAATAATAAGGTGGTATATGTTAAATTTAGTGAAAGTTATCCCATTTCGAGATCAATTTAATACATTTTCTCCTTCATTGCCAGCCTATAAGTCTTTTCGTGCATATCCATAAACATCTTGGTCTGATGGCAACCATACTTGAATCTTTTGTTGGATCATGTGCCAAAAAGTTGAAAGATATTGTTACAGAGAAGGCCACACTAATTTTAGGTGTTAAAGAAGAGCTCACAGAATTGCAGAGAAGAATGGAACAAATACAATATTTTCTTAATGATGCAGAGCAGAGAAGCATAAAAGAGTCAGCTGTTAACAATTGGCTTGGTCAGCTAAGAGACGCTATGTATGACGTGATGATGTCATTGACTTGGCAAATCCAAAGGAAGGAAGCTATTGCCAGATCATTCGTCATCATTATCTAGCAATTCATATACATGCAGTGGCTTTTCCCTTTCCTCATGTTTTTCTAATGAGTTTTTTTACGGTGCTTGAAAATGCCTCCAAATGCCTCCTAACAGCTCTTAATGCCTTGTTAAATAACCATTATTGTTAATTTAATTTTCACATAGGGGCAATATAGTCCACGCCGAAGTTTTGAAAGAAAACCTCCACGTCGAACCCCCAGCACACGCAGCCCCACCGTCGCCCTTGCCCGCTGCGGCGGCCACCCTGCCCTCGCACGGCATCGCTCACGAACAAGTGAACTTCCGTCACGTACAGGTCTACAAGAACAAAAAAAAAAAATGCTGCCGGCGCACAAAGGATGGACGAGGCTGGGTTTGAACTTCCGTCACGTACAGGTCTACGAGAACAAAAAAGAAAATTTGTTGCCGGCGCACGAAGGATGGACGGGGCTGGGTCAAACCTAGAAGAAGTTCTTCATAAAAAAACCTAGAAGAAGTTTAGTTAAGAAAATAATATTCATCGTCTAACTATACTATAACATTTTATTACGGTTATGGTTTTACTCTTGATTATAAATAGAACTACGAAAAAGGAATTAAGCCAGAATTAACATTTTTTTATTGAGCGCAGGCATGTGGAGGCATTTTGGTGCATAGGGCCCATCAGTCATAGATACAGAAAACGCCTCTCTCTAAACGCCTCTCAACGCTTTGACATACATGGACCCACAAATTATAGACACCGAAAATGCTTTCCAATGCCTCTTCAACCACTGTAAAAAATCTCTTTTCTAATATCCGGAGACGTCATGAGGTTGCTATTAAGATTAAAAGCTTAAACAGAAGAATGGATAATATTGCAAAGGATAAAGTATTTGCTTCACTCATGAGTTCACGCCCAATTACTGTAACAGTTTCAGTACCAAAACAGAGAAGAAGTTCTAGCCTTGTTGAACCAAATCTTGTTGGTAAGGTCATACGTGCTTGCAGAAAAGTAGTAGATTTGGTGCTTGCACATAAGAAAAATAGGTCTTACAAGCTTGCTATTGTTGGAACAGGTGGAGTTGGTAAGACAACACTAGCACAAAAAATATACAATGACCAAAAACTAAAAGGGAGTTTCAACAAACAAGCATGGATTTGTGTTTCCAAAGATTTCTCTGAAATAGCTATTTTTAAGGGGATTCTTCGAAAAATTTATGTACAGTACATGCAAGATGAATCAACCGATGAGCTGACATTACCCACCCCATGGCCAACAAATTCAGGTCTGTAATTGGGTCTTCACAACAAAAAAAAAAAATGTCAGCTCTACAGAGATAGTAGCTTTCCCCAAACTTGAATGTTTAGTCATCGAGGATATGCCCAACTGGTTGGAGTGGTCTTTCATTGCTGAAGAAGAACAAGAAGCAACAATTGCGGGTACAGAAGGAGAAGAGGATGATGCTACTGCAGATCAAAACGGGGAAGCCCCACCTCCAAAGATGCAATTGCTGCCACAACTGTAGAAGTTGTACCTTGAGCGCTGCCCCAAGCTGAGAGCTTTCCCACCACAGCTTGGTCAGGTCACCAGCATAAAGGAGCTTCGCTTAAGACATGTGTACAGCTTTAAGGTGGTGGAGAACCTTTGTTTCCTCTCGGAGGTCCTTGTAATTACGAACTGCGAATTCCTAGAGAGGGTCTCCAATATTCCCCGAGTGAGACTGCTGCGTGTACATCGGTGTCCCAACTTGAGGTGTATTGAGATGCTTGACAACTTGCGCCAGCTGCTTCAGACAGATGATATGCAAGATGTTTCCTCACAGTGGTTGCCTAAGCTTCAAGATCAGCAACGGCGGCTTCACGGAGAAGACATGGAGGTCTACACCTGGACAGATTGAACATACAAGACGCCCAATGTGATGGCTATGAAGATGTAAGCTATGGCCATTAGCTGTATTTTCTATTTCAGTTACATGTTATCTTCTCTTCTTTTAATTATCTGTGCCCGTTTCCTTTTACTTATAGGTTATCAAGCGTTGAGAACTGAAGTGACTGGAGAGTTGAAGCTTGTGTCATTAATTTTGTTTTTTTTTTTTTTTTGAGAGAGAGAATCCCCCACCTAAATCATATATTATGACTGGCTCTTTTAGTAGCCATAAAGGTTACAATCAGTTTTCTTCCAGATGTGCCAGCAGCAGAGGAGCAAGAATGTGCTGAAGTAATTACGTGGTATGTGGTTTGGCGACTGTACTTCCAGATGTCGTTAATTTTTTGTGGTGGGAAAGATTATAAATCAGGTGTCTACACAATTACACATGTAACAATTACACATGTAAGTCTGGATCAAGCTGGGCATAATATGAAAGCTGATGCAGTGAGTCCCAGAATGTTGTGCTCTGCTCCTGGAGGAAGGACAAGATGCCTGCCTGATGAAGATCCGCAATAACCAGTGTTGTGTACGCGTGCGTGCATGTCTGAATAAAGTATATGATACTCGTCTCTTTCGATTTTTTTTGTAAACTTGTCGTGGCAAGAGCTACATCGTTGCACTTACCGTATCAAAGTATGTGAAGTGTTGTCGTGATTTTTTTTATCATTGTGCTCGTAAATTCTGACAAATAATACAAGCATTTTTGTCAGGAGTCGATCGCGTTCTACGGCGCTGCAGTCTCACTGGTTCACAGTCTCACCTGTCGCATGTCCAACTTTATTTGGAACCATTCAGACAGTGACAGACCAATTTTTACTCCCACTAGTGGCAAGGCGCGCTCCTGCACGCCTGTCGGCGCAGTGTGCGAAAATTTAGATAAAGGTGTCAGCCAAAAATGTAGCTGGTAAATAAAAAACATAATAAAGGATTTCATCATTTCAAGGCAACAACTCAATGCCTGAATGAGGCGTTTAGTAATTCAAATAACGATATACAACTATGCTTTTAGATAACCAATACAATCATTTTGTGAAACACGGAAATCACTGAAGGTGGAATCTATTGGAGACTATTAGAATATGAAGATGGCTTCTGTAGAATATTAACAACTTTTGAACTGACATGGATAACCACAAGTTTATCAAATCTGAATGGAACAATAGCTGGTTTGTATTTACTATAGGTTCAGTTGCTTAGTCTGTAGCTATTTGTAGGACACCAAAAAAATATAGGTTCAGTTCTTTGGAGCTGTTAGAACGATAATCTTAGTTGCATAATACTGGCTCTGTAATAATCAGTTAATCACCTAGAACTCCCCCAGTTCAAACTATCAGGAAGGCGTCTTTCATAAGGTGACGTAGGCAGCCCATGAACAACAGAACATCTGCTATGCTGATGGAGTAGGACTGTATATCTGAGCAACACGTGGTTTGTTAGTTTTAGGCAGGAAAAAAAATTGTAAGAGCATCACAAGAACAAATGCAGATCATTAATCAAGACTGAACAAAGTTGCAACCATGATAAACAGCAGCATGGTATGATCAAATGACCTAGTGTTTAAATACAATCATTTAAAATTGTAGCCTTTTCGAAAAATAGTTTTTTCCAGATCACTATATAACTTTGGGTTCAATAGCTATATTGATTCAGTTTTTGAAACATAGAATAGCTCCAGTTGAGGACATGAACAATTCTTCTCGTGAGTCGTTATAAATAGATATGGTACCTCAGGGCTAGAAGAACCAATGAACTCAAAATTGTCAAGTTCCAAAAATTAAGTATTATCAACCGAACCTGCAAAGGTTTTGTAAAGGGCATCACGGACTACAACTATGTTACTTAGATGTCCAGGTGACGCACAAATAATAAATATAGGGGGGAGTAATAAGTCCACAATAAAAATAATAGAAATCTTATTTTAGAAAAATTGACATCCCAGGGAAAATTGACTAATGTGTGGGTATATAGGTCCTGTAATAATCTAACCTGTAGCCAATAAAAACTCATGGGGGAGCCACTACGGGAGACAGGGTCTTTTCCGAGGGCCAAAGTCTTTTCCGAGAGCCAAAAATCGGGCACTCGGAAAAGGTTATATTTTCCGAGTGCCGGCCCTCGGAAAAGAAAACACTGAAAAAAATGCTCTTTTCCGAGTGCCTACCTCTCTCGAAAAAAAGAACAACACTAGGAAAGAGGATCTTTTCCGAGTGCCACACTCGAAAAAAGAAAACACTCGGAAAAAAAAAATTATTAGTTGCCATCCACCAAGTTCCCACCGTTAATCTTTTCCGAGAGCCGGCCGTTAGCACTCGAAAAAGATATTTTCTTTTCCGAGTGCTGTGTCTTGGCGGCACTCGGAAAAGAAGATATTTTCCGAGTGTTGACTTGAGGCACTCGGAAAACTTTTTTTTTAAATTATTGTTTTTGCCCCAAAATTTTTTATGTGGGCATTTTACATGACCTTAAAGCACATTTTCCAATTTGGAACCTTTGTTATAACTTTTTCCTATTTTTCTTTAATTTATTTTGTTTCTTTGCATTTTTCTAGAAAAAGTTAATTTGAACTAGAGGTGCATGAAATAATGGAGTTTAGCGATTCGAAAAATGATATTCATGATTTAAAGTGTATTTTGAGGCCGTATCTAGGAACTTGCCCCGAAAATTTGAATGTCTTGTGCACGAAACACGAGCGCCGGCGTGTGGTGTAAGTGTTTTAAAATTATATAAAATGCAAACGAAGTCCGAAAATCACGAAACTTGATGAGGTACCATATTATCACATGTACAGGCTATGATAAAAAATTGAGACCATTTCGAAAAGTTGTGACGTCGGATACTCAAAACCCGGACATCTCCACTTATGGTGAGTGTGATCACATGTGATATGTCCGGGTTTTTGGCATCCGACGTCACAACTTCCTCGAAATAGTCTCAATTTTTTATCATAGCCTCTACATGCGATAACATGACACCTCGTCAAGTTTTGTGATTTTCGGACATCGTTCGCATTTTATATAATTTTAAAACATTTAAGCCGCATGCCGGGTGGTCATGTTTCGCGCGATAAGACGTTCAAATTTTCGGCGAAGTTCCCCGGATACGACCTCAAAATATACTATAAATCATGAATATCATTTTTAATTGCTAAACTCCATTATTTCATGCACCTCTAGTTCAAATTAACTTTTCATAGAAAAAAAAAGGAAACGAAATAAATTAAAGAAATATACCAAACAAATTTTAAAAAGTTTAAAATTTTTAAAACTAAGTTGCAAATAATGTTGGAGGGCTTCAAACAAAAAAAAATTGGCAAAAAAAAAAAAAAATAATAATTTTCAGTGCCGTGGTAAGGCACTGGGAAAATCTCTTTCCGTGTGCCGTGATCACAAAGACTCGGAAAAGAAATTTAGAAAAAAAAGACCAATTTCTTTTTCGAGTGCCGCCCGGGCACTCGGAAAAATGGCCCTAAATCTAAATCGGGCCCGGCCCAAATACACCCTCTCACTCTCATCTCTCCCTCATCTCTCTCTCAGCTCCTCAACGCCGCCGCCGGCCATCTCCCGCCCGCCGGGCCGCCGCCAGGCGCCAGGCCTGCGCCTGCGCCCACCGCGTCCGCCTCCCTGCAACGCCAGCGCGCCCCTTGCGCCCGCGCCCAACGCGTCCCAGCGCCGCCCCGTGCGCCTGAACCGCCGCCGCTTATCCGCCCGTCCCGGCAGCCGCCCGTGCGCCGATGCGCGGCAGCGCGCGCGGCCCGCCAGCGCCGCCCGCCCCGCCACCGCCCAGCCCCCTGCGCGCCGGAGCGCCCCGCGCCCCTGCCCTCCCGCGCGGAGCGCCGCCTGCGCGCCCCTGCCAGCCGCGGCCGGCCGGGAGCGCCGGAAGGGCGCACCTGCCCGCCTTGCCCGCTGCTGGCCGTTGCCTCCCCGGCGCGGCCGGCGCTCCTCAAAGAGGAGCCGCGCCCAGGCCCGGCCCCTGCTCACCGCACCTCCCCCACGCCCGCATGAGCCGCAGGGTCGCCCGCCGCCGGCCGCGCCGGGCGCCGCGTGCCCAGGCTGCATCAGCCCTGGCTGGTCGGGGTCGCCATCCAGGCTCCCTCCACATGCTGGTCCGCCAAGCAGTACCCCCGCAACCCGGCCCGGCCCGTCCGCGCGCCTCCCGATTGCATACAGGAAGTAGGAAGAGGAGGGAGGAAGGAGGAAAGAAGAAGAAGGTGAAGGAAGTAGGAAGGAGATTGGAGGCCCTCGTCCACGTCCACGTCGAGGGAGGGGAGGACCCCGGTCGGAGTCTGAGGGAGGGGGAGGACGGTCGGAATAGGACGTTGCTCGGACTCCCACGTCGTCCACGTTGAGGGAGGAAGAGCCAGGTCCGACGACCATCCACGTCGTGCACGCCGTTCGTCCACGTCGTGCACGCCGTTCGTTCACGTCGTCCGACGCCGTTCGTCCACGCCGTCGTCCCTGCCCCTTGCCGGAGAAGAAGGTAAAGCCTGAGGTTGTCGGCCATCGTGCCTTTTATGTCATTGACGGCCTTGGTGCCCGAATGGTTGATGTATGGGCCATCGTGCCGGAAATGAGGTTGTCGGCCATCGTGTCGGCCTTTTTCTTGCAGGTTTTGGAAACATCCCTGTATAGGGGAGGTTCTGCCGAAATTTTCAATTTATAGTGTTGTGTTTCTTCTTTTGCAGAGCAGCACTCGTCGGAGGTGAGCCGGAGTGCCTCCCTATACCCCATCGTCTTCGCCGGGCGCTGGGCGGTCCTGCCTCGCATCTGCGTCGCCTCGCCACTACACCAACTCGCCACTGCCCCGCTAGCCTGTCTCCACCGTCACCCTAGGTATAATTAACCACTCTTCCTTATCGTTGTCGTAGATCGGTGTAGCCCAGTTAGGCGTCTCCCGTTCGAAACAGATACGGTTGGAGGTATGCGAATCTTTGCATATCTATGACCGTATCTGTTTCGGATCGTCCACGTTTTTTGGACGGCCCACAGATGCGTAGATGGGTTAGTTTCCGTGGTCTACTCAGATCTGAGACGGAGTTTCGGCACCACCTCCCTGTTGTTCTCCAGATACACACTCTCCCTTCCAGGACGTGTATCGGGAGAACAGCGGGGTGGTGCTGCCGAAATTCTGTGTCGGACCGGAGTAGAGCGTGGAAACTAACCTCATCTACGCATCCGTGGGTGGGATTAGGACCTATCCTCACCTATTAGATAGTAGGCACGCCATGCAGATGCAATTGATGATTATATTAGCATGTTATGTATATTCTAGAGGATGGATAACCGTGAGTGGATATATACGGGACGCCCAAGTCAGGCTCAAATCACCCATGAATGGATTGCTAAGACCGAGGGTTTCTTGGATCAAGCATTTGGCAAGGAAGCTAATAGAGGCAGTGAAACGTTCTGTCCGTGCAGCAAATGCGAAAACAAGAAAAGAAAAACAAGGACAGTCATGGTTGAACATCTTTGTAAGTTTGGATTTACGCCAAACTATACCCGGTGGGTGTTCCATGGTGAAGGCCAACGTACTAGAGAGCAGGTCGTGAGACCACGCTTGGAGGAATTTGATGGTGATGGCGGGGTAGCGAATGGTTAGGTGACTATCATGATGCGACGTTCATTTGAGAGTCCTATGGAGGAGGAGCCGAGCCAACCGCTAAGGCGTTCTATGACATGTTGTCTTCGGCACAGAAGGTCCTACATGAAAAGACAACGGTTTCTCAACTGGATGCCATTGGGCGCCTAATGGGTTTGAAGTCCCAATACAACATGAGTCGAGCCTGCTTCGATGCTATGTTGGCAGTTATTGGGGGCCTGCTTCCGGAGGGTCACATTTTGCCAAACAGCTTGTACGAGTCAACGAGACTCCTTCGTGCACTTAAGATGCCGTATGAGCAGATACATTGTTGTCCAAACGGGTGTGTCCTATTTAGGAAAGAACACAAGGATGCAAATTACTGTCCAAAGTGTAAATCCTCTAGATATGTGGAGGTAGTCAATGATGAGGGCCAGAAGGAGCAGAGTCAGGTACCCATGAAAGTCATACGACATCTTCCGATCATACCGAGGCTCCAACGGCTATTCATGTCCGAGGAGTCCGCGAAAATGCATGACATGGCACAAGAATGGCGTTCGATACAATTCGACAAAATGGTACATCCAACCGATGGTGAGGCATGGAAAAGCTTTAATCGCAAACATCCTGACAAAGATAAAGAGGCTCGTAATGTTCGTATTGCGCTGGCCACGGATGGGTTCAATCCTTATGGAATGCTTTCAGCCCCATACACTTGTTGGCCCGTGTTTGCTATCCCTCTAAATCTCCCTCCCGGGGTCCTCTTTGAACGGCGAAACATATTCTTGACGTTGATAATCCCTGGACACCCAGGAAACAAAATGGGTGTGTACATGGAGCCCGTTTATGATGAATTGATTAGTGCTTGGAATGATGGCGTATTGACTTACGATCGAGCTACAAAGAAGAACTTCACAATGTATGTTTGGTACCAGTACTCCATGCATGACTTACCGGCGTATGGGCTATTCTGCGCCTGGTGTGTCCAAGGGAAGTTCCCATGCCCCGTATGCAAGGCAACTCTAGAGTTCATTTGGTTGAAGAAGGGTGGCAAGTTTTTGTCATTTGACAAGCATCGACAGTTCCTCGCTCTTAACCATCCATTCAGAGAAGACACCAAGAACTTCACAAAAGGTGTGAAGGTGACCGACCTAGCGCCTCGGAAGATGACTACTGCCGAGGTTCATGCTCAGATAGATGCTCTCACGATCAATCCAAAGAAAGATAATCCAACGAAGGGTAAGCGAAAGAAAGCCAATCCAAACAAAGATAATCCAACGAGTAGTAAGCGAAAGAAAGCCAATCCAAAGAAAGATTGCTTTGTGGGCTATGGTGTGGAACATATGTGGACTCATAAGTCGGGATTGGAAAGGCTTCCCTATTTTGATGACCTTCTCCTTCCACATAATATAGATGTAATGCACACTGAGAAGAATGTGGCCGAAGCACTTTGGGCAACACTCATGGACATTCCTGACAAGTCAAAAGACAACCCGAAGGCCAGAGTAGATCTGGCAACACTTTGCGATAGACCAAAGCTAGAGATGATCCCTCCAAGAGATGGCAAACCATGGAAAAGGCCTAAGGCCGATTACATCATAGACAAAGAGCACAGGACGGAAGTGATACAATGGATGCAAACGTTAATGTTCCCTGATGGGTATGCAGCAAATCTAAGGAGGAGAGCGAACTCGCAGACTGGCCGAGTCTTAGGGATGAAGAGTCATGACTACCACATATGGATTGAGCGGCTTCTTCCGTCGATGGTTCGAGGCTTCATCCCTGAGCATATCTGGAAGGTGCTAGCAGAGTTGAGCTTTTTCTTTCGCCAGCTTTGTGCTAAGGAGATATCTGTGAAAGTTGTTGAGGAGTTGGAAAAAGCGGCACCAGTATTGATCTGTAAGTTGGAGAAGATATTTCCACCTGGCTTTTTCTTGTCGATGCAAAGATTTGATTTTGCACCTCCCGTCCCGAGGCACAAATGGGTGGACCCGCAAATTCCGTTGGTGCTATGTTATCGAGAGGCTTCTAAAGACTATTCGCCGAAAATGTGGAAACAAAGGCAGAATTGAGGCTTCCATTGCGGAGGCATTCATTCGTGAGGAGGTGTCAAACTTTACAACATCATACTATAATGAGAACCTTCCTAGCTCGCATAATCCAACCGATCGTTACAACGAGGATGAAAATGAATCGACCCTTAGCCTATTCAAAGGGTCACGCGGGAGAGCAAGTGGAGCGCGACCAAAAGACTTTGAGCAATGAAGAGTGGCGCAAGATCATGCTCTATGTGTTGATGAACCTTGAAGAAGTGGACACGTATCAGGGGTAATTTCTCAACGAACTTGTTACATACTCCATGACTTTTCTGCATCCAACATCCTTGTATCTTGTCGGTGCAGGCAATTTTTTGCTGAAACTTGGCATTATTCGTGGGAACCTTCCGAACATGAACGAGAGACCCTTCTTCAACATGGTTCACCTAATTTCATTACATGGTTCCAAAGAAAGGTACCACCCACTTAGCATAGAAATTCATTCGTTCCAACTTCGACGTTCTAAGTTGCCTAATTTTATTTCTCTCCCCGCTTGAGCTCGCAGCGCCAAAGTGATGCTTCTATAAGTGCCGAATTACGACAGGTGGCCAATGGCTTTGACTATAAGGTCAAGTCATTTAACGCTTATGACGTGAATGGATATCGCTTTCACACAACAAGGTACGACCATAGTCGGACCAATCAAAGGACCTTGAACAATGGAGTATTTACGCCCGGCACCCGATCGGGGAGGAGTATTATGGCACAATTGAAGAAATATATGAGCTTGACTACCATGGTGCCAAAGCACTTAATCCTCGTCATATTCAAATGCCAGTGGTTTGATCCCCGCAAAGTATCAAGAAAGTCCCCCAATTTGGGCTAGTCGAAACTTCGACAGATTCCTTCTATCCGTGAGATGATGTCTACATTGTGGCTCAACAAGCCACACAAGTTTATTATTGTCCATATGCTTGCAAAACCGACCCACATCTTCAGGGTTGGTATATTGTGCACAAGGTATCACCACACGGTAAATTACCTCGTCCAAACGATGATGATTACAACTTGAACCCAAACACGCATGACGTGGAGTTCTTTCAACAAGAAGAGGGGGCTACCAGGGGACGTTTCACATAGACTTGACCGGAGAGATTGAAATGGAAGTAGACGAGGAATGGATTGTTGATGAGGACGCCGCAGATGAGGTGCATGATCCGAAGGACTTGGAAATGCTTGAGGGACTACGACTAGGCACCGATGATTGAAGAGGATGAGGCAAATGAGGATTTGGTAAATCTTGATAGTGATGACGATACCTATCGTGCGTGATAATCCCGATCATGAAGAATATTAGAAATACATGTAATACTATGTTATTTTGTAATTATATTTTCTTTATTTTGCATCTCTTATTAAGTATGTCTCTTTTATCTATACTTATACTAGTTTACTCTTTTTAATTGCAGTCATGCCTCCCACTAGGAGAGCTGTCCCTCGGTTTACTGGAGACCGAGGGACACGTCGGCCGGCCGAGACGGAGTCCGTCGAGAGGCCTCCGAGGAGGCCGAGGGGCAGGCCCAGCGGGAGCCGCCGACCGACCACGGGCGCGGCTCCTCACGCCCTCTCTAGGGACGAGGAGGTGCCTCCACCGACGGACAACGAGGTGGTTCCACGCATGCATCGACGACGAGGTGCCGCAAACGCCCGAAGAGGCGGAGAGGAGACGGTAGGGGGTTCCACTTCATCGAGTACGCCGACCCCCTACTTGCGAGGTCCCGCTGAAGCTCCCGGCGACCGATACCGTTGATCGCCGCCCACCGATTGCACCCGGGGGGATAGGTAAGCAACTTCATATATTCTTCGTTTGATATGTTGGAAAGCATAATAAGAACTAATAACTATTATTAACCACTTGTGCAGAACCGGGTATTTGTGGACGAGGCGGCCGAGGGGCGTAATCCCAATGGGATCCCGGGACTTACGTGCGAACACTTCCCCGGCCTAGTGTGGAAAGGAGACGAGCCGGAGCCCGCCTACACGTTCGACCACTACGCCCTCGTCACCGATGCTCCAGATCTTGACGGCAGGGTGTACAGAAACAAGGCGGACAGGGTGATTATGGAGTTGTGGGTAAGACTTTGTCGCACTACCTTTCTCAATTTATCGAAGTTTATTGGATATTCTTCAAAAGAAATACCTCTTGTCTTTATGCGCAGACTTCTTCGGATGCCGGGAGGGAATGGATGACATGGCGTATCGGTGGCTTACACTTCCCCGTAAAAGGCGTGTCTCGGACATGCATCATGAGGCCCGCCTCCAGGCGCACGTAGACTACCACGCCAAGATCCTTAAAAAAAAGGTCACCGAAAATGAAGCTAGAGAGCTTCGGATGACAAGGAGGAGTACCTAAGGGTAAATATAAAACATCTCGCTATTGATTTCCTTTGAGATTAAGTATGCCTAATTTGAACTTATGATATGTCGCACCCTTGATGGCCTTGTAGGTGCCTCCAATCTGGTGTGCCCACCAAACTCGATTGCCGGGCAGCTATTGTGGACCAATGGTTGGACGAGGATCGCGTAAAGGACCACGCAGGCGCCCCGTGAAAGGCGTTTGCGGATGCCGTGTACCTCACCATCGTAGGGCGTCGTAGCCTCAAAGAAATATGCAAAGGCATATGTAAGTCTCCACCATTTCTCTAATCTAGCCGCGATCCATTGTGCATGATTTGTAACTACATGTTGTCTTTCTCGCAATCGGAGGCACACGGTGGCCGCCCCGGTTGGTCAACTTGCCGCATACGCCTGGCCCCACATGGCCAAGGCGATGGCCGATATCCAAGACAACCCGGATGCCCCGCCCGAGACGTACACCAACTCCAAATAGTCCACACACGCCTCATCACGCACGCGGAGGCGGCAAGGTCACCCACGGGTCGACTACGATCCGAGGAATGAGGAGCGCCTTGATCCTCGGCTTCGTGATGAGGGTGGGGCAAGGCAAGAAGCATGGGCGGTTCTGATTGGCGACGGCATCCTCGACACAGCCTCTACTCCTCCTCTCAACCAACTCCGAGCAATGAGCACAAGCGGGAGCGTGCCCATACGCCAACGGCGAGCGCTGTGTCGGCACTTCGGTAAGTATTCAAGTTTCATCCGTCGTTCTTTCACTTTACGCTCATTAGCTCTGCATAATTGAAATATTGGGGATAAAATGTTGCGTGCAGAGGTACAGTGCATCGCGGGCCCAAAGAGAGGCGAAAGCGGGCGGAGGGGAGGCCGAGCGGCAGAGGATACAAGCTTTGGAGGCCCAGCCGGGAGCAGATCAGCGGCAGATGGCGAGATGATCAAGTTCATGCGGCAAATTGGGCAAGAACATGGTTGGACGATCCCACAACAAATGGGTTGCTCCTTCCCCACCTACGATCGTCCCCGATTCTACTCCGGTGAGTATGAGTACGAATGTTTTACTTTCTATGCTCATGCTTAGGGTCAATTCTAGTGAAACCTAGTGAAACCTAGTGAAATCTAGTGAAACCTGTAAGAAAAAATGGTGGTGGTGGTGGTGATGATGATGGTGGTGGTCATGGTGGTGCTGGTGGTGATGGTGTGTTTGTGGTGGTGGTGATGTGGTCTTGGGGGTGATGTGGTGGTGGTGGTGCTGTTTGTAGCGGTGTTATCTAGTGAAATCTAGTCAAACTAGTTACATTTTAATATTATCTAAGGTGCAATCTTGTCTCTTTTTATGCAGCATCAATCGACTTGCATGCATCGAACCACTTAGGAGAGTCACCAGGATCGCACGCCGGGCCATCCACACTCGGACCGCCGCCGTGAGCTTTGAATTGTGAACTTTGTGATATAATGAACATGTGAACTATGCACTTTGGAATTTGTATTTCGGACTCGGACTTTTTATTTCGAATTTGGACATTGAACTTGTGAAATATTTGTGTTGGTGGTTGATTGTGATATATTTGTGTGATATATATATTTTGTGAGACGTATTTATGATATATATTTGTGTGATTTCAGACGAAAATGTAAAAAAAAAAAAAATTAAGAGTTAAAACTTCTTTTCCGAGTGCAATGACCATAGCACTCGGAAAAGATGGGAGTAGGGAAATTCAGGTCCCCTCAGCTTTTTACCGAGAGCCGTGACGGCAAAGCACTCGGAAAAAAGACATTTTTCTTTCCGAAAGTGCCGTGCAAGAGGCACTCGGAAAAGAATTTTTGAAAAAAAAGACATAATATTCTTTTTTCCGAGTGTGGCACTCGGAAAAGGTTTTTAAAAAAAAATTCCGTATTTTCTTTTTCGAGTGTGGCACTCGGAAAAAGATTTTTTAAAAAAATTCGGTATTTTCTTTTCCGAGTGCGGCACTCGAAAAAAGACAATGACGGCGTACCCCTTTTGGCATGACGGCGTGAAATATTTGCCGAGAGCCGCCGTTGCCCTCGGGAAAGCCTTTTCCGAAAGCGCGTCATCCAAAGACTCGAAAATATCCTCTTTACCGTGAAGAGATTTTTCTCGAGGCGCTTTTTCGAATGCCACACTCGGAAAAGCCTTTTCCGAGTGTTTTTGGGCCTTTTCCGAGTGTTTCGACACTCGAAAAGCCGGGCGCCTCCTGTAGTGAGCACATCTAAGCAGTTGACTGGACCTTCATGAAGACGAAAGCCATGCATATATTAAACAAGGTATTTCTGGCGACTGGACTTTTTGCCTTGCGGACTTTAATGTCTAGTGTCGGCCTTTCTGGCGACTCAAATACTTCTCTCAGTTTCTCAAATCTCAAAAAACAAGGTCCTAACCTCTGCATCATCTTGCCTGAAAAATTGAGAGGGAAAGGTGGTTTGTCCAACTGCAGGGATCACAAGCACAAAAAAAGAGAGTACGTAAAGCTGAGAAGAGTCAGGAGTACCTAGAATTAGGCCCTTGCTCGGAATAAAACATCTTCATGGGGATCTATAATTCTGAAGGCAATTATGATCTGAAAATATGAGAACATTGTCAACCAGATATCCATTCTCTATAAAATGCTGATTAGGCTGAAAAACCATATATGTCTGTAGCATGAACTATAATACAAAGACAGCTAGGGATCTTTATTTGAATAGGTTTTTGACCTTAACGTCTGTGCCATGAATTATAATACAAAGACAGCTAGGGATCTTTATTTGAACAGGTTTTTGACCTTAACAACATTTAGTTAAAAGTTCAGGTATAATATCAATGTTAGGTATTAGAAACGAACCTTATTTTCAGTTTCCAGATATTCCTACTCAAGGGATTTTTTGTGCTCCATGTTTTATTGAGTGCCAAATTATCCACGTATGTGCGGATCCGCTCAATTGATGGACTAAGAACTTACTGCCCAAGAAATGAGAAGCTGAATCAAATATATATACTCCAATAGTACAGTGCTTGAACAGCATATATCCGACCAAATAACCTTGAAATAAGAAAGACGACACTTGGTTAACTTCAGAAAATTGCTTGTGCATCTGTCCAGCTTGTCATTCAACAGAAAGTAAAGCTGATTCAGGCAAAAAAAATATTTTGTCATAATATTGAGCACAACAGCAATGGAACATTTTCTGATCGGTAACTTCACAACAGGTTGAAAAGCATAAAAATAGGACAAAAGTGTTGAAACTTGTAGTATGCATACTTCATTTTATTTACCTTTGGTTCATTGTATGACGACTGAAGTTGCCATGTATCCTCGAGAAAATTTATCCAAGTCTTGACTACACTGGCCTCCATGTTACATGAGTCAATATATTTTGACAGGTCATTCTCCTGATTTGATGCAGGAAACAAAATATTTCAAATGAGCCAATATGCATAACTGCTTAAACTGTAAGGATAGAGAAAAGGAAAAGAGACAAAGAGGGGATATCACGTTGCAAATTCTCTGCTGATTGAGTTAGCTTGATACAATAGATGGAGGTGACATCACTCTATGAGGCTTCAGGAAAAACAATAGGGTCACACACATAGTACTCAACATGAATTTTAAAGCTTGGGAAAATTATGTATTGGTCATGTATCCATACCTGTTTTTTTTATTTCTTTAGCATTTAAAAAAATCAAACTCAGGTCATAAACAATACATCCAGTGCAGCATCCAAAATGAGCAAAAATGCAAGCAATTTGTGCAGGGCTTAAGAACTGTGAACCAGTTGACAGGCTTTAATCTGTGGGGAAAATAAACCAAATGAACTGTGTCAATCTAAGTTGCAGCAGTGACAATGTGAAGATATAGCAGAGGACCTGCGAGAGGGCACCAGTAGTACACAGGATCCTAGTAGACATTGGTGTCGCAGCAGTTGATGGTCTTGCTGCAGCTCATAACCGGCCATTGCAGCCAAGACGGAGGGTGGGAGCAGCGTTCAGGAGCAGCACGACAAAACAGAGGAGCGGGAGGAGGAAGTGCTTCCTGCTGCACCGCCGGGAACGCCGCGTCTCCATAACTCCCGTGCCACCCTTGCTTCGCGAATGCGACATTTTGCATTGGGAGAGGGAGATCTGGCAGGGAGAGGGAGAGAGATGTACCAAATCAGCTAGCGGACGCAGAGGACCTCCAGGAACGGCCGGTGGCGGGCAGCAGCGGCAACCGCTGCGACCGGGCGGGGCCTGCCCAGCAGCGGCGCCTGGGGACACCCATGTAGGGGCCGCTATGCTAAGACGACCGCAGCTACAGGGGCCCGCCTGCCAGCCACGCCTGTTGGCCGTCCGTGCAGGGGGGCCCGGCCGGGACAGCCGCAGCGGGGACCTGCCAGGCTGCCGCGCCGGGAGCGCCTGTGCTGGAGTTGCTGGCGGCCGCTTGGCCGGGCGGTGCCGGGCTGGCGCGCAGCCCAAGGGCCCCCTGCACCGGGAGGCAGGGCAGGCTGCAACACTGGTCAATCACCTGTATGGGGGAGTAGCCATGGGATAGAGCATGAGGAGGAAAGGGTGAGGCACCGCAGATCCGCCGAGAGCCGAGCCGCCGACGCCGTCGGCCGAGCAATGGGCCAAACCCCAGGTCGCGCGGGCGCCAGAGGTCGGCCGCTCTGCGCCATGGCCAGACGCCCAACGACGCTGGCCGCGTCTGCGACCGTGCCGCCGCCGCCGCAGGCCGTGAGCGCCGTGGCGAACCGCCAGCGCCTAGTACGGTAAGCCGGCAGCGCTGGCCCGACCGGGCACGCCGGGGAGTGGGAGGAGGAGGAGGGCGGCGGCGACCAAGGCCCGCACGCCGGGGAAGGAGGCACGAGGAGCGCGACCACAGCAGCCGCACCCATCCACCGCCGCCGACGCCGGGCCGGGAGAGAGGGAGAGAGAGAGAGCGGAGGAGAGAAGCGTTGGGAAGGAGAAGAGTCCGGAAGCAGCAGGTAGAATAGAATCGGCTTCGGGTGAATCTGCTCTAGGCAATTCTGGCCATCCGATGGAAAATCCCACGGCCACCATAATTTAGGGTGACGTGGATGGTCCCATTGTCCAGGAGGTTGAGACAATTTAAAGGGTTAAATACTTGATTGTTTGACGAGGCGTAGGTTGTGAAGAATATGCATGCTCTGCAATCGCTCCTGCTTCCTATAAATGCCACGTTAATTTAATTTAGCCGAAAAAATAACAGGACAAGGCCCTTGTTAACATACTGTTGGGCCTGTTTTAACCTCTTCCGTCCATAGGCAATGTCCACCTCCGCCATCATCAAGCTCTAAAATTTGCATATCTGTGATACTGTACGCTAGGCATATTTTTATTAAGCAACTTGCCCCTGTTTGCTTATTTAGCTTATGAGTCATTCAAGCAGTGCTTTCCTCTAAAAAATCAGTTATTTCTGCTTATCAAAGGATAATAATCAAATAAATATGCAATATATCATCAACGGCGAACCACATATAAATTAAGCACTGGCGCCCTCCACCCTCCCCACCCCCAATCTTTTTTTTTTTTGACATGCCCCCAACACCCCCCCTCCCGACCACCACGGCTCACACACTAAAACAAGCTAAGGGCCGGCCAGAGCAAAGATACCAACCACTACTCGGCGTAGCAGCTCGCGCAGAATGGCACCGGAAGCAGCCTCTTCCGGTGGTGGCCAAGGGCTTACGCTGCTTGGCCTATGGGCGAGCCCGTTCGCGGATCAGGGCACGCATCGTGCTCAATCTCAAAGGCCTCACCTACCGCTACACCGAGGAGAACCTCTTCGACAAGAGCGAGCTTCTCCTCAAGTCCAACCCGGTACTCAAGAAGGTGCCGGTGCTCATCCATGATAGCAAGCCCGTCTGCGAATCCCAGATCATCCTGCAGTACATCGATGAGGCTTTCAGTGGCGTGCCCATCCTTCCCTCTGACCCTTATGACCACGCGGTTGCTTGCTTCTGGGCCTCCTACGTCGAAGACAAGGTATGTAGTATGTATTAGTCCTTTCATCCCAAGTTATAAGTCAATGGAAAAAATCTTGAAGAGTCAACAAAATTATAGAAAGAAACACAAGGATTTATGATATCAAATAGATATGCAATAAAAGTATAAATAAGGAAGAATCTAAGTATGCATACTTAGGTGTCATAAATATTATTATTTTATTATATAAATGTTGTTAACCTTAAAAATTTTGAGTCTCTAAAATTATTATAATCTAGGACGGAGACACCATCTCCAAACTCAATTGTACAGTTTCAGTAACCTGCATGGCAGTTCTACAGGACGTACACGTCTTCAGAAGCCGGATGGCGGAGGAGAGGGTGGAGGCGGCGGGGCAGTCAGGCAGCACCGATGGAGCCAGGATGGCCGCGCGGTGTTGGGCCTGTTTTTAATTTAATTTAAGAAAAAAACAGGGTTGGGCCTGTCGGCTCATGGGCCCTGAACGAGAGCCCCCTCTCTGCATGTGGGCTCTCCATCTCACAATGCCATGTGGGCTCACAGGTGACAACGCCAATGCGGCCCACGACGAGGCCCAAATAACACCTAGCTGAATCCACGGCGTCGTCCATCGATTCGTGTTCGTCCCCACCCTAGCGGCCTAGCCTATGGCGTCGGCGGCGATGCTCCGGTCGCTGCCCGCTCGCTCCGGCTCCGGCAGCCCCTGGAGCTGCAGCGATGCCTTCTGGCAAGGCGATTCCTCAGCAGCTCCGTACCCACTGAGGTAAAGAATCTCCCTCTTCCTTTTTGTATTAGGGCTCGACTGCTTATGGTTTGTCGAGTTAGGCGACCTGACCTGAACTGAACACCATTGGTTGTTAGATTGGGCCTTGGAATTACCGATCTGTGGAATTAATTGAGTTGGTCCCGGTCACCTGAACTGTCCACCTGCTGTCTTAAATTAAGAAAGAGTAAAATGCATCGTAGGTACTTAAACTATTGGATGGTTACCAGATAGGTACTTCAACTGAAAAATATAACAGTTAGATACTTAAACTGTTGGTGGCTCCCAGATAGGTACTCCAACTAAAAAAACATAACAACTAGGTACTTAAACTATTGGTGGTTCACGATAGGTACTCTAATTATAAATTCACGAGTACGTATCGAGACAAATTAATTAAGCATAATTAATTTATCATTAGCATATATTTACTAGCCTGATATTATCAAATCATGAGTTCAATTGTCCAGATGATCATTGCTTATGAGCCGACTTTTGTGAGACGAATTTTTGAAGCCTAATTAGTCCATGATTTAAAAAAACCGGCTCACAAAAGCCTAATTATATCAAATCATAAACTAATTAGACTTAAAAAATTGATCTTACAAAAGCCGGCTGATAAGCAATGGTCATCGGGACAACTGAACTTATGATTTGATAATGTCGTGCTACAGTAAATATGTGCTAATGATGGATTAATTATACTTAATTAATTTATCTTGTTATATACTAACAGAATTTGTAATTAGAGTACCTATCTAGAAACCACCAATAGTTTAAGTACCTAGCTTTTACGTGTTTTAGTTGGAGTACCTATCTAGGAGCCACCAATAGTTTAAGTACCTAACTGTTATATTTTTTCAGTTGAAGTACCCATTTGGTAACCACCCAATAGTTTAAATACCTATAGTGCAATTTACTCATTAAGAAATGTTGTTCTTTTGGGGGTTTGCACATTTGACTGATTGCCAAATTTCTTTGGTCGAGTTTAACTGCACCTCAGATTCGTCAGGTCTTGTTTCTATTTGGCTGCAGCCCCTGTGTATTAGTTAGTTTTATGGACGCTGGGGCTGGCTGGCATGGCCACTGCGGTTTGATTTTGCAGGATATCTTGTGTTTCTGTAACCAATTGCGAAGTAAAAAAAAAAAAACTATACTGTGAAACTCTTGTGTTAAATAATTTATGGAGTGGAGTGGCATCGATGTATACATACGTACATGATTATAAAGCTTAAACATTCAGATTATTCTAGTGCTTCACCTTCATGAATTGCAAACTGAAGAAAGATTTGGTGAACCTATGTTCTTGCTTAAATGATAGATGGATGCAGTGGCATAGGTGTAGAGATTGTTTCAAGGCCTTGAACTTGCACAAATGTTTAGCTGAAATGTTCAATTGCTAGATGGATGTGAAAGGGATGAATGTTACTGGTGCTCGTAATATAAAACTTAATCAAACTTCTGTATTCTGAAACCAGGTGCAGGGAGACAGGGCTTAATATGCATTGCAAAATGTGGTTATTGATACACAAAGATTTTGTAACAAATCCATTCATCATGCTCCTGCAGAGACGCACATGTTCCCCCTCCTCGAATAAGCCTTTGAAAGATTCAATGGGACAGAAAAGTCATGTTAATGAGAAGACGGAAGACATTTATAAGTGACTTTTGATGAAGATCGATAAGGTTTCAGATGGTTTGGATGAGCACTCTCGTTTACTTAAGCAGCTTCAGGATCAGATGGAAGAAATGATAAGTAAGCAACCACTTTGTCAATATATACATGCAAACCATTTTTTCATGTGATTACCCTAACTATTATTCATTTGAAAAGCAGGCATGGTGGAGCAATAGATCTGACACCATGGATCGTGTCGATATCTTCTTCGTTCCTTTTGTTTGCCCTTTATAATTATGTTTGTTGTTAAGGCTGATTGACTCAGGAGGGGGAAATGTAGGTGCAAAACACTATTTACTATGAAAAACACTATTTACTATGAATAAAATTTTAATATGAAGGCCTTGTTTAGTTCCGCGAAACTTTTTGAAGAGAGAGATTGTAAAGTCCTGTAGCACTTCATTTTTATTTGGTAAATATTGTCCAATTGTGGCCCAACTAGGCTCAAAAAGATTCGTCTCGTGATTTACAACAAAACTATGTAATTAGTTATTTTTTTTATTTATATTTAATATTCTTTACATGCGGCAACAAATTTGTGAGAGGAGAGAGATTGTAAAGTCCTGTAGCATTTCGTTTGTTTGTGGTAAATATTGTCCAATCGTGGCCCAACTAGGCTTAAAAGATTCGTCTCGTGATTTACAGCTAAACTGTGCAATTAGTTATTTTTTTATTTATATTTAATGCTATTTACATACGGGAAACAATTGATGTGATGGAGAGAGAGTGAAAAAAAAAATCTTGCAATTTCAATTGAAAGTTGCATGGAACTAAACAAAGCCAAAAAAACATATATACTATTTACGCATATTACTACATATAAAAAAAACGGACATGCATTCATGATGCATTGATTCGTGTGTTCATATGATGATTGGTTAGCGTGGGACGATGCCCCAGTCAGGTATATATATATCATGCATCGTCCAAAGCACCGCGAACAGGTGCTAGTCCAGTCTTCCATGTCTAGAAAATCCAGATCGATCAACAGCACGTCATTGGTGACGACGAACAGAATCCAACACAGGACCACACACACGGAACCTACCTAATTCAAGCTGTGGCGTCGCGTGAGTACGAAACAGAATTTGCTACTCTTAGCTCTCTGAAGTCAAGAACTAGTCCCCGTGTGTGCACGTATATATAGATGCACACAGGCGCATGACACACTGAACAGCTCAGGGCCGGCCAATTCTCCGCTCAATCAAAGAAAAGAGGAAGAAAGGCCAGCCCAAAGATATCACTGCTCGGCGTAGCTAGGTAGCATGGCAGGAGATGAAGCCTCCACTGGTGATCAGGGCGCGCATCGCCCTCAACCTCAAAGGTCTCACCTACGTTTACACCGAGGAGAACCTCTCCGACAAGAGCCAGCTTCTCCTCAACTCCAACCCGGTGCGGAAGAAGGTGCCCGTGCTCATCCATGACGGCAAGCTCGTCTGCGAGTCCCAATCATCCTGCAGTACATCGACGAAGCTTTTGGTGGTGCGCCCATCCTTCCCTCTGGCCCTTACGGCCGCACGGTTGCTCGCTTCTGGGCCTCCTACGTCGAAGACAAGGTAATATAAGCATATGCTACTATTTCTATTTCAAAGTCGCAAAAAAAAAAAAATAAGTCAATCGAAGAAATCTAAGAGTCAAAGTTTTTTAAGTTTAATTAAAATTATAGAAAAAAAACACAAATATTTGTGACATTAAATAGATATGCAATAAAAATATGACCAAGGAAAAATTTAATTATACATATTTAATTGGTGTCATAAATGTTATTATTTTAATATAAAAATCTCCAAAATTCTTAAAATTATTATAATCTAGGACGGAGGAATAGCAGTTAGTCATGACAGCATTTCCAAACTAACTAATTGTACAGTTTCAGTGACTAACACCGTAGCGATTCTGCATGGCAGTTCTACAGCACCTGGGTACCCGTTTTCAGAGGCCGGACGGCGGAGGAGAGGGTGGAGGCGGCGAGGCAGACCATCGCCATCCTGGAGACGCTGGAGCAAGCGTTCAAAGAGTGCTCCAAGGGGACGAAGCCATTCTTCGGAGGGGACACCGTGGGGCTCGTCGACGTCGTGCTCGGCGGCCACCTTGGATGGCTGTACGCCACCGAGGCCATCTGCGGGGTGAAGGCCGTCGACGCCGCCAGGACGCCGCTGCTGGCGGCGTGGGCGGAGCGGTTCTGCTCGCTGGACGCTGTCAAGGGGCTGATCCCGGACGTGGACAGGCTTGTGGAGTATAACAAGGCCAGGCGGGCTGGCCTTGGACTGCCGCTGCTCTTGCCGTACGTGGAGCTCCAGCAGTAATAGTAATAGAGCTGGCAAGCTTATTAGGCTGATGTATACTCCCCAATATATAATGGATCGAATAATAGTTAGAACAGGTTTGTTTAACTACAAATTCTATGTTCAGTAAAATAAAGTACTGGTACGGTGTTACACATCATGTATCCACCATGGGTTTTCAAATGTAAGGTACTCCCTCCGTACATGTAAGTTTGTAAAGCAAGTGGTTTTGAACAAAAGTTTGGGTCGAACATTTTAGAAATATAAATTATGAATAATTTGTAAATTGTTAAGTTTAGAAATACAAAACCCATATAAATAATTTTATCTTGAAAAATACTTTTATAAAAATATACATATATATTTAACCCTTTAATAAAATATTTTTATACAAATAAGAAGTCAAAGTTATGTTTTGGAGACTATGCCACAGTCCAAAATAACTTGCTTTAGACTGACTCCAACAATACATATGTAAAAACAAGACCCATACGATGGATTGGGGGCGACGACATAAATAGGTCACGGCCCCAAATCTCAGCTTCTCCAACAGCATACGCACGAGCAGGACCCCGAGTAGCAAGCCTCGGACTCCGCCCGGCGCCGCAGCACTGACCACTCCCCGTCGCCTCTTCTTCCGGTGGGGGGCGTAGGCGGATCCGAGCTGCCCTCGTCTTCTCCTTCCACCCGCCTCGCCTCTTCTTCCGGTGGGGGCGTGGGCAAATCTCGAGCCACGACACGACGCTAAGGATGCGAAGAAGACGGCGCCGATGGACTTCATGCCGACGGAGGCCTCGGCCAGAAGACGCTGGGGCGGCAAGCAGAAGAAGAAGCGGGGTGGGGCGCGGATGAATCCTAGGCCGCCCTCGTCTTCTCCATCTGGGTCGCCACAGCAGGCAGAGCAACAACGGGGGGGGGCGCGCGGGCGGATCCGGGCCGCCCCTCATCTTCGCTTCCAGCCGACGCCTTGGCGGGCAGCGGCGAGGCGGAGCAAAGAAGAAGCGGCGACCACGAGGAGCTGCTCAACCGCTGGGTCGTCGCATCGAGCTGGGGCTCCAGTGCGGCAACCCCGAGGCGTTCTCCTCACCAGACTTGGCTGAGCCGCCGAGGCAACTGGAGTTGGGGAACGGCGGCGGTGTGAGGATCTTGGTCTCCGGGCTCTGGTCGCCCCTCCACTTGTGGTGGTAGGAGACGGAGAGAGAGAGAGATATGGAGAATGGGTTCCGCATCGAGGGAGACGCTTATTTGGGTGGCGCGTTGCCTCACACGCAAAATGCGTTCTCCGATTGCCTACTCTGTTGGAGCTGTTTTTTCCCACGCAAAAACACTGTAGTCAAGGCATTTTAGGTTTGGGTCGCATTATGCGTATGCTGTTGGAGTCAGTCTTATAGGTATGGAGCCAGTATTTACAAGCATTTTCTTGTTTAAGGCATACTTCCTCTGTCCTAAGACAACTACAGTTTACTAGAATTTAAATTCTACATATCCTAAAATGATTAAGGATCTATCTTGAAGTACTTGTCTTCTTGTGATTATGTGCATACTCGACGACGATGATTTGGGTAAAACCTGATGATGTTGTGTGTTTGAGCAATCATGGTCGAGGAGTTGTGGGTGGCAATGAAATCGACTTGGAGGAGACTACACGCCCTACATCGAGTGGAGAATCGATCTCTTATCTCGTATACTCAAAGATTTTTGTTTAGCTTAGTATGCTAAGGTTTGATGAAATACTACTAATAAGGGGTTTCCCCACCTCGCCATATATCGCCATATATAGTCCATGTGTGTGGGTTAAGAGCAGCTCAAGAATGCTACAAGGCGTATGCAGATGATCATAGAAGGAAACATGACATTATTTGTGTTTGTTAACTTCACTGTTAATATAGAAAGCACTACTTTATATCCCCAAAGTATTGAAAACCACCTATATAACCCATAGAAATGGTTTCAAGACAACCTTGATGATGAGGTAAGTAGATAATGTCATGGATTTGAGTCTTTATTAATTATAATAAATAAAAAGGAGTGGATTTGTGTCAAGTGTAAAATGATTGGATAAATGAAGAGAAAAGTTCAATTTATGTGCCTCAACTAAGTTCAATTTTTCTTCATAGACTACAAAAACTATTTTTGACCTCCCTTAAACTTTTGAAATCGTTTGTTTTTGCACTATAGTTTGCTTTGATGGTGTTTTTGCTGATATGGCGCCATGTCAGAGGGATGACTCTAAAAAGTTTGGAGGTAAATCAAATTAGAAATATTTTTAGATATATAAAATATCAAAAAAATTTGAAACATTTATCCAATTATTTTTACATGGAAAAATAATCCAATTAAAAATCCTAAATTCCGAATTAATCTTAGAAAACCCATAGAAAAATATGCTATCAATAACATGCCGTACGTCCTAAACCCCACGGCCGTGGCTACGAGAAAAAAAAAAAAAAAAAAACGATCAATGAGAAATTAGACGCACGCACGCATGATGATCCAGAAAGCACCGAATCGGCCGCGCGGTGTTGGACCTGTTTTTTTTTATGAAACAGGTGTTGGGCTTGTCAGCTCACGGGCCCTGAACCAGAGCCCCCTTCTCTACATGTGGGCTCTCCCTCTCACAATGCCATGTGGGCTCGCAGGTGACAACGCCAATGCGGCCCACGACGAGGCCCATAACATAACTAGAGCTGCGGCGGCGTCCATCGATTCGTCTTCATCCCCACCACCTATGGCGTCGGCGGCGATGCTCCGGTCCGCTGCCCGCTCTCTCCGGCTCCGGCAGCCCCTGGAGCAGCAGCGGTGCCTTCTGGCAAGGCGATTACTCAGCAGCTCCTCCGTACCCACCGAGGTATGAATCTCCTCCTCCGGCTTCCTCTTCCTCTTCCTCTTTGTATTAGGGCTCGACTGTTTAGCTAGGGTTTGTCGAGTTAGGCAACTTGAACTCAACTGAACACCATAGGTTGCCGAACACCATGGTTTTGTTGGATTGGGCCCAGGAATTACTGATCTGTGGAATTAATTGCGCGTGCTAGTTTTGTTGGACCCATTGCCCACCTGCTATCTTAGCTTAAGAAAAGTTGTTCTTTCGGTGGTTTGCTAGGATTTGATTTGATTGATTGTCCAAGTTCTTCGGTATCGAATTTAACTGCACCTCACAGCCGTCTACTCTTGTGTTTCTCCTTGGCTGCAGCCCCGGTGTATTAGTTAGTTTTAGGGGTAGGATTGGGTTTAGCTGGGGCTGGCTGGCATGGCCACTGCGGTTTGATTTTACAGAATACCTTATCTTCATGTGATCAATTGCGAACTAAAAGAAATATACTCTGACTCTTGTCTTGTTTAAATAATTGATGGATGGAGTAATATCGATATATATACATACATGATTATAATATAAAGCTTAAACATTCAATTGCTACAACATCATGAATTGCAAACTAAAGAACGCTGAAACGATAGATGGATGCAGTGGAATGTGCAAGTGCTACCTGCTCTTATATATAAAACTTAATCAGACTTGTATTCTCAGAAACCGGGGGCAAGGAGATAGGGCTTAATATGCATTGCAAAATGTGATTATCGATACACACAAAGATTTGTAATAAATCCATTCGTCATGCTCGTGTAATAAATCCATTTATCATGCTCCTGCAGAGAAACACGAGTCCCTCTTCCTCGAATAAGCCTTTGAAAGGATCCATGGAACAGAAACGTCACGTTGATGAGAAGACAGAGGACATTTATAAACGACTTTTGATGAAGATTGATAAGGTTTCAGATGACTTGGATGAACACTTACGTTTAATTAAGCAGCTTGATGCTCAGATAGAAGAAAATAACAAGTAAGAAATCACTTTGTAAATACATGCAAAACCCTTTTTCCATGTGGTTACCCTAACTATTATTCATTTGACTAGCAGGCATCGTGGAGCAATAGATCTGACACCCTGGGTTGTATCGTTCCTTTTGGTTGGCCTTTATAATTATTTTTGTTAAGGCTGATTGACTCAGGAGGGGGAAATGTAGGTGCAAAACTCTTTAGTTTGAACTCATGAATTCTCTGTTTCTTTTGTAAGAAACTGAGTGATGTACTGCCTCAGATGTTCTATGATATAAAATAGTGTGTGAAATATGCTAGAACTCGCTATTCTATTGGATGCTTGCTGTTTTTGCATTGATCTGAGTAATAATGAATGAATCAGGATTTAATCAAAAGTATTGTTTGCTTGATGAATTTGAATGTTTAATGGCTGTGAACATACATCTATATTCAGGGTGGCTTATGGGTCTGTGTAAATAGGTTGCAGGCCTCTTTGTGACCGCCTGGTCTCGTGGTAGCATTTAGTGACAACTACACATGTTTCGTTCTCAGAACTTCTTCACTTGATGAATTTTCAGCAGTTTCTTATTTTCTAAATAATTTCTAGGCCTGCAAATAAAAATCTGCAAGTGAAGTGATTCTTTAGTGGACCGTATTCGCTGGCTGCAATGAAGTGTACACTATTACTATGCACCACACTCCTTAGGCATTCAGGCCTAGTGTCTGTCTTTGTAGGCAAGCCTGTCCCATTTTATATATTTTACAAAGTTCTGAACCCTGATGCAGTCCCATACCCCCATCCATTTCATTCCATCTCGCCACCACAGGAGTCTGAGAGCCAGATTTGCCCTAGTTGCTAGGAAGCTTACCATGGCAGTGGCCTATGAGCACGCAAGAGATCATCTGACCACACAGCAAGAGATCATCTGATCTTTAGTTTTAGCCTTTTATTCGTTCTGTCTAGGTGATATCTGAACAAAATTCGACTGGTCAGACATCTAACAGGAACATGTTAACTAGTGAAGAGAACATGATGGTTTGATGGATATGGGACTACTACGAAGTGGTTTTGACAGTCAAGCATCTTTGGTTGTTGTGTCAACTAGAAAATGGCCTCAGGAATCAAATTCTAACCTGAGCAAGGCTGTAGGCTTAGTGAAGACTGAATAAGGTAAGGGAATTACACATGGGTCCTATACTCCTATCCAGGTGGAAAGGTGACCTAAAGGATTTTCTGAGGATGGGAAGACAATGGTAGAAAGGGCACAATAGTTACAAAGAAAGGCGATCTGGGAGTGAAGTACAACAAGGTAACTATAAGAATTCTCTGATTGTTTTATTAATTTCAAAAAACACTGATGTTTCTCATGTAGTTAGGGTTAGTATTGACAGTCCTATAGATGAAATTAGTAATAGAATGCATAGGAATTAGGGAGCAGAGTTTCTTCAGAGTAATTGTAATCATAGTAAAGTGTGACAATGCCAGCGCCATGTCTTAGAAGCAATGGTGGTGGTGGCTGCAACATACTTAATGCTAAACCAACTTAGCAAAAAAATAAAGACTAGTTATAGTGGCATGGAATTTATTTGGATTATCTAAGAAAAATAGAACTAACCTGGAAAGTCTGCATCTCCACTGTCCCTTTGTTGTGCTTGTAGCTATGTTATTAAGGTCATTTGTTACACCTATATATGCCAAAATTTTATTTTCATAAAGTACATAAATTTTTGTCTTCTATATTGCTGGTAACTAAAATTTCTAATGTGTTTATACAAATTTTGTATGGTTTCATTCAATTTACCTGACAAATTGATACTGTATTTTAGATATGACAACTATGTAGCCTAGTAATGCATTTCCAGTAAGCAATCTTGTGTTTTGTTGGTGATACAGGTTGTGACTTAGATCTTGGAGAATACATGATAGATTTTAACTAAATTCGGCTGTTTCATACAGGATGCTTGTCAAATTCAGTAAATGCTTTCGATTTACTTAAAATTTATTTAGAGAAACATGTTATGCATGTTCTGGAATTTCGAGCTCCCAGCATCACAAGAGAGACACTCCTGCGATTGTAAGGTTGGCTAGAAAATGGGGCACCAATTGTTTGTACATTATAGTCCATAATTTAAACATATATGTTAGTTCATAATTATTCTAATATTCTTCTCATCCACAATCAAATTTCATATATCAATCTTCTGTTCTAAAGAATTTGTTATTTCAGTTTTTCCACAACTGCGAGTTGTTAACATAGCATATCACTTCACATTTTCTTTGGTCAATTTTAACAATGACATTTGGTGAAGTTTGGATCTGGTGTTCATGAATTTTCAGTTGTTTTGCCTACTTTGGTTTTCATAGGAATATCAGAAACTCCATAAGATAAGATTCATGTATGGTGTTGAATGGCAGAGGGTTTTTTTCATCTTCTCTACTTTGTGGATTTTTTTTATACATTTTTTCCCACAAATACCATGTAACTGCTTTTGTCTACTGCGGTCACATATAGAGATGGATTGGTCTAATTGATTATTGATTATTTATTATATAATAGTTATACAAATTAAAACAGAAAATCCTTCAAAGTTTTTGCCACAGCTACATCTGATCACCATGGGAAATGTTGTACTTTTTTTGAATGGGAAATGTTGTAATGACGTCAACCAAGATATTTCTAGATATATTTATTCTTTGATGATATGGTACTATTTCTGTAATTTGGGTGAACAAGAAGCAGCCTGTGGCTTAACTGTTTATTCACCAATTTGGACTCACTAGAAAAGATCTCTGTTCAAGTGCATGCTATTGATGGTTATGCACTCCAAGCTGTACTTTCAAGTGAATTCAGCATCTGAAGGTGTAGCATTGCATTTTTCCTTTGATTTCTTAGGTTATCATATAAGAATCAGATGGTTACACAACTGTAATGCAAAGCACTTGGCACTTCTCTTATAGTTCTTTTCAAAAGTCTCAGGCTTGTCACATAGTTTCAGTTATTTGTTTAACAAATAGTTTTCCTTTGTTTCAGTTCTTTGTTTAACAAATAGTTTTCCTTTGTTTCAGTTCTTTGTTTATCTGTACCGTAGTGCCAACTCCTGACATTCTGCACAGAAATATCAGAGGGTAGTCCAGAACTCCAGATCACTTTATAGCAATTGTATTGTGAACAAAGAGCTATATGTCACCTGCAAGCTTAAATCTGTTCATTTCAAAGACAATTTCAAAATAAAGTGCACACATCATTTGAATACTGCTTTTTGAAACATTCACATAGTCTGCTAAGAGTAGGTGTGCCTTTGTGGACATGGATTGCATTTCAGGTATACAATCAACCTCCATGCCACTCCGAGGGGACAAAGATGAATCTGTTAATTTGTCAGGTACACAACTGAATTGAGTCTGAGGCCTCACACCCATGACAAAAGACAGTGAGGTTAAGATTAGCAATAAAACTATTAAAAGATGAAAATAAGATTCCACTAGTTCGTGAAATTACTGATTGTGGAGAATGCATTATCACAGACAAGACAGTTCTGCCTTGTGCTTTCTTCTCTTTTCTCGTGCTCTCCAGACACAGATGCAGCTGCTCCATCCGCTGCCGCCCCAAGCTCGGCGTGCCCCTGACATCCCCAAGCACCGCCCCAAGCTGCCAAGCAGCGAGGACGGCTGCCCCAAACTCCGCCCAGCCGACATTGCTGCCATGGATGGTTCCAGGAAGTCGAAGAATGGTCTCAGACCTGAGGTTAGGATCTATTTTTCTTGGTTAATTTGTGGATTTCCTCCTCTTCATCAGCCAATGTAGGGAGCAGGGCTAATCTTAGGTTTTCACATGCAGTGCTTGTGCTATGGATTTCTCCAATTTCAGTTGGAGCAATCTAGTACTAACTGAGGTAGACAATGTCAGCATGATTTGGCCTTAATCTGCACAACAAACTGCTGAGAATGCTCCTGGAACTGTCTAAGAAGAGGAGGCTTAAGACCAACTGAATTGTCTATGAACCTAAGACCTGATGTCACCTTGGGACATATGGTCAAAATGTCAAATGTATGAACTAGTGTTGTTTCATGTGTAATTGAGATGTAGACTCACTTTTATTTTATCCGTATCAACTGTTGTTTCACTGAGGAGCCAACTCAGATTTATTTCATCCCTATCAACTGAGATATGTGAACTAATATCCTTATGGTTTCATTAATATTATTATGAACACTGGTGCTAAAATCCGTATGCTCTCGCTATGCATGTTCACTGGTACACCATTGTGAGATATTGTGTTATGCTCTGGCTTTCTGTATGCTCTCTGAAAATATTCTTGTGAATACTCGCACAAACATCATGCTAAAATCTGTATCTAGTATTCATCAAGATGCTGAAACATCAATTCCATTCCATGATAATGCACTAACAGCTATTACAAGGACATAATGCCTCACTTGTAGCTGGTGGCGGCATGCTTGCACTTACAAGCGAGGCTACGGTGACAACGCCTGCCGCCGGCGATGCTCCCTCCCACCCGGCCTCGTCGCCGTCGTGCAGCAGCCGGGTTCTTGGCCGCGGCACGCAATATAATGCCAACCCAGCAGCCGGGTTCTTGGCCGCGGCACGCAATATAATGCCAACCCAGCGGCGGCGACTGACATCCCTGGCAAGCTGGCACTTGCAAGCTACTACTCTGTCCCAAAATAATCGTCGTCTTCGATTTCCGTGCCATAAATTTGACTTGATTTGTAGAAAATACATGCAATTTTTGTATCTTCAAATAATTTTGTTAAAAAACTAGATTCAAATATCTTTCCGATGATACTAATTATGACACTAATTGGTAATATTTATTATTTATAAAAATTGCCGGCATTTGTTTTCCTGGAAAGCGAAAAGCGACAGTTATTTTGGGACGGAGGGAGTATGGCTTTTTGCACTGCATACGCCTTTTGCTAATACTCTCTTAATGGAAAAACGTTTTTGGCCGCGGAAAAAAAATTGCTCTTAAATATGGGTTCATCCCCATAGCCTGTAGTCTTGATCTGAACTTGGTTTATTGGCAAGTTAAGCTTTGATTTCTAGCTTCTCTATTAATACATACCCGGCATACTCTTGCCGCTGGGTCTTCGGGGAAAAAAGTTAAGCTTTGATTCGAAGATGGGTTCATCCATCTGTAGCCTGGATCGTCTGAATTAGCCTGTAGGGCGAGAAGAATGCCAGAGATCGATTTAAGTCTCAGGAATTTGTAGAAGCTTCTACCTTAACAAATCATGGCTGCAAGCACATAAAATCCTTGAGCGTCATATTTTGATGTGGATCCCCATTTAGTCCCTGCCCTCTGTTGCTTTTGAGCTGAAAATTAATAGGTAACTCTTATCTAATTAGAGGCCATAAAGTCTGCATGTTTAGTAGCCATTTTATTTGTTTCACCTTATATTCGCATTATGTGTTGTATTTTATCCTCATACTCCCTCCGTCTTGTAAAACATGTAAATCTCGGTTTACGAGGTGAAATTAGTGGACGTGTGAAATTACATATATACCCCTGCCTTGTCCTTTGTATATTCTGGCATCATCCTATCTACAGTGTCCGTCGAAACTTCAAGAGACACGGTTGTGCCAGTACTTCTCGCGATTTCTGGGTGCACTAGAAACCTAAGGCGCGGCAACGGGTGCACTAGAAACCTAAGGCGCGGCGTTGCCGCGCCTACCATGAGCGTGCCAATAGTGGTCCTTTTTATCGGTTAGCTCGATGTGGAACAAATTATTGAATTATTTAGATGTAGTGGGTGTTTAGTATTTTCTCCTTTTATATATATGAATGTTTGTGTGTTTTGTATTTTTCTTTGAAATGTAAGGATATTAAGTCTTCTGCATTTTTCTTTAAAATTTCGGGATATTAATTATATGGCTTTGGCAAGAGGAATATGGTAATATAATATTTTTTAATAATGTACGATTTTTTTTGGCTCGAGACTCCATCAATTTGGCCATTTGTTTGTAGAAATAGAATTCTTTGAAGGATTATATCTTTAAAGTGATGTGTGTATTTGTTAATGCTATTCAGAGGACCCTAATGATTTTGAGCGTAAAGTTGCAATGAAGATTTTTTTTTTTTTAAAAAAAAAATATGTATCATCATTATTGAAAGTTATTTAATTTATCGATTAGTTGCAATCCCTATGAAAATAAATTATTAGGATTCTTCTTGTTTTTCTGCATTATCATTAGTTTTTGTACGTATGAAATTTTTAGCCTTAGTTGGAATTGATAGGACCCTAATGATTTTGAGCGTAGAGTTGCAACGGAGGCTTTTTTTTAGAAAATAAAAAATATGTATCGTCATTGTTGAATCTGATTAATTAGTAATATTTTTTTATGTAAGTTTTATTATTTAATCGATTAGTTGCAATCTCTATGAAAATAAATTATTAGGATTCTTCTTTTTTTTTTTTTTTCTGCATTATCATTAGCTTTTCTACTTACAAAATTTTTAGTCTAGGTTGAAATTGATAGGATCAATATTTTTTTTTTTTTTAAAAAGTATGTGAACAGCATAGTAACTTTACTATTTTATCGATTATTTGCAATCCCTATAAAAATAAAATATGATTGATTCTTTTTTTTTTTTTTTATTATTATTAGCTTTTGTAAAACGATTTTTCTATATTATTATTAGCTTTTGTAGGTATGAAATTTTTTAGCCTAGGGTGCAAAAGGATTTGAATATGTAGGGTTTTATTTTAAAATTTTTGGAAAAATTATGGGGCTTATTTTAATCTTCTGTGTACGTTTTTCTTGTGCGTATAGCAATTTCAGCATAAACAGTAAAAGCTGGCGATGTACAGTATATGAACAGTGTATAAATAGTGATAAACAGTGTTTATGAAAGCGATTTTTCTTGCAATTTGAGCCATCCGATCGAGATCTGACGGCCGAGCTTTTGCAGGCGACGTGGCCAGCTCCGTTGCCCGAGAATCCCAGGAGCTTTCGATATGTAGAGATGGATGACCCAAAAGCTGCCTGGGCCCGGATGGATGGATGGATCGGTGGTTGCATGCGATTTTTCTAATTACTGCTGGTCCCACAAAAAGCTGATTTCCACTCTCTTTTAATGCAGGATCACATCCTTTACTTGATAACATTTGAATTCTAAAATCACATCTCTACCTATCTAAACCTGAGCCAAGCTCAGGCATCTCATAAGGCCACGTCACGGGCCACTCCCGGCCGTCGGATCGGACGGCCGGACGGCCCAGATCGTGCGGGCTATTTTGCAAAAAAGCCCTCCAACTTTATACGAATCAACCCGCAGTCCACCTCCCTCTCTCATATATTCTTGCAAAAAAGCCCTCCAACTCTTCAAAAATGAACCCGCGGTCCAGCCGCTTCTCAGGCCACGTTATGGGCCTCGGCCCGCATCGTCGCTCGGCGTTGGGCCGAATTGGGCCCGATGGCTTTTTCCATTTTCCAGCGGATTTATTATTTATCTAAACAGGCTGAAATATTGTAAAAATCATAACAAATCAAATAAAATTCAGAAAAATACCAAACCAAGTTTGTTGAGCTCTACACAACTAACACTACATTCTAAATACATAGTATCACATATTTTTATGGAATTTAATTTGTATAAATATAAATCTATCGTACAATACCCATATTATTATATCAAAAATACTCATAAAATGCTCTTCCCTCTTAATAAAAAAATATAATAGTTCTATTTCAGCACTTAGGATAATATATTATATCCTTAAATTTTAAATAAAAATAAAAAACCACAAATAATAATAAACAAAAAGAGAAGATAGTTAAAAGTCACTGCATCTAAATATAGACGGCGGGCTCCCCCGCGTATTATACTAATGCTCCTCTCTCTTAATAAAAAACATAATAGTTTTATTTCAACACCTAGGATAATATATTATATCCTTAAATTTTGAAGAAAAATAGGAAAACAACAAATAATAATATACAAAAAGAGAAAATAGTTAAAAATCACTGCATCTAAATAGTATATAAACAAACTAAACAATACGAATAAGTAATATAAACTGGCTGCTCACCTTATGTCATACTGTAGACTAAATAACTGGTCCACTCCACGAGGTGCGCGGCAAAGCCGCGCGTTTTTCTAGTACGTTTTAGGACGGAGGAAGTATAAAATTGCAATTACATTTTGAAGTGCTTGCAAGATCAGTATATGTACCTATAGCTAGGCTTGGACATGTGATGTGAGAGCTCGATCGATTGTGTGGCATGTTGCTTTGCTCGAAGTAATAAATTGCAGAGTCAAGGTTTCAATGGAGATCAGTTTCTTAATAAAGAAAAAAAAATGAACTGTGATTTGCCTGTGGGTTTGTTTAATTTGGCCGCCGTTTGTTTGGGTACGGTACGTCTCGGACAACACGAGACGCTATCCTAATCCGATCACCTCAGATCAGCGACTTCGACTTGGAATCTGTGTTCGCGTCGTGATGCGGTGCTACACGCAGCCTCCCATATATATGCATATGCTTATATTTATTCACGAAAGAAAACAAAGCTCTCTACATCGGCTCCAAAAGAAGCGCAAGGAAGATTAAAAAGAAGCACATATAGGAGAGTACGTACTACTACGTACGACCAACACACAAAACTATACTTACTACTGTATGTACCACATGTCGGCGGTGTTCCGATCCGCTGCTCGCCGCGCGCTCCGGCCAACGACGACGACGACGACATTCCGGCGCACCCTCGTCGCCAACAACGAGCAGCAGCCGTTCTCTCCGATGGAGATCATCACCCCGCCGCGCCGCCACTTCAGCGGCGGCGGTGGCGACGGCGGCGTCGACATGGAGGAGGTAATAATTAACGCGCGCGCGTTGGTGCCGTCGCCATCGTATTCTCTCGACCAGTCGGCCGGCCTCTCGATCGAGCTTCTTTAATTATTTAATCATTAATTACCGATCGATCTAGAGTTGCCTAAATTACATACTACAATTTACTTTTGGCATATATGAACTATATATCCGTCATCGTTTGAAACATGCAGTTTTGGTAGGCACGCACATAAGTATTTGGTTTGCTTGCCTAGTGAGTACTCTCCCTGCCAAGAGAAAAAAATATAATTCTTTCAAACATGCAGTTTGACTAAGTTTATACCAAAAAGTAAATATTTAATATAGTTAGATTAGTCCAGCATTATATTTTCATAGTACACCAACTTCGTGTCATACATATATATTGATATTATTTTCTAGTCAAACTTTAGGTTTTTGACTAATGAGAAACTAGAATTACATCTTTTTTCAGATAGAGGTAGTAATAGTGTTAAGTCTAGAAGATAGTTGTATCTTATACTAGTACTAATAAGTCCAACTGCCTCAAGTTTGACCAAATTTTTACGGTAAAAGGTGTCAATATTCCTAAGATTGAGTAAGAATAGTTACATAGATTCATGATAAAACATATCTTTATATATATAGTATACATATTCGGTGCCACATGAATATTAATATTTTTATATAATAATGAAATTGGTCAAATTTCACATAACTTGGATAGAGGTAATTAAAACTAGATTTGTATTCTTTTAAGGACATGGTAATATAATATGTGCTAGTGGTACTTATGACGTGATGCACAAAATCCTATAAATAAAGATGAAAAAAAAAAAAAGAAAGAACTTTCATGATTCTACAAAGATGTTTTTTAGAACCGGACCCGGATCCTAATGGAAATCTCTCCGCTCTTGTTTAGGAACAAAGTATTTTTTGAAGTTTTATAATAAAGTTGATTCTAAAAAAAAGTTTTATAATAAAGTTACCATAGTGTTTTCTTAAATAATAGAATAAGTTTAAGATTATCATAGAGTTTTTTGAAGTTCTTATTAATGAAGTTTTAATAAAATTATCATAGTTTGAATAAAACTTCAAAAATACTATGATAATTTTATCATAAATCTTCAAAAACAGTACTTTTGACAATGGTACTTGTTTTGTGCTTTGATTTTATTTAAGAGAGACATGATGTAAGGTGTTTGGCTGGAGCCTTGCACTTTTGGAAACTAGTACTGCATTGTTTTTTGTTAGTTTTAAAAACTTAACTCTAGACCTCTTTTTTCTGATTTTATACAATTACAGTTTCTTAATCAATCACACCAATGCCGCAGTTTTTTTTTTATTTATAATATATGACTACAATATCCAACAGGGCCTTAATAGCATACCTGCCAAAAAAGCCCCTGCCAAAGGAGATTTTAGATTTGGTAAAGAGAAAAAAAAAGAGGAGCAGGCAGCACGCCACGTCTTCATGACAGTCGACGAAGTAAGCAGTGTCTTTGACAGACGTAACCTTTTGCTGCGACGACTGGTCGAAGAGAAGCTGAAGTATGACGGGTACGTTATGTTTATATATATATATTATTAGAAAAAAGTCTAGATCACTCTCTAAATTATGAGGGGTGGAACACTTAACCCCTTCAACTATAAAACTGGGTATTCTATCCCTGAATTTTTCAAACCGGTTAAATAACCCCCTAGGATGTTTTTGAACGATTTTGAACGATGGTTTTTGCTACAGTAGAGTGGTTTTGTCTTTTTTTCTTTTTTATTTATTTTGGTTGAATTTTTAAAAAATTATAGTAAATCATAGAAAAATCATAAAATAGAAAATCTCATTTTATTGGACTCCACATGAGTAGGTCTACATAGTGAGCATATAATATGTTATTTTTTTATACAAATTTTTTTGTTGTAACTTTAGATCTATGATTTTCTATAATTAATTGAAAATAATTCATAGTCGTAGTTTTTAAGGTCCAATTATAGTGAAATTTTTTATGGTAGGCTAATTAGTATATGCTTGATCTCTAGTAAAAATTTCATAGTCATTGGACCATGTATAACTTAGTTATAAATTTATTTATATTTAATAAGTATAAACATAAATAAATTTATAACTAAGTTATACATGATTCAATGAGTATGAAATTTTTACTAGAGATCAAGCATACAATAATTAGCCTACCATAAAAAATTCACCACAATTGAAAAACTACGGATATAAATTATTCTAATTAATTATAGAAAATCATAGATCTAAAATTACAGCAATAAATTATACTTAAAAATAACATATTATATGCTCACTATATGGATATACTCATGTGGAGTCCAACAAAATTAGATTTTCTATTTTATGATTTTTCTAAGATTTACTATGATTTTTCAAAGATTCAAATCGAAATAAATAAAAAAAGATAAAGATAAAACCACACTACTGTAGCAAAACCACCATTCAAAACTGCCCTAGGGGGTTATTTAACCGGTTTGAAAAGTTCAGAGGGTAGAATACCCGGTTTTATAGTTGAGAGGGTTAAGTGTTCCACCCATTATAGCTCGAGAGGGTGATGTAGACTTTTTCCTATATTACTACATGTTTTTTATACCGTTTTTGTTAAGCATGTTTCTATATTGCGCAATATTGTATTGATCACGGTGGTTTAATTTGTTTCTAGATTAAAACGAGTGTTGGTGCGTGTACCCATCTACGTTGGCATTGGCATTTGCGTGAAGAGATATTTTTCAGGTGAAGGTGAAGAGGCCGCCACGAATAATATGACAGAGAGCGATTAAACCAGGCGAGATTTGAATAATATTTGCTGTTTTGGCCCTACTGAGGAATTGCTTTCTGTAAGAGCCCAAAAATTTGTTAGCATTGGGTGCATGGTGGAAATATGTGCATCATCTTAGCATCTATGGAAATTTTGAGCTTGGTTTAAATTTTCGCATGGTGTTTACTGTAAAAACTTCGGATTTGACCCTAATATATAGCACAAGTGTTTGGGAAATTACATGATAATAATAAAGATACAAATTTCCAAACCATGATGATTTCAGATGATGTTTCATGGAATATCCCTTTGCATGACTTTTTCTCTGCTGCTAGTTAATTACCTAAGTTTATGTAGCTAGTCAGGTAACAACTAGTTTGTAAGCTTGGCTAACATATGAGCTAACATGTAAGCCCCAGTTTGGATGGGCTATGCTAATTTTTGATAATTTTAGCTTGCTAACAATGAGATTTTGGTGTCCGAACAGGCTCTTACCCTCAAAATGTGCAATCAGAAACCCTCAAAATTCAGTCATCAGTATTAGTTTTGACCATTGAAAACCTAATGTGGAGGCACATGTGCATTTATTCTCAAGCCAGGCGTAAATAGTTTTCTCGAAAACGCAAAAGATTTGCGCATCATAGCATTTAAGAAAAGAGTTTTGGTACAAAGTTCAAATAGCGCTTGAGGATTACATGTTGTATAAGAAGCTCTCTCCCCTAAGCGCCAACCGCCAAGCCTAGAAGCTATTACTCGCGAAATAAACAACGTAGAATGGCTGCCCCTGCCTCGAGGCCGCTTAGGCGCGCGAGCCCCCCGCGTCGCCTCGGCCGTGTTGTTCTGGGCGGGTCGGTGAAGAGCACCCTCATGGCCTCGGCGTGTGATGCGGATGGTTTTCCTTTTTTTTTAAAGAGTTCGGGCCAGTTTTGGCCTTTGGAGTGTGTCTGGATCTAGTTTGGGCTGAATTACTGGGGATTAGCCGAACGTACCTCTGGTGTAATAAGTGGGGAATAAGTGGAGACAAAAAGGAAAGGAAACGCCCGTCAGCGTGAATGGGCTGGGCCTGATATTCAATTATTCATGGCACTGGGAGCGAGAGCGACACAATGAAGCCCATCGAGATGTGTGTGCCACCCCCATTCTCATAAAAAAAATCAGGCCAAAAAGCCTAGAGGCACAACATAAGTGCATTGCCAACAAATCTCTTCGTTTTCCTAAAGAAAAACCCCAAACAAATCGCAAATGTTTTGTAAAATATTTTAGCCAAACACGACTTTGTTTGCGCGATATAAAAATAAAAAAATTCTAACAAATCATTTGAACAATTTTCTAGCTTTAAATTATTTGAGGTGAATCTCCAACGAGATGTCATGTCCTTTGCAAGCCATATCAAACATCTAGGAAGGGTGGGAGCCGATGTCGTTTAGCGCTAATGTTTGATCCAATCCTTGTCCAAAACATCAATTAATATGAGTATGGAGTAGAACACACCATCCTAGACGGACGTGTTGGCCGTCATGGCATCGTCACATCTTTCCGTTCCCTTTCTTCCATGTATGCGGCGCCCGGTCAACGTGTAGCCCTGCTTGCTCCTGTCACCGTCACCCCGTGCACTGCAATTAGACGGACGTGCGGTGGTGAGGGTGGGCGTCGCGTCATCGGGATTTTAGGATTTGTAGTATATATTTTCATAAAATATATAATTATATTGCACTATTTTTCTATGTAAAAATATTTGATAATTTTTTTGAACTTCTATTTTTAGATATGAAATAATATTTTTTCCCCTTCCAACCACGCCGCGAGTCGTTGGCCGCCTAGCCCAACTAGTATCGGGCCATAGGAAAGCCCATTCACGTGCCCGAGCCGCACCCGAGTGGAGAGGAGAGAGGAGAGAGGAGAGAGGGTGAGCGCGAAACCCTAGGTCTTCGCCGATGACCGCCTCCGCGCTGGCGCGGCGCTTCGGTGATCCGCTTCTGGCGCACGAGGCTGCCGCCGCCCTCGGCCCCGCCGCCACCACGACCACGCCGCGCTCCTCTTCAGCGAGGTGCCCGATGGAGGTGGCGATCGCTGCATTCCGAGCAGGTGTTGGCGGGCACTGCCTCGGGCGGCTTCTCGCGCCGCCGTGCTGCCTCCACGGACCGCGCCACCCGCTTCGCTGCTACGGAGACGGGCGCCTCACACCGCATCGGCCCGCTCATCGACCGCGGCGACCGACCTCACCGACCCATTCGCTCACGCGGCGGCTACGGTGACCGACCTCTGCATACCACCTGCACCAGCAGGAGCCCCTGAGGTGAGTACGACGTCCTGGTTCTCTTTCTCTAATAAGGCTTTGGCTGTACAACCTGGTGGAAACTGGTAACCAGTTGCATTTTTAGATCAAAGACATTCGCTCGGCTTTATTGAAAGCTTACCGAACACCCATGATCCGCCACTGGGGATACCAGTTTTACAGTAAAGCACAGGCAGACTAGGATCATAATCGCTAATCTGAAGACTACTGCTACACTATCTCACGAACGAACTCGAGCACACCTCAAAAGGTTTGTGTTCATTACAAAAGAGAACTACCCAGACAGGGAACCTCTACTTCTACCCAGATACTGCGGCTTCAACGTCGATCTCCAAAAGCCTTCCTTCACGTCGTCAAGCTACATTCATCGACATCAGGTTCAGCCCTTCTTCCGCCGTCGGTCGAAACTTCTGCTTCATCATCGGCACCCAGGATTTGAGCAGCGTTATGGTCTTGAACACAATTGCTCCTGGAGACGCCAGCACTTTCTTGTTGAAGATTGCATCATTCCTGGTCTTCCAAATGGTCCACAGCGCCCCTGCACAGATGAAAAGAATTACCTTCTTGTTTTGCCCTTTATATCCTTCAACGATTTCAGAAAAGAACTCATTGCAACTTATTGGGGATTTATTCCACTGAAAAACATCTCTAAGGAAAGCCCACAGGAAGACTGCTAGCGGGCATTGAAATAAGATATGGTCAGTTGTTTCAGGTTTATCACAAGACAGACAGTTCTCCGGCCCTTTCCACTTTTTCTTCTTTAACTGGACGCCTGATTGAATTCTGTCGCGCGCAGCCATCCAGATAAAGATTTTCACTTTGAGTGGTATATTGCATTTCCATATCACCATCATCTTTTCATCCCTGCCATCCCCTGATTTTAACAGCTTATAGAGTGATTTTGTTGAGTACTTTTTTGAGGACTCCAAAGCCCAAGATATTACATCTCTTCCTTCTGAAAGTATGACATTTTCCAACATGTTTTGCAGCTGATCCCACTCTGTTAGGAGATTGCCATTAAGTTGCCTTCTAAATTGGATTGACCAACTTCCACCTGAGAACACCTTGGCTACCTCTATATCTGGATGAACTGAGATTTGAAATAATCTACCAAACTTTTCCTTTAGAGGGCAATTCCCTAACTAGGTGTCATGCCAAAACCTTGTTAATTCCCCACTTCTGATTTCAATCATTCTCCCTTTTTGGTATGAGCTCCTTAAATCCAACAGTGACCTCCAAAATTGGGACCCTTTTCTACTCTTTACCTGAAATATGCTCTGATCACCCAGATATTTTTTTTCTCAGAAGCAAACAGCAGAGACTATTATCATTCCTTTCCAATCTATCAATCCATTTCACCAACAAACAAGTGTTCATAACTCTCACATCTGTAAATCCCAGACCTCCAAACTCCTTTGGTTTGTTTAGTGCTTCCCATTTAATCATATGATATTTTCTTTTTTTATTTGTTCCCTGCCAAAAGAATCTCCGATCTGATTGTGTCCAGAGCTTGGAAATTACCTTCATAAAGCTGATACACACCCATGGTGTAAAGTGGGATACTAGAAAGGCATGATTCAATCAAAGTGGACTTGCCCCCTGATGATAAATAGTCACATTGCCAGGTACCTAATCTTCTCTCGACCTTGTCACTCACATATTTCAATTGGGCCTTCGATATTTTGCTATCACTAACCGAAATACCCAGATATCTCATAGGAAAAGTGCCTATTTTGCAATTGAGTATCTCTTGCACTGATTGCTGTTCTTCTAGCTCCAATCCCACCATGAAGACTTCACTTTTTTCGTAATTTATCTTCATCCCAGACATGGCTTCGTAGCATGACAGAATTGGTTTTATATTCTGCAGATTTTCCTCACTGTATGCCAGAAAAATGACCGTATCATCCGCATACTGTAGGTGAGTTAAACCTCCATCTAGCAGGTGAGGGACAAGACCCTTGATTATACCAGCTTCTTTAGCTTTAGACAACATGGCATCCAGAGCATCTGCTACTAAATTGAACAAGAGAGGGGATAGGGGATCTCCCTGCCTGAGACCCTTGTAGCTTCTAAAATAGATACCTCTTTCTCCATTAATATCTATACAAACTCTACCCCCCTGCACAGCCTGATTGATCCACTGAATCCACTTTTCTGAAAATCCTTTTCTTGCTAACACCTCTGCCAAGAATCTCCAACTGACTTTATCATATGCTTTCTCAAAATCTAGCTTCAAAATAATTCCAGCTGACTTGGATTGTCTTAAGTCATGTAAAACTTCCTGGATGATTACCACTCCTTCGGTAACCAGTTGCATCGAACCTGTTTGCTTAATCCTCCCTAAATTAACACTGTCCAGGGATGGAACCTCGGCACCCTGCCAGCACCAGCACCTCGCGCACCAAAGGTGAGTACGACATTGTAGTTCTCTTCTGCATATATGTTTGGTAAAAATTGTTTTGGAAGTTTTGATTCCCTGATTCCGATTGGAACTTGTGATTTCCTGATTCCGATACAGGGGCTATTGGTGAGGACCTTCCTTCCAACCGGCTCTCGCCTTTTCTCCTCATCAGCGATGGGTGCAGCAACCCCAACCCCGCCTCTGCCACACGCAGCACCACCCAGTCCAAGTGTAAGTTCATTTTCAATCTTCTCCCTCTTTGCTGCATGTATGTAAACCCTTCTCTCCCACACCTAAGTTTTTAGTTGTTATATTGGATTTACACCCAATGAGCTGTAAGGTGGGGGGGGTGGGGGGTGGGTGGAGGGACGAATGATATCTACTTTTCGCTTGCAAGTTGTTGCAACTTCTGGCCCCTTTTTGCATTGTATCAAACCTGTTTGTTATCTATAAAAAACAGAGGTTAATCCTCCCTAAATTAATACTGTCAAACAGAGGTGGAAACTCTGCGTACCACCACCAGCAGCAGAAGCACCGAAGGTGAGTATGACATTGTAGTTCTCTTCTGCATATATGTTTGGTAACAATTGTTTTGGAAGTTGTGATTCCCCCATTCCGATACAGGGGCCATCAATGAAGACCTCCCTTCCTGCTGGCTCTCGCCTGTTTTCCTCATCTGCAGTGGGCACAGAGATCCCAACACCGCCTCTACCTCCGGCATCTGTGGTAGGCTCATTTTCAATCATCTCCCTCTTTGCTGCATGTAAACCATTATTTCCCACACCTAAGTTTGTAGTTGTTACAAATTTATATTCGATTTACACCCAATGAGGGACGAGGGATATCTAATTTTCGCTTGCAAGTGGTTGCAACTTCTGGCCCCTTTTTGCACTGCGGTATGTTATGATTACGTCCAACCATCCAAGTAAACACCACCTGCACTACGTGGCATTGTTTAGCAAGATCTGTCAAAGTGTTTGGTTGACGAAACTGTAACGTGATTTGATTATGGACACAACATATCCCTTTACTGGTTGTTTGTTTCAGCCCTCCCGTAATCAAGTCCCATCGTTATCACTTATCAGATACTGGCCCATACAAAGCTATTACCGCCCTCTCCCCAGCGTAATTGAGATCAAGACCGTCTCCCATCAACCCTGCACCCTGTGGCTCTGCCTAGCTGGTGGCATTGACCTTGCGCCCTGCGACATCTGTGCCCATGGGAAGCCATCGATGTCTTCTAGAATCTCTAGACCATCAGATAATTGACAGTGCTGACTACTCCCATCTCAGTGTTCTCTCTAGATATTGCTTCCAACTCTCCCGACCGTTAAGTGAAACAAACAAAGTCTGTTCTGTTTTTCTGATGCTTTGTGGTAACGTTACCAGTGTTCTATTTACGTTTGTGTTCATGTTTGTGTTACCATGCCTTATGCTTATCTTTCTAGTTGTAATATTAACTTACTCTAATTAACCTCTTCCTCCGTTCCAAATTATAAAACCTTTTGACTTTTCTAACTACATTGTTTTGATTATGTATCTATACATAGTAGTAATATTAACTAACTCTAATTAACCTCTACTTCCTCCTGTTTGGTTAACTCTTAAAAGCAACTGTGCTGCAGCTGCTGCAGCCTCAATTTCTCTCACAATTTGCTGTATATAAGAAGCAGCAGTGGGCTGTAAAGTATTGATTGTATATCTAAGTGCATAGCAAAAGCTATGTATCTAGAAATGCCAAAACATCTTATAATTTGAAATGGAGAGAGTAATATTTTATGTGTTTGTTATGTTTACAGACCGTCTCATATCTAATTGATCTGCTCAATGGATTGTGCTAAGTCCCAATGAAGAACTCAGGTTTAGGAAGGCATTCAATGAGAAATTTGACACTTTGAAGGTTTTATTCAAAACTAGATTGCATATTGTAAAATAGTTTACAGAATCAAAATTATGAATGTTTTTTGTCCTTTTATATTTTTTATAGGTTGCAGACATCTTCTGTTATCTGGAGAAAGAGAGTTACACAATTGAAGAATACTGTCTTTTACTAAAGATGATTTACTCCAAGCTTGGGGATAACCGGGACCTTGTAGAGCTGCTGCTCCAAGAGGTATTTGTGAAATATTAAACTGAACCCACACTGGTTAATACAGATCTGTATATGTATAGCTCGTTTTGTTGACTTGGCTTTTGTAAACTTTTAGGCTATACCTCTATCCGCTTCGCACGATGAGGTTACCAAGTTTCCTATTCTTGTAAGGATGGAAACTAAGGTAGATATCCTGACTAAGAAGTTTGATGAAGGGCACGCTGAGGTGCTTAAGTGTGTCAAGGTATCCAACAAAGGCGAATGGGGGTCTGTTGAGATCTTTGGGAGAAAGCTGTAAGATTTCAACTGCTCTGTTCTTTTCCATTTGATTTTACAGTAATTTTACTATTGTGTTAACACACACAAATATGTTTACAGTGATCTTACGAAGCTGGAGTACCTTAAGAAGCTCATCGATATCCTGACTGGATATTGACGGGCATCTCATCATAAGGAGGCAGAGCTTACTGAAGTTTTTTTCCCCCTGTCTTGGCAAGTTACAAGTGTAAAACTATGGTTGGAAGCCTGATATTTTCTCTAAAACCAGTGTAAATGAGAGGATCTATGTAAAATGTTTTTTTTCAAGCAGTAGGGTATATCAAGCTGCCAAATCCTTTTCCAAGGTATAACATGTGCAGAGTCAATGGATTGCTATGGGACAGATAGGTCTGATCTTCGTTTGATTTGGAGCTAAAAGATGTGAGGACTTGTGATCTTTCTGAAGACATTTCAAATTGTGGTTTTAGTGTGATTTGATCAGTTAACTTTAGCACTGCTTGTACTGGACCTCTTTTTTTTGGTTAATAGCATGTTATTTTGATCTTATGCAGCTTTTGTCGTGCAGCATCCAGCATATGTTGAACTTATGCTAAGAATTCCTTCCCTTGTTTATTGCATTGGTCACAAAATTGATCCCCTCACTTATTCTGTCAAATGGTATTTGTGGGCAGTAACTTCAAGGTTTCCGTTTATGCGTTGGAAAATGAGGTGTAATATAATAAAGGCATTACGTGTTCTGGGTTGTGCCCCAGTGTTTTCAAACACTAACCTGAAAAAAAACTGTTTACAATGAAGCTTCCAAATCTGGAGCCAAGAGCCAGAATTTCCTCAAATTTTATGGAGAATGGTAAAATTACAGAAGTCTTTACTCTTCTCTTATCCTATGTTTGCATAGATAGTGGCAGACCCAGCGTAACATATCTGAGGCAGGGCGGTGACTACAATTTTTTAGCTAAACAACGATAGCAAAAAGTCGTACAACAGAAAAAAAAAAGGAGTCAAAATGTTGCCTTCTAATTGAGGAATAATCAATAATACATATTTCAATAGAAAATGGTACTAAACATGAAAAATTTAATAAGAATTTTCTGCATAATCATTGAATCAAATTGACTAGTCAGTAATACCACTGAACCAGTTGTACCATTTTTTATTATTTATATTCTCTATACAATAATAAACCAATGGAAATATTGTTTTTCTTTTTGCACTGTCATACGAGCTTTTTAGGTGTGAAACTTTTACCCCTAGTGTGGAACTGGCATGTGTGGATTGATATGATTAATTTGATATAGTTTTCTAGGATTATTGTAAACAGGAACTCTCTAGAAAAAAAAAAAATGGCTTCAGTTTTGCTAAATGAATTTATCCTGGAAAACATAAAGCATGCAACATGTGATTTACCACTGTTCTGTAACTATAGTTAATTGTTCTAAAAAAAATCGTTTCACCATTTTTGGGGTTTTCTAGGGTTTATACAATTTTGAAGTATCATCCATTCTGATCAATTTAATGAAAAATAAGAAAGGTAATAAGCACTTTGCATTGTGAACTTTCGAACTATTTCCATATCAATCCAGCCCTTCTCTGCTTTCTGTATCTCTAGTAATTTCTCGACTGGAACCCTCCCTTGTTACCCAGTACTTTGATGTCACTTCGATTTAGAGGTTTTGCTGGAGTAGATGTAAATAAATAAAGTAAAAATATAAGGCCGGCCTCTAATTTAAGGGCTTAGGTTAGAGTTGCTTTTTTATTTTTTTTTGCGAAATAGAGTTGCTTTTTTAGAGACCAGAGAAAAAGGAAGAAACACATGAAGCTCTATATTTTCTTTCCAAATGAAGTCGTTTCTTTTTTTTTAAAAAAAAAAGCCAGGACCTCCTAAGTAAAGTCGGATTAGGTCTCTTGAACACGATATGTTATTGGATTATAAGAATATATATATATATGCTGATCCGACTTCAATCGCTGATGGAGTTGGATCCGTGTGCGGTTTTGTGGCACGATATATATCCGGTGCATTATTATATATTGTCGACGAACGCAAAGCTTCTACGTCGATCGGCTCCAAAAAGCACAAGGAAGTATATACGTACGGATAGGACGACGAACAGCACAAAAAAAAAAAAGCTGTATATATAGCATGTCGGCAGCGGCGGAGCTCCGATTTGCTGCCTGCCGTGCGCGCCGGCCAACGGCGAGATTCCGGCGCATCCTCGACGGCAACAAGGAGCAGCCGTTTTCCCCGAGGGAGACGACCATAATCACCCCGCGCCGCCACTACAGCAGCGGCGTCAACACAACGGAGGAGGTAATTAATTCTTTACATCCGTACTCGATCTTCGGCTTAATTCTTTACCGATCCAATCCGAAGTTACACAACACAATATTTAGAAGTATTAATCATCATTTTTCTGAACAGTAGATTTTGTTGGTTAAAAATAGTTGCGTCGTCGTTCAAAGGGCACTCACGCACATACATAATTTTTTTTTTTTATTTTTAATAATAATAAGATATTTCTTGTGTTTTAAATTATGAGTTGTTTTGATGTTGTTTTTGTTCATCCATTTTGCTGTGTTTCTAGAGATAATCTATAACCTATATTTAGGATATACAAAAATAAATGTATTAAGAAAAATTAAAGTGATTTATAATTTATAACAGAGAGAGAGAGAGAGTAAATGTTTGTTAACCCTACGTATGGCCGGTCCTGGAAAAAAAGTACTTCTCTATCCTGCAATGACAAAGCTGCTTCATGTTCGTACAGAGACAGGCAAAGGAGTTGGCAGCAGTATGCCGCATCAACATGAAACTCGACAAAGCAAACAATGCATTTGATACGCATAACCTTTTGGTAAAACATCTGGTACAAGAGAAGATCAAGTATGACAGGTATGCAATTAAGTATATATACAGGTCGTCGTTTATTTGTATTTTCAAATTATCGTGTATATCACTATATCTTCATTTTAAATTATAGGACATTTCACTATATATTATTGTCTATCTAGATAGACATAGTGTTTATCTTGATGCATAGTAATTAAAAACTACGTATCCAAAAAAAAAAAAAAACGACTTGTAATTTTAAACATCAGTATTTGCATACTCTGCTGCCATGGAGTCGACTCCTCTTTCAATTTACACTGATCATATATATGTTTGCATTGTCTTTTGATTTCTCTTCTCTAGATTAAAACGAGTGTTGGTGCGTGTACCTATCTACGTGGGCATTGCCTTTTGCGTGAAGCAATATTTTTCTGGTGGGAGTGATGAAGAGGCCAAGAAGATGACTGGGAGCCATTAGACGTCCCTGTGTTTAATTTGAGAGTGCATCTAGCTATACCGGTGAAGACAAAGCTTAAAGACTGTATCTAGAGAGCATTGTACTGATGGCCACATATTTGCGCTGGTTGTTCTTGCCCAAGCGAGATTTGAATACTTGTAGTTTGCGCTTCACCGAGGAAAATATTCTGTGCTTTTTACCCATAATATAAAATGATTGCATGGCATGAATCATCTTTAGCATCCATGAAAGTTTTAAGCTTGCTTTTTGTATTTAATTTTAAATTTAAACATTATTTTAGCATGTGTTTGTGAAGGAACACTGGATTTAGGCTTGTTTGGATTTCCACCTCTAAACTTTACGTAGAGCTCTAAAACTTCCAAAAAGTGCTCTAAAGTTAGCTCTAAACTTTAGTCCACCTCATATTAGAGCTTTGGAACTCAAAAATTGAGCTAAAGTGCTCTAAATATTCTATAACTCTGAAGTTTAGAGAAGGAGATCCATACAGGCCCTTAATGAAGGGCAAATCTAGCAAGACTGGGGTCAGCATTAAAGAAGCTACTCTGATATGATGTTCTAATATTGGGAAATATGACCGAAGAAGAGCCTAATATGTAGAGGATTAGCTAAAATTTGTCGAGGCCGGCAGACCCAATGATATACTGTAGATCTATCATTGGATTTAACTGCAGCAGTAAATAAATTTCTGGAAAATTATGTTATTAAAATACTAATTTTAAAACTATGATTTTTGGATGATTTTTCATGGATTCTAGAAAATCGTTTTTGGGGCTAAAACAGTTTTAGCCAAAACAGAAAATAATGCCTTGGAAAAAAAAATTATTCCAAAACTAAAATTCATGATGCCAGGTGTCCAATCAGAAAGGGTTTCCCCTTAGTTTGTAGTATCTACATGAAAACTTACAGAATATTTAAATTTAAAAGTTTCTAAATGTTCCTTTGTTCACTTAGGAAAAGTCAGACAGAAATGCAGTTTCTTGTTCTTGGTGAGGTGGTCTACTTTTTTTTTCTGAAAGGAGATTCACTCGGCATTTAAGAACGCCAATAAAGGGTTCATACAAGCTGGGGATACCAGTTTCAAAGAAAAGCAAGATTACAAAATCCCCACCCCTAGGACTAGGAGTGAGGACCTATCGCCGTATTCACTTGTCTGGAGCTGGCTGCTCCTGCTAGCTGGCTTCGGCTGGTTTGGGCTGGATGTACAGTGCCGGCGTGAGAGACCGAACCAGCCGAACCAGCCGATACAAGACCAGCGAACACGCCGATCTGACAGCCAGAACAGATCATGACTAAGCAGAGTTAACAGAAATTACAAGAAAACGATATCTGAACATGAAACTGGACGCTGCTCACTGGAGTGGTCTACGTTCTTGTTCTGGATGTCATCCCAAAGTTTTATTTTTCCCATTTAAAAAAAAGGTTTTATTGTTCTTGACTTTTTTTTGTAGGCCTGGACTCAGTCAGGCCTGTTCGGCTGCAACCGAAAGTTGCTTCTGCTACACCGGAGTCTGTAGGCCTTGACTTTTTTTTGTAGGCCTGGACTCAGTCAGCCTCACAAATCTGTAGCCGCTTTCAGCCACAGCCCAACAGGCCCATGCTTACAGACCTACTAGACATTTTTTTTTTTATCTAAAAGCCCCATCAAACTTTGGGTGCCGTCGTGTGCTTTTCCATCAATGCAGTGCAACATTACCTCTAGTAGGGTCATCTCCCCGTAAAAAAATAGTAGGGTCATCCCAACAGATAATGGGTTGCCTCCAACCTTTTTTTTCCCTTGGGTTAGGTCCAATCCATTTCTTGTTTGGTTGAGAGCGGGGTTAGATTTACGGTAATGATCCCCATCGGGCACGTCCGGCCCCCTGCTGGACATGCGTCCTGCGCACCCGCTCCCGTTAAGCCCGCTCTCGCGGCGGCTGCTCCCTCCTTCTCCCCCCCCGCGGCGACGACGACGCTCCTCCTCCCCCCGCGCCCCCCGCTCCCCCCGGCCAGCTCTCCCCGCGCCCCACCGCGCCATGGCAGCAGCCCACCTCCCGGGCGAGCTCCACCCCCTTCTTTCTCCAACTCCGGTGGGCTGTAGATTGTCCGGCCGCCCGGGGAAGGGAAGACAAGCTGCTGCGCGCAGTGGCGCCACGGTGGCTATGGCGGTGGTGAACACCGGCGGAGCTGCGGAGAACAAGGCCGCCGGGCGCTGCGGGAGAACAGGGGCCGGCGCAGTCCAGGGATGTGCACCGAGCGGCGTGGAGAAGGGCACAGCGGCGTAGGATCCAGCCATGGTCTCTGATACCAGATATTATGGACGTCGATGGGGCTGCGTGGTTGCGAGGGAGTGGCGGCGTCGGCGTGAACAGTACCCACGCTACAGTACCCACGGGTACTGTTCATAGGGTGGCGGCTGCAAGAGAGAGAGCGGAGGCTAGGGTTTTGGGCGCTAGGAACGTCGGCCGCGGGGCTCTGCCCACGGCCGGCAAGAGAGAAGGGATTTCCTTCTAATCTCTTGCTTGATTTGATTGATACATCTCCTCTCCATATATAGGGAGGTTGACTTGACTCCTAAGCAAGGTACTAATTAACTCTAATGGGCTAAGGCCCAATAGGCCCTTGACTCCTCTAACAGTGTGCATCTGGTTTGTGCCAATGAGAAGCCATGGTAGACAAATGAGTTTTGCCTAAAGTTAAGAGAGATACAGTTAAGGGTGGGTGGTAAGGCTTGCCTGCATTTGCTAATGAATAAATTATGTGATACTAGGTAACTACTCTAGCACCTAAATCAGGAGGCAAGTTAGGGATGTACATGCTGCCAGCTAAGCATCTCCAAAAGTTTTTCAACACACTAAAAAAATTGGTTCCTACTAGTTTTTCCATGCTAGGTAAATTGGTGGTTGTGCTCATCATTATTGCACACACATATCTCCCTCCCAGTGCTAGGAAAATGCTTATTAATCGGTTGGAAATGCAATGGGTTTGAAAAGTATCTGGTCTGAAGTTTGTTTTTCCTTTGACCTGATGAGGTCTTCACATGGTAGTTCAGTATTTTCCCGATTCAATTATCTAATGCTCTGTTTTAATGTTTTGGGACTAGTAATAGTTTTGGCTGTCATTTTGGTAAATTGTTCAATAGTACATGACTATTGATTATGCTTAGTGATTTTGCTTCAGTCTTGATAGAGTGTAATCTTCTGCTACTATCAACAACTGGGTACTATTTTGCCTTGTCCATGCAAACCATGATAACGCAGCTTCCATATGAACAACTTAAACTGAACAAAGCCCCTCAAAAAACATTGTACCTAGGCTTTCTGAATCTAAGATAGGAGCAAAGATTCAGGTCAACAAACTTGAACACATCTGTAGATAATCCGTAGTATGCATATTCTTTCTTTTGTTGTGCATATTCTTTCGTTTATAATCTTACTTGTACTCCTGTACGCAAATATTCACTTCTCTGTGGTCAGACATGAGATAATGCACTTGTTGCAGGACTTTGTATGCATAGCATTTGGAAAGATTAATCCCTGCCTGAATCTTAGCCAAAACAGAACACACAGCTTGACTGGAGAGATTAGAGAAAGGGATTTAATCCTCCCAAGGGATTTCAGTGATATGGAAGACCACTCTATCCCTCCCTCTGGAGAAGTTCCCCTTGGGGGATTATATCCCTGCTAAAACCGAACATAGCCTTACCAGGGTGATGACACCAGAATGAAGAACGTACAATCTGAGGCCTCATAGTCAATCCAGACTATTTTAAGTATCTGAAGACAGCTTTAGAATTACTTGATGAGGTTGTCAGTCTTTGGAAGTGTGCTACGCATAAATAGATAAAGGTCCTGGTGAAGAAGGAAAACTGAATGACAAACGAATGATGGGGTAGTGAAAACAAGAGTATCTCCACAAGAGTCCGGTGTCAATGCAGCAACTGAGCTGTCCGCTTTCAACTCCTGAGAAACAATTGCAATTGTTTATTTATATTATGAAGTACAGATTCATTTCGTCTTTATATATTAGTAAAAAAACGTTTTACATTATTTATGGATACAGCTGAAGCTTCTCATACATTTTGTTGTGGCTGGGTTTAAAATTGGATCAGGGAAAATAGATGTGACAACGTCCAAAATACTGTGTGATTAAACACAATGCTCCACTATATATCTCCCTGGTACTGAGATTGGTCCCAAAATTTATGCTGCAATAAACGTGCGTGAGGGTGAGACTAATAGGTTGGGCTTGGGTTTTCAAGAACATTTTGATTTATTTTTCTTCCGTTCCAAGACACAAGCATGTTTGCTAGTAACATAACATTGAAAAATACATGGTTAATTGGAGCATGTCAAGTACTTTTCACCAATGGCACCACGACACACACAAAAGTTTCCATCAATATTAATGCTAAATAAAAAAAGAATATTCAGAGCGTAAGAAACTAGGAATACCTCACATGCTTAAAAAAAAGAAAAAGCTTATTTCCACTGGGGTGGGCTAAAAGTGCAAAGCCCAACTTAGTTGCGCCAACAAGCCCGCCGATATATACCAGGCCATGGGCGTGGTGGCACATTTCCCGTACTTTTAGAAGAAAGAATCCGGAGCCCTCTCAAACTCCCGTCGAGGCGAGCTCTGGTCCGCCGCTCCAATGGCGTCATCGGCGATGCTCCGGTCCGCTCCCCGCTCGCTCCGGCTCCGGCAGTCCCTGGAGCAGCGGCGGTGCCTTGTGGCGAGGCAATTCCTCAGCAGCTCCGTTCCCACAGATGTAAGGAATCTCACTCACTCCATCTTCCTCTTCCTCTTTGTATTAGGGCTCGATTGGTTAGGGTTTGTCACACCATGGGTTGTTGGATTGGGCCCAGAAATTACGGATGTGTGGAATCAACCGTGCACTAATTTAGTTGTATACAATCACCTGAATTGCTTACCTGCTGTCTCAGCTTAAGAAAAGTTGGTTCTTTGGGGGTTTGCTAGAATTCGATTTCACTGATTGTCGATCCTTCTCCTTGGCTGCAGCCCTGATGTATTAAATTAGTTAGTTTTAGGGTTGGTTAGGATTGGGTTTGCCCAGGTCCATTGTAGAGAGAGAGAAACTGGGGCTGGATGGCATGGCCACTGCGGTTTGTATTCTGAAACCGGGGGCAGAGGAGATAGGCCTTAATATGCATTGCAAATTCAGACATGTTTGATGAGCAGTACAAACTGATCAAACGCAAAAGTACATGTAAACTAACTTAAATAAATCCTAGTAGTTGATTCCACTATTCTTAGTGGCACTGGATATCAATTAGATGGCAAACTGACCAATTGAAGTATCATGCAATATAACAAAACAATAAGATGCACACTGCAACATATTACATCAAACAGGCTAGGTATGGGAGAGCATGAAAAACAACGCTACGTACATACTATCTCATATGTGATTTCTGTATGTGCATCAATGAAATTATGGTTGGCAGCTTCTGAGAATATAGATAGATAAAGTTTCATTCTCCTTCCCGGCACAACTAGTCACAGAGGATTCAGACTCAACACAGATTCGAATCGATTGACCACGTCAGCCTTCAATCCGTCTGACTCCGTCTGACGACATGGAACATGGAAGGGAAGGGAACGCAGCGGGAATCAAGAATCAGTTCTTATATACCACGTCCTCGGTCGTGTTGCACCCGACGTCCCGACCCACTCCTTCCCGGCCGTTCCTATGCCGCCGCCTCTCCACCACCGGCTCCGTCGCCGCCACGCGTGGGAACTCGACAAGAGCTCACGCCTCAGAAGGTAGACGCTTCGCCCATCTTGGGTGGCCGCCCCGCCGTGCTCGAATGACGCGATGGCCCCGCGCCGTGATTGTCGGATGATGCGGGGTGTTCAGGTATCTATCATATGGCGCACTCGCAAACTATTGTTCGCCGCTCGCCCATGGCCTGCTGCTGGCTGCTGCAGGTTGAGGAGGCGTGGAGAGGGATGACCAGGTTGGGACTTGGGAACTTCGCTTGAAGAGGCGATAGGCTTAAAACGGCAGACACTACTAGCCACAAGCCACTTTCGGGGAGGAGGCGTGACGAGCAGCCCTTGCCCAACAGGCCGGCACCTGTGCACCAGTCTACTGTGTGTAGTACTGATTCTGCCCCACCGCCCATAATGCTGTAGCTAGTCGGGTTTAATGATCTGTGAAGGCCTATGAAGAAGCAAATCTACATGCATGATTATTCTCCCCTAGATTTTGGTGAATATTTGATAACAGCAAACTGCTTGAGCAATTTAACTTAAACATCAGAAACCTTTAGCTACGATGGAATGCGAGGACGAGAAAGTAGCCGTTTTTCATTGTGAGAATTCCATGGCAACATAAATCAAAATATAAAAAATATCTCTTCTCTCTATATACATAAAAAAATTGAAATATCATCGCCTACTCAGTGATACTATGTTTCGATCCCTGCTCACATGTCTATCGGTGATATCAAGCTAGTCTCAATCTCTGCTCACACATCCACGTCGGATATGAATCATTCTCCACTTGGTGCTCACGTCTCAACGACATACTACTTGGTTTCCATACGAAGTTGGATCCACATATGTCCGCGTCCGACAAAAGTTTATTGGAGCTCCATGTCTGTGCCCATCACAAATCCATCGTCATAGGCCTAGATAAACACTACTGAAAACTTGAAATTCCCTCATGGTGCACTACCGTCAGAAAAAATAAAAATATCGCATGAAAATATATGTATGGTCATAAAAAATAAAAAATATCGCTATGAAATTTCTTATGGTGCAATTACCGTCGGGAAAATAAAAAAAAATACCGTCGGGGCTAGCTCGACAGGGGTAATTCTAGTTTTACCCGACGGTGATCGTGGAATTTCAAGTTTCCAAAGTAGTGAAAAATCCTTGAACCCCGTACAACGCACAAACATATACCTAGTAAGATAAAATATATCCACTGGACACAGGTTCGCGTTGGTTAGTCTCACCGTCAATTTATTGATTTAAAATTGATTGGCCGAACTTATGTTTACAATTGGTTAAAACATATCCACAGTACACAGGTAGGTTCACGTTGGTTAAGCTCGCGGTTAATTTATTAATCTATTTGGCCGAACTTGAGTTAAAATTGGATAATAAAATATCTGACGGGGCCTACCAATCAGGTTCACTTGCTTAATAGTATCAAAAAAATAAAGCATATCAGCAGGACTCACGCTAAACTTGATTAATCACCGATCAGTTTTACCAACTGTCGGTGTTTAGCCACCGATAGCCTGCCACGGGGTTCCCGTAGCAGTTGATTCAGATCTCGGCGAATAACTAGAACTTCGACGGTTCGACGCAAGAGACACACGGTTTATCCCCGGTTCGGGCCCTCGTCGTCGAGTAAAAGCCCTATTCCAGTCGGCCTTGGCCTTTTGCGTTGGATTGATGTCTGATTGTGTATTGTTCGTCTGTTACAAAAGAGGGTGTTCTGACTCCTTTTTATAAGGGGAAAAGAGCCAGAGCTATGGTTTCTAATCCTAGTTAGACTTGTAGGAAGTGTTATGTTTCTATTACAGAAGTTACTTTCTATCTGTCTAACTAGGGTGATCCATCTTCAACTTGGATCCGTCTTTCCTGCTTTGGTCCTGATGGGAGCCGTACTGATGAGTAGCCGTCTACGTCCCGTATCGACAAGCCCCCGAGCATTTCGAAGTTGAACTCGGGAAGCGCCTGGCTTCTGGAGTGATGCTTTGAAGTGGTCAAGCTAAAGATTTCTTTTCCTTCTGTTGTGCGCCGTAGGTGCACTCATTGAGTGTAGCCCCCGAGCCTCTTGCTACTTATTCGTAAGTAGCTGGAGGGTCTTGAGAAAAAACAAAAAGTTGAGGGTGTATGTCTTGTAGCCCCCGAGCCTTCGTTCGAGTTGTTTTTGTTAGGAAAGAAGTCGGACGATGGCTTTTACTTTCCTGAGGCGTAGCCCTCGAGCTTCTCTGAATTCTTCTATACAGATATCCTTTAGCTGCAGCCTCCGACCTTTTTCTGAGTTCTTCTGTGTAGGAAAAGGACAAAGGCTCATCTCTTGGCCTTAGCTGCAGCCCCCGAGCTTTTTCTGGGTTCTTCTGTGTAGAAACGGACGACGGCTCGTGACTTTGCTTTTACTGTCCTTTATGTCTGCTTTTATGGTTGGGCGTTGTCAGCTGGTGGTGTAAAGGTTTTTACTGCGCTTGGATATGCTTGGAATATGCTCCTTTACTGCTTTCTTTACTGTCCTCTTTTATTGTACTTGTCAGTGCTTCTCTGTCTTGGTGAACTTGGTCTATGTACGCCGATCTTGGCCTATAAATTGCTCCTCCTTCTTGGTTGGTATGCTTCTTCTTGTTCTTGTGAAAATGATAGTTTGTGAGGTTGAACAACCCCTGGGCTTGTTTCTTGTTCTTCTAGTATGGTCTTCTTGGTGGGTAGAAGAATTCTTGAGATAGGGATTAGAGGCAGACTAATCCCGGAGTAGCATTGTGATTGGACTCAGTCTGGTAGGTAGAAGAAGTCTTGAGATGCGCCTTATGCTGGGTCATTTTACTCTCTTAGTTCTTCTTTTCTACTCTGCCAGACATATGCTTCGTGTGGGGGAGTTGTCGAGCCGCACAGTCTTCTTGCTGTCCAGTGCAAATCAGCTACCGACCCACGCAGAGCTGGAGCTCACTTGTTCACATGGGGTTTGATCCGACTTGTGGTTGGAGAGGCCCGATGTGATGCTTGGCCAGTCAGTGCTACTTTTGGTGATCTTGGATGCGCAATGTCAGTGTGTCTAGGTTGCTTTGGATCTGCTCGGCCCAGTCTGCTTCAGAGGTAGTCTAGGTCTACAACGGTGACGGTCTTGGATTCTGCGTAGTTGTCTTCTATGACAGAAAGCCACAGGGTTCCTTGTAGAACGTAATTTTCTTCTATGGCCAAATTCTATAGGGTTCCTTATAGCCGTTGCTCTAATGTTCTTTTTGAATTCGATGGGTCTTATAAAACTTGTAACCTTGTATCCTGTATTTTGAAGAATATATGTTCCTGTAGTGATCCGAGTTGTTTTGTCTTGAGTTTCTGGTTGTCTAGCTTCGAGTCGACTTGTTTTTATTTGATGCGGATACTGTCTGTCTTAGAGTAGACTTGTTTTCCCTTCGTGGAGACTTGTTTTGGTTAGTAAGCTGACTGTCTTCCTTCGTGGAGATTTGTTTTTTGTTGATAAGCTGACTGTCTTCCTTCGTGGAGACTTGTTTTCGTTGAAGAGTTGACTATCTTCCTTCGTGGAGACTTGTTCTTGGCCGTCTTCCTTTGTGCCAACTTGTTTTAGTAATTTTGGCAGAGTTACCCTTTCTTTGTAACGACACAGTTTTTTACTGTTGGTGGGTAACAGGATTTAGGACCGTTATCCCGAGATTTGGGGGTTTACTGGGCCTTTTCTGTTACTGCGTTTTGTATCCGTTGGCCTTTTACCGTTGCCTCTTAAGTGGGCCTTAAGACCGGGCTATAAATTAGCTGCGGTGACTGTTCTTCTTCTTCACTTTGCCTTTGCCTCCTGAAACCCTAGCGCCGAGAAAAAATCCCCAAGTCTTGCTCTTGCATTGCTACACTTCCTTTCCTTAGCTCGGCTGTTTAATTCGTTGTATGGGTAGGAAGAAAGTTGCGTCCCAAAAGCCGATAGTTGAGAAGCCTGTTCTTGAAGAGGAGGTCGACAAGCAGCTGAACCCCAAGTTTGCTACCATGAAGGCCATCGCAAAGAACTTCCCTGCCCTGACTACTCAGGAGAGGCATTTGGTCGAGTTGGAGGAGTGGGGGATGATCCAACCTAAGAAAATTTCTGGTTGGGTTGCGCCGGGTGAGCATCGCGTTCCTGTTCCTCGCCCAGGGGAGATTGTTCTTTTTGTTTCTTTTATTCGCGCCGGTCTTTGCCTTCCGGCGTGTTCTTTCCTTCATCGTTTCCTTCGCTATTTCTGCATCTCCCTTCACGATCTTACTCCCAATGGTGTTATTCACCTTTCTGTTTTTGTTCATTTTTGTGAAACTTTCCTTGGAATTCCCCCTTCCTTGAATCTTTTTCGCTATCTCTTTCGTCTCAAGCCGCAGCCCCGCAATGATTCCCTCCACAGCCTTGGTGGATGTGGGATTCAATTTCGGCAGGGGCGTAAGTTGAACCACTTCTTCGAGTACGATCTTGTTGAATCTGTGAAGGATTGGCGTTCCTAGTGGTTTTATGCTGGGAATCTTGATGGGGGTGCTGGTGCTCCATCACTCCAAACCTACTCGGGGGTCCCGCCTGTCTCTAATGATCGGTGGGAGAAGGAGCAACTTACTACTGCCGAGTTGACTCTTCTTCAACCGCTTTTCAATCGGATAAGTTATTTGAAGCAAAATGGCTTGTCTGGTTTTGCCATAGTGGCGAGTTATCTTCGTCGCCGAGTACAGCCTTTGAAGGCGAGGGAGCATTTTGGCTTTGAGTACTCTGGTGCCCAAGATCCTTCACGCATGGTGGCTACGACCGAGTTGTCAAATGGTGAAGTGCTTGCGCGCCTTCAGAAGATTTTGAAGGGAGCGTCGGTGGTTCCCATGATTGGCTTCGAGTACTCGGCCAGCAACCCTCCTCCTGCTGTGAGTTGTATTTTCTTGTTTATATTTATGTCTTCCAAGTATTTTTTGATTAATACTGACTTGTCTTTTGTCCTTTTTTGAAGCTTTTTGGCAGGGATTTTGATGCCGATGCCTCTCTCTATATTGATGGAGAGATTGCTCCTCTTCCGGCTCCTTCGGCTGCTCCTAGTCATAAGGTAATTGAGGGTCGAGTTGTTTTGCCGGGTGTTTCTAAAATGGAGCATGTTCTTCAGTATGTTCCTTATCAGCCGGTGGCCCTCCCTCGAGTTACTCGTATTGGGACGACGAGGCCTGCTGCGGATGATTCTTCTTCCGCTGCGTCCCAGAAGCGGGCGCGTTCTTCTCCTTCTCCCCAGCCTTCAGGTAACCTTCTGATAGGTGAGAGGTTGTTTGATTTTACTTGGCTTGTTCTCTTTTTGGAAAGTAGTCTTGATTCTTTTTCCTTTTGTTAGGTGGTGGTGGTGCTCTTCTTTTTGAAGATGAGGTTGAGGATGTTGATGACTCCCCTCTTCTTCGCCGGTGAGTGTAGTCTTCTTTGTCTTGGCGTGTATACTTTTTGCTCTTTTAATTTTGATTTTGGTTTTCTGTTAGCCCCCGGGCGACTTCTTCTTATTCCCCGATTTTGGGACCCTTGCCGGGTCCTGTTCCTTCATCTGCTGAGTTGTTGATGGATCTGGATCAGGTTATGCCTCCTCCACCAACTCGGCCTCGTATTGCCCTTCGTCGTGCCCCTAAGTAAGTTTTTCTTCTTGCTGACTTCTTTTTCTCCTTCTTGCATCATTTGTCTTTATCTTGTTTTGTTCTTGTAGGTTATCTGCCACTGTCTCTTCTGCTCCGGCTTCTAACTCTGAGAAAACCGTGAGTGTTGGTGTGGTGGGTCAGGTATCTTTGCCTGATCCCCATCCGGCTGTGGAGTCTGCCTTGGTGGTGGCTTCTTCTTCGGCTGCTACGACTTCCTTGTTATCAGTCACACAGGCGGTCGCGACGACTGCTTTAGGGGCAGAGAAGCTGCCTTTTGCTCATCGCCTGACTTCTTCTCCTTCCAGGGTTGGGTGTTCTCCTTCTTTGTCGCCTCCTTATGCTCCTTGGGATTCTGTTCGTGATTTGAGGTTGATGCAGGAACTGGAAGAAGAATTTAACCTGAGTTCTCGCTTGAAGAAGCTTCAGGCTTCATTTAGTTCTTTTGCTGAGGAATTCAAGGTGGGTCGATTTGTTTGTTGATTTTCTGACTTGTTCTTTTTTCCTTATTTTCTTTTCATCTGTATGTAGGAATACGTCAGTGACTCTGACATCTTCTTTGGCTCGTCTGAGTCTCAAAAGAAGTTATTGGATGAGCTGGCTTCTTTACGGCTGGCTCTTGATGAAGAGCGTCAAGGACGCCAATCTTCGGAAGCGGCCTTGAGGGCTCAGGTTGTTGCATCTGAGCAACAGAAGTCGGCTGTGACTGAATCTGAGAAAAATGCTCCTCGAGATCTCCAAGGTACTTGTGTATGCTTTTTTCCTTAGTATAACTTCATTCCTGATTTTTTTTGACTTCCTTCTGTGTTTCTTTTGCAGCTTTGAAGAAAAAGTACTCGAAAGAGACTGAGGCCTTGAAGCTTGAAGTGAGATCCCTTCGCAACGACTCAGAGAAGGTAAAGGAAGATGCTGAGGAGACCTTGGCCAGGGCTCAGTTGATTAGGCATGGTGCTGATCGAGATCTTTTGCAGGCCAAAGCATCAATAGAAGACTTGTCCGCTCATCTGAAGTCTTCCGAAGACAAGTGGTCTGCTCTGCTGAGTTCTGTCCGGGGTTTGGCTACCATGCTGAGGAGGCCTGAAGATGTAGGTCTGACTTGGGTTCAGTTTATTCCCCGACTGACCGAGCAGACCATCAACTTCGCCAAGGATGCTATTCTGCATGGTGTTCAGGGTGTGCTGGCTCGTGTCCGGGTAATTGACCCCAACTTTCCTCTTGATAAAGTGATGGAGGGGACACATACCCCGATCTTTGAAAGCAGGCACTTGCAGTCCGAAGTCGCGCCTTGTCTTTGGCTCAAGAATTTACTGAGCTTGTACAGATTACGACAGTACGTGCTGATGGTAGTGATGATTAACATCAGTAGACTTCTTTGTTTGTAATGGTACTTTGATGTCTTCTCATGATCTATAAGAAGAAACTTTTCTTTTTTGTATCTTGTCAAATACTTTGTTTTTCTCTTTGGGATGTCTCGTATATTTTGCTATCTCTAAATTCATCTTGGAAAAGCTAATGCTCAGTTTGGGTTGTAGTTGTCTTGTATTTCAATAGATAGTTCGGACTGTAGGCCCTCATCCGAGTTCTTTATTTTAGAAGTCGGGACAGGTCGAGCTCTCTCTTGGCTCCCATCTAGTTCTGAGGAGAAGCTAGGATAGGGCGAGTGTTGGCCTTTCTTAGCCGTACTCTCATCGGTGTTGTGAGAACAACCCAGAATAGTTGGGCTTAGGCTAGGTTGTAGCCGTTTTGCACTTCAACGATTAGTTCGGACCGTAGGCCCTCATCCGAGTTCTTTGCTTTAGAAGTCAGGACGGTTCGAGCTCTCTCCTGGCTCTCATCTAGTTCTGAAAAGAAGCTAGGATAGGGCGAGTGTTGGCTCTTCTTAGCCGTACTCTCATCGGTGTTGTGAAAACAACCCGGAATAGTTGGGCTTAGGCTAAGTTGTAGCCATTTTGCACTACAACGATTAGTTCGGACCGTAGGCCCTCATCTGAGTTCTTTATTCTAGAAGTCGGGACGGGTCGAGCTCTCTTTTGGCTCTTATCTAGTTCTGAAAAGAAGTTAGGATAAGGCGAGTGTTGGCTCTCTTTAGCCGTACTCTCATCGGTGTTGTGAAAACAACCCAGAATAGTTGGGCTCAGGCTAGGTTATAGCCATTTTGCACTTCAACGATTAGTTCGGATCGTAGGCCCTCATCCGAGTTCTTTGCTCTAGAAGTCGGGACGGGTCGAGCTCTCTTTTGGCTCTCATCTAGTTATGAAAAGAAGCTAGAATTCTGTAATCTTTATTGATCAATGAATCTTAATTGGAAGAATAGTACATGTCTTTTGATTTCTAGGCAAAAAATCATCGCAGCTGAGAGATGCGCCATGAATTTTTTATTGGAGCTCCATCTTCAGTCATCAGTTCATAGGATCCCGGTCCAGTTATTTTTGTTACTATGAAAGGACCTTCCCATGGGCTGAGTAGTTTGTGCCTTCCATCTGCTTTTTGTATTTTTCAGAGGACTAGGTCGCTGGCTTGTAAGATTCTTGGTTGAACGCTTTTGTCATAATATCTTCTTAGTCCTTGCATATATCTTGCTGATTGTAGTGTTGCGTTGACTCTGACTTCTTCTAGGCTGTCGATTTCTAGTCTCCTGGTTTCTTCTGCTTCCCCTTCGTTGTATTGCTCAATTTTTGGAGATGTCCATATCAAGTCGGCTGGTAATACTGCTTCTGATCCGTATACCAAGAAGAAAGGCGAATAACCCATTGCTCTGCTTATTTGAGTTCTTAATCCTCAGACTACTTTTGGTAGTTCATCTATCTATTTTGCTCCGTAATCTTTGAGATCTTCGTATAGTCTTGGTTTTAATCCTGCCAAGATGAGTCTGTTGGCTCTTTCTACTTGTCCGTTTGCTTGAGGATGAGCTACTGACGCATACTCAATGCTGAATCCGCAGTCTTGATCCTAGCTTTTGAATTCATTAGCTGTAAAAGGTGATCCGAGGTCTGTGATTATTCTGTTTGGCATCCCGAATCTATGCATGATTTCTTGGATAAACTCCTGTGCTTTGGCCGAGCTGTATTTTACTAATGGCTTGTATTCTATCCATTTAGTAAACTTATCAATGGCCACAAAGATGTACTCGAACCCTCCTTTGGATTTCTTGAGTGGTCCGACTTGGTTGAGTCCCCAGCATGAGAATGGCCATGCTGGTGAGATGCATATTAGATTGTGAGCTGGAACATGTGCCTGTCTTGCAAACATTTGGTAATTTTTGTAGTGTTTGACTAGTTCTTCGGCGTCTTTTAATGCTGTTGGCCAATAGAATCCTGATCGGTATGATTTTCCGACTAGTGTTCTTGAAGATGCATGATTCCCGCAGCATCCAGAGTGCATTTCTAATAGTATTTCTTTCCCTTCTGCTGTTGAGACATATTTTAGTAATATGCCTGATGCTGCTGCTCTCTTATAAAGGTTGTCTCCTACTAAGACATAATTTTTGCTCCTTCTGATGACTTGAGTTGCTTCTGTTTTGTTACCGGATAACTTCTTTTCCTTGATGTGGTCTATGAATACTTGCATCCATGTTGAGTTGTCTGTACTGATCATCAGAATTTACTCTTGTTCTGTCTTCTTTTTCGTCTTTTTTTTTCTTCCGACTTGATGGATGGTTTGTTTAGTTCTTTTACAAAGACTCCAAAGCAGGTACTTTTGCCCTATCTGAGCCTAGTTTGGCTAGCACATCACCGCGATATTTGAATCTCATAATATATAATGAATTTCTGGTCCTTAAAAATTCTTTTCAAGTTTTCTGATTTCTGCACAATAAGCATTCATGTTCTCCTTGGTGCAATCCCAATCTTTATTGACTTGGTTGACTACTACTGTTGAATCTCCATAGACTAGTAGTCTTTTAATTCCAAGTGAAGTTGTAACTTGTAGGCCGTGGATGAGTGCTTCATATTCTACATCGTTGTTGGTAGCTTGCCATAAGATTTGTAGAACGTATCTGAGTTGTTTTCCGTCGGGTGCGATAAGTAATACCCCTGCTCCTGCCCCTCCTAGTTTTAAGGAGCCATCGAAGTACATTTTTCAATGGTCTAGAATGACATCAGGAGTGGGTTGTTGTATTTCGGTCCATTCTGTAATGAAGTCGGATAATGCCTAAGATTTGATTGCTTTTCTTGGTGTAAATTCTATTTTGAGTGCTCTAAGTTCAACTGCCCATTTTGAAATTCATCCAGTTGAGTCTCGGTTTGTTAGGATGTCTCCGAGTGAAAAATCTATGACGACGACTACTTTGTGATCCTCGAAATAATGTCTGACCTTTCTTGAAGTTATAAGTATTGCGTAGAGTAGTTTCTCGCACGTGTGGATATCTTACTTTTGATATCATGAGTACTTCGCTTATGCAAGATAATCGCCTTTGTACTTTGTAGATGTGTCCTTGTTCTTCTCTTTTCGACCACAATTGCTTGTGCTAACTACCGAAGTAGTTGTGGTAATGTAAAGCATGAGGTCTTCATCTTTCTTTGGTGGTACTAATAATGGGGATGTACTGATATATGCTTTTAACTTGTCGAAGGCTTCTTGTGCCTCTTCATTCCAGGTAAACTTGTCTATCTTCTTTAGTAATTTAAAGAAAGGTAAGCCTTTTTCTCCAAGTCTGGAGATGAATCTGTTGAGTGCTGCCATGCAACCTGTTAGTTTCTGTAGATCTTTGATATCTGTAGGCGACCCCATGTCAGTTATTGCTTTGATTTGTTTTGTGCTTGCTTCAATTCCTCTTTGGCTAACCAGAAATCCGAGTAGTTGTCCTGATGATACGCCAAAAACACACTTGTTGGGGTTGAGTTTCCACTTCCATTCTTTCAGATTATTGAAAGTTTGTTATAAGTCTTCAATCAGAGAGTCCGGGTTCTTTGTTTTGACGACTACATCATTCACATATGCTTCTGCATTTTTTCCCGATCCGATCGCTCAAACAAGCTTGAATTGCTCTTTGATATGTTGCCCCTGCATTTTTGAGTCTAAAAGACATTGTTTTGTAACAGTAGGCGCCGAAAGGTGTGATGAAAGAAGTCTTGCTTTGGTCTTCTTCTTTTAGTGCAATCTGATGATATCCCGAGTAGCAATCTAAAAAGGACAACAGAGCTGATCCTGCTGTTGAATCCACTATTTGATCAATTCTTGGTAATCCGAAAGGGTCTTTAGGATAGTATTTGTTGAGGTCTGTGTAGTCAACACACATACGCCATTCATCCGTGTTCTTTTTGTGTACCAGGACAGGGTTTGCCAACCAATCTGGATGTAAGATTTCTTTTATGAATCCTGCTGCTAGTAGTCGGGCTATTTCTTTCTTTATTGCTTCTTTCTTGTCTGGTGAAAATCGTCGTAGCCTTTGCTTGATTGGTTTTGCTCCTTTGTTGACTTCAATTTTATGCTCAGCCAACTCCCTTGGTACTCCTGGCATATCGGCTGGTTTCCAAGCGAATATGTCCTAGTTGTCCCGTAAGAAGTTGGTGAGCGCGAGTTCCTATTTGATAGGTAGGTGTGCACTGATCGTAGCTGTCTTGGATGGATCACCTGTCCCTAGGTCAATCTTTTTGGTGCTTTCTCCTTCAGCGTGGTGAGGGTACTTTGCTTTTTGGCTGGGATTTCTATTTCTTACGCTCTTGTTTACGCTCTTTGCCGAGTTGATTTCTCCTTATACTTTTGAGGATATCTGTATTGCTTACACATCGCATTCATAGGCTAGTTTTAGATCTCCCCTAAGAGAGAGTACTCCGTGTGGTCCTGGCATCTTGAGTAGTAGATATGGATAGTGAGGTATAGCCAAGAATTTTGCTAGTGCTGGTCTTCTCAATATTGCATGATATGATGATCCAAAGTCTATGACTTCAAACTTGATGAACTACGTTCGTAATTTGTGGGAGTTTCAAATGTTACTGGTAGTGTAATTTGTCCGAGAGGCATAGCTGGTCTCCCGGGTACTATCCCATAAAATGGTATGCTTGTAGGTGTGATCATTTTTGAAAATTCTGATCCTATTTTCTTCAAAGTGTCTGCGAATATAATATTGAGTCCTACTCCTCCATCGATGAGTACTTTGGTTACTATTATGGCGGCAATCGTTGGTCCGAGTACTAATGGATATAGCCCTGCGTTCCCAACACTTATCCATTGATCTTCTCTTGAAAATTGTATTGGATATTGGGACTAGTTTAGATATCTAGGTGTTGTTGGTTCTGCTGCCATGATTGCCGCCAGATAAGTTTGTCTTTTTGTTTGCTCTTAGAACCAGGTACTCCTGAGAATATTACCGATACTATTGCTCTTGGGTTTTGGAAGCCATTATCGGTTGTGTTGTCTTCTTCTTTCTTTTCCCTGTTTTCTTCTTTTTCTTACTTGTCTTTCTTCATATATCTTTCTTGGAAGATACGACATTCTCCCATAGGGTGAATTCCTGTTGGATGAAAGATGCATTTCATGTTTTTGAGATCTTCAAATCTTCTTGCCGGGTAGAATTTCTTTCTTTCGGTGGAAGCCACCATGTTGTCTGAGTATCTCTTTTTATTATGGTAGTCTTTTCTGTTGTCTTGGTTGTCCCATCTTCTTGAGTTGTCTTGATATCTCGAGTTGTCCTGATATCTCGAGTTGTCTTGATATCTTGAGTTGTCCTGGTATCTCGCGTTGTTTTGATTACTCCATCTTTGGTTGTTCTGTTCGTTCGGGTTGTTTCTTCTGTCCGAGTTGTTCCTTTTGTCTGAGTTGTTTCTGTTGTCTGAAAATCTTTCTCGTATCTTTTCTTCTGCTGTAATCATCTTTTCCTCTGTTCTTTTGAACTCGTCATTTGTCCGAGGGTTTTCTTTGCAAAAATCATGAAACATCCATCTTACTTTCAATCCATATGAGAATGCTTCTATTACTTCTCTCTCGGTGATATCGTGTACTTGTGCTCTTAGTTCCCCAAATCTTCTATAGAAATCCCTGAGGCTTTCTCCTTGGTTTTGTTTTAATCCTTTCAACTCGGCCTGTGTTATTGGGTATATGAGAATTCCTGCGAAATTTTCGCAAAAAAGCCTTCTGAAGGTCGCCCCATGTTTTGATAGATCCAGGACGTAACTTGTCGAACCATTGAAGTGGTAATGTTTCCGGAGCCATTGGAAAAAATAGTGCTTTGATGTTATCGTCCCCTCCCGCTAGTTCAATTGATCGAGAATAAATTCGAGCCATTGCATTGGTTCTATTTTGCCATCATATTTTGAGTGATTGGATGGTTTGAATTTGTGAGGTAACAATGTTGTAAGTAGTTTTCCGGCGAAGCAAGGAAATCTGTCGGGTACTTTTTCTGGCTTGTAGTCGGAGTCCACTTGACTATCATATCTCGAGATAACCCTAGGAGGGCTCCGGGGTGGTGTTGGTAGCCTTCCTCTATTTTCTCCCGTTCTTTCGATCCAGTCGTGATGTGGTTGAGTTCTTCTGCTGTGGTTTGGAGTTGATAATCTTTCAAACGCCGAAACCCTCTGACTTCTTTGGCTTGTTTGCTCAGATGGGATGTGACGAGGAGGTACTCGGTTATCTTGTATTCTTTGCGCTGTGTCCCTGAGTAAGCTTCTGAGTCTGGCTTGCTCTTCACTTGGCCTTTGTATGGCATCAATTTCATTGATTAGCTCTTGTATTTTATCGATGGGGTCGAGTATGGCCCTTGCTGCGGCTCGTCTTTCCTCGGCTTCTTTTTCAGCTCTTTTTTGATTGTACTCGGCTAGTTCTTCTTCATATTTGCGCTATGCTTCTCTCCGTTCTTGAACTCGATTTCTTCTCCCTCCTTTTTTCTTATTTCTTCTCTCCCTGGCTGCTCTTTGGCTGTCAGTCTCTCCTTCTGTTGTGGCGGAATTTGCTGGGATATCAGCTTCTGATTGTTCCAAAGATCTGTAGTCGGGTTGGACTGGCGGTACCAGGGGTTGTCTCATCATGAACACCTCTTTGTGCGTATTGGGTGGATAGCCGGATTCTTCTTCTTTCAAAGGTTTACCATATTGAAAAGGAAGGAAGGTGGAGTACTTATCTTGTTTGAAGATGTTCCATCGGGTGAGGTCGTAAGATTCCATTGCTTTCTGAGTGATACTTTGATATATCCGTGCCGAGTTGTTGAAGCTATAGTGAAAAGAACTCGGCTTGTCTTGTAGATTTGTGTTGTCAGCCTCCTTTGTCAGCTTGAGTCTTGAAAAAATTTCTTATATCTCTGGCTCGGGTTCTTGAAGTAGTCGACTATGGATAATTCCTTGATCGTGCGCCCCGCGCACCCACCTCCGAAGATGAAAGTTGATCCCGCCGGGAAAACCATCGTGTGTAGGTCCGTCGAGTCTTTGACGTTGATTTCGCCGAAAGCCCCTACCTGGCGCGCCAGCTGTCGGTGTTTAGCCACCGATAGCCTGCCACGGGGTTCCCGTAGCAGTTGATTCGGATCTCGGCGAATAACTAGAACTCGGCGGTTTGACGCAAGAGACACACGGTTTATCCTAGTTCGAGCCCTCGTCGTCGAGTAAAAGCCCTACTCCAGTCGGCCTTGGCCTTTTGCGTTGGATTGATGTCTGATTGTGTATTGTTCGTCTGTTACAAAAGAGGGTGCTCTGGCTCCTTTTTATAAGGGGAAAAGAGCCAGAGCTATGGTTTCTAATTCTAGTCAGACTTGTAGGAAGTGTTCTGTTTCTATTACAGAAGTTACTTTCTATCTGTCTAACTAGAGTGATCCGTCTTTAACTCGGATCCGTCTTTCCTGCTTTGGTCCTGATGGGAGCCGTACTGATAAGTAGCCGTCTACGTCCCGTATTGACACCAACAGATATACAAAGAATGAATAGTTTGGTGTTTTGGCAGGCTGAGTTTTTCTCTTTCCTTGGTGGTGTTATTAAACCGTGCGCCTGGTTCCGGCGGGAGCTAGATTTTCTGGTGGTTTAAAACTGAGCTCTAAAGGATTTTGTTCTTTGTTGCTATAATAGTAAAAGCCCGGGGCTGTTTCGGCACTACTACATAAACTATTCTACGAGACATTTGCCTCGGTTAATGCTTACAATTAACCAAGGCGACCATTTTTTATTAAGGAAAAAATTTGCTATTGAACACTGCAAGTAACCGCTCTTTACCGCTGAATACTGAAAAGTTGAAAGTTCTTTGGAGGACACCTTGATTCTTATTGAATTTACTGGTGGACACCACACCCAACCAAATATTTTTATAAAATAGATATAAAATTATATAAGTGCCATAAAATTATACCATAAAATCCGTTAGACTCTACGTGATAAGAACTACACAGTAAAATATTGTTTTTACACTGAAAATAACTATTTTGTCTCTCTTCATAAATAAACAAATTTGACCATGGTTAACTTTGTTTATTTATGAAGAGAGACAAAATAGTTATTTTCAGTCCAAAACAATATCTTAATGTGTAGTTCTCCTCACGTAGAGTCTAACGGATTTTATGGTATAATTTTGTGACATTTATATAATTTTATATTTATTTTATAAAAATATTTGATTGGGTGTGGTGTCCACCAGCAAAATCAACAAGAATTAAGGTGTCCTCAAGCAAAATTTTAACTTCTTCAGTGTCCAATAGCAAAGAGCGGTCACTTGCAATGTTCAATGGTAAATTTTCCCTTTATTAATTGAGACAATCAAGAATCAACCTTCTCATAAAATCGATTAATGGAGGCGGGGCTTTTAAGAAACTTGCCTTTAAAAAATGATGAGGGTCATTTTAGAAGGCAGTTGCCTTATAACGCCTGCCACGGTAAATTATCTCGAGCCTAGCAAGAAGCCCCAATACTACTTCTATCGGGTTTATATAAATACCACCACTTCGGTCACAGCCCCTTAGTCTCATCACTCCCTCCGCCTCGCTGTCTCGCACTGTCTCAACCCTCTCTCTCAATCCCCACAATGACGGTGCGCTCCGCACCCCTCCCTCTCCCCAATGACGGCAAGCCCACCTCCCTCACGCCTCTCCCTCTCCCGAGTTCCATCTCCTATGACTGCGGCTCTCACTCCCTCATGGCGGCGGAGGCAGCGTGGATCTCGGTGGTGGCACAAGGGATGAGGTGGAAATGGTGGCTACAATGCCCAAAGAGAGCCAGATCCCAACACTAGTGCCTCGTGGGAGGCCTTCCCGATGGCGGCGACACACACAGGAAGGCAGATCCACCGGTGGAGCAGGCTGGCGGCTGGATTCGGCTGCGGGGTAGGCCCGATCCACTGGCGGTAGTGCACAAGGAGGCCACGGCGCGCCCCTATCCCGGCGGTGCGCGGGAGGCCATGGTGCGTCCCCATCCTGGCAGTGCGGCAGCCATGGCTCGCAGGTCCCTCCTCCCCTAGCCCCGACGTCCACCGGCAGTAGTGGCAGTGCGACGGCAGCGCGACCCAGATCTAGGCCCACTTTGTCTAGGTCTGTGCTTTTTTTGTTTTTTTATTTTAATTATTAACCGAGGTGGGTAGACATCAACCGCATCCATAAATCGGGATTTACCGTGCGGAACGTATCTAGTGCAAATCAGCTTCCCGTGAAAATCTGTGCAAAGCATGGCAAAAATATCGTGTAAATTGATAAAAAAATCACACATATAGATGATATGATGATACATAACCTTGTAAAATATCTTGTGCAAACTCAACTTCGTTTATGAGATATAAAAATAATAAATTTCAATCTTAAAAGCAGTCCGGATGATTTGTTAGAAATTATTATTTTTATATCTCACAAATGAAGCTGACTTTAGACAGAACATTTTACAAGGTTGTGTACCATTATATCATCTATATGTGTGATTTTTTGGGTGAATTTAAATAAATTTTTTACCGTGATTTGTATGAGTTTTCTCGTTTATGAGAAACTGGTTTGGACTAGATACGTTCCATTTACCGTGACCTTTTCTAGAGGTGGTTAGAAAATCAATTCTGATGCCTCGAAAAATCATACTGTAGTAGTGTAGTCCTCGACCTCTAAAAAGAAAAAAAAATACATATACAAAGAATGATTGAACTCCGTCAAAAAAAACAGAATGATTGAAGCCGGCAGCACCAGACCCGCGTGTGACCGGCAAGCAAGCTGAGATCGGATATGACGTGCGTACAGGTGCGTGCTATCAACAAGCTATAGGGCGCCGAGTCCGAACACTGTCACACCACGCCCACGCGCGGTTTTCCGAGATATCAAAACCACGGGCGCGCGCGTCTGGTCTTTCTCTTTTGTACCTTTCCCTAATCCCCTCCCTCACCAAAAGCAGAAAAAGCTTAGCGTGGAGAGTACCACCATCGTCGTTCCTGAATACGTGGTAGAGTAGCAGTTGGTACCATCTTCGGTCCATACAATACAAGGCAGTACTAACACGAATGTACTCCTGAATATTTATAGTCACCGTGCCACGTTTTAGTTCTTTTGTAGTTGTGCTCGAGTCCAAATGCAGTTCATTACGTCTGGCACGCACCAACGCAATGGCCGGGCACAAACGTAGTGCTTAAGAGATTTCTCCTAGTTACACCAAATTGTTCAAGTTTGCAATGCTCGCTTTGAGCAGTACGTAGCACTGTCAATCATTATGCTCGGCATCCATATATTCCCTCTCTTCTCTCTCTCTGCAGTAATATAAGCCGTGTACTCTCTCGGTCCTATGAAAAAAAGGGGTTATGAGATACGTTTAGATTAATTTTTTTAACTTTAACTAGATTTATTGTAAAAAAATTCATGTAACTTGAAGACTATGGCAATCGACAAGGAAATATAAGTTTGGGATCAGCTGGCCAAGCAGCTAGAAGAAGAGTAGACCTGCGGATCCCTGTGAAGTATAGATGTGGCCAAAGCGCTTGCTACTATAGATGAAATGGAGAGAACAGAAGAAAGGAATTAATAAATGGAAATAGCAAGTGCAGATGCTTGGCCTCTTTTGACACACTTGGAGGCAGGGAGGATTTGTGAAGCACGGCGCTGGAGATTCCCTTGATAATCTCAAATGCTGGATCAATCGGTTCTTGAACCTTGCCGTGGCAGTCCATTTGGGAAAAAAATTGCGTAGGGACCGTCCTCACCCGGGCGCCGTACGGACTCCAATCAGGTGATGACGCATGGACAAGTTGAGTCCGCCTCCGTGCGCTGGCTCGCGAGTCCTCTCCTCCCTGCGCTAGCTCCGATCGGCCTCAGCTAAGTTGCTTCGGCTGGCAAAGTCATAGGCTCGTAGAGGAAAGGAGCTAGCTCCCACATTGGCTTCGAAGACGAGAAAAGCACCGGCTCTCTCCTCCATCCATGGCGGTCGCTGCCTCTCTGCTGCTTACTCTCCAGTCGAGACTACGAACTAGCAGCGCCCCATGAGACGTGGCATGCCGAAGTTGCAGCAGATTGCTATCTTTGTCAGTCGATTCGATGGTTCCGGAGATGCAACAGCTCTCCATCCTCGCCAAAATCTGTATTCAGGCTTTTTGGGAGGTAGTAGCAGCAGCTCTCCGTCCAAAGCAGCACCACTGAAGGCAGGGTTTGCCTCATGGCGCCTGCTGGTGCAGTTGATGGGCTGCGTGGATGCCGTGCAACTATGGCCGCGGTCGTAATCGCTCCCAATCTATCTCGCCGCAAGCCCGCAACAAAACTGATGGTGGTGCCTTTCTAGTCTACAAGCCTGTGACTTTTGCGAGCCGAAGCAAATTAGCCGGGTGCGATCGGAGCTGCCTTGGGACGTAGAGTCGCGAGCCAGCGCACGGGGCAGAGTTAACTCATCCACGCGTCATCACCTGATTGAGTCTGTACGGCGCCCGGGTGTGGACGGGTCCCTACCGAATTTTTTTCCGTCTCTTTTGACTCTTTCCCTAATCCCTCCCTCACCAAAAGCAGAAAAAGCTTAGCGTGGAGAATACCACCATCGTCGTTCCTGAATACGTAGAGTAGCAGGGCCGGTCCTAAGTATTTTTGGACCTAGAACGAAACTAAATTTTAGGGCCCTTTTATACCAACGTGATAATACTACTGATACTACTTATTACTCGTATACATATTAAATTACCTAAAGAAAAATTCTAACATTCCTCGATTGAAGTCATCGATCATGGTGTCAATATAAATCTCATCCAACAATTGCTTCCTAATGAATTATGTCTATAGGTGTCAAAGTAATCCATTATGCCTTCTATTGTAGCATGGCAGAATCAATGCAAAGAGATGGTGATTGCAATTTTTTTGCTCACTTTATCGACAGACAAATATAATGTCATGCAAAATAATCATGGCAAATCCATCTATTCGCCTTTGTTTTGTTTCTTTTGTTATTGCCAAAAGCTTGCTTTCTTGATGACATGGTATAAATAATTAGTAACTACAATTTTATGAAGTAGAGATTCCAGTGAGAAAAACAACCACCAAAGTATTCAGTAACTAAAATTCAGATTCGTACCTGCTGCCGCCAGGCGCTGCTGGAACTACCGAACATGGAAAGAGATTAGGCCTTAGGGATCACGTGTGAGAGGTGAGATTAGGGCCTCTGATTAATTTGCCGGCTGCTCTGATCTACTTGAACGCCGTCAGGCCCGCCGGCCGCCATGCGCCCACTGCGCAACTGGCAGCCGTCCACGCCGCACGAAGAGGAACGCGGAAGCGGAAGCCGCGGAACTCGAAAGGTCGCGTCTGAATCGGTGCGTTATCACGGGAACTCGGGAAGTCGTGATCTGCGTATGGCGTATTACCATGTACTCCCTCCGTCCCATGGAGTTTGTCGTTGGAAAACCGTGCCCCCCTCACAAACACGTTTTCCGGGCGACGTTCTCAATGGGACGGAGGGAGTAGTAGATGTAGTAAGACACAGCAGAGGGGCCCATTGGTTTCTTGGGCCTGGGACGGCCGTCCCTCCCGCCCCCCCTCAGGGCCGGGCCTGTAGAGTAGTAGTTGGTACCATCTTCGATCCATACAATACAAGGCAGTACTAACACGTATGTACTCCTGAATATTTATAGTCACCGTACCACGTTTTAGTTCTTTTGTAGTTGTGCTCGAGTCCAAATGCAGTTCATTACGTCTAGCACGCACCAACGCAATGGCTGGGCACAAACGAAGTGCTTACGACATTCCTCCTAGTTACACCAAATTGTTCAAGTTTGCAATAATGCTCGCTTTGAGCAGTACGTAGCACTGTCAATCATTATGCTCGGCATCCATATATTCCCTCTCTCTTCTCTCTCTCTGCTGTAATATAAGCTGTGTACTCTCTCTCGATCCCATAAAGTTATTTTTTACTTTAACTAGATTTATTGTAAAAAATTCGTGTAAATTCAAGACTATGGCAATCGACAAGGAAATACAAGTTTGGGATCAGCTGGCCAAGCAGCTAGAAGAAGAGTAGACCTGCGGATCCCTGGCAAGTATAGATGTGGTCAAAGCTTTTGCTTGCTACTATAGATGAAATGGAGAGAACAGAAGAAAGGAATTAATAAATGGAAATAGCAAGTGCAGATGCTTGCCTCTTTTGACATAAAAATATGGTCGTGTGCAACACACTTGGAGTCAGGGAGGATTTGTGAAGCATGGCGCTAGAGATTCCCTTGATAACCTCAAATGCTGGATCAATCGGTTCTTGAACCTTGACGTGCCAGTCAATTTAACCCTGTAATTGATAAGTATCAAAACAGTTAGTAACACGTAGTAGAACATGCCGTTCTTATTGTTAGAAAGTTTTTCAAAATAGGTTGAATAAACCCCTAAACGGTTTTGAATGGTAGTTTTGCCATAGTAATATGATTTTATCTGAATCTTTGAAATGTTTTTTCATTTATTTTGGTTAAATCTTTGAAAAATCATAGTAAATCATAGAAAAATCATAAAATAAAAAAATCTAATTTTGTTGGACTCAACATGAGTATATTTACACAATGAACATATAACATGGTATATGTTTTTATACAAATTTTTTATGTAACTTTATATCTATGTTTTTTATAATTAGTTGGAATAATTCATAGCCACAATTTCTATGGTTGAATTATGGTGAATTTTTTATCGTGTGCTTATTATTGAGCTGTAGTAAAAATTTTTATACTCAATGGATCAAGTATAATTTAGTTATAAATTTATTTATATTTAACAAGCATAAACCAAATCATAAATGTAAATAAATCTATACTAAGTTATATATATGATCCAATGCATATGAAATTTTTACTACAGTTCAAGCATATAATAATTAGCACATCATAAAAATTTCACTACAATTTAACCATAGAAACTACAGTTATGAATTGTTCTAGTTAATTACAGAAAAGTATAAATTTAAAGTTGCAGTAAAAATTTTGTACTAAAACATATCATATTATATGCTCATTGTTTAGATCTGCTCATGTAGAGTAACGAAACTAAAATTTCCATTTTATGATTTTTTAAAGATTTTTAAATAAAAAAGACAAACCATGCTATCTGTAGCAAAACTACTGTTCAAAACCACTTCAGGGGGTATCTGACCAGTTTTAGAAAGTTTAGGGGATAGAATTGACGAATTTATAGTTGAGGGGATTAAGCAGTCTACACCCAACAGTTAAAGGGAGCGACGTAGACTTTTTTCTTCCAATATATGGCTTGGAGGCCAATGATGAAGGCTATTGAGTAGAAAGTCAATACCCATGCTCAATAAGATTAAAAATAGTAAATGATAAACTAAAACATCTATTTTTATACACATGGGAAGCATAAAGCCTTTAGCCTATCTAGTTTAGTCGGTACGATCATATAGGTAACATGTAAGAAATAATTCGCATTAAACCTAATAGTTCTAATAAGATTACCAAATTTGCCCTAACATAAGAAATAATTCGTATTAAACCTAATAGATCTAATAAGATTACCAAATTTGCCCTAACATCACTAACAATGGGGTTCAAGCGGATCAAGACAACCGTAATAATGATGTTAAAACACATCTAATAAGTTTAAAATACCAATTGATGCTTAAATGAATCCATACATGCATGTTGCATGTGAAGTTCTGCCCCATTGACTATTTAGCCGATAATACCTACAGAGCAGGAACAAAATCTTACATAATCTCGGATCGATCTGATAACTTAGAGAAACCTGATCTATAGTCATGGACAGTGTGGATCGCGGAGATGGCAGCCATAACAATGACACGAGACTAAGCTTGACTAAACTATAGATCTATTCAAGATCAAGCAAGCTTTGAACTCACAATATGATATGATTAAGATTGAACAAATTTAGCCGATACGATCAGAAAAACAACCGTCAAGGCAAAATCAAACATAAAGTATAAGTGACGATAGATTTTAATAAGGTTTGAGGCGAAAATCTATCAATCTTGATAGGGCAAAGTGAAAATGTTGTAATTAAATAAATAATAGAAGCCACAAGCAACATTGGTAACTTAATGAATCTATCAGAGTATCAAGTCTAGATAAAGTCGATAACTAATTTATGGCATAATATGCATCTATCCACTAGCCGACATACTCAAACCACAACATAAATCGATAACTAGCTTATATCATGCTTGCGAGAGGTTGGACCTAATCAATGCAGCCTTATAAATAGGATATAAACTGGTAACTCATACCAAGCATATACGAGGTTGGACTTAACCAATGCAGCCTTTTAAACTAGACATAAACCATTACAAATACTTACAAGCAAGGTAGAGGTTGGTCGATGCTGATGCAACCTAGTTCATTGAAGAACTCACCGGAATGTACTCTACTCCTACTCCGAAGGATGGCACAGGGCCAAAAGTTTTGTTGTATTGATCCAATAGCTATTATTATTATTGATCATGATTAGGTTACCCAATTGATTGTCAAATGTTATGGAATGTTTTGTGAAAATTTCTAGGATATTTCTTTTCTTTTCCTGTGTTGTCATGAGGACTAATGTGGAGACTTCATTAGGGACCACTACTTATAATTTCTAGTATTTTTCTTTTTTTGCTAGCGTGGATATGTGTAACTTGGAATACAAGTAACATGATGTACATGTGTTAGATTATACATATCTCTAATACCCGCCACAGTCCCAGTGGGCGGGAACTAGAGGCAGAGACTGGATTTAAAGTCATGGAACAACTATACAAGCAGTCCCTTAGTCATAATATAACAATGAGCCGAGGGAACATGGATAGCAGACTGATCGTTGCGTAGGGAGCAGAGCCGAGTAGGAAGATTGGCTATGGCTAAACTGGTGGCCAAGATGGCAGTGCACCTGATTGTCATCGTAGAGAGAAGCGAGAACACTCCAAGATGAGGTATCTTGAAGAGGATGCACACTCGCACAGTGGGAGAGGTGTGTGAAGAATAGAGCAGAGCCAAGCAGGGGACTCTGTATGAGCGCAGAGATTAGAAGGGTGCACGTGCGAGGTAGGCAACTCATGCACGGAAGAAGTCGCACGAGGTAGGCAGTGCGGACGCATAACTCGTGCGCATGTTCATGTAGAGGGGGGGGAGTGAGCATGAAGGAGTTAATTGTGCAGGAACGCATGAGGAAGGTGGTGGTGCATGAGCGAGCATGGGGAATCATGGGCAAAGGAGGCCGTGCATGGGAAGGGGTGGCCACATGAGCGCAGGAGGGAAGACGGCATCATGGGATGGATGGGGCCGTGGGGGGGCGTAGGATCATCGGCACAGAGAGGTGCTAGGGCAGAGGTCGGAAGGGATGCTAGGCTAGTGCTAAAATGTATTCTTCATATTATGACTAAAGAGTGAAACGATACAGGGATATGCATGGCAAAATAACCTTAGCACTGGGATGACAATGTAATACAACAGGGAAGGCCGTATTGGGGTCCATCCTTGTTGACATATCACCTCTTTCTATTGTACATGCTAGTAGATAACAAAAATACCAGACTCAACCTAACACAGTTTCATAATCATGTCATAGACGAAAGATATAAGCATAGGTATTAGCACAGCCTTGTTACTTCCAAATCTTACTAACACACTAAAAAAATTGCACAAGAAGAGTCAATGCTACAGTTCAAAGTATCTGATTTTGAAGACAAGTTAATTAGGGAACAAGTGTAGGATCAGGGATTTCAGGATATTGCAATCTGTGGCAGCACTAGCGGAGAAGTTGGTAAGAGCTACGTTTGTGCAGGGAGAGAGAGGAGCAGAGGGCAAGTCAAAAATTCTCCATCATTCTGGTCAACTGAAAAAAAGTTCAAAATCTTTGACGTCGAAAATTCAGATGCTAGTTTGCAATCTCATCAATTTTTTCTACCACATGATCATTCACGAGAAAGTACATAACTATTTTACCACAATTTATCAGAGATGTCACATAGATAATCATACTTTAGAACCAAACATGACCGTTAACACTCCTCTTTGGTCTTCCTTGTGGCTGCAGCTTGTTTAGCCTTCCTTGCAGCGTCTCGTCCTGCCTTCACTGCTTTTAATATCTTGTACCACTGTTATCATCCAAGTTAGAGATGCAACTTATCAGTTAAGGAACAGCGATGCTTGTGCAGATCATTACACACATATATACCTGCTTCGCAGCGTCAATCCACCCCACATTTTGATCAGCATCAACCGTTCTTGGATAACCTTCTACCTTCCCTTCAGCATACATCCGGCTGATTTCATTAAAGTACTCCTCCCAGTAAGAGTCCTCCTCCTGGTAACACGGACCATACATCTCTTCGTCGGTCCAGTCCGCTAGGTTGTTTGGGGCATAATGGGTGCTAGCGCCAGTCCGGGCTGATGCATTATTAACCTGGTCACATCGGATTGCACACACCTTAAATAATTCATATCTCATAACTTTCTCCTCTTCATTCTTGTAAGTCCTCCCAAACTTTTTCATCCATTCCTCAAACCTCGCCTTCATTGCTGGCTCATCAACACTCATGCCCTCCTGTTCCTCCTCAGTCTTCACATCCTCCGGCTTGTATCTTCTTTGAGTCATCTCATCATGTACCTTCTTGTCAGTAACCTCAGGATGCAGCATGAGAAAGTTGATGTAATCAAGGTACTCGACCCAAGCAACCTTGCCGTCTTCATCCGTGAACTTTGCTCTGATAGCTGGATCATCAACAGGAGGCGTCTTCTTGTGAGTCACGACGTTTGTGGTCTCCTTGCCGGCCACCTCCAGAGCTGCAGGTATATTAGTAGTGCACATGAACGTGTAAGTGGTGGTTCATGAATCATGACTAGCCCACACTAAACTTAGAAAAGTATGATGAATGTAAAGTTATAAAGGCAAGCGGCTAGCGAAATTCATACTTGACTCACCTCCATCGGAGTATAAAATTCCAAATAATGCAGCTATCCCACCAGTGGCGGCTAAAGCGCCGATAGCGCCATGACTGACGTCAAGATCCCTCTGTGCCGGGAGGAGTATCATGAGCCAATACGAATAAAAGATAAAAAAAGATCTGGATCAGATCAGGGAGATAGTATGACGGAGGCTCACTAAAGTGCGGAGAGATCGAAGTGGCCTATGCAAAGCCAATTCTTGGGCTTCTGCCTTCGCCTGCACCCGTGTGCGGGGGATCCCGCGTGGCGAGAACCTCCGGCCGAGGAGAGAACCGAAGACCCGGAGAGACATGATCACGATCGATTTCCTCGCTCGCTTATCGCCGTCGCCGTCGCCGCCGCCGCCGCCGCCTTCTTTGCCGCCCAGCTCGCGTCGATCGACGAAGTGAACCGGGCTTCGATGTCCGTTGGTTGGATAAGAAGAAGCAACTTGTTCGATGGGCCCAGGCAGGCTTATTGTGCTTGTTCTGGGCCGCTTTCATGTACACATGTCTTTTTGTTCTACATTTTGGTAGAAAAGTGATCCATATCGATCAATGATTAATCCTCGTTCAGTGCACGTACACCGAAATACAGTTCTATTCACCAAACACGGAGAGCTCATCAGATTGCATATAATAGAGCAGACCAGGCTCCTATCTGATATTAGCTGCCCACTAGAGTTTGGAGACAGCAGAGCACTGATTACCGTTCCCATACGAGCTTAAGCTACCCACAAAATTCCAAGATACAGTGGTGCTACTAATTACCATTCCTATTAAAGTTCATGTTCTGTCTCAAAAATCAGCCTCCGTTTCTATCGAAGATGAGTACATTACACATCCCTGATCTGGATCAAAGTCAGGTAACCATAGGTCTCCGCTACCTAAACATTGTAGGAGTAGAAAAAGAAGAGTATGGCAGTCTATGACAGACAGAACCGAACAAGTGAGGCTGAGGCATACTGCCACCAACGACTTTTGGACATGGTAACCTGAAACAGACTACACTAGTGAAATGAGCGCATTATTAGCCTCACTGTATTGCCTCCATTCCACCCATCGGCAGCAACCCAGAGTCCCAGACCATCTTCTTGGCTCCTAGCTTCAGCAGGTCCCCGACGGTTGATGCTCTGTTTTAGAAACAAAGAACATGTGTGACAAACATAGAAAATAAATAAATAGAAGGTCCTAGATTTGAAATGAACATAGGTGACAACCTCCATAGTTCTTCAAGAGCAGGAACTGTGGCCAGATCTCTGCTTCCCATTCAGTGGTGGCGTCATTCGCATTTTCTGTCCTATGGCGCTTGGTTGCGCAGCTCTTATTGTGCCTCCACAGGTGAGATGTGCCATTTGTAGAGCGACCGCTACCGTACCCCCTGTCACAGGAGTGGCAGATCACATACACCACTGCACAATCTGTGTTGTGGATCTTGGTGAAGTGCATCCAAACTTCTGATTTGCGGCCGGAAGCAGCACCGGTCCTGTTGCGCTTCCTATCAACCGGAATGTCCAAAGAATCACTACTGGGCGTGGTAGTGTCAGTGTTCATGGCCTCATCTAACGGGAAAACAGAGCAGGGAGTGTCCATGTAATCAATGGGTGTGGTAATGTCAGTGATGTTCACGCCGTCACCTAACAGGGAAACAAAACAGGGAATATTAATAGCCTTGGTACTTGATGGTTGTGCAAGAAAGAAATGTTCAAATGTGCAGCAAATTAATGAAGGATTACCATTGGTGTACTCTTCATCGTCATCATCTGCATTCAACCGCCTGTCCAACTCACTGAAAACAGAGTTGACCGTATCTTTGTCATAGAGGAATACCTTGCGAATCACCATGTCCCCCTGAAGCATAATTAAAACAAAAGAAAGGCCAAGTTGGAAACGGTGCTACAACATGTCATCTACAAATTAAATGTACTAGTTAGCAAGTGATTGACCCTTCACTACCTGGAGAAACAGGGTAGCAGACTCGATGTCACGGAGCTGTTGGTATTCGAGCATGATCCAGTCCACCTTCCAGCCGTGCTGATGGTGAAACTGCAGGGTTCTCCTCAGCCCCATGTACTGTGGCTGTGGCGCCTGCATTTGCATCTCCTTGTCAATGTCCTTCCAGCACCCCTGCTGATCCATTCGGAACGCAGTGAACTTTATCTCCTTCGTTCCAGTGTCCCCCTTGCGTCTGCCGGTTCAACGACCTCGTGACGTGCCAGGTGTTGGAGCAGCTGAGATTGAGATCCCATGGGTCTAGCTGGGTGAGGTCTTGTTGACAGTCGACCTTCTCGTCCATATTCTGTTGCTCGTAGGGATCATCCAGCATTTCACGGTCCTCGTCGGTGGCCCCCAAGCATGTGCCGCACACTTCGGGTTAGCTCTCGGGCATCCCCAGCCGGACGTGGTGGCCCGCCTCGTGATTCTGCTCAGTGGAAAATGGATGCTCCAATAGGATTACTCCTATGTTTTTTATACGGTGAGTGAAGACCTGCGTGCCTGCCATGCATGGGTCGCTCCAAATCATTCTGCCGCTGCCGCGTCGGGCTTGGGCTCGCCCGGCCCGGTGGCGGCTGACTGCGCTTTTGCGATAATAGTACTAGTTCTTTATTTGATGATGATGATCCATAGCCTTCGTTCTTTTGGTCTTTTGTCTATCGGAGGGAGCTGCGAAGCTTCCTTGCACTTCCCTTCCATTTCTTAACTTTGTGTTTTTCCATTACCATTAATAAACTGCCACGAAAACGATTTTAGAAGACAAGACGCTCGATTAACGGAGCCAGGTTAAAAATGGAGCGATCCCATAAAATATATCTACCTATTTTTAGAGGCGGATGTTCTCAATTAGGGAGACAACACCATCTTACTTATCTCCTCATATTATCTTACTTATCTCCTTTATTTTTTTACTGTACTGTTGTAATTCTTTTTTTCTCGTCTAAGAATCAGATTGACCACAGATCTAGAGCTAATTAGTTTTGTTCCCTTTTTTTCTTATAATAATTAGTGTATTTTCTTTTTTACTTTTCAACTTCGTTTTATATTGTAACACAAACTTTTATCTTGCTGTTATCTAGTATACTCTTACTGTATATATATTTTAGCATGTATGACTATTGTTGGTTGCCCCTATGTCCAAATTAATCCTGACTCCGACTCCGCTCTGTTCTTTTGTACTCAGCTGTGCGTGGTAGTGGGAGGCCCGGCCGAAGCTGCAGTCGCACTCCCAGTGTAATTGTTCTTAGCCGCTACCCCACGTAGATAATTAGAATATGTTTACTCAAGTAGTGATTTGCGCTTTCGGCTTCACTAATGTAAGATTGTTAATGTCTCTGACGCATAACAGTGCACTGTCAACTGTGAACTGGAGAAAGAATGTATATGTTGCTGTCGCTGATCCGAACGCGTACGTCGGCGTCACCGAGGTGACGAAGCTACCTAAATAAGAAAAATCGATCGAAAACAAAGTCTCGGCACGGCGGGCAGCCGGAGCCCGGGGTCGGGCCGGGCAGGACCAGAAGAGCGGCCGGCGTCTGTGGCACAGGGGGGCCGCCAGGCCGGGCGTCCGCGGTCTACAAAAGCGCAAGCATCCAGAGCAATCATCGATATCTGGGTATCTCGAACTGGGTCGATCCCCTTCCATCACCTCCTGTCCATCCCGCCTGTATGTCCATGGCTCTCCCCTTTCACCGATAGCAAAATCAAAGCTTGCCCAACAACATCCATACTTGACTCCGCAGGTCCGGCTTCTTGCAGCTAATCGATCAGCCAGCAGATCCAAACTTTGTCACCGGGCTTTTCCTTCTTGTCGACATCGTCTTCGCTTCTTCCAGCTGAACTCCAATTTCCACTCCATCTCCATGGAAGGAGATGACAGCCTTCTGTTCGGCATGAAGGACGACGCCAACCTCTTCCACTTTAACCCATGGGAACTCCCACGATATTTCCTCTTGAGACACAAGTCCACTTCCGAGAAGCAGAAGAGCCTTCGGACGCCTTCTGGGTACTGGAAAGAGAAAGAAAGTGAGCTCACCGCGATCCGTTCTGGAGACGAGTCCTCCTCGTCCGGCTCCCCGATCTACGTCGGGGTTAGGAAGACCCTCGAGTTCTACCTCAAGGATGGAACCAGGGGCGGAGAAGGCACCAAGACACACTGGATCATCCACGAGTACCACCATCTCCGGCTCCGCAAGGACGAGGCCGGAGAAGGAGCTGCCTTGTTTCTCGAGGTACCTTACCTACATCGTCGCTGGCTGCACCACAACCACAAGTGAAGTACTGAAGTGACTAATTTGACCTTTTTTTCTGAACTAGTATATATGTATGTATGCTTGGCGCTCTTGTAGGAGGATGTGGTGCTTCGTAAGGTATTCAGGAAAGGCGAAACAGATCAGTCCTCCTCTCTTTGGCGCCAGGTTGAGTCATGCGTCAGAGCTTACGAAGACGCACGCCTCGTGTCCATCTTCTGTACGTTATTACTGAATCCTTACCTACCTCACCAGTAGATTAATAGTAAATCGATTTTGTAGAAACACGAGCCGTCATTAGTAACTTCATCTTTCTTTTTAGACGAAACTTTAAGAAGGATCAGGGAAGAGCGCCAGAAGCTACGTAACAAAGAAATATCCGAGTCGACAGAACCGGTCAAGGCGCCGAGCATTGAAACATCGGAGGGGTTGAATGAAGATTTAGGAGCTCACTGCCATCCCGATGGGAAATCAGACAATGTTTGGAAGCACTTCACCAAGATACGTACCAATGATGCTGATGTGGTGTACGCGGCGTGCCACCACTGTGATAAAGTTCTCAAGGCTCATCCCAAGATACATGGCATTTCTCAACTCAGAAGGCATAGGAAAAGTGGCAAATGTCGCTCAAGCTGCAGTAATCCATCCACCGATGAGGACCAGGAAATGCTGCACCGCCTCCGCGCAGCACTCGATCCCAACAAGCAACAGAAGATGGACGGGAAGCTTCAAGAGTTCAACGCCCACCTCACCCAGCTGAACCCATGGGTTCTCGGCCACAGCAACGCCTGCTACATCACGACCTCATTGAACGTGCAGACAAATGAAGGGTGCTGGGAGGAGATAGACGTGGAGTTCACTGCGATCCGAACCGAACAGCAGCAAATGCAGGGGTTCTGGATGGCGATAGGTAAGGGGATCACCACTGCGATCCAAAATGACTATCAGATGCAAATGCAGGTGCCACAGTACGTGGGGCTGAGGAGGACTCTAGAGTTTCATCTCAATCAGGAAGGCAACAAGCTTAAGACGGGCTGGATCATGCTCGAATACCAACTGGTCGATGATATCATGTCCCCTGCTCTGTTTCTCCAGGTAATTCATAAGGACCACTCGCTTGCAAACATCCAGATAGTTTGGAATTGAGAATCTTTATAAAATTGGTACCCCTCTTTTACACAAAAACCCACTAAAAACCAGTTGTAGCACCTTTTTGCCTTGCCTTGATTTTTAATTATGCTGTGCGCTTACTTGTAGGGAGACATGGTAATTCGCAAGGTATTCTACTATGACAAAGATGAGGCCACTGCCATTTTCAGTGAATTCGGCAGGAGACTGAATGATGACAATGACAGTGAAGAGTACTACAACGGTAATAGTTCTTTCGCCGCACCATTTTCAAATCCCTTCCTTGCATCGATTCCATAGTAGATAAAACTATCCATAGACACGAAGTATCAAGATTATACTCCTTGCCTTGTTCAGGTGAAGGCGTGAACATGGTCACTACCTTGTCCACTGATTACAAGCACGGTGGGGGAGATAGGAAGCGCAAGAGAACTGCTGATTCCAAGCGCACATCAGAAGTTTGGATGTACTTCACCGAGATCCGCACCGCAGATCATGACGTGGTGTATGCAGTGTGCCACTGTTGTGACAGGGGTTACAATGGGGACTCCAGGAATGGCACCTCTCACCTGAAGAGGCACAACAAGAGGTGCTCAAGCAAGCACCCTGTGACAGCAAAGACGAATAATGGTGCCAAAGCTGCATGGGAAGCAAAAATCTGGCCACTGTTCCTACGCTTCAAGAACTATGGAGGTGTGACTTTTTGTTTCAAGTCAAGCACCCAGTTTGTTTATTTTCTATGTTTGTCTCTGTCATACATAGTCACACTTGTTCTCTATTTCAGAAACAGAGCATCAGGCATCAGGGATCTGCTGAAGCTAGGAGGCAAGAAGATGGTCCGGCTTGCAGATGATTGATGGAATGGAGGCAGAACAGTGGGGTTAATGTGATCAGCGATTGCGCGTGCTCACTTTCTGTATTTTTCAGCTTTGTTTCAAGTTTTAAGCTGTCCTAATAAAGTTTTTTTCTTTTGATAATTCTGTCCTCATAAAGTTGGTTGCAGTATACCTCACTTGTTGGGTCCTGTCTGTCTTAGATTATCTTACTCTTATTTTCTATCAATTCCTACAATGTTTGAGTAGCTGACACCTACGGTTGCTTGGGTTTCTCTTCTCTCACAACTAAAAAGACTAAAGAGTGGACATTATTTTGGTGCGACATTCTAAAGTGGGTCCATGGTTCTGCCTGCTGCGATCCCGCGCTCCTCTCTTGTACGCCCATCCATGCATGTCAGGAGTATATGTGAGCAAATCAACGAGAGTCAATTACTGTTGGCAATTTAATAACTTTCCAAAACCTACGGTAAGTACCATGCATGCTGCAGCTCGGCTCTATCGCGTGGTGGTCCACTCAGTTGTTGCCAAATTGCATCCCACCCGTGTATGGAAGGCAATAGGATGGAAAGAAAATAATGACGGCCATTAGAGAATCACTACTCACTGGAAAAAAAAGGAAGGCCACTAATCAAGGAACGCTAGCTTGACCAGGCCCTTTCCGTAGCTGGCGTTGGCGCCCACTGCCCTACCCCATGCGTTTGTTATGGACGAGTCGTCATCGCCTGATCACCCTCGCTGTCCCGCTTGCCGCGCGCTCTGCTGCTGGGCCGGCGCTTGCCATCATCACGCTTCACCATCGTTGCGTCTTCATCGCCCTCCGCCGTCGTTTTGGTTTGCCCTCGCCCTCACCTTCTCGACGGTGCGCGCGCTGCTCCGCGATGAGGAGGACTACAGCGAGGAGCTACCAGCATTTTCTGTCTTCCATGGACCTCCACCCTGTTAGTGAATCCCATCCTACCCCCAGTTGATGTATTTTTTAATTATTATTATTATTATTATTGCCTCCAATTCATGTTTGTGTGATGTAGGATTACACCATGTTCACATTATGCTGAAGGTCTAAAAGTGGACTATGCCTATGCTCTTCTCAAACTGAGCAGGCTGCACATCAAGACCAGTAAGAGAGTCAATCCTTATGCGCTCAAGTATGCTACCTTTAGATATTTGCCATTGCTACATCAGTTCATCAAAGTGAAAAAAAAAATTACTGGCTGTCATCAAAGTGAAAATATTATTGGTTTTCTATACTGCTTCTTTATTAGAAAGTTTGTATATAACCTAGGCACTTATCTCTTGCCATAAATTCCTGAAATTTCTATCGTCTTTGAATTACTAAGTCTATTAACTCTGATATATCAGCTCTCAATTTCTGAACAACCTATTTGTTGCCCAGGCAACTCAATAGTTTTAGTCTCTCTGTTAACTCTGGTATATCAGCTCTCAATTTCTGAATAACTCATTTATTGCCTAGGTAACTTCATAGTTTCAACTTTTGTTATAATAGGGTACGTTGTGAATCAGATAGCTCAATAAACTGCAAGAATTGTGTGCTCAAAAGCATGCCAAGTAACAACATGCAGTTTTCCATTTATTGTTTTAATTTTCAATCTCTCACAACTAAAAAGACTAAAGAGTGGACATTATTTTGGTGCGACATTCTAAAGTGGGTCCATGGTTCTGCCTGCTGCGATCCCGCGCTCCTCTCTTGTACGCCCATCCATGCATGTCAGGAGTATATGTGAGCAAATCAACGAGAGTCAATTACTGTTGGCAATTTAATAACTTTCCAAAACCTACGGTAAGTACCATGCATGCTGCAGCTCGGCTCTATCGCGTGGTGGTCCACTCAGTTGTTGCCAAATTGCATCCCACCCGTGTATGGAAGGCAATAGGATGGAAAGAAAATAATGACGGCCATTAGAGAATCACTACTCACTGGAAAAAAAAGGAAGGCCACTAATCAAGGAACGCTAGCTTGACCAGGCCCTTTCCGTAGCTGGCGTTGGCGCCCACTGCCCTACCCCATGCGTTTGTTATGGACGAGTCGTCATCGCCTGATCACCCTCGCTGTCCCGCTTGCCGCGCGCTCTGCTGCTGGGCCGGCGCTTGCCATCATCACGCTTCACCATCGTTGCGTCTTCATCGCCCTCCGCCGTCGTTTTGGTTTGCCCCTCGCCCTCACCTTCTCGACGGTGCGCGCGCTGCTCCGCGATGAGGAGGACTACAGCGAGGAGCTACCAGCATTTTCTGTCTTCCATGGACCTCCACCCTGTTAGTGAATCCCATCCTACCCCCAGTTGATGTATTTTTTAATTATTATTATTATTATTATTGCCTCCAATTCATGTTTGTGTGATGTAGGATTACACCATGTTCACATTATGCTGAAGGTCTAAAAAGTGGACTATGCCTATGCTCTTCTCAAACTGAGCAGGCTGCACATCAAGACCAGTAAGAGAGTCAATCCTTATGCGCTCAAGTATGCTACCTTTAGATATTTGCCATTGCTACATCAGTTCATCAAAGTGAAAAAAATTACTGGCTGTCATCAAAGTGAAAATATTATTGGTTTTCTATACTGCTTCTTTATTAGAAAGTTTGTATATAACCTAGGCACTTATCTCTTGCCATAAATTCCTGAAATTTCTATCGTCTTTGAATTACTAAGTCTATTAACTCTGATATATCAGCTCTCAATTTCTGAACAACCTATTTGTTGCCCAGGCAACTCAATAGTTTTAGTCTCTCTGTTAACTCTGGTATATCAGCTCTCAATTTCTGAATAACTCATTTATTGCCTAGGTAACTTCATAGTTTCAACTTTTGTTATAATAGGGTACGTTGTGAATCAGATAGCTCAATAAACTGCAAGAATTGTGTGCTCAAAAGCATGCCAAGTAACAACATGCAGTTTTCCATTTATTGTTTTAATTTTCAATTCTAGAAAAAAACATGACCTGCCTATTAGTAAGCTGGTTTATTATAGAAGGCATTTGACATTACATTACAGGTTGAGTTGTTGGTTGTCACTTATTACACTTCGGCTCTCTGTTTTCTAGGGACAGTGACCTAATAAATTGAAGAAGGTGCATTTGACCGGGAAGGAGGTGCTTATTAGAATGCCTAATGAAACAAACTGAGGTGATCCTAGACTTACATTAGCTGATGTTGGACTATTTTATATTTTTATAGTTCTTCAGTCTCACTCTCACATAGAAAAGCTGTAGCTTTAAATTTAAAAATTAACAGCTCATATGTAGGATACTTCCAACTGTAGCTTCAGTCATCTACATGCGTCAGCTGCAAGAAGTCAGACGCCGCATCTTGGGCCTAAAAATCTTCTAAATCATCTTTTATTTATGGGTGACTAGCTGCAGGTTGGTGCCTGAGCAAAGCATGTTCGCCTGGAGCTATTGAGAGATTACATTTTTAATTGTACAGTATATTTCATGAAGACTTATGTAATATTAATATTGATGTTCCTAATATTGTAATAGAATACTTTTTAGATAACAATAGAACACATGTTCATACATTTATTACCGTGCTATTTTTTTTCGTTGCAACACAAGGGCATTTATGTTTTCGATCAGTAGAAGAAGATACTTATCATGATTGACTCTAGACTTATTGAAAAGTGGTGTAAAGACAACACACAAGTGCTGATGTATGCTAAACTCTTAGATTTAACTTAAGAGTACGTGGACGTAATGAATATATGTACATATTCTTGGATGGAACGAGGATATCTTCGAATGGAAATTTATCTATGAAAAAACCTTGCAGATGACGTATATAGATGGGTAACTAACTCAAAATTGTCGCCATCGCTTGCAATAAAATAATATATATGATTTAACTATTTTTATATATTGTTAATGATGAATCTTGCCAAAAAAAACTCAAGTGGATACCTTATTCTATAGATGTCAGTGTGGAATAGACCTAAAGCCATACATATTTATACGGTGAATATAACATACTTTGTTTTAATGTTTTATGAGAGATTTTTCAAAACACTCAGTATTACCCATGTGACAAATATTAATACACACACACACACTCAAAGTTGTACAGGATGGTACGGAGATTCGGCAGAACTTATTTGTAAATTTATTGCGTCATGAAAAGAAATGAGTATTAGAGATTTTTTTGTCAATATAAAACATTATCTTAACTGTATCGTGGAAGGTCTATATTTGGAGATTTTTTTCTATCAATATAAAACATTATATTAACTGTATCACGGAAGGTCTATATAGTAAAGTTTATGAGCCTATGATGTCGAGCTCTATGTGACTGTTAATTTGATGAACTTAGTTTCTTTTCTATATGAAATCTCATTTTAACGTCATAGTATTGTTGTCTTATCATCTGATCCATATGTTTTTAGTATAAAAATTTAGCTAACCCGTAGCAACGCATGGGCACGAACCTAGTGATGTATGAATTATGAAAAGGGATATAATATATTTATTTGTATGTCTTTTGTCTTTGGTGTGGGGCCTCACGCTAGACTCTGTTGGACCGTATTGCCAAATGACGCACAATCTCTCCCACCTTTTGTTTTCTTTATTATGTTTTGTTTGAACGAGTTCAGGGCTATCCAGTGCTGCTAGCACTGCGCATGGGGCAAAGAATGTATACGTCGCTGTCGCTGATCGATCCAAACGCGTACGTCGGCGTCGGGCCGGGGACTAGACCTTCGGCCCAACCAGTCAAGTCAGCATGGATGAATTTGCATTCAGCCTTTCCCATCAACGACGTGTGTGTGTTAACGGCGAAGCTGAATCATTAACACGTTCCTCTGTCCCTATTTAAATGTTGGTGTGGATTTTCGTGACATAAGTTTAAATCAATTTATAGAAAATACGTGCAACATTTATATCTCCAAATAAATTTATTAAAAAACTAGATCTAAAGATCTTTCCGATGATACTAATTATGTTACTAATCAGTGATATTTAGCATTTACTAAAATTACTGACATTTGTTTCTTGGGAAGCATAAACGACAGTTAAAAAGAGACAGATGGAGTACATAAAACTTTGTCGCAACTCCTCCAGAAAGTGATAGCCGCCGAACCCATTTGGCGTCGCCACCGAACGGTGCGAGGATGACGACGAAGAAGGCTGCTTCTTTCTCGAGGTACGAGGCATATCTTATTGCCCGAAAAGACGATTTCAAGTGCAGTAGTGATTACAAGGAGATCACCGTGGTCCAAATGGATCACCAGTTTCATGTGCAGGTGCCACAGTATATGGGGCTGAGGAGGACCCCAGAGTTTCATCTCAATCAGAATGGCAACAAGCTTAAGACGGGCTGGATCATGCTCGAATACCAACAGCTTGATGATAACGACTCCCCAACCCTGTTTCTTTCTTGCACAACCAGACTGTTAATATTCCCTGCATCGTTTCCCCATTAGATGAAGGTGAAGGACCGAAAACGGCGACCAGAGGGGGGTGAATGGGAGCCTTAAATTTCTTTCGAAACTTTCGACCGCTGTCCCAAAATCGAACCCCAAAACCAAAACCACAAGCGAGCGGTAAGAACACGACCTAACAGGTAGGTGGATAACCTTGGAGATGTCCAAGAGGTACAGCGGATCAACCGAAGAAGGTCGGAGACGAGCACTCGACGAAACTCCAAAAGCGACGCACTCAATTCCTATAGAGAAGGAGAGAGTGGACAATCCAAAATACTCAAACCAACTTGTGACAAGAGTACTTGGATATGAAGTACGTGATGCTACGAACCCAACGCAACAAGCGGAACTCGAATCGGACCTCGGACGGTCAAGAAACGAACAACTCAGCGAAACAGCCTTCAGACCCTCATATCGGACCTCATACCGGACGTGTCCGGTATTCACGATTTCGGACCGGACACACTCAGCTCATATCGGACCTCACACCGGACGCGCCCGGTATGCTCCGGACCCCAGTTTTAGCACAGAGCGACTTTGGGAGAAAAATGGAAAACCCAATCAAACGGTGTCCAAAAATTGTGAAATTTTAACCCTAGAAACTAGACACACAGAAGAAGGTCTCCACAAAATTTCAGCTCAAAATTTCAAAGTTAAGACTACCGGACGTGTCCGGTATGCACGGGCAGAAACCTGGAAAATTCGATTTCGAATCCAAAACTCAACCAAATCAACTCCGATTGATCTGAAATTTTGCAGAGGAGTTCACAGGGTAGTTCTAAAGCTACTCCATGAAGATCACAACCCCAAACACACTGCAACTCCGAAAATCAACGAAATCCGATTCCAGAGCAAGTTTTCCCCGAAAAACTCGATTCGACCCGATCTATGGATTCGTAAGGAATTGGATGAAATCCTTCGATAAAAAGGATCAACCCACGACCAAGATCAAGTAGAAATAAGTGGTTCGCAAAGAGATGGATCACAGCTCGAGAAATCGCTAAGAACGCGAAGAGGGGAAAGAGAGGAAAACGAAGGACGCAAAGAACAAAACGCGAATCAATGCAAGCAACTCAATGATCGATTCCACGAGGAAACATGGAGGATTCGGGACCTCCATTCCCTTCACACGAGTTTAGATACACTAATGAAGGATTAGTGGACCTCTCTCTCATCACAAGCAACTAGAGGAAGAAAACCCTAATGAGAAAATGCAAATGAGAGAGGTGAGGGTGATGGGGCTCCCTCCACCTTACTTGTCGACCGGGCTTATTTCATTTTTCAGTTTTTGCCCCTGATACAACTTTGAGCAAACCGCCTAGCCCTAGGGACATTGCGGTCCAACTCGAACCGACTCGATGCAATCTTTGATCCGACGGCCACCGCGCCTTCTCACCAGTAGCTTCGCCTCGACGTGAACTCCCCGATGCTTGCCACGTGCCGTCCGTCCGCCTCGGGACCTCCACCAGGGTTTTGAGGCTCAACCCAGAAACCCGCCGGGTGGTTTTGAGGCCCAAACCACCGAAATCCTCCACCGTTGGTTTTGAGACCCAAACCAACAAACCGGCCCATGTCCTTGCACTTATCGAAGCCAAGTACCAGCAACGCGATACCGCCCGGCGATTCCGGGTCCCTCAGTCCAAGTCTCGATGCGTCCGCCCTTTCACCACTCCCGGTCCATTCGGCGCGGCCCGCCATCACTTGACCTTCACCTCGCCGTCGGCCGACACCTGCACAACACAAGCCAAGGCACATGTGGAACTCGTAGCTTTCACCATCGTCAGTAGCACCTCATCCGAGATGCTAGTAGTTAAATCAATCACTCATCATCACAACTGAACCACAAGTATAAACCTTGTGTTCGCAATCTCCCCCTGATGAGTGCATTGTTCAACACCAATACACCACGGGCCCGAAAAAAAAGAAAAGAAGAAGAAGAAGAAAAGAAGAAAACTCGCCAAATGACCAAAAGACAAAGAGAAGCCAAATGGAATCATTTGAAGCAAGCAAAACTTGGTCCCCAAAGACATGGGCAATGGCTCGACGCAACCAAGTAAAACATGGCTAGCCCTCAAGAAGAGGCAGAAAGCGGGCTCAACACCACTAGCCAAGCAAGAAGCACTCGAAAACGCTAGATCCTCTAGAAATAGGCAAGGCTCAACACATCTAGCAAAAAGCAATGCAAAACAGCTCAAACAACTCCCCCTGAACAAATGCATACATGAGTGCACACAATCTTCTCCCCTTCTTCCTTTGAGAACTAGTCTCACCCTCTGAGAAGACAACCAATCAAGACATATCAAGTGACTCCCCCTTGACATAAGCATGTGATGTGTCAGGCATGTGTGTGTGTCAAATTTCTCCCCCTTGTTGAATAATGCACACAAAGAAGCCTAAAATGCAATGACATGCACAAATGCAGAAAACTTCAGGTATATAGCAATCAAAGTGAAAAGATGCTCTTGCCAGTAAAACAAATAAGTAAGGCATCAACAGACAAGGGCTAGCATATGCTCAAACTGATCAAATGATACGGAATATGAAGTGTAAGCAGTTTTGAGCAAATTTTAAGTTCTTCAGAAAGGGGTTCACCGCAAAAGATAGCACTTAGCAAATGCAAGCTAGAAATCAACCTAGTGCTAGTCATGTGGAAGCAAGGTGAACTACCCCAAACCATGGTCACACATCATGTCAAAGACCTCAAACTTGTCAATTTTATCAGATTTTCAGAGTTGGCAGCAAATTACAAGTATTGGTCAAGCATGTGTGTGCGAGAGGTTATCCGTCTTGTCAAGCCTAACTTTTCAACCAAGCGGAGCCTATGTCAAAAGACAATCAGGAGCTCAAGGCAATGGTTTCGGTCATCCACTACAAGGCTCAAGTTCATCCAAATATGCAATTGGAAGCAGTCTCGATACCTTGATGTGGGACAATACGGACCCATCTCGATCTTTTCATTCAACTTACTTAGATTTTAGATTTTAGCACAAGTAAAGATCTAAGCAAGTGTGGGACTCAAAGCATGAGACATAGTATCCAAGCATGTACAATATAGCATAAAGGGATCTCAACATCCTACACATGCTAATTACCATCTCAGGCGGTGAACATTTTTAATTTTAGCAAGTTTAAGCAAGTTCACTTTATAAAATCATGCTCAACATATAACATGTAGCAGATGATCAATGAGAGCCTAAGCTGACAAACACCACAAAGTACTCATATGGCATACTGACAAGAGCATAGTTTCATTTTAAGTGTTACATACATGAAGCTCAAAATGCAAGTATATCACAAAATGCAATGCAAATGCACTATCAAACAAAGACAAATCAAAACCTAAACTATGAAAGAACCAAAACTAGTGTACAACAAACAAAGTGCTTCCCTCCTCTAAAAAGGAAAACACACACCCAGTTCACCCCGCAAGCGGGCAAAAGTCGCTTGATCGAGGGGCTTAGTGAGAAGATCTGCAAGCTGATCCTGGGTGGCTACGTGATGCAACTCAATGTCGCCTTTCTCTTGGTGATCGCGGAGAAAGTGAAAGCGAACATCTATGTGCTTGGTCTTGGAGTGAAGTACTGGGTTCTTAGCAACACTGATGGCACTAGTACTATCACACAGTAAAGGCACTCTATAGAACTCAAGACTAAAATTACGTAGGGTAGCTATCATCCAAAGCAGCTGGGAACAACAAGCGGCAGCAGCGACATACTCAGCTTCTGTGGTGGATTGTGCAACACTAGACTGTTTATGGGATGACCAAGACACAAGAGACAATCCCAAAAACTGACAAGTCCCCGACGTGGACTTCCTATCTAAGCGGCAGCCAGCAAAATCAGCATCCGAATAACCGCAAAGAGAGAGCGAGGAAGAAGCAGAATACCAAAGTCCAAACTCAGGGTAAACCGGAGGTACCTCATGATGCGCTTCACCGCTTGACGGTGAGAAGTGCGTGGGGAAGCCCCGAAAGCGTGCCTGAGGCATACAAAGAAATCAGAGTCGGGTCTTGTCGCCGCCAAGTACAAAGAACGATCCGATCATACTCTGGTACTCCTTCTGATCAACTGCTTCTCCGTCCTCATCGGCGTCAAGGGCCGTCGTAGTCGACATGGGCGTCGAAAGAGGCTTGGCCTCGCCCATGTCAAACTTCTTCAGGACGTCTTTTGTGTACTTGCCTTGATGCACGAACGTCCCCATCCCGTGTTTGCTTGATTTGAAGGCCGAGGAAGAAAAGTCAACTCGCCCATCAAGCTCATCTCAAACTCCCTGCTCATAAACTCTGCAAACTTGGCATTCAAAGCCTGAGAAGAGCCACCAAAGATAATAACATCCACGTAAATCTGAACCAAGAGAAGGTCACTGCCTTGCTTGAGGAGAAACAAAGTCTTATCTACCGATCCCATCCTAAACCCCTTCTTAAGTAAAAAGGTTTTCAGCCTATCATACCACACTCTAGGGGCTTGCTTAAGACCATACAAAGCTTTGTGCAACTTGAAAACATGGTTAGGATACTTAGGATTTTTAAAGCCTGGGGGCTGCCTAACATACACTTCCTCCTCAATGTACCCATTCAGAAAAGCGCTCTTGACATCCATCTGAAACAACTTAAAGCCCTTAGCAGCAGCGAACGCTAAAAGAATGCGGATAGCCTCTAAGTGAGCTACAGGAGCGAAGGTTTCCTCAAAGTCTATCCCTTCTTTCTGGCAATACCTCTGAGCAACAAGTCTAGCCTTATTCCTAACAACCACCCCATCTTCACTCTGTTTGTTCTTAAACACCCACTTTGTACCTATGGGATGACACTCTGGAGGTGAAGGAACTAAGACCCAGACCTGATTCCTATCAAAGTTTTCTAACTCCTCATGCATAGCATTTACCCAATTAGGATCAGAAAGTGCGTGTCCAACATCTCGGGGCTCAAAAGAAGTAACAAATGCAGAATGAGCGAAGTGAGAGATGTGATACAACCTAGACCGCGTGACTCGCTGGTCAATATTGCCGATCATCGTCTGAGCGGGGTGGCGACGCTGAATGTGTCGAGGTGCCTCTCTGGAAGAAGTTGCCTCCCCCTCAACAGCAGCTGGTGCCTCCTCACGTGTAGTCGGTGTAGGTTGAGGAAGCTGCTCCAACGGTCCCCAAGAAGTGGAAGTAGAGGGATCCGGACCGTGAGCTGAAGTAGTCATCGCAGGCTCGATAGGGGCAGCCGGTGGAGTCGGCTCGGAATCACCCCAATCGGCATCGTTCTGCTCCTCCTCCACAAAAATACTTTCTCCAAGCTCTTCATCACCTGCACGCTCAAAAACAGGGGTTGTACAAGGCATAGTTTCATCGAATGTGACCTCACAGGTCTCCACAACACGGTTAGTTTCAAGGTTAAGTATTCGATAAGCTCTAGAATGCAATGCATAACCAAGAAAGATACCGTCGGAGGACCTGGACTCAAACTTGTCCAAATTACCTTGTTTCAAGATGAAGCACTTACACCCAAACACCCTAAAATGACTCACCTTGGGTAGCCTCCCAAATCGCAACTCATAAGAAGTTTTCTTCATAAAAGCACGGAGAAAGATGCGATTGGAAACATGGCAAGCAGTGTTGATTGCTTCGGCCCAAAACCTCCTAGGAGTCCTATGCTCATCGAGCATCGTCCTAGCCATCTCACCAAGGGTCCGATTCTTGCACTTAACAATGCCATTCTGTTGCGGAACATAAGGTGAGGAAAACTGGTGCTCAAGACCCAAAGACTTGCAAAAGGTTTCAAAATGAGTATTCTTGAATTCTGTGCCATTGTCACTACGAATAGCTCTCATGGTTTTCTTAGAGAACTCATTTCTCAACCGAAGAATCAAATCTCGAGCATGTGAAAAAGCCTCATCCTTATCTCCATGAAAAACACCCAAGAGTATCTCGAAAAGTCATCCACAATCACTAGCACATACCACTTCCCACCTTCTGACCGAACCCGAGCTGGACCAACTGTGTCCATGTGAAGTAGCTCGCCGGGTTCCTTGGTCATAATTTGGTTCACAGGTGGGTGAGAAGCAGCTACCATCTTCCCGTGGCGACAAGGGTGGCAAACAAGATCCTTCTTAAATTTCAACCTGGGCAATCCTTGGATTAAGCCAAGTGAGCTCAACCAAGAAAGAAGGTCAAAGCTCAAGTGACCAAGTCTCCTATACCACTTCCAAAGCTCAGAAGAGGATCCGGCCACCAAACAGCGGGAAGAGCCAAAAGAGTAAGAAAAATCAGCTCGAAAGACATGGCCAAAAGGGACAATCCGACACACAAGATCTCCCTGAGAGTCAAGAACTCGAGATAAGCCATGTTTAAAGCGCACTTTAAAGCCATCCTCAAGGAGTTGTGAAACAGAGAGCAAATTGAAATGCAAGTTCGAGACCAAAGCAACATCCTTGAGAACAAAGCTCTCGTTAACCCGAATGGTTCCACGAGAGACCACTTTACCTTTGCTATTATCCCCAAATGTGATGTACTCCTTGTGTTGCACGGGGTCAAGGCTGAAGAACCATTTTGAACTTCCGGTCATGTGGCGCGAACATCCGGAATCAATGAGCCATGTGTTCTCCAAGCCTCCGTCCTACATCAATAGAAAGACATAGGATGAGCAAATGGCACACCACTGGGGTTAGTAAACTTAGAAGGATACCAGTGATGCATCATTTGTCCTGAAAAAGTGTTAGGAAAAACACTAAACATGCCATGTCCCATTTGAGAAAAGCGATCACCACGAGAGGGAAAACGTGGTCCGCTAGAGCTGTGGGACACAAAAGCACCGCCAAGAGGTTCATAGTCATATTGACTACGACCTGAACCCCGCCGTGCACGACCACCACATGGTCTCGCAACCTGAGGCCTAGCACCTTGAGGCATTGCACCTCTAGGCCTAGTAGTGCGCCTCTGAATAGACGGTACATGTACACCATGGGGAGGACGGTACATGTTCTGGTTGTTCAACTCATACTCTCGCCTCTCATCTCTCTTCCTCCTAAAGCAAAACTCAACCAAGTGACCATCACTATGGTAATACTCACAGTGGTACACCTCTCTCTTAGGTATTTGGCTCACTTTCTTGTGGGTATGGTTCACTCTTGGAGGTGGCTTGGCTTTAGGAAGGGGTTTCTCAGAGATGGAAGGGAGTGTGTCAAGTGGGTTCCTTAGATGGTTCGGTTTTGGAATCCACACTTGTTTCTGGGGTGGAGCTTTTGGAGGTTCTTCAAACACTCCATCCTTGGTGCGAGGCACAAGTGGCTTAGGTGGTGTGATTTTGAGAAGCTTGGGAGTAGTGGTAGGTTTTTCACTCGGGAGCACACCACTACACTCACCAACTTTGCCATAAAGATCATCACTCTTCCCACCTGAAGCAAAGCCTAATCCCGGCCCACCAATTTCCCTCCTGAATTGGTTGACCATCATGCCAAGTTGCGGCTCACTGCAAGACACCCAACTCAAGATGGTCCGAAGGTATGTGTTTTCCTCCTCGGTACGCACCTTGTCATGCCGACAATTGGCAATCTCTAGCTCCAAACCCTCACAAAGTGCACACTTAGCCACACTAGTGCTATCTGAGTTGGCCTTCTCAAACGAGGCAAGCTTGGCATTTTTCTCTGCCAACTCAGATTGCAAGTCCGAGCAAGACTTGCACGCACCCGACAAGACAGGTGAAGCATGCACACTATCAAACTCATTAACCAAATCAGCATACTTGGACTGCAGACTTGCGAGATCAGCCATGTAAACGCTACAGAACTCACACACTCTGGCTCGTCAGACACTATGAGAGTGTTCTTAACTTGCTCAAGCTCCTCAAGCGCTACTTCTAGCTTAGCCTTGTACTCTTTTCTATCACTAGCAGCACGCTTAAGCAACTTATCTTGACGAAGCAAAGTAGCAGTCAAGTCATCAACCTCAGCGACAAGAGCATCGACGGAAGGTGATACCTTAGATGTGTCGTCATCGTCGCCGGGAGCATCGCCGTTGCCGCCCTCCACCTCGTCACCAAGTGCCATGGTGCAGAAGCCTCCGTGGGTGGAGTCGGCGAAGAAGCAAAGCTCGTTCAGCTTGTCCTCGACCTTCCTCTCGGACTCATCATCGCTCGACGAGGAGGAAGCATGCTCGTCGTCGGAGTCGAGGTCACTGAGGGAGGTGAGGAAGGCGCGCTCTTTTGCCTTGAACTTCTTCACGAACTTGCGCTTCATCGATTCCTTGTCAAAGCCTCCCTTGGACTTGTGCTTGCCGGAGGTGTAGCCGCACTTCTCCTTGTGCTTGTCGGAGGTGGACTTGCCGAAGGAGTGCTTGTTCCGCTTGGGACAGTTGACGACGAAGTGGTCGGGGTCGCCGCATCCATAGCATCCATCCTTTGGTCCACCCCCCCCGGCGATTCAAGCGGCTTGTTGTGGAACCGTGAGAACCGACCGATGACGAGAGCCTCATCGCGTCTCGAGCACGTCCCAACCGCTCCTCTGTCACTGTGATCAAGGAAGACAAGGCAAACATCGCAGAGGAGGGGTTAGTGTAAGAACTAGAGACACCGTTACCTGACAACAACACCATAGTCGGAGCAGAGGGGTTGTGAAGTTTGGCCTTGGATCCGGTGGTCGATCTCACCGGGACTTCAGCCTTGTCAAGAGCTCGCCCACGGTGAGGGTCTCGTAGTTCTCGCGACTCGAGAAGAGCTTGCACCTTTGAATCCCAAACCCTCCGATCAAGAGCGTGTAACAACTTCAAGGCTCTCTCGTGATCGTCATAAGGCAAGTTCGGCTTGTTCGCACGCATTTTGTTGACAATGGTCTGAAAGCTTGAGAACATGGAATCGATGGTCTCGCCATCAAGCTGCCGAAAACTCTCATACTCCTGCTTGTATGTGTCAAAGAGTCCTGGTCTTAATTTAGGGAGTCCCCTCGTGATAGCTCGCAACTTCACCCGATCTCTCTAGCAGTAGTCAAGTGTCCGACACGCTCAAACTCGGACTTCGAAAAGACTCGAAAAGAGGGCATTACGTGCCTTGCCGTTTGCATCGTGTTGTTCCATTTGCTCTTGGCCAACACGAGCGGGAAGGACAACGTAATTGGCATCCTCACAGATCTCCCACACCCTCGCACCGAGACTCGGAGATAAAATGTACATCCGAATCTTCCAAGACGGGTAATTGGTTCCATTGAAATGCGGCGGCTTTCCCCGAATCAAGCTCCCATGTCGCCTTCTAGCGGATCACAACCGATTAAGGTGGGATGATCCTTAGCCGGTTCTCGATACCAATTGAAGGACCGAAAAACGGCGACCGAGGGGGGTGAATGGGAGCCTCAAATTTCTTTCAAACTTTCGAATCACCGTCCCCAAAAATCGAACCCCAAAACTAAAACCACAAGCGAAGCGGTAAGATCATGACCTAACAGGTAGGTGGAGACCCTTGAGATGTCCAAGAGGTACAAATGGATCAACCGAGGAAGGTCGGAGACGAGCACTCGACGAAACTCCAAAAAGCGACACACTCAATTCCTATGGAGAAGGAGAGAGTGGCCAATCCAAAACACTCAAACCAACTTGTGACAAGAGTACTTGATATGAAGTACGTGATGCCACGAACCCAACGCAACAAGCGGAACTCGAATCGGACCTCGGACGGGTCAAGAAGCGAACAACTCAAATAAACAGCCTTCAAACCCTCATACCGGACCTCATACCGGACGTGTCCGGTATTCACGACTTCGGACCGGACACACTCAGCTCATACCGGACCTCATACCGGACGCATCCGGTATGTACCGGACCCCAGTTTTAGCAGAGAGCAACTTTGGGAGAAAATGGAAAACCCAATCAAACGGTGTCTAAAAATTGTGAAATTTTAACCCTAGAAACTAGACACACAGAAGAAGGTCTCCACAAAATTTCAGCTCAAAATTTCAAAGTTAAGTCTACCGGACGTGTCCGGTATTCACACCGGACGTGTCCGGTATGCACGGGCAGAAACCTGGAAAATTCGATTTCGAATCCAAAACTCAACCAAATCAACTCCGATTGATCTGAAATTTTGCAGAGGAGTTCACAGGGTAGTTCTAAAGCTACTCCATGAAGATCACAACCCCAAACACACTGCAACTCCGAAAATCAACGAAATCCGATTCCAGAGCAAGTTTTCCCCGAAAAACTCGATTCGACCCGATCTATGGATTCGTGAGGAATTGGATGAAATCCTTCGGTGGAAAGAATCAACCCACGACCAAGATCAAGTAGAAACAAGTGGTTCGCAAAGAGATGGATCACAGCCCGAGAAATCGCTAAGAACGTGAAGAGGGGAAAGAGAGGAAAACGAAGAACGCGAAGAACAAAACGCGAATCAATGCAAGCAACTCAATGATCTGACTCCACGAGGAAACATGGAGGATTCGGGACCTCCATTCCCTTCACACGAGTTTGAATACACTAATGAAGGATTAGTGGACCTCTCTCTCACTCACAAGCAACTAGAGGAAGAAAACCCTAAATAAGAAAATGCAAATGAGAGAGGTGAGGGTGATGGGGCTCCCTCCACCTTACTTATCGACCGGGCTTATTTCATTTTTCAGTTTTTGCCCCGATACAACTCTCGAGCAAACCGCCTAGCCCTAGGGACATTGCGGTTCAACTCGAACCGACTCGATGCAATCTTTGATCCGACGGCCACCGCGCCTTCTCACCAGTAGCTTCGCCTCGACGCGAACTCCCCGATGCTGCCACGTGCCGTCCGTCCGCCTCCTCAGACCTCCTAAGCAGGGTTTTGAGGCTCAACCCGTAAAACCCCGCCGGTGGTTTTGAGGCCCAAACCACCGAAACTCTCCAATGTTGGTTTTGAGGCCCAAACTAACAAACCGGCCCATGTCCTTGCGCTTTTATCGAAGCCAAGTGCCAGCAACGCGATCCTGCCCGGCGATTCCGGGTCCCTCAGTCCAAGTCTCGATGCGTCCGCCCTTTCACCGCTCCCGGTCCATTCGGCGCGGCCCGCCATCACTTGACCTTCACCTCGCCGTCGGCCGACACCTGCACAACACAAGCCAAGGCACATGTGGAACTCGTGGCTTTCACCACCGTCAGTAGCACCCCATCCGAGATGCTAGTAGTTAAATCAATCACTCATCATCACAACTGAACCACAAGTATAAACCTTGTGTTCGCAGAAGGCATGAACACTGACACTACCACGCCCAGTAGTGATTCCATGGATACTCCCGTTGATAGGAAGCGGAAGAGGACTGGTGCTGCTTCCGGCCACAAATCAGAAGTCTGGATCTGGATGCACTTCACCAAGATTTACAACACAGATTATGGGGTGGTGTATGTAGTGTGCCACACCTGTGACAGGGGGTACACTAGTGGTCTCTCTAACAATGGCACCTCTCACCTGTGGAGGCACAACAAGAGCTGCGCAAACAAGCGCCGTAGGACAGAAAATGCGAATGACGCCACTACTGAATGGGAAGCAGAAATCTGGCCACTGTTCCTACTCTATGTTAGTCTCTGACTCTCTGTTATACATACTCACTCACACTTGTTCTCTGTTTCAGAAACAGAGCATCAAGCATCAGGGATGTGCTGAAGCTAGGAGGCAAGAAGCTGGTCCGGCTTGCTGATGATTGGTGGAACTGCGGCAATACAGTGGGGATAATCCGCTCAGCGATGGGACATGCTCCTATTCTGTTTTGCATTTTTCCTTCCAATTTTTTTTTTCCAACAGGCTTTCAGTCTGTCGTAAATAAAGTTGATGCCAGTCTGGCTCACCTGTTGTGTTCTGTCTTAGATCATCTTACTCTTCTTTTCTATCCGTTCCTACAATGCTCAAGTAGCTGAGAACTACGGTTGCCTTATATGAACTATGGGCAGGGATGTAACATCTATGAATATCTGAGAGAAATGGAGGTTGATTTTACAGATACGAACATGAACTGGTGAACTGAATTTAGTCGATTTCTGCACTCTGCAACCTTAGCTTTTACAGGGACGCTAATTCGTAATACCACTATGTTTTTTCAGTTTTGGAGGCAGCTTAAGCTCGTATAGGAACCCGTGCTATGATATCTCTAGTCTCTAGCGGGCACAATAGCACTATAGCAGTATAATCTGCAGGTCAGATCAGAAGACTGATCGGCTCTCGACTGCAATCTGATGCTGCGAGCAATGCTCAACCTCTTTTTAGGAGCTCGATGGTCGCCCATTTTGGTATAGGTACACTAGACCAGGATTGATAACATTATGGATCATTTTCCACAAAAATGTCGAAGAAGAAGAAGAAGAAGAAGAAGAAGAAGAAGAAGATATACAGGAAAGCAGCCCACACCACGCACAAGCGGCCCACAACAAGCACAGTGAACCTAGGCCCATCAAATAAGTTGCTTCTGATTTCTAGAGGCGAGAACGATTTCTGGAGGTCAACCCACCCACCTCTAAAAAAATCATTTTACAGAATTTATAAATCAAGGCAAAAAAAATCACATATTTCGTGTAAGTCATACAATTTTCGCTCTTGTGTGGACGCCGGGGATCAAACTGAAGGCCTTAAGCATGATGCGTTGCTTCCTTATCCCTGTGCCTCAATATCACTTTTGGTTTAGTAGCTAATACAATCCTTTTGTTCTGTTCCAAATATTGTATTGTATATTTGAGACCCTAAACAAAATTTATAAAAACATTTAAACTGACAATTTTTAGATTTCTAAGGGTACTACAACTTTGCTTAGGTCTTTTCTCCACTTGAGTTCATTTGAGAAATTTGAAAATTTAATTTTGAAATATGAAAACTTAAAATAGTCTTTCTAGGGGCTACAAAGCTGCAAATCTCTTTAGATTAACTTTGGTTCTACTCCCTCTGTCCCATGGAGTTTATCACTTGAAAACCGTGTTTGTGGGGAGGGCATGGTTTTTTAACGATATTCTCCATGGAACAGAGGGAGTAGTCATTTCTCTATCCATGGTCATTTGAAAAATTAAACAAGTTTGAATTTCTAGAAGTATTAGCTTACATGTGTGTATAGAGAAAAACATGTCTCAAAAGTATTAGTTAGAATGAGCCTGTTTCCGGGGAGATGCAACTGCCCTTTTATATTGAGATTGAGACAAATGAGTGAAATATTGCTGGCTAAAAAAAGAGAGGGGGTATTGAGAAAGACTGCTGTAGCAGAACAAAAATTATATAATGACCGACATACTGGGAGTGGCGAGCGAGGTGCTCATGATTTCCAAAAGTTATATAATACCTATGTTGAAAAGGGACTCTTCGCTTGTTTAATCGGCAAAGCATATACAAGACGTGCATCTGTGTTGTACGGCCCTTTTCTCTGAATAGGAGGAACCTACACGTGAGTGCGTGACTTGTTTAATCAGCAAAGCATGTACGTTACGTGCATGTGCATTACTGTTTCGTTTGAATTGGAATCTAATTCTTCGCATATATACTTGTCTTGGATATATAGTCGAGACTCCTTTGAAGCTTCCACATTTAGCTGACATGGGTTGTAACAAAAAGATGAATTCCAAACATTCTTCTAAAATCAACATGATCTTAATATTAACTAAGCGTTCCTCCCCAAAAAGTTAGCCAATTTTATTCTAAGTCAAACTATATTAATACTTTTTTTTTTTTTTTTTTTTTTGCGAAGTTAGCATGGAGGCTGTGAACAAGTCTTCCAGTAAACAGAGCATGGCCTTAAACCTATAAATAGTCAGTCAGGCATGCACAATTTGCTTGCTGACATCCATTCCATCCCCGCTGTCGTTTGCCAACTCCTTCTTCGTTCGCACTACCCTACCCATCAGCAAGTAGCTAGCAAGATGGACATGGTGGGCGGCAGTGCGCAGAGCGCCGTGGACTCGCTCCTCGGCCGCCTCTCGTCGGTGCTGGTGGAGGAGGCGGCGCTGCTGCGCAACGTGCACGGCGACGTGCAGTTCATCAAGCGCGAGATGGAGAGCATGAACGGCTTCCTCCTGGACGCGGCCGACGACGGCGGCGGGCGCGGCCCGGAGAGCAACCAGGTCCGGGCGTGGAGGCGGCAGGTGCACGAGCTCGCCTTCGACTCCCGGAGCTGCGTGGACCGCTACGTCCAGACCATGGGCGCGAGGCACCCGGCGGCCGGGGCCGGACTGCTGGCCTCGTTCGGCCGGGTGCCGGAGCTGGTGCGGACGCTGCCCACCCGCCACCGCATCGCCACGGAGATCAAGGAGCTCAAGGGCCGCGCGCTCGAGGTGGGCGAGCGGCGCCTCAGGTACGGCGTCGTCACGCCGGCGCGTCGTGAGGTGGAAGGCGGCGGCACGGCGGCGGCTCGTCTGCGTGCTTCGGCCATCTCCAACCAGGAGGCCGAGGACGCGCGGCGGCGGCGCGCCCTGGAGAGCGCCGACGTGCTGTTCGACGCCGACGCGCGCGCCAAGGAGCTGGTGGCGTGGCTGCTGGGGAAACCTCCTGCCGCCGTGCCACGCGGCAGGCTCCGGCGGAACCAGCTGGTGACCGCCGGCCAGCTGATAAAGAAGCTGATCACCGGCGGCGGCGGGCCCAACGACCGCGAGGACCTGGCCATGGAGCTGATCAAGCTCTTCCGGGGGCTCTACGACAACGACAACCCGGAGAACGTGGTGGAGGCTGCCGGCTTCCTCCGGGAAGCCATGCTGGAGGTCGGCAAGCAGGAGGTCAAGGTCATATCCAGCTGGCTGCTGGACAAGATCCTCGGCCGTGCTGACATGCCTCCGGATCCGGCGACGACGGAGAAAGACAAGGATGACGACGACCACGAATCTGGAGCTGCTGCTGCTGCTGCTGGACGACACGACTTCTTGAAGGAAGTGCTCGAAGAGCTAAAAGAACCAATGGACAGGTTATCAGACCATGCTGAAAAAATGTCATGGTCGAACTTGAACATAAAAGAGGTTGTAAAAGACGTGCTGGACTTGGTCACGGCGCTGAAAGATGCAATCGAGAGGTACATAGGCTTCGCCGACCAGCAGCGGCAGCAGCAGAAGGCTGCGGCGAAGAAGGACGGCCGTTCGCGGGGACGACGGCCTGCTGCAGCTGCAAATGAGGACCTGCTGGAGATGGTCAGGGCCGCCAAGGAGCCGATGGAGGTGGCCAGGGCGGAGGCGCGGTACGTGGCGGCGCAGCTCCGGTGGCTGCTCCGGGTGTTCCTCAGAGACTTGTTCTCCTCTGAGGAGCAGAAACACTGCCCCAAGGTCGTCGCCATCGTGACGCCACCTGTTGAGGACATGAGCAACGACGACGGGCCAGATGAACCACTTGAAGAGACTCATGCCACGGAGCTTGCAAGGAAGGTCTATGACCATCCACGCTTGAGCAACTATTTCAGCACCAAGGTGTGGGTGGACGCCAAGCAAAAGTGGGAGCTCAAGGAGAGGCTCTTGTCCATTCTCCACCAAGTGCAGCAGCAGCAGCCGAAGCCGCAGCAGCCGCCACCGCCGAAGCAGGAGCACTCTGACTCCGGTGCCGGCTCCAGTGCCGCTGCCGGTGCCAGCAGCAGCGACCAGAAGAAGAAAGAGGATCTGGAGCCCACAAACTCCAATGCCGAGGCGACGACCAAGGACTGGAGCGTGGAGGATCTCAAGGCCAAGATCGCAGAATGCCTCAAGGGCCAAAGGTTCTTGATCGTGCTCGCCGATCCCGAGGACGAGAACTCATGGCAGGACATAACCACCATGCTGCCGGACCACGGCGACAGCGCCGTCATCATAACACCAAGGATCAAGTACATGGCGCAGTTCGACGGGTGGTACACGGCGAGCTGGTTCTTCCTGCTCACGCACGCCTCCTCCCGCTACCACGTCCACTTCTGCTCCAACCTCGTCGGCATGCGCAAGGTGGCGGCGCAGCTGGTCGGCAGCGACCAGCTGCCCGCCGGCGTCCGTGCCATCCTCAAGAAGTGCCTCTGGGACTCCTTCGCCACCAAGATGTTCCTCCACGCCCTCTACGCCAACCCCCACCGGAGCGACGGCGAGCTGGAGCGGCTCATGCTCGGCCTGAGGTACTCGAGCAGCGTCGGCAATGCCAGCCGCATGGTCCAGTTCTGCTACGACGACCTGCCCCGGCAGTACCAGAGCTGCCTCCTCAGCCTCGCCGTGTCGCTGCAAGAAGGCAGGACGTTCAAGAGGACGAGCCTGGTGCGGCGGTGGGCGGCGGAGAACTTCGTCAGCGCCAGGGACGGCCTGGCGGCGGTGGACGAAGCCGACCGCTGCTTCGACGCGCTCGTCGCCCGAGGCCTGCTTCAGCCTGCCGACATCGGGCCGGCAGGCAAGGTCAAGAGCTGCACGCTGCATCGCCGCGTCATCTCCTTCATCGCCAAGATGGCCAGCAGCGACGCCATCACCGACGACAGCACGGTGGATCTCCAGACCAACTTGGCTCACCGCCTTTCCACCAGCAGCGGAGTTCTTCGACGGCTGATGGAGGATCAGCTGGATGCTGCAGATTCCGGCACCTGCTGGGGGATAAGGCGCCGGTGCCGCCGCCGCCGTCCGGTCGAAGAGGACTTGTCCCATCAAGTGGTAACTTTCCTCACCTCGCTGCCTTCGTCTTCCGAGCAGCTGGGTTTGGTCAAGTTGCTCGATCTAGAAGGCTGCAAAGGACTGAACAAGCGATGCCTCAAGAAGATCTGCAACAAGATTTTCCAGCTCAAGTACCTGAGCCTAAGGAACACGGATGCAACTGAGCTTCCCAAGGAAATCAACAAGCTCCGGTACCTGGAGACACTTGACATCAGGGAAACCGATATTCGGTCGTTCCCTGAGAACACCATTGCTCTCCCGAAGCTCATGCATCTCTTTGCTGGACGCACTACAGGTCATGAGAGCTCGTCGTCGTCGTCGGAGGGTGCCACCGTCGTCAAATCATTTTCCACAGTGCATCTGCCTGCTGGGGTTGGGAGCCTGACAAACATGCAGGTGCTGTCCCATGTCGAGGTCGTCTCCAAGAGTGACGAGGACGAGTTGAGGAATGTTGGCCGGAAGCTGCACTTGAGGAAGCTGGGTGTGCTTGTCCGTGGCAAGCGACCTCTCAGAGTCTTGCTGCTGGTTGTCGGGATGCTGCATGAAACCCTAAGCTCCTTGTCAGTCCATCTTGAGCCAGCAGCAGATAGTAAGCAAGCGCATGATGAGGGTGAAGCAGCAGATCTGGGTGATGGTAGTGGTGGCCAATCTCTCTCCCTCAATGCAAGCGACATACCCAAATCTCTGGAAAGCCTCAACATCAACGGCAAGGTAGAAGGGCTGCCCACTTGGGTCAGGCAGCTCCATCGTCTTTCCAAGATAACCCTGTGCCGTACCAGTTTGATTCGAGAAGATCTACTCAAGCTGGGTGAGCTTGCCAGCTTACGCTGCATCAGGCTCTGGCATCAGTCGTACACCGAAAAGAAGCTTACTTTCAGCGCCAAACAATTCAGAAAGTTGGAGCTTCTTGTCATTGAGGACGAGGGCATATCTGACATCCACTTTGCCGAGAATGCAGCCCCCAGTCTCAAGAAGATAGTCTGGAGTTTCAAAAGCAAGGACATTACTCTGTCTGGAACCAAGGAGCTTAACAACCTGAAAGAGGTTCATCTTAATGGGCACTGTGACGACGACGCCCTACATCAGATTAAACAGGACGTCAATCAGAATCCAAACCTCCCCCATCTCTTATACAAATCCAAGAACTAAGCCAATGCTGGTCTTGCTACTACTGGTCTACTGCTGCTGCCACCAACGTGCTGCTTCAAGCCTTCACCAACACCTGTGTCCTGAGTTGTTTGTTTGTTTATGTTTTGTGCTTGTGGTCTTAATTATTCTGAAGACTTGTCCGAATGTGTGCGTGCAAGGCTAAATTTATTTGTGTGTGTGCTTGCGCGCATCAGTGTGTTTGAGTTGTTTGTTTGAGTGTATGGTACTTGTGTGCTTGCCCGTGTTCTTCGTCATGTATGCATGGGTATAGCTATTGCCCAACAGAGTTTGATGTGTCACCTTCCTTTGGATTGTCATATCTATATCAACCTAATATTAAAAGAGCAACATATTTCTTACTTTTTCCAACTGTCTAGCGTTTCAGTTCGAGCCTTTCCTGTTTTCCACAGTGCTTCAAAACAGAAAAAAAGGGAAACATGAACCAAATCTCATGCATATACCCCCTAGTATAGTTGGAATAAAGACACAAATAAAGAACTGGTAAAGGACGTTCCTCAACTCCTTGACCACTGAATGGCGACGATATCTCAACGAGTTGGAGCCACGACAAAGTCAATGTGGAAATGCTGGTTGTGGCAAGGCATCAGCTCTAGATCTTGATGAGTTTGCTGAATTCATTGACAAAGACAATTTTTTTTTTCGCGATAACGTGGCCACCCATGACTTCAGGCTTGGCCGCCCGCTAAAGTCATCCATGATCCTGCTGAAGCTTCCCTGGATTCTCACACGCAGGGTTGCCTTGACACTTTGAGTCTATTCCTGCTAATCAAAAGCAATCGCTGTGAAAACCTTTAGGTATTGGAAGCCGAAGCAATGTTGGAGAATCTTTTGAGTCACATCGCCCTAACATGCATGTTGTTAAGTATCCTTCAAACTATTCAAACAATGGAACTACAGATTGTTTTATTGCTGAATTTATGTGGCCAGTACAAGCAAGCTAAATCAGTTCCTTGCTCTTCCCTCAAGCCGATTGACAATAATCGACAAAAGAGAACATCTGCGTTTGACTTATCCAAATGAATCGAATTTTTTATCAGATTGTGAACACTGGTTGATTTATGCTGTGTGAGTGACGAGTGGCGGTCATGGAGGTGAACGAGTTTTGGTTAACTGTGCGACTAACCATAATGTCATGAATTGGGTTTACAACATGTCTCTTGACTGGTAGATGTATAAGTGTGTTGAGCATGAGACGGTCAACAGGAATGAAGGTCAAGCGTAAGTATTTTCACGATGTACTGGGAGCGGTTTATGGTGGACATAGAGGCTTGGATCAAGGGTCAAAGGGCCGGAGGATGCAACATTGACAACTAGCACTTGGACACATCATCGAGCAAGTGTACATTACTGTCGGGCCTCTCGCGGTGACTAGCACTTGGACGAATGTTGAAGAGGTGCATGAGCACAATGGACTAATGCTCCAGGGCCGGCGAGGTGGAGGCGAATGTGCCATGGGGCCGGAGCCCTAGCCTGGCTGGGACGCCCTTCTCCAGCAGTTGTGTGGTGACAGGTTACTGCTACTATGTCCGAGAGATGGACTAAGAGAAGGGGAAGAGGATACACATGGGGCCTGCCTGCAAGTGAGACGGAGAGGAGGAAACATCAAGGGTATTTTCATCATATGAAAATATGGTGGTCTGTATGCGTGCCCAGATATTATGTACAAAATGATATATTTCAGGTTGTTGATAAATTGTAATGACATTGACTCTAGTGTAGCATTTGGTTGGGGATAAGGTGGATTGGGATGCTCCTATCTCTGTTTTTTTGGATGGAATGACTCCATTTTTTGTTTGGTTTAAGAGGTGTATAACCGCTCATTTTTATTTGGTCTAGAGACATCGAACGTAGGATTTGCAACCTGAATGGTAGGACCCACATGCAGTCACTTCTTTTCTTTTTTTTTTCTTCTTTCTTTCTCCTTTCCCATACACCAGAACATCGTTATCCTTATCCTCATGGCTAGAAGGCAGGGATGGGATGGGATGGGAGCCTAGACCGTAGGGCTCGGGGTGCCGCGCTCCCCTGGTGGCCACTGAGGTAGTTGTGCCCCTGCATGCTGGCCCTTGAGGTGGTTGCACCTACTCACATGCGCCAACAGACGAGGCGGGGCTAGAACTCGCGCCCATGAAGCATGGGGCCTGTTGATCTAGGCTTTGTCGGATCTCCCACTTCTGAGGCTCGCTGGACCTCCACCTACTGGCCTCCACCACGCCCGTCCTTGTCCTTCTCTCTTTTCTTCTCTGTGTCACTCTTCTTCCCCGCATCACCGATGGCAGAAGGCCTCAAGAGCACGCACTATTCTCACCTGGGACGTCCCCATCCGTAAAATTTGTGGGGATGGGGCATCCTGCATCTCACACGAATATTCGTAGATGGGACGTCCTCACCGCTGCTCGTCTCCCAACTAAACACTACTCGTCTTGGAACTATCCTACCTCATCCCACAACCAAACACCACACCTTACATGAGAAGTGGTGATGTTTCATAGAAACATAAAATTCATAATAGCACTGTATTCTAATTAACCCAAAATTAAATAAGCATGGGCACGGCCTATAAATGCACTACTTGAGTCTCGACATCCTGGGCCTTTCTTCTTGTGCATGCAAAGTTGAAGTTTCTACCCATGGACCCACTGGCAGGTGATAAAGAGCGTGTGGTATCTCGGGTGACCCGGCCTAGTATACTGTTTTGGGTTGGGGCTGGACCGATGCCTTCTCCACGCAGGGTGCAAAAGACAAGGTCACAAGGGAACGACAAAACCCTATCTGTGCGCCGCCGTCCATCTCTCTATACGCGAATAATTCACGGCGATGGCAGCATCGATGGTGCCAGCAGAAACGAGGAAGATAACGTCGAGGTGCAGCCCAGATGTGGATCGGTGCTCACACATGTTTGAGATCCACGGGTACACACTCCAGGCGGCGGACGGCATCAGCATCGGCAAACCCGTCATCCGCTCGGCTACCTTCGCCGTCGGCGGCTACGAGTGGCGCATCTCCTACTATCCCGACGGGTACTACGGCCAAGAATCGAGTGGGTACGCCTCCGTCTTCATCGATTTCATGAGCAACGAAACCTGCCCTGCAAGGACTAAGGTGAGGGGGCACGTCCAATTCCGTCTCTTCGACCCGGCCACCGGTGAGTTCAGGATCATGCATGGCGGCGTCCCCATAAAGCACACCGTGAACCCTAACAGAAACAATGCCTAGGGCTGTTCCAAGTTCGTCGACAGGAGATTGCTGTGGACGTCGCCATACCTATGCCATGATGATCGCCTCACCATCGAGTGCGAGCTCAGCGTTGTGGTGGCAAATCGGGTGTCGGGACCGGAGACAACAACATGCGAGAATGCCATTTTGGGAAGCTGCTGGACACAAAGGATGGGGCGGACGTGACATTCAAGGTTAAAGGAGTGGTTTTCCATGCCCACAAGGTCGTGCTTGCAGCCAGGTTGCCGGTGTTCAAGGCACAGCTTTATGGGCTCATTGGTAAGAGGAAGACCAGGCATGGCCACATAGCTAGCCATCCAAGTCCAAGACATGGAGCCTGGGTGTTTTCAAGGCATTGCTGCACTTCATCTACACTGATTCACTACGTACCAGCTGCCAATGACAATGATTGTGATCTTGAGGATGACGTAGTCAAACATTTGCTCGTGGCTGCAGATAGGTATGCCATGGACAGGATGAGGTTGATGTGTGAGAGCATGCTAAGCAAGAGATTCAACGTTGAGAATGTTGCTGCCACTTATTTAGCTCTAGCTGACCGGCATATATTATTGCTGTAAGCTAAAAGACACCTGCATTAGCTTTATCAGCTCATCACGTAAGAGGATCAAGGATGTGATGAGAACCCAAGGGTATGAGCGCCTCAAAAAAGCCCGTCCTTCTATTGTTATGAATTTATTGGAGAAATCTGTAAGTCGTCAGTGTTCTGAGGAATGGTCACCGTTGGCAAATTAGCTTAGTTTGGTTGTACCGAATAGTTTTGTCTTCCCTTTATTTTACAGTTTGCAGAGATATATTTATGTGACGAACACTATAAATATATGTAGTTGTTTCAGTTGATACGAATTCCTTTTAATTTTGTACATCCTTCTTCAGTGGATTTTGATACGAATGTCCCAAAATAAATCATCCATATTAATCTAATGTGTTTCTTCCAGTTTCAGTTGTTTAGCAATTGATGGAGCTACTTTAGAGGCCTGTTTGGAGCTTATAATTTATTAGAGGCTTAGTGCAGATACTTTAGAGGCCTGTTTGGAAGAGGGTGATTTGCATGGGATTTTTTTAAAGATTTTATTAAACTGACCCCATCCACATTCCCTATTCATGTATGAGCCTATTTTAGGCCGCACGCAGCAGCAAGCCTTGGCCCATCAAATAAGTAGTCTTATCCAATATTACAATGGATTTTATTTTTTCAAAAAAAGTTCAATTTGAACATCTTCAACTATTTTTCCCTCTACTCCTTGGAATAGAATAGAACTATTTACAGGACCTCCTTAAACTCGTGATGCCATTACTTCTCCATTGGACCTGGGGTTTTGTACACCCTGACAACACGTTACCCTAGCGCCCAAAAGAATGTGAATTTCACTTGTCTACGAATCAAATACTTTCAAGTTTAACTAGGCCTAAAAGAATAGTATCAACATTTATACCTCTAAATAAACATTTTATCAAAAAACAGTTCATCATTAATCTTATGATACTTATTACATATCATTAAACCTGACAATAGTTTGGGTTAAGTCTGGTTTTTTGGTTTGGTTTTGTTTTTAGGCTGTATTGGTTTGGGATGAAGCAGGCTAAGAAGGCTGTTGGACTGGTTTGATTTGGGCCCTATTAAAATGGGCTGATTTGGTTTGACTGTCAATAATAAAGTTAACAATGAGTTTTTATTCTATCTATTCATTTTTTGCTTTTGCTTATGGCTAAATATAAACAATAGCATGAGGTGCCGAGTGCATTGGTGGGTTGGAAATGTATTTTAATTGGTTGAGCGTACAAGTGGTTTTGGTTTCTTTGTGGATGATTGAAGTCGCGGTCTAATTTGGTTTGGATTTGACTTTCATATATACATGCTTTGGATTGGTACGGGTTTTGGTTTGGATCTCGGCCCACTGTCAGCTTTACATATCATAACTACCAAATATTTGTATATATTACTTAAAGTAAAGGTTAGTAGCCTTAACTTTAATATAAGCAAAGCAACCTAAAAGCCAATATCTCATGAGCTAAGCTTTTAGATTAAACCGGTCGATGTATTTGACTCACTTGGAACCTCAAGAGTCAAGGCGCAAAGCTAATATTTCTCCGTTTCAAATAATAAGCCACTTTAATTTTTATGATACATCGAATTCGGTGAAGATACACAGTAAATTTGATGTATGAAAAAAGTTAAGAGACTTATCATTTACTCCCTCCGTTTCAAAAAATATGCAATTCTCATATTCCGAGGAGTTAAATATTATGAACTTTGACTAAAATTATATGTAAGAATACTTAAACTTATGAGATAAAATAAGTATCATCAGATTGGTTATGAAATATATTTTCATAATAAATTTATTTCAAGACATAAATGCTAATACTTTTTGCTATAAACTTGGTCCAAGTTGATGTTATTTGACTGGCACGCTTCCCTTAATTGCATGTTTTTTTGGAACAGAGGAGTACTACGTTAGAGCAGAGAGAGTAATTACAAAGAAAAGAATGCCTGACTAGGCTGCTTGAATGTTGAGTTTTTGATTGTCAGGGCTCGTCCCATCTCCCACGTTGGATGTGCTAGCTGTGCTGTCTTGGGATAACCTCTGTTCTCGTTGACGGCAAATAGTAAACTGCCAGCGGCTCGACAATCAAGCTACGACCTGCGCAACGACGCCGATTTCCGTCCAGCTTCATCTCTCCCCGATGGACGTGGATCTAGAGGAGCTTCTGCGCTGCCCGTCCTCATTCTGCTGCTCTCCGTCGCCCCTCCCTCTTCAGCTTGGCGCGGCTCCGGACCTCTGGTGCGAGTGCGACGGCCACCATCGAGTCCACCTAAGTCCACCTACATTTGGAAAATTATCAGGTACCAGCTTTACAAATCAAGTCGATAAATCCACATCCAGTTTACAAATTGATGCCGTTTTTAGGGCCGAAGGTTTCTGAAATCTCACAGTTGAAGGTCGGTAGACTGTCAGTTGGAACTCAACTGTTCTTTTTGTCCTCACGGTATGCAGGCCAACTGAAAGCTTCCGAATACCTGTTGAATTGAAAATCCATGTCCTGAAAGATGTTAAATCTAAATCTGGATTGGTAGTTTCCAAATCTAACTCCCAAGTCGAAATATCTGAGACCCTTGATTTTGGAGTTCCTCGGGGTTGCCTGTGCCTCCCCAGATTTTATCCAAGATTTGGGTGTTCTATTTTTTTTCAAAAAAAAAAAAAAAAAAAAAAAGATTTGGATGTTCTAGTTTCAAAAAAAAAAAAAAAAAAAAAAAAAAAAGATTTGGGTGTTCTCCCTCTGTTTTCATAAAATCTTTGAACTAAGATTTGGTTTAATTCCTTTTTTTTCATCAAGTGTTCCCCTGGTCCATAACGTTTCCCCTGGTCCATAACACGAGAACATATAGCAGGTGAGGATGTACAGCCTGTATATGTAATCTTGTATCTATGTTTCAGTATTTGGTGACCACCAGGTCCCACAAGTTCTTACCTCTCCGGAAGTTCCGGAGAGATAAATCTAGTTTACAGTTTTGTTATTGTACTAACATGAACGAAAAAGGTAGACAGTTTTGATCCGTGGCATTAGTGGACATAGTACTTAACCGGACTTGCTGGCAGGTTTCTCTTGTCCCCAACTCCCCATGCATTCAACAGGTCAACAAATCTTATTAGGCTAGGAGTAGTGATGGATGAATACTCTATTGGAGAAATTAATGCTAAACAGCCAAAATCTTAGTCAGAGTCACCGAGACTTGACAAAAGTATGTTCATTCATATGTAGACTGTGCTATCCAATCTACAAATTTTATGCAATGTCATTCAGTATGCCTGTGATGCAAGAAGGGAGAAAACTTCATCAGAAAAAAAAAAAATGCTCATTCCAGTCATTTATCTGCTGTTCCACCCTTTCAGCTCATGGTATGCTACTACTGGTAGCGTGTGCTCCATGGCATCCCTTAAATCAAGACTAATGATTCATTACTTTTTCTTCTCTTCATGCATGTCTGATTTAGGTGCGGTGGTCACAAAGAAGTACCACAAGTTTTGATGCTCAGTGCTTAATTCCTCTCTTTCTGATGGACTGCTGATTGAATAGATCTTTCTGGCAACGTTGAATTCACATGGTTACTACTGATTTCCTCGTGCACCACTCAGATCAGGGACCTATCAATTGACCCTTATTCAGGTAACTTATGTGAGACTAGTACCTACAATCAGAGTATATGTGGTTTTCTGCTAAGCCACTTCTTTTAATATTTCTTTCTGTCTGCTTTCTTTCTGCAGCTGAATTAGCAAATGTGGATTTTCACTTTGTAATCAGTTGTTTATCAAGTATCAACTGTTCTATTCATTGGTTTCTCGAAGCAGTTGTTTTTTCTCGTGCTTGTCTAAAACCCAATATAATATATTGAAGTAGTGATGGATTCACCAGATAAGAAATTGCTTCTGCGTCATGATTACTATGGATCTTATCATCAATCATTTTAGCTTGCTGGAAGATAGATAAAGGCACTGGGCTTCAGATATGGCATCTTTGCTCCTGTGATGTTGCTACAGTAATTTGCTATCAGGGCTTCTAGTATAGAGCATGAGAATTCAATTATAGTTTTCCATAGAAGAAGGGTCTTTGTTTATGGATCGGTTTTCACGACTGTGCTATGCACGTATTTCATCATGAGGGAATTGTTCATGGATCATTTGTCCTTGAGGATTCTTTATGCATTATACTGGAAAAGGTAACATTTTGAGACCTGGTGAATTAGCTCCTCAGCAAGTCAGAATTCATTGTGTGTATTTACTTAAATGAGTATTTCTAAAAAAAAATACTTAGGTTACTAGATATGCCAACAATAATGGACTATGCAGATATCTATTCTAAGCATGTTTCCAAATTGTATAACTTCAGAGTATAGTAATCTACACTATAAATGCTATGCAAGAGCTATATGCCATTAAACAAGATAGAAACAGGAGCATAATAGTATTCTTACTATTGTCTAGCTTTTCAAACCATTTTAACACATGTTATGGATCCATTGCCAGCCTGCAAGTCTGCCATTCTTGTTAATAAGCCACTTGGAATCTCTTTGTCGAGCTCCCTTTCAAGTTTGTCTAATGGCAACAATACTACATTCTCTGGTTGTATCATGTGCTAAGAAGTTACAAGATATCATTGTAGAGGAGGCGATTCTTATTCTAGGGGTAAAAGAAGAACTCAGAGAACTGCTGCAAACAATGAACCAGATACAATGCTTTCTTAATGATGCTGAGCAAAGGAGGAACGAAGAATCAGCAGTTAACAATTGGCTTTCTGAACTTAAAGATTCTATGTATGACGCTGAGAATATTATTGACATGGCCAAATTTGAAGGAAGCAAACTGCTAGCCAACTATCATTCATCGACACCTTCATCATCAAGGAACTCAACTGGGTGCATTAGGACTTCGTTTTTCTCCTGCATTTCTAGTTTTCAGAGACGTCGGGAGATTGCTATTCGAATAAGAAGTTTCACAGCTGAACTTGAGAAGATTGCAAAGCTGGGTGAAAGATTCTTAAAGCTTCAAAATATGGAGCCTAAAGAAGATGTTTCAACAGTGAGGAAGATGAAAACATGCAGGATTTTGGAGCCTAACCTTGTGGGAAAGGAAGCTTCACGTGCCAGCTCAAGAATTGTGGAACTGGTGCTTGCACACAAGGAGAATACAACCTATAAGTTTGGTATTGTTGGGACAGGAGGGATCGGTAAAACAACTTTGGCTCAAAAAGTATATAATGATGACAAAATAAAAGCAAGCTTTAGCAAACAAGCATGGGTCTGTGTTTCTCAGGGGTACTCTGAAGCTTCTCTATTGAAAGAAGTTCTCCGAAACATTGGGGCACACTATGAGCAAGATGAAAACGTGGGAGAACTCAGCATAAAGCTAGCAAAAGCTGTTGAAAAGAAGAGTTTATTTCTTGTGTTGGATGATGTTTGGCAGCATGAGGTATGGACTAATCTATTTAGAGTCCCATTAAATACTGCAGCTACAGCAATAATATTGCTGACAACTCGAAATGATACAGTAGCACAGGTAATTGGGGTGGAAGATGTGCATCGAGTTGAGTTGATGTCAGCAGACGTGGGTTGGGAGTTGTTATGCAAAAGTATAAATATTAATGAAGAGGCTGAAGTTCAAAGCCTACGGGATATAGGGATGGACATCGTTCGCAAGTGTGGTGGCCTTCCTCTTGCAATCAAGGTTATTTCTAGTGTTCTAGCAACTAAAGAGCACACTGAGAACGAATGGAGAAAGGTTTTAAACAAAAGTGCATGGTCCATGAGCAAGCTTCCTATTGAGCTTAGAGGAGCTCTGTATGTGAGTTATGATGAGCTACCACGGTGTTTGAAGCAGTGTTTCCTCTATTGCTCCTTATATCCAGAAAATATGGTCATGCATCGTGCTGATCTTGTCAGGTTTTGGGTTGCTGAATGTTTTGTAGAAGAGCAAGAAGAACAACTTCTAGAAGATATAGCTGAAGAATACTATTATGAGTTAATATATAGGAATCTCCTACAACCAGTCTCTATATGTTTTGACTACTCTTTCTGCAAAATGCATGATCTTCTGAGGCACCTTGCAAGACATTTGTCAGAGGTGATTCTTTATCATTTGGAGCTAAGGCTTATTCCAAACTGCGCCGTATTTCAATTTCCAGTGGGGATTCTTTAATATTGCCCAATGTGGACAGAAATCATACTAGAGTACGGACATTGAATATTCGTTTTGCTACAACACCAGAAATTGAGAACACAATTTTCAGAAGATTTCCATATCTTCGTGTATTAAATTTGACTGCCTCGCTGATACGATTTATTCCAAGTTCCATTGGAAATATGATCCATCTACGATCACTAGATCTTGATTTTACTAACATATCCTATCTTCCAGAATCCATCGGTTCTCTCATAAACCTTCAAATATTGAACTTGGAGAGGTGTTATTCATTGCAAAGTTGTAACATCCTAGGTTTTCCAAACACCAAAAATCCGAACTTTTTAAATTTTTTCCTGCAATCATGTGAATCATGTAGTCGATAGGTTGAACCCAGGGTAAACGCAGGAGAAACTGCTATTGAAACGGTGCATACATATAGTATTGCTTGTAGGAGAGTGCTATTGCTCTTGTGTTGGATCCGAGTTTCTTGTTGTGTCGGAGTTTGGAGTGCACTATTCCATAGCAACTCCCTTCAACCGTCTTTAAATTCTCCGCTCAAACCCCCTCCTTGAGATTCAACTGAATCCGTAACAAAGTTTTCCTCCCTGAAATTCCCCTCAAACTACCTTGTAGAAACTCACCAAAAACTTCCCTTGAAATTTTCTCTAATCTACCTAGCTTTGCTTTTAAAATTTCTAGAATCAGAGATGAGGGGATCCTTTTTCCTTTTCTTCCTCTCGTTTTCAAATTCACTCTTTTCCCTTAAAGAGTTCCTCTCAATCCTCTCTCTAAATTTCTCTAGAAATGTCTTCAAACACGGGTAGGAAATGATCTTCTTCCTTCTTAAATCCTTTCTTAAAACCACCATGGCAAAATGGGAAAATCATTTCCTTTTTTTTTTTTGGGCCAACAGCCCACACTTCCTTTCCTTTCTCGCGCAGCCCAGCAACCCGGCCCAGCTTCGCGGCAGCACCGCGGCGCATGGCAGCCCACGCCCGGCCGCTCCGCTTCCCTCTTCCCCTTCCTCGCTTGCACCGGCCCGGCTAGCGGCTGAAGCCCACCAAGGCCCAACGGCGCGCACCCTCTGGAACCCTAGGGCAGAGGCGCCCGGGAGCCGCCGCCGCCGCCGCTTTGTCTGACGGCAGCGCTAGCGTCGTGCGCAGCGCCCTCGCCCGCTCCTCCCTCCGGATGCGCGCCACGCACCCCATAGGTACGGACGCCCGAGGCATCCAGCCGTCGGCGCCCGTAGCCCTAGGCGGCCGCCCGTATAAGAGCGGCACGGCGCGCTCGGCCCCTCCTTCACCACGCCGCCGCCATCTTCTCCTCTCCTTCCTCGGCTCATTGCTTTCGCTACTAGCCTCCAAGCCTCCCGCGCCCGGCCACAGCCCACGCAAACGCCCACCGTGCCCGAGCGGCGTGCCCGGCGTCGCGTGCCACCTTCCATGGCTAACCGCCCGCTCCCGCAGCGGCGGCCGGCCGGCTGCAGCAGCCACGTGGCGGGCCGACGCGTCGCCGCTGCGCGTGCGGCCGGCCGGTCTTTGCGCCCGGCGCCACGCCCAGCGGGACCGTCGCCCTCCGCGTCGAGCACCACCCGGTCACGGGGTGCTCCGCTTCGCCACCGAGTCGGCCCGGCGTCCCTCGCCATCCGCGCCTTGCCCCAGCGCTTCGCCACCGCACTCCGCTCGTGGCGCGCTCGTCGCGCCACCACCACGGCGCCCGAGCTACCTACGCTCCGCTTTGAGGCGGCTTCTCCCGGCGTCTGGCTGACCTACCTCGTGAGCCCCGAGAAGTCACGCCATGGGCGCCCAGCTGCTAGGGGCTAGCCACGTCACGCCACCTGGCTGCCACGGCCGTACTTGCCGCTCGGCCTGCCAGCGCGCCACGGGCAGAGCGCCGTAAAGCCATCCCTCGCCACGACACGTCGTGAGCGGCGCGAGGCACCACGCCGAGCAGCTTGTCGTGGCTACGCGGTCGCCGCCACCGGCCTTCTAGCCTTACCGAGCAGCTCAGGGAACGCCCACGGCCCCTGTTAAGCCGGCCGTCGCCGCCCCCGCCTGCTGCAGCCCGCTTCGGCTCTGCCTGGCCAATCCCGCCGGCCAAGCGCCTCCGTCTGGCAGCAGCTCGCCTGCAGCCTGGCCGCAATGCCGGCCAGGGCAAGCCACAGCCAGCCAAGGTAGGCCCCAGCCGACCAGCGCCTCTGCCGATGCTCCTCCACGCCCCACTGCCTCGCCGGAACTCGCCCTCTCGCCGTCGGTGAGCCTTCCCAAAGCCCAAAGCCTCCACCTTTTTGATTGCAGTGAGCACCTGGTCTGACTCCAGCCTTCGTGCTGCTGTTCTCACTGCCGCAGGGAAGTCCCGGCCCTGCCAAACCTCAGCCGGAGCTCCGCCACCTTCCGCGGCCCTGCTGCCCGCTCCAGCCAGCAGCAGCTAGCTCTGGCCAGCCTGCAGCTAACTCGGGCCAGCCACGGCCAGCCGCTGCTGGCCAGCAGCAAGCTGCAGCTGGCCAGAGGTGGCTACAGCAGGCTACAGCCGGCCAGGTCCAAGCCCGGTTGGCCGAGGACCTCCTGCCACTTCCGCCGTCGCTCCGCAAAGTCCTGCTGGCCTCGCCATCTCCGACAAGGTCGAGCTTCTGAAACTCGGCCGACGCCGTCCTCGACGTCGGCAACACTTCCGCTCTTACTCATATTCACCAATGTCGCATTATATCTATATATCTATCCACCTATGCCTGTGCCGTGCTTTCGCGCCGGTCTATCTTGTGCTATGGATATGTGCCACTCGAGTCGATTGCTTTGTGTCGTGGATACTAGATTGTTCCTTGTGTGTTTGTGCGATATTGTCTGTGGACCGCGCCTTCGAGCCTGTCGAGGGATCGTACCTCGCTCGGACATTTCGGTCGTGGGTTCGTCCCACCGTGATCGTGATGCCGAGCGTAACTCATTCCCTCGCTCTCTCGTGCTTTAGTTGATCCCGTAGTACCACGATTGTAGCAACCCTAGTCAACCCTAGGGCATGGTCATCAAGGACTGTGTGATACGGATATTACCCGTACACGGCGAGTCTTTTGTGACCAAGTCTGGTGGGAGACGAACTAGGAAGTGACTATCGTGGGACGACGAGAGCCAACCTGGGTAGGTAAAGCTCGTGGTCGCGAGCCGCCTTGCAATGACCATCGGGCTCTACCACTTTTCTTCTATTTTCCTTCCTTTTGCTGTTACCCAGCTGCCTCGTATGCTTGCACCACTTAGACCAGAGCATTCCTCAGTTCACATGATGACAACCGCATCAAAACGAACTCGAGGAATAGCATTGCCGCTTTAGTCGCACGAGGGTCGTGGTGCCCTACGAGTCGGTGTGGATCGCGGAACCATGTGAGACTTGGGTCTCTTTTCCTTCGATCACCGTCCTTTACCATGACGGGTAGGTTGGGAGAGCACGGGACCATCCTACTTCTCTTTTGCTCTTCTTCGGTTCTCGCTAATCCAGTAAGGCGTGGATCGAGTCTCTCATTCTAGCTTCGATTTATGTCTTTCCCCATGTCATGTGGATTGGAGTGCCATGGGACCAAGGGTCCCCCTTTCTCGCTTATCTGAGTTGTTAGTGTTCTTTATTTGCCTCTTGTTCTATTCCTTTGATTCCCGTCGATCGCAATGGCGAGTGGGTCAAAGGAGGTGGACCTCATTTTCCCTCTTTGGTTCCTTCGCGCTTAGCAATAGTTTGTTTCTACCTATTGAGATCATAGCATCCCTTGGGCTCTCACGGTGACAATCGCACCGCTGAGACCCCGGAGAACGCCTTAGTGCAAAATAGTGCACCTTGGTCGAGGTACTCTACAAATGGTTTTGGCACTTGTGATCTCTCGTGCATCGCTCCTCTCTGATGCCTCGCCTTTTGCCATGGCATGTGCATTGGAAGGGGTAAACCACCGCTCCCTCTCTTTTCCACCTTCTATTTTTCCCCGCTAGCCCGTCCTGTTCGATCCTATCTTAGCCATGACGATTGGATCAAAGACCGGACTCTCTCTTCTAGTTAGCAAAGCTATGGTCTATGTCTCGTTCTCGGACCGTGTGAGTCGACTCGATCGACCGTTCGAAAACCATCCTCGTCGAGGATGTGACCAAGACCGTGGCATGGACATGCCTAGCTAACTCTCTTTCTCCATCCCCTGTGTGCTACTCTCTTCTCGGCTCCCGACGTTGTTGTGTCATGTGGATCAAGAGGATTTGTAGCCGCTCCTCTACTGTTCGTATTCCAATCCCTTTTGTTACCGTCGCTACCATGACGGGTAAGCCCAAGAGCCTTGGAACCCAGCCACAACTCCTCTATTTCATGATTATCGTTTTTACTCGAATCCTATATAGTTGTGATTTGCAGGTTAAAGGCCGCAAGGGCCAAACTCAGCTGTTCCTATTTCCCTTTCTCTCCTTGCTTGCGATCCTCTGGTCCCCACCAAATTCCATGACGTCCAGATCAGAAGGTCGCAACCGTGGTGTTGGTTAAGTTAAGTGAGGATCAAGGCCTCTTCTTTTGAAGCCGTACAGGTCGACACGATTGACCCAGGAAGTACTGGCTGTACCATGGTCGCGATCCGGGCTTGTGCTTAGCAGGCAACCACTTCTATTTATATGAGCCCAAGGATCGGACACTCTCCACGAGGGCTAAGTCTTTTTAGTGTTTATTCGGAGTTATCTGGTTCCTTCCATATCTTGTTGCCTTTTTGGGGAGTACTGGATTTTGGTTAGGGATTGATTGGTCTTTTGCCTTGTCCGTAGCTATATCGAGGTAGTTGCATCGCGGTGACATTGGATGGACCGGGGATCTACTAGGAGGAGGAGATGCGAAGAGCAACCAGATGTGGATGACTATGGATTGCTATAAACAGGTGCCACGTCCCACCCAACCTCGTAGAATCCTATTAGTCATGCAATATGTAGCTGCTAGCGCTTTACTTTATGCAAATAATTGTGATAGGATGCATGGTAGATTGCTTGATAAGCCATTACCTTGACGCAACCTTTCCCCTGCACACCCGCGGCTAGGATAGACACTCGCCTACTTCATGCCACTTGCTACACACTTACACTTTACTCATATATATATGCTTGTGTGTGGCTGAGGCACGTGGTGCCGTAAACTGAATAACTGGGGATAACGTGGGAGAGATCTTGGCGTGTGTCTTGGGTGTGTGGTGAGGGTTGTGTCGACTGGGCAGGACCTACGACGAGTCATGGGACAAGTCTTGCCGGAAGAGTGTGATCTGGGCACTCCCTATGTGAGAGAGTACCTGTGGCGGGTACATGTGATGTGAGTAGATTCCGGGGAGGAGTGTCTTTGTGGGACGAATCCCCGGAATGGAGGTGCCGCCGAGGCACGGGCGTCGAGCCCCTTGTGAAGATATCCTGCCCGGTCCTACTAAGGACTGGTTTGGCGTTCCTACGGTTCACGGGACCTTTTCGTGCACACCACTCGTCTCTGAATGGGCGGGGTCCGACTTGACGACTAGCTGGCCCCATGCTGCTACTACTAGGTTGATAGGTGATAGTGTAGGGAGGTGCAGTGCGAGACCCACACCCTCCCCGAGACAGGCGTGGTATCCACTTGGGATCCGGTACCACGTCTCCACGCCTCGGCGTGCCGGTGGATCTCCTGGGTGCCCCTGGCTGAGTGGTAGAGTGGCATCGAGGCCGCTTAGGCGGCGGCTTGGTATCGGCCTAGACGAGGCATCGTCGATGATGGCGATCTTGTGGTTCCAGTGCACAAGCTCTGCGGAGTTTACTAAATCTATACGTATAGCCGTGTCCCCGGTATGGACATTCCTGTGAGTACCATACGTTCGTTATAGTGAGAGGTGTCCTTTCTTCTCTCCCCCTGGGTGTTGTTGGATTCCGGCTTAGGCCGTTGAGGCAAGGAGGAGCGGGAGTCTTCCTTGCCGATTAGAGAGTGAGAGTGTGGACTTGGATGTGGATGTGGATGGGATGGATGGATGTGTGGATGAGATGGGTTAAAACTTGATGAACTATATTATATTTATGTTATGAATTGGCATAGGAAAACTACAGTCAAATATAGGCCTTTTGCTCTACCCTTGCATCCCACTTACCACATAGCAAAGCAAAGCATAGGGTGGGAGCCAGTGGCCAGTACAAATCGTACTGATAGAGATGAGCAGGTTTCGGACCCGAGGACGACTACGACGACAATGGAGATAGAAGGAGTAGGTGGTCTCGTTCCTACACTCAAGTTTGGTTAAGGAGATCAAATCTACACCCGCTGATACTCTACCCCAACTCTGATGATTGTCCATGAAGGAGGAGCCTTTACCCGCTATGGCGCTACGTCTACTCTGATGTTGGCCCGTGTGCGTTTATCGCTAGGATACTTTGTACTTAGGTGTGCCTCTAAGTGTTGTAAAATCTTATAACTTGTACCTTTTTGCGATGTATGAACTGTGGTATCAACTGTAAATGATGTACTCTGTGGATTTCCCTTCGAGGAAATTGCGGGTCGTTTCAAAAGTCTTCCTTTAGGAATTACTAAATTATGCAATTTAAGACGCCTTGGTCTTCATGGCACACCAATAAATCAGGTCCCAAAGGGGATAGGACTATTGAAAAATCTAAATGATTTAGAAGGATTTCCAATTGGCAGTAGCAGTAGTGGTAATACAACAATGCAAGATGGATGGAATTTGGAAGAGTTGGATTCCATTTTGCTGTTGAGGCGTCTTGATATGATTAAATTGGAAAAGGCAGCTGCTTGCAATGTTGAATCATTACTAAAGCACAAACAACATCTAAAACTTTTGAGGCTATGGTGCACTGATCATACATATGAACAGTATTCTGAAGAGTCTGTTAGCAATATCGAGAAGATCTTTGAGCAGCTAATTCTTCCACAGAACTTGGAAGAGCTGGTTATTGGAGGATTCTTTGGTCGAAGGTATCCCACTTGGCTTGGTGCTGCCCATTTGTGTTCTTTGAAACACTTAACCCTCATTAATTGCCGATCATGTGTGTATCTTCCACCATTGGGGCAGCTACCCAACTTGAAGTTCTTGCAAATCATTGGAGCAACAATAGTTAATAAGAAGATTGGACCTGAATTTACTAGTTGCATGGTGGGTAATGCCAGATCTACAGATGCAATTGCTTTCCCAAAGCTTGAATCACTGCTCTTACAACGCATGCTCAACTGGGAAGAGTGGTACTTTGTGGAAGAAGAAAAATCAGCAGTAGGTAAGGAAAGAGTTGGGGATGAAATTACTGTGAAGCTGAAAACCATGCCTCAAAGGACATGGCTGCTACCTAGTTTAAAGACCTTGTACCTTGATCACTGCCCCAATCTTAGAGGTCTCCCACTACATCTTGGACAACAGGCAACCAGCTTGAAGGAGCTCCAATTAAGATATGTGAGCAGCCTTAAGGTGGTGGAGAATCTCCCATTCCTCTCAGAGGTCCTTGTGATCGAGGGATGTGAATGCCTAGAGAGGGTATCCTATCTTCCTCGAGTAAGACGGCTGCGTGCACATGACTGCCCAGACTTGAGATGTGTTGAGAAGTTGGATAACTTGCAGCAGTTGTGGCTCCACGAGGATATGAAAGAGATCTCCTCCTTCTGGGTGCCTGGGCTTGCACAGCAGTGCCATCAACTTCATGGTGAAGACCTAGATGTGTACACTTGGACAAAGGATGATGACCAGCTGCATAATCAAGGTATCACCATTGGCTCTAGGCTTAATTCTCGAATTCGCAACACTAAAATTATATTAACTGCAAAGGTTGATGATGCAGAGGGCACACTTCTATTTTTCATCAATTATGAAAATTTATTTTAGAAGAAATACTTAGTTAGATAAGCATAGTTCCTAATTAATTCACCCTTATTTTGCAGGCAGGTGATAATGGAAACCACTGGAGCCAACGTTCTAATCGTGCATTATTTTTTTCATGCAAAACCAAAAAAAAAAAAAACACAGTTCTAACTAAACTGTAACAATAAGAGCACTCTTTGTACAACCTTGAGTTATTTGCTTTTATTTCCATGTTGGGAGCTGAATGCATATGTAGAAACCAAACAGTACAATTAGTGGAGCAAGTTTGATGTAGCAATGGAGCAGCAGTCACAAGAAAAGGAAGGTTTAATTATATCTTCACTACTGTTTATAATTTGAGCATGAAAGTCACATGTATATATATGATGTATGCTGTGCATATTTGTATGCATGTGAACATTATTTGAAAGCAAGGCTATTTCTTGCTGAGCATTGAGCCACCGCCAGCACATCTTGTCACCGGTGAGGAGGTCATGATGTCCCCTGCCCTGTTTTTCCAGGTAATAAGGATCACTCACTAACATCCAAATATAGTTTGATCCTAGAATCTCCCAGTCAAAAATGTTCCCTTTTTAGACAGGCTGCCAGTAAACAACCAGTTGTTTGCTTGTAGCACCTTTGCCATGCTTTCACTCCATTATGTTTGATTCTTGCTTTACTTGTAGGGGGGCATGGTGTTTCGATGGTATTCTGCCATGACAAAGATGCGGTTGCCTCTGCTTTTTGTAACTTTTCCAGGAGGTTGAACGGTGACAATGACAGTGAAGAGTGCCGCAACAGTAATACTTCATTGCCCGCACATTTCTGAATAACTTGCTTGCATCAATTCGATAGTAGATAAAACGTTGCATAGCCACCAAGTATCAAGGCTAATATTCCACTGCTTTGTTTAGGTGAAGGCGTGAACAACATGGACAATGCCCTGTTCAGTAATTACATGCACGGTGGGGTGACAGGAAGCGCAGGACAACTGGTGCTGAAGCGCATGGGGGAACAATTGTTCTCTCTCTTTTTTTTAAGAAACAGTGCCGAAACTAGGAGCAAAGAAGATGGTCCGGGATCTCCTGGTCCTGGCTGCTGCTGATAGAAATGCGTGCAATGCAGTAGGGCTAATGCGCTCAGCAACTGTGGACGTTGGTGCCAGTTTGGCTCACTTGTTGGGTTCTGTCTTAGGCTGTCTTACTCTTCTTTGCTACAACTTTTAAGTAGCTGACTCATGGCTACCTGATTTTGATCTATGATCAGGGATGTAATATCTTTGAATCTTTGATGTTAGAGGTAGAACTTGTGAACCGGAGTCACCACCTGCACTCTGCATCGGCAGCTTGATTCCAGTTACTTGTAACCTCAATCGGCGAAGCTTCTGGTTGGTTCGATTGCGAAGAAAAGAAGACCTGATGAGGGATCACTTGGCTTACTGCGGGCTGCTTCCTCGGAAGCCCAATCCACGTTACGCTGCCGTCGAGGCACCAATGAGTGAGTGGGCCCAATGGGTTACTATGGAGGGAGGCCGAGATGCTCATCTGGCCCATTCAGTTTGCAGTAGAAAACCTGACACTTTCTTCAGAAACCTACTATCATGGGCCGACGTTTTTTTTTTTTTTTTTTTAGTTCCTTCCTTTCCTTTTTAATCGAAAGTTGATCCTCCCGTCAAAAGATGAAAAAGAGAAAACAAATTGAAAGTTCTTTTCACCTCATTGAACTAGTTGACTGTAGCTCAATCCTAAGTCTAACTTCTCTAACTTTGATCAAATTTTATAAACGAGAAGCATGCAAGGTCAGGAACTAACTGACCAACCCCCCAAGTCCCCATCAGTAATAGCAGTTCTTCATGGTACACGTTCACAAACTACAAACAATACTTATTAGTACAGAACAATACTTATTATTACAGGTTTTGTAAACCAAAGGCAGCCGAAAACAAACAGTACAACTTTTCAAAAACACTTTGATGAACTAATAAAGGACCTTCGTTCAAAACAAGACACACACACAATACTTTTTTTTGAAAGGGAACACACACAATACTTATTAGTACAGAGAACAATACTTATTAGTACAGGTTTTAATTTGTAACCCAAAGGCAGCCGAAAACAAACAGTACAACTTTTCAGAAAGACTTTGATGAACTAATAAAGGACCTTGGTTCAAAACAAGAAACAACAGAACCTGTAGACGAGGGAGAGGGAACCAAGTATCCACTGCGCGTGCGGGTCGTGCGTCGAGAAGACCGTCCACGCCGGAGTTGAGTTCTCGTACCTGCTATGCGTGACCCTCACGAACCTGTCCACGTCCCTGTTCCCCTCCATGTCGTCCGGGTCGATGTCGACGGAGAAGATGTCGCCGTAGGGCCTGACGGAGTGGAGGAACGTCGGCAGCGACATGGGGTCGGCGGACACCGCGGCGAGGTCCGACGTCACGGCGATGCTCCGCCCGTCCGGGCTGAACACCGGGTGGTTCATGTGCCCGGCGAGGTCGTAGCCGCTGCGGATCACCCGCACCACCGAGCGGTCGGCGACACGCATCAGGTACACGGCGAAGTACCCCGGGTCCAGGCCGTGGTCGCGCGCCGGCGCGCCGGCGGGCTTGTCGCGGTCGGACGCGAACACGATCAGCCGCCCGTCGGGAGACCACTGGCACTGCGTGTCGATCCAGTCGCCTCTCGTCAGCCGCGTCACCTTGCCGCCGCGGGCCTCGCCGAACTCTGCGTCCTCCATTATGTACAGGTTCTTGTACTTCTTGTCTCCTCCATCTCGAGTTGACCGGAACACAAATTTCGTGCCTACATACGCATGTAGCATACACTTATAACTTGGATTTTTTTTTGAGGAAATTGAGGAAATTAATCATTTCTAGGAGGTAGCATACACTTATTTATTAGTAGTACATATATATGACATGTAAAAATGTGGCAGACAAATGATGCCTTATTACCTTCAGGATTGGTAAAAGGGAAGGCATTGTTGAATTTCCCCTTGGTCAGCATTCGCGGTGGCTGTCGTCTCCCTTGTTCAGCACGGGATATATCAGGGATGGCATGGATTTCTACAGTTGCATTAGCTTTGAAGGGCGGTCCCATACATACGTATAGTATATCTTTCTTTTGGTTCCACACTGGGGAGAAGATACTGTCCGGGCCTTTTGTCTATAGAAAGAGATATATAATCAAGTCGCTGTTAGCTGAGTTTAATAAAAAAAGAATGTCGCTGTTAGCTGAGAATGGTATAAGTAGTAGCATTACTCTAGTTTATAACTTCAAATTGTAATGGTAATGTAAAGGAAGTTAATCTGTTTCTGTGTTAGAGAAACTAATAAGGGTGTTACCTCAAAGACTACACGCAATCCCTGTTTATCTGCCACCCACACGGCTTTGAACTCATTATCGACGAATGCAAGTTTAGAGCCATCTTTCGAAAACGTTGGGAACACACCAGACACCCTAAACAGACCGACATCTTGGTGCGGTGACTTCACCTTATGAAAATTTCTCTCGATATCATCCCCATGCTGCACAAAATAGTATTTCATACATGATTATAATATATCACCATAATAACTGTGTATCAAAATCCAAAAGTGGACAGAAGAGGGTAGGTAATGAACAATGGTACAATGGATCGAACAGAAAGAATCAGCTGCATATATATGTACCTGGAGATGTTCACTTTTGCAACGATGATAACCAATATAATTGCCACCGTCCATCACGAAGGGGTTGTAATGGTCGGCTTTTGCCCTAGTATTCCGAGTCACTTGCAATGGTGGTTTACGAGAACTCATGTCAAAGATCTCAATGTGCCGGAACTGTGATTCATTGCGAACATCAGTGAACTCGGACTTCTGCCGGATGGTTGCAACCACCACTCTAGTCCCATCGATGGCTGCTGGAGTCACTGCATCGAATTCCTTTGGGGTCACCCGAACCGTCTCACCAGTGCTCAGGTTGAACCGAAACACTCCCCAAATGTCCCCGACCTTCCTGTGAAAAAATATGATGTTTTCGCTGCCCCATGATGGCCAGCCTCCGTTCTCAATCACCCGCTTGCGATCACGAGATGGGTTTTCCAAGCTCGTCACGTAGATGTTGGTCTTGAGATCCTTGATCTCGCCATCCCATCTCTTCCCTTGGAGCGAAGCCACCGCAATCTTCTTCCCGCATGGTGACACTGAAGGACTTAGATCAGATGTTCCTGTGTTCAATTCATCATCAGGTCGAACCACAAGATCAAATTAATAACTTCACTTAATAAGCTGGAACTGATAAAGGAATTGAGAATGGAATTAATAGCATATGAGGCTTCAAGAGAGAAAATCCACCTGGTGGAGTGAGACGCTTCGTCTTGCCGGTTGTAAGGTTGGTCATGTAAACAACATTCCACGGGCTGCGACGTTCTTGCACTGGCTCCTTGGTGGATACATACACAAGGTGCTGGTCAATTGTACACCCATCCACCTTGTATCCACCGGCAAAGCAGCCATTGTCTTCCAACCGTGCACCGCCGAATAAGTCGGAGCCATAGATCTCTGCCAAGCTGAAGACCTTGACTTTGCCCTTGTTAACGAAGCGAAGGGCAACATGAAGTGTCTCCAGGCCATGCTCTCTTTCAGAGACGAAGACCAAACCACTGACACGGCCTGAATCAACGTCACAATCCTTGACCATGACGACCTCAGCATCATCAGGAGCCACCTGCAGTCCAGTAAGGCGCCTGATGATGGCCTTGAGCGCCGCCGGCGGAACAGGCCGGCAGTTGTAGTTGTAGGACACGCCGTCCGTGAGATGGAGCTCCCCATTATTCCTTGATGCCGCCGAGACTTGGCAGCAGAAAATGTCCATGGGCACCGGCGGCCTGTAGCTCGAGAAGAAGGCGATGCTGCCTCTGCTCTCGCTCTCGCTCTCGCTCTCGCCCTCCGGTATGCCGAATTGGGCGGCGTCTGGATCCCTGTGGAACTCGTCGGCTTGCGCTGCGTACTCGAGCATGAGCTCCAGGACATACAGCAAGACGTCCTCGTCCCGGCCCCGCGCTGCAAAGCGTTGCCGGCCGTGCGACAGGATGGCCGCCAGCATGTATGCGCGGCCGTGCTTGTCGTAGACCCTATGCGACTCCAGCAGCTCCTGCAGATGCTCCAGCTCGAGGGCCAGGGCGTCCAGCAGGTGCGCGCAGTCGTCATCGTCATGGGTGCTGTCGATTCCCTCCAGGGCGTTCTTTGCTTCGGCCAGCTCGTCCATGGCCTCGTCGAAGTTTCTAGCATCAGCTAGGCTCTTCATCGTCCCTATGCGGTGTGCCTGGTCGCGACGAGCGAGCTCCGCCTGGAAATGTCCCCTCGGGGAATGCAGGCGCGTGTTCCGGTCGCGGGCCATTTCAATGTGGAGACTCTTGGTGGTTTCCCCACTCTTCTGGCAGACTGAAGAACATGTACACATAGAAGATGTTTGTTAGTGCCTGTATTAATGTTATTGATTAGATATTCCATATTAATCATCACGAGATGAGGTGGAACAGAAATAAAAAAATAGACAAGTTCTTAATAAGGCAATGAAAAACATCTGGCCATCTATTCAGCACTATCTAATTACCACCGATAGAGCAAAACAGATGTTGTATACCTATATTTCTGAAAGAATCCCTTAAAAAAATATTTCTGAATTTGATATTTTCAGCTCATTTTGAGCTATTCCCTCTATGACCCTAAAGAAAGTCATTTTGAACATTGACACGGTCTCCAAGAATCAATTTTAACCAGTACTTTTTGCTATAATATATTTATAAAATATAGTTAATATATACTTTTATAAAACAACATTTCAAGATGAATCTACTGGTATCACTTTCACATTTTCAAATTCAACCCAAAAAGAATTTATTTTTAGTCAAATTTTAAAATATTTGACTTAAGATAAACTCAAATGATTTTCTTTAGGAACATGGAGAAAGTATATTAAAAGCAAAATGTCAAGGAAATATGTAACTAAACTCTGAGATAATGTCAAGCAAAATGTCAAAATAAACAACTAGATTAGTGGTTGGTACTAAATTTATGGGAGTTGCTATATATTTAGGTGTCTAAATTTTTAGAATTTTGGATAATAATCTTACAAAATCAACTAGTACAATAAAAAAATAAATTGTATATAATATATATTTTTTCTATAGCCAAATAATGACAATTTTTTGTGTTGTCTGAACTCTGAAGAACAATAAAAAATCAAGATCAAAGGTGTAAATTTATTCCTGAACTACTTGTATGGGTAAATCGCATAGATCAAATTATATTTTGAACATACCGATATGAGCATTCCACAGTCATGACAGTCTTTGCTCTCTCGTTGTTGTGGACAGCAGGAAGTTGTAGGACGATAATGATCTTCCGGTGCTCCTTGCGAGCGAGTTCGCCGAAATGGATGGTGGAAGACCCATGGGCGCCGCTCGTGATCCGGTAGTTACCAGGATCCACTCCCAGTATCGTCGCCCCATCGTGCGGTTTCAGGGTCACCGCCAGGTTCAGAGCAGAGACGTCACGGAGGATACCGAGGACCTTGGCGAAATACCGGAGCAACCTGTTCTCGTCACTCGAGTGTGGAATGTTATGGTACGTGCCTCCATGGCTTTTGTGTGCTATGTCATAGAGCAACTGTATAGGAATAATGTTTGCGGTGCGGTTAGAGAAAGAAATAAATCATTATATATCCATATGCCTGCAAATAACAACAAGCTGTACTATATGTGTACAGCATATATATATATGTAAATATATGATAAAAAATATAGATAATAAGCCTACATGGTGGTCGTGCTGATGGCCAAAACCAAACGTGAAGACGGGGAAATCATGGACATGGACATCCCTGGCATCATCGATATCCTGCTCCCCATCAGACATGAGGAAGATACCGGCGGCACGGGCGCCGGTTCTGTCAAGGTCATGGAGGATACGGACGGCGGTATGGAGGCCGTCCATGATATTGGTGTCGCCATGCGCCGTGAGGTCCCTGACGAAATGGCTCGCGTGATGCTTGGCCCTGCTGCTCATGTGCGGCGGCGGCATGGCGCTCGGCTTGCCGGCTCTGGAGGAGAAAGGGACGAACGTGAGCGTGTCCAGCTTCCCCATCTTCCTGATGATGAACTCCGCGGCGTGCTTCATGTCGTGGAGCCTCCTCCCGTGCATGCTCCCGCTGGTGTCCAGGACGACCACGAGGTCTAGGCTCGCGGTTTGGCCCTTCTCGGTGGAAGGTCCGGTGATCTCCACCATTATCTTCTCCTTGTGGAGCGTCAGCGGCACAGCGTGGTTGTAGTGCGCCGCAAGAACCAACTTCCCTGCTGCTTTCAGTCAGGCGCAGGTCGGGCAGATACTCAGACAAATGATGGGGTTAACAAGACAAATGGAAGCAAAATGCTTTCGAGAACTACCAAGAAACCATGCATACCTGATCTTTTAGAAGCCATTTGCTGTGGAGGAGATCGATCTTCCTCCGCTGATGAGTGATGATCACAGGCACTATGCTCTCACAAACCTGCCCCACTAACCCATCGCATCCACTGGTATATATATACACACACACACTTGCATCTCCCATCATTAACTCATCAGTCCTACTACCATAGTGCAGAACATAAATTTCAACGTGCTCACATGGGAACTGGCACTACTACGGGCAGGATTTGTAATTCTAGGAGCAATTGCTACTATCTACAGGAGGCTGGGCCAGTCGCCCATAATAACCATCACGTACTGCCCCTGTTCTCTTTCGATTCTTGATTTTTTTCATCTCTCTCCATCAAATCAATTTTTACCCTATTCACAAAAAAAAAATCAATTTTTATCCACATATATAGAGCATTAAATGTAAGTAAAAAATAACTAATTACACAGTTTAGTTGTAAATCACGAGACAAATCTTTTGAGCCTAGTTAGTCCATGATTGGACAATCTTTATCAAATACAAACGAAATACTACAGTACCAAATTTTTCTAACAATTCTTTAGGTGCGTAGTCATGTTTGATCTACAGTTAATCTCACACATTTTCAGCTTACCTACTACAAAAGACTCATTTTGTTAGTTGTTACCTATAATTTATTATGTGTTCATCAAGAAATTACAAAACATCATCACATCTTAAGATTTGTTTGGATATACTCGTATTCAAAATCATTCTGTGTGTACGTTAGAGTGGATTAAAATGAATTTAGTTCAATTCATAGTCCAATACATATCGATTGAGATAAATATGAGTACTGTACCAAATGGAGCCCAAGATCAAAAATTGATCCCGTCGGAGTTATGGATATGTGTGTGACCACCGATTTCTGTGTACAGCTAGTGAGGACTTGTCCCTGCTGGCCATGCAGGGTTTTGATATCCTTGGACCAGTACATGCTTGCATACGTCATGTGCTAGACGTAAGATTGCATGACGTAAGCTAACTGACAAATAAATAAATAAATCTAACAATACGTACTAGTGCTAACTACTAACTGTGCTCATTACACGTAAGCTTCATAAATGATCCTCCAGCTTTCGCAGCTGGCTCGTTGCAGTCCTTAGGACCCACCAAGTCAGACCATCAAATCTTTTACCAAAAGGCCGTGCATAATGTTGACTCTTGATTTTTTGGGTTGTACTTATAAGATAACTATACTAAAAAAATAATGCTAGCTATTTTCTTTTATTTATAGCTGTAACAGTGAAATGGGTAGGATGGATCAGGCACGGTGGAGGGAACGGTGAATGTGGCGTGGAGGCGGCGGCCGGCGGTGGTGGCACCGCTAGGGCAGCAGGGGCAGCGGCGTTGGCGCAGGCTTAGGGGGGTACGGTGGCAGTGGCAGTGGCAGTGCAGAGGAGAGGGAGGCGGCACCGGTCGAGGAATAAGAGAGTTTTCATCCAATTACTCCTGATTATAGGCCCCTCATATTAAAAGTCATGGGAAGACTTGGCCCCTAATTAAGCAGCCTTGACTTGATCTCTAAGCAATCTTGGAAGATCCTTATACCAATTAGATTTTCTTTTACTAAACAATTCTGAAATTCCTATTTTAATAAATTATTTCTAAAATGGCTAAAATCGGATAAGGCAACTGCAGATGATGTGGAAGGAAAACAGCGGCTGTGCCGCCTCCTTCTCTTGAGCACGCGCCCCCCTAGGGCGGTAGCAAGCGCGGTACCATCTATCCGATTTTCAGACATGTAGCAAAAGTATTTCTTGTTTGTACTAAGAAAAAGTTTAGGTGTTACTAAAGGATCCAATAATCACAGTTTTTATTGCACCATCGTTAGTCAGCTTGTGACATATATAATTATATATACGTAAGCCACTGTAACTGAATATATACTAACCTCAAAACTGAGGTAGGGTAAGCAAAAACTAAACCTTTAGTGGAAACCATGGAGTGCTTGAATATTTCTTAACTCATTCTCTATAACACAATACTGAAGACGTTCAGGTGATAGAGGAAGCCTCCAAAACACTGAGATGAGGTATTAAAATTCAGGAGTCAGGAGTCCATGACCTGTCTGGCGCGCGCTCTATAATTAAATAGGAGGCCTTTCTCCCAGCTTCTCTCCAAAGTCTAAACAGAAAGTGCTGGCCGGGGTGGGTATCCAACAGCTAGAGACCAATGGCTAAGGAGAAAGGAGGCTACTTTGAGATCGCTCCTGTGCCTGAGGCTGCACGAATACGAGCTGAGAGCACGCCGTATGTGTGAAACAGATCGCCAGCCGTAGGGAGCCTAACCAGCTGGTGGTAGTGGTGCCCAGGGTCACTCACACACATTGGTTCATGTATGTACTCTGACCTCGTCTCAAGAAAGCTGCAGGGGGCGAATCTACAGTAGTTCGTCGATCGGGGTCAGCCGACCCAATAACTTGCGAGGAAACTGTTGGACCATGTATGACCCTAGTAAAATTTGGACTTAGACCCCGGTGCAATCGAGCTCAACTCATGGCAGAAGCCCACAAGTCCACAAGCCCCACAAGTCCAACTTATATTTATGCGCGTTTCTCTGCATGATGGGCCGGGCCGCACTCCTCGCTAACGACGGCGCTGCTCCAACGACAAATATATTATCTCGGCACGTCGTGTTTGTCACTGTTATATATCATTTTTTTTTCAAGCAACTTAAAATCAGTACGAAGCTGGTAAGATCCAGCGCAAAATTGGCGGGTATGAGTAGTGGGTATCACATGTACATGCCCTGTGACTCCTCCAGGAATCTCTATAGGAAAACAAGCCGACATGTGCACTAACCTTATAGGAATACAAATAAATCAACTACTACTTGTATTTGTATATAACTAAAGGCGGTGCCAATATATAAGCAGGCAAAAGCTAGGCTGCCGTCTTAGTTTACTGTTTTTTTAGGCTTCAAGTGCTCCCCACTGGTTACTCTCAGCTCATGCCGTTGGCTCTAGGAAGCTACATGCATGCCTGTTTCTTGTTGGCACACATCAATTTAGTTCATCTCTTGAGAGTCAGCAGCATCTGGCTCTCGGTGCCGTGTACAGTCCAATTCTTATATTTCGACTGTTTTCAAAATTTGAAACAAGCGCAAACAAAAGGACTTTCTCGAGTGTTCACGTTAATTAATTGGCTCCACTTGGCTAAGCGACCTGACCTGCCATTGCAATTGGCAGCTCTAGTCCATATCTTACCAACTTGTGCGCTTCCAAAGACTATAATTTTAAAAATATATTGTTTAATACGTCTAACTACTCTCTCTATTTAAAATTATAAATTCTTTTAGCTTTTTCTAGGTACATGACTTTTGTTATGACCTAGATATATGCTCTGTCTATCTATAGATAGATGTAGTAAATAATTAGTTATATCAAATTATATGCTTTTTTGTCTATGCTTATTTCTATAAAATAGACATAATAGATACTTCATGGTATATATCAGATTATCATAAAATTATTAACTACTTATTTTTGCAAGTGACTAATTTATATGCTTTATCCATATTCATATTTTTGCTTTGCATGGCACCTCTGTATATTTTAAGTATGCAAATTAGATTGAAATCTTGCCATTAACTATGGTGACCTTTGCATCATATATCCTATGAAGTCATGGATCTAAGTTTTAATTTTTTAAACTGTATTCTTATTCACTACTATAGATTTTTCAAATTTTATTCTTATCGATTTTTTGGTCTAGCTGATGCAACTGGCATGTGAGAGTGTGTTTTCTAGGGATTCTCGCGAGCAGCACTTTGTAGACCAGCCATTGTTATAGGGAGCTGAAAAACTGCTCTAGAAACTGTCCCAGAATCCATAATGTCAGGGATCAATCAATATCAAGGTCACCCGATGGGAGGATCAATGGCAGTAGAAAAGTTAAGTCATCCCCTTAATCAGGGACCAAGGCATGGCCTCATCCTACCCCAAAATAATGAGTTCCACCACGCCGGACCATCAGGACATGGGGCCGTGATCAGGACGCGCATCGCCCTGAACCTGAAAGGCCTCACCTACGCTTACACCGAGGAGAGCCTCGACGACAGGAGCGAGCTTCTCCTCAACTCCAACCCGGTGCTTAAGAGGGTGCCGGTGCTCATCCACGACGGCAAGCCGGTCTGTGAGTCTCAGATCATCCTGCAGTACATCGACGCGACGCTTTCCCCGCCGCCGCCGGCGCGCCCTTCCTTCCCTCCGACGCACACGAGCGTGCCGTTGCTCCCTTCTGGGCCTCCTACATCGACGACAAGGTAACAACAATAACACACTTGATTATCCGGCTATGAGAACTGAGGATGTTCGACACTTGCGTCAACCATGGCAGTTGTACACCACATGGTTGCCCGTTTTCATCGGCAGGACGGCCGAGGAGAAGGTGCAGGCGGCGAGACAGGTCATGCCGGTGTTGGAGACGCTGGAGCAGGCGTTCAAGGAGTGCTCCAAGGGGAAGGCGTTCTTCGGAGGGGACAGCGCCGGGCTTGTGGACGTCGTCCTTGGCGGCCACCTTGGATGGATGTACTCCGTCGAGCCCATCTGCGGGGTGAAGGTCGTCGACGCCACCAAGACGCCGCTGCTGGTGGCGTGGGCGGAGCGGTTTTGTGCGATGGATGCTGTCAAGGGGATGATCCCGGACGTGGACAGCCTGGTGGAGTATAAGGCTATCCGCACTCGTCATCCTTTAAATCCATCCTCTAAAAGGAATATTCCGTCCCAGTCATCAAGATTCTTTCCTCTATACCAGTTTCTCCCGCACCCATCCATCCTTTATATATCTACTCTATACCCGAGTGGGACCCACGCGTTAGATTTTTTTATCTTCTCCCCACCAGATTCCTTCTCTCCCCACTCTCTCTCTCCTCTATCCTTTCTTTCTCTCCCCAAGCCCACGGCGACCGGCTGCTCCTCCCAAGCACACGGCGACCGGGCGGGCAGGGCCCGCCCTCGGCCCCGGCGGGCGAAGCGCGAGGCGGCACGGCCCCGGGCGGGCGCTGCAGCGGCGTGGCCCCAGCCAGGCGAGCGTGGAGCGGCCGTGGTTGGCGGGCGCGCGTTCCAGCCGGCTCGCGCGCGAGGAGCAACGCTTCGACGCGGCGGCCTCGAGCCGGCAGCGGCGCGACGCAGATGGGGCGGGCCGGCCGACTTGCGCCGCGGTGGAGCGATCTTTGACGCGGCGGCAACGACCCAGGCGTTTTCTCTCCTCCCCCGCGCCCCTCCCTCGACGCTGGCGCAGCGGGCGGCGCGCGGAGCTTCGGCGGCGGCGGCGTCCACGGGCGAAGCTTCGGGCGCAACGGTGGCCTTCTCCTCCGGGCGAGCACACCCGCGTCCCACGGCCTCCTCCCTCTCCGCCCTCCACCGCGGCGGAGCTCAAGCGGCCGCTGTCGGCAGGCAGCAGCGGAGCTCGCGCGTGCTCCCTCTAATCGGCGCACAGCGCAGCGAGGGCGCGCGAGCAGGCCGGGCGCTGGGCGGCCGGGCGAAGTTCGGCGCGGCAGCCGCGAGCTCAGCGGCTTCGGCGCGGGCGGCGCGGGCGGGGCGAGTGTGCTCGGCTGGGCGCGCCGCGGCGCGAGCAGGCTCGGGCGGAGCTGCGAGGGCGCGGCCGAGCTTCGCTGCTGGCCGGGCGGATTGCGGGGCCGGGAGCGCGGCCGCCGGTGGAGCTTCGCGGGGCGGGGAGCTCAGCGTCCGGGCGGCGGTTCTCCGCTCCGGTAACGCAGTGCGACTCCGCGGGCGCGGCGTGACGCGCGCACCGGGCGCGATGACGGGCGAGCGCTTGCGACCGCGCGGCGACCCGCCGCCTCTTCCTCCTCCGTGCGCCTCTCCTTCTCTCTGTCTGCCGGGCGTGGTGGGCTCCGCACGGCGTCCCGGACGCTTTTCCTCCGCCAGCCTTCCCGGAGTCCCGCCCGGAGCTTCTCCGGACGGCTTACCGCGGCGCCGCTGTAGCTCCTCCGTCCTGGAATCGGCTGACGCGGCGGTTCCCGGACGGTGGATGGCGTACCCAGTGCAGATAGCCTAACAAGGCCAGGCGGGCAGCCCTTGGGCTGCCACTTCTGTTGCCGTACGTGGAGTTGCAGCAGTAAGACTGAGACCCATAATATGACTCAGTTATCCTTTGCATAGAGCTACAGGAAAAGGGTTCAATATCTATTTTTGGCCTTCTCCAACAACAAAAGAGTCTAAAAACAACTCTTTGTGCAAATAAATCTCCAAGAGAGAGATACTCAAATTTAGATTATGACCCCCTGGCACTTAATAGACCTCCTGTATGGGTACTCTATTAGAGACCGATTTTAGTTTTCCTGCTATCTATTTTAAGTTTGGATGCTCAAATGGGTCACTTGTTGAAGATAGCCCAATAAGCTTCTTACTGCAATTTAATAAAATTTAAATTCAAGTTATAATTTGAGGATAAGATTGAGAAACCCATTTAGAATAAACAACAGTACATTTTTATATGATTACTTACAGCACTCTAGATTTTCATATCACTACCGGCTCAAAACCTCCGTCACTGCCGGATTTCAAACCTGTACAGGCAAATGAAATGGTCCAAACAAAAAAAAAAAAATAACAGGCAGTGATAGGGTTTCTAGGAAACCAACTAAATGGCCCAAAAAATAAAAGAAAATTAATACTAGGAGGGTCACAAGTCACGTAATGTTTTGTGCTAAAATACACGCGTTTTGTAGCCACATGACGACCAGCTTCGCACGTACATCCCAAACCACTCAACCTATGTAAGACAATTGTATCCATTAGGGATATTGGTCCTAGCCATTTTATATTCATCTCAATTAAAAATAAGTATTTGGGACCTTAAACGAATTCAAGTTTAAAAGTTATCAACTACAAAGTTTCATAATCTTTTGAGATCTACAACTTTGATTTGTCATTTCTCCATTTGAGGTCATTTGAAGAAATGGAATTTTGAAAATGATGAAATTCACCCTAACTTTTGTGCCAATAGATGATTTCAAATGAAAAAGTTGTCAATTACAAAATTGCATAAATTTTTGAAATCTACAACTTCTATTTTGATCATTTCTCCATCCAAGATAGTTTGAAAATGTCAAATTTCAAATGTGACAATTTAAACCTATTTTTTGTTGGATGAATGATTTCAAATAAAAACATTTTCAACTACAAAGTTGCAAAACCTTTCAATATCTACAACTTTTGTTTTGGTTGCTTCTCCATCCAAGATCCTTAAATTGCACTACACGCTCACTTATGACTGATAGACTATATGGACTCCTTTGATATGAACTTCTATAAAATCTTGTGACAATATCAAAATGACTTTAAATAAAAACATTGTGAACTACAAAATTGTGTAAATTTTCAAGATATACAACTTTTGTTTTCATCACTCTCCATATGAGATCACTAACATCCACTACATATTCAATTATCACCGTAGAGCTTATGCACTCCCTTGGGATTAACTCTATAAAACCTTGTTATATATATATATATATATTTGGACATCCAAATGATTTCAAATAAAAAAAAACTTTAACTACAAAGTTGCAGATCTCGTCGAGTACTACAACTTTGGTATAAAAGTTTTCCTTTATTGGAGATAATGTGAGAAAACTACTAAGTTTTTCATGCAGCATATCAGTGTCGGTTCGTGGCTGGAACTGGCAGTGATAGCATCCAATGTCACTACCAATTCTTCGCTAAACCCGGCAGTGATATGAATTGACAATGATGACCTAATTTTTAATGTTGGTTCTTCTTATTACTTCCGGCTTTAGCCAAAAACCAGCAATGATGGGCCGAGGAGCAGTGATGATTTCGGCAATGAAAGCCAATTCTATTGTAGTGTTAGGAAGTATCACCAGCAATTTTTTACTTATGGTTGTAACTTTTTTATTGGCGGTACATAATGTATAGGTGGCTTGGCGCCAGTATAGATGAAATTATTGGGCTATGAATCGCAGTATATATTTATTTTGACTGGCTGTTTTGTTAGGGAATGTATCTAGTGCAAACTAACTTCCCGTGAAAACTCGTGCACATCATCATAAAAAAAAATCATCTAAATTCACCAAAAAAAATCACATGTATAGATGATATGATGATACACAACCTTGTAAAATACCTTGTCCAAACTCGACTTTGTTTGTGAGATAAAAATAATAAATTTCAATCCAGAAAAGTTGTCCAAATGATTAGTTAAAAATTTGTTATTTTTATATCTCACAAACGAATTTGAGTTTGGACAAGATATTTTACAAAGTTATGTATCATCATATCCTCTACATGTATAATTTTTTTAGTGAATTTAGACGACTTTTTTTACCATAATTTGCACGAGTTTTCACGGGAAGTTAGTTTGCATTAGATACATTCCCGTTTTGTTAAGTCTGCTGCACTTGGCGGTAGCCTTAAGAAAAGAAATCAACTAGTAACCCAGCGCTACTATAAATAATTTAAAATTGATTTTTTTAAAAAAAAATCAAATGATCTTGGATGGATACATGATCTCAACAAAAGTTTTAGTATTTAAAAGATTGGACCAGAACTTTTTGGATATGATATGGGCAATCCTGGATCTCTAAATTTAGTAGCTTTTCCCAAGCTTGAAACATTTCTAGTCTCGGATATGCCGAACTGGGAGGAGTGGACCTTTGTTGCTGAAGAAGCAAAAGCAATTATAACAATTAATGAAGGGGGAAAGGATGCAGCTCCTGCTAAGAAAAAGGAAGCATCCCCACCTACAAGGATGCAGCATCTGCCACGTTTGAAGGAGTTGGAACTTGTCTGCTGCCCCAAGCTAAGAGCTCTCCCACCACAACTTAGACAGAAGGCCAGCAGCTTGCAGAAGCTGTATTTGAGATACATGAGTAGCCTTGAGGTGGTGGAGAATCTCCCAGTCGTCTCAGAGATGCTTTTAATCGATGAATGTGAAAGCCTAGAGAGGGTCTCCAATCTTCACCATGTGAGACAGCTGCATCAACAACTCTGTCTGAACGATGTGTTCAGAAGTTAGACAACTTGCAGGAGCTGTTTCTAACAGAGGATATGCGAGATGTCTCCTCACAGTGGCTGTATGGACTCCAAGAACAGCAGCGAAAGCTGCACAGAGAGGAACTGGATGTCTACACTCGGTGAACAAATATAGATTGCTCAATGAGGTGACAACTGAGATGCAAGGTATAATAATTTGAAGGATTTTTCTTATTTTGTTACATATTTATTTACCCTGCTTGCAACTATCTATGCACTGTTTTCCACTGGCATTGGGATTTCTGCAGTTGAATTAAGTGGGTGGGGGCTAAATAGTACTCAGGAGCCGTACACTAATAATAGATATAACACGAACACAAATTGAAATATGAGAATACAATACTCACCCTTCATCATTTCTGAGATGCTCATGGGGCGAATTTATCATACAATTCATATAACAAAACAAAGCCGACATTGGCATTCATCGAGATATTGGAAATCGAACAAACAGGCCCTAATCTTACCTGTGCTGTGCAGTCTGTGCAAGGTCAAGCCGGGGCGCCGAGGGACGGGGTGGTGCCGCACTGGTGCACTGCCACAATGCCGCTGCGGTCCTGCGGTGGAGGTTGGCTCTTCCTGCCTGCCTTGAGCCGGCCGGCTTCCAGTCACGGAGCCAGGGCGTCAGCCCCTCACGGCGGCCGCCCGCCATGGAGGGGAGGAGGAGAAGCTGGAGGCCGCTCACGACTCGAGCGGACGCGGTGGCCGGACGGCCGGAGGATACGGACCAAGGCGAAGGAGCGCCGCCACATCTCGGTCAACAGTCGAGAGCTCGAGAGGCCTACGGGATTCGGCTGGTGGACTGAAAGTTTTGAGTTCTGCTGGGCTGGTTCTAAAGAGCTGTTCCATAAAATTTGGGTCGAGCCACAGGCTGAAGGCCCAGCCCGTGCTGCAAATCAGCTCCACGGCCCCAGGCTCCAAAAGTGCTGTTCCCCTAAGATGAGCTGCTGCTTGCTTGGAAACGCAAGGAAAAGAAGGTAAAGCAGCGAAAGAATGCTTGGCTGCTTGCTATCTCTGCTGCTTGGGCCCCTACCATGGGAACTGCAATAACAAATGTTGTATCCTGCATGCGTGTGCATGTCTGCTTTCAATAATAAGGTTGCCTTTCTCCTAATTTGTGAACTCAATAAGTTTATATAATAAAATAATAACACTATGACACCAATTAAGTATCAATAGTCCATCAACCCGTGCTCTCGCATGGGGTAGGACTTTATGTGATAAAAGCATTAATTACTATATTTAATTTTACATTTATTTTACTTCTTTATTTTCTTACATAGTGTAGACACAATGCATAGATACTCTATAATATCTATCCAGACATGATAACCATATCAATTACTGATTTGTATGTTTTTTTCATCTATATTCATTTTTTCCTTTTATGCCACCTCCATGTCTTTTCAATACACATCAAACTTAAACATTGGCATAAAACTACGGAGGTTCTTGTTGCCGCCCATATCTTGTGATGCTATGAATCTAAGGGCCTGTTTGTTTCACTAGGACTAAAGTTTAGTGACTAAAGTTTAGTCCGTTTTTAGTCCCTAAACTTTCAAACACCCCTTGCTTTTGGAGGTACTAAACTTTAGTAGCTTTAGTCACTAAGGAGGAACTAAAAGGGACTAAAGTCCAGGTTGTGAGAGCACATGCCTCTCTTTAATACGCTTTTAGTCTCTTTTTAGTCTCTAGAACCAAACACACTAGGACTAAACTTTAGGGACTAAACTTTAGTGACTAAAGGAAACAAACAGGGGCCTAAATTTTAATTTTTTCAAATTATAATCTTCTTTATATATATATATATATATGTATATACATATATATTCAGTTTAAACTAAAACTCTTGTTCATAACATCTATGTGATATATATTATATTTAAAATATGATAATAATATCTTGTTCATTTAAATATATTTCATAATAATATATATTTTTTGTTTACATTCAGAATTTAATGATATTTTTTTATTTATTATAATTTGGAGGTGGATAATTTACTTTACATACCTTTTGTAATGCATTTATATGGGTAATTTGAATGAAAACATAGGGGATTAGGGTTAGAGAATCTTAAGGAGTTTTCTGAAACAACTCTCGATTTTGTTATTTTAGCAAAAAAAGAAAAATGTCATCCAACCATTTGGTGAAAGAGCTCCGTAAAATTTAAAAAATGCAAAATACTCCCCGTGTATAGGAAAAGGATGTCGTTTTGGGACAAAGACATGGTCTCCAAAGTATAACTTTAACTTCATATTTTTTGTAAAAATACTCATCACAAAGTAAAATATTTATACTTTTATGAAAGTATTTTTCAAGACAAATCTATTCATATGGTTTTCACATTTCCAAACTCATTAATATAAAAGTTATTTATGATTTATGTTTCCAATGTTTCACCCAAACCTTGTCCAAAATGATATCCTTTTTCTATATGGAGGGAGTATCCTTTCAACTTGTAATTTCCATTTGTCGAGACGTGCTTTGTATCCGCTCCCCTTGTAGCATTTCTTTTGAGAGATCAGAGTTACTTGGACACATGAGGAAATTTAAAAAAAATAAAGGATTACAAATGATAAAGGGTTAAGAGAGACAAATAAACTATTTAGAAAAAGGTTTGATTAGTTAGAAATAGTTCAGGATTTCAAATACAAAATCATTTAGGAAGCTCTTATAGGTGAATGTTGGAGAAGAACAAATTTAAGGTCGATATTTCTCTTGTTAACTTGCTAGATCTATTTGTTTAGCAAGTAAAGTATACCAAACTCCTAGATATGCGCTCTTATGTAGCATTATCTTTCATAATAGTGGACGTGGGTAATTTTAAAAATATCAGAAGTTATTTTAATTCTTTCACAAAGTCCGAGGTCTATATTTTAGTTATAATTTTTTGAGTATTTTGAATTATCTTTCATAATAGAAGATTCATTAATTGAGATGTAAATTTAGAAGGTTATTCTGAGAATTATCTTTCATAGATGACCATTCAAAGTAATTTTGTTGTAAATCTTTGGTGTTTTTTTCTATAATTTTGGTCAAACTTAAAAAAGTTTGACTCTCCAGATTCTTATAATGTCTTATAATTTGAAATGGAGGGAGTACAACATCTGCTGTTGTTTTGACTTCTGAATCCCTGTATCAATATTATCAATACATTTCTGCATAACAGCAGCTGTGTTGTTGTTATATTTGATTTGTCATCATCCTCTTGCCTTGCCAGCCCCGGTGTTGGATAAGAGAGCTGCATTTCAGTTCAGAAATTTCAGTACAGTTGAATGATCAAAGCTAACTGCAATCATGGGTTATATATAAGTATATAACAATAAATTGAATAAAATTCTTCGTTGGCCCTTCCATTTGCAGATGAGCCGTGGGAAAAAAAGAGCATAGTAGATTTTTTTTAAAAAAAACTCCTTTTTTTAACCTAACAACTTAAGAAAAATAAAATCCAAGAAAGATGGCAACGGGTATTTACCCGACGGGTAGTAGGAACCCACACCCGCACCCGCCGAGAAAATCTTACACGTCGGGTTACCCGCGAATGCGCACGGGTAGGAAAATCATTCCACACCCACACCTGGCGGGTAAATTTCACCCGACGGGTATTCCGTACCTGCGAACACACCCGAAAATTATATAGAAATATCATTTTTTAATAAACAATATATGAAAAATTTAGGAATTTTCACACCACCAAATACAACTCCATCCAATATGTATATACTAAGTAGTGTTCACATAGACTTGGGATAAATAATTAGGTTATCCGGGCTAAATTGATTATGATAGTTAGTTAATTGTTGCGGGTATTTTTTACCCGCTGCTGGTACGCGGGTATGGGTAGTATACATCCATACCCGTACCCACGCACCCGATGGGTAAAGGATTTCTTCCAAAGAACACACCCACGGGTAGAAAAATTCGTCCATACCCGCGTCTTAATCGGGTAAAACCCGTCGGGTACTCGGGTTTCGGGTACCCATTGCCATCTTGACTAGTAGTAGTGTAGCCTTATAAGTTTTCGTCATTGGTGCGCATTAAGGTCTACGGCCGCAGCTATTGCCGCGCCGCCCTCTGTCTGGCAAAGTAGCAGCCACCCTCCTTGAGAGCGCCGGACAGGAGAGAACAGAGCAACAATGGGCTAGAGAGGATTCGCTGCAATGGGCAACAACGGTGCTCCACGGTGTCGACATGGTCGCGTTAATTTGCCAATGTGATTGTAGTAAGGAGGTCTGATTCAGAGATATGGGGACCAACAATGGGCTAGACAGGATTCGCTGGGAATAGTAGGTACGAACCTGGCTGGACAGGAGGAGGTCCTTGGGAGGACGATCAATCGATCTGTGCCCTTCCGTGAGTCGCCCGCTGTCCGCCCCCAGGTCGTAACTCACGGAAGTTCCACGTTTTCTATTTTCAGCACAAGAACTGAGCAAGATAAACTCAAAACTCGATTAGGCAAAGTCTAAATGAGCTAAAATTTGCAGGTAGCGGTAGAAAAATATGTTATGTCCACCTCTGTAAATCAAATGCATTGTCCCCTACCCTAAGATTATTTTTTGTAGTAGTGATGTTCCTGGCAAGCTCTAGGCCTCTAGCCTGCGCTATTTCAGCAAATCAATCCTCTGTCTTTGTCAGAATCTCCTAATCACTAAAGATTATCCTATGCCAAGTTGTCTAATGTTTAACGTTGCTTTCTAAACTTGAAATTCAAGGGAGTTGGTAGCTAGTTTTTGTACCATGCAGGTATTTCTCCGTGTGTGGTTCATCCCTTCGTTTTTTAGAGACGACAGGTCCTTCAACTTTGCAGCTTCCATTAAACAATGACAGAGCTAGGGAGAGGGTGGAACAGTCAGTCATGTCCATTTGTCGTACCCGATCGCTGGAACAAGTTTTGGTTTTCTTGCCATTAACTAATAACACATCTACTCGGTAAGCATCCTTCCGATGCAAATTGGATACATTTGTTTATGACGCCTTGACGAGCTGCTGGTGCCTTGTCGCTCTCGTAGACATATTTTTCGCTCACCGGCTACGTGGATGGGCCTGCCCTGATAATCTACATTACGCAACTTGCTAGATGATTATGAGCGATATCTTTTATATTTGGTTGATTTGCCAAACTACTACTCTGTTGTTGTGCTGTTTCTCTTCAGCCATGCCCGGCTCTGTTCATGGTGTCTAATTAGCGGAAGCTCCATGGCCACCATTTGAGCAACAATGAGTGTTCTGACTTCTGACTCCCTCCTTCGGCTTCATTACTACTCCCTCCGTCTCTAAATAAGTGTCGCCGCTTCCCGAGAAACAAATACCGACAATTTTAATAAATAATAAATATCATCGATTAGTATCATAATTACTATCATCAGAAAGATCTTTAGATCTAGTTTTTTTAAAAAAATTATTTGGAGATATAAATATTACACGTATTTTCTACAAATCAAGTCAAACTTGTGGCACGCATCCCTCGGTGACACTTATTTAGAGACGGAGGGAGTAGATACGTGCTGAGCAGGCTGAGAGCCGCCTGCATATTTGTATTGGCCTCATCTGACGAAATTGGGGGGAAAATGTGTACTAAATAAATAAATAAACTTGTTTGCTTGTTTATCCACTCCTAGACTCCTAGTAATGTCGACATACCTAGTGACAAGTCACGACAGTGACAACGTGTAGTATATAATTGAATTTCATCATCAAGCATGGAATAAGCAACCGGGCTTTGGCAGCATATTCAGACATTTTCCTGCTCACTCCGTGCAGAAAAGTTGTCTTCGTCTGTGTTAAAATTAAAGAAGTCTGAATCCAAACGTTAGTCAGGACAACCAAACCAACCCAATGATCCCAACCAACCGCCAATAGCTAGGCTGCTCGTTAGTATTGTCAATACTCAAATACCATAGGTTCAGCGGTCTTTGCAGGCACTGCATTTAAGTCTACGTTTTCCGCACAGCTTACGTCCCACTCGCAAGTCATTTTGCCACAAGGTCTCTCTCAAGTTTCCATTTGCTCCTCCACTGCTTCATCCTGTTGTCGTTCTCTTCCCAAGGTATGTTCTCATCTATGGAAAAAACTTCATGGCCTCTACTTAGTTGAGAAAAGGTGTTCTGATTTCGTTGTTTCTGTTCTTGTACTGTTGCCTTGTGATGCAGTGATAGCAGCAGCTTGATGCTCGACAGCACACCCTATCGGGAGCAGAACAACTTTTATTGAGAGATACTGATCTTCACAAGCATCAATCTGATCAGTGCGTTTCCAGTTGTTCTAATTCACTATATCGGTGTTGCTCTGAAGTCCTTCCCTCAGTCTTGAAGATCTTTAGCACATTCACCTGTAATGATCTGAACGAACTCTGCAAGATGATTACTAGTGGTTCTTATTGTCGCACTCATTCCCTTCATGGGAGGTGATTATTATATTCCTATTCGTGGTTCAGAATTGAATGTGCTGATCAAGCAGACATGACACGGGCTTGATGCTCTGTGTACCCATTTATCTGTTGAACGAGTCAATCTCTCATCAAAGAGATCCTACTCGGAGTAAAAAATTAGAATAGCATCGACACATACTGATGTCCTTGCATGTGTACCATGCCTCTGCATAGTGGCTTATCATTTGACCTAGCAGGTACTTACTGCATCACCATCGTACCTTAACTACAGTGATAACTCTTCTTGATTTAATCCTCTGCTGAACTATTCTAGTTATGGGCACCATCTAGTTATTGCCAACCTTTGTTTTAACAAGCAAGAGGTTTGCTGTTTAATTCTTTCTATTTTTTGGCAGGTTTAATTAGCTGTTGTATCTGTGGTTCTCTGTTGGTGATTGGCGGATAATTTCTTCTATCCACTTATTAAATTGGGTTTCCCAAAGGATTTGCTTTTGATCTGCAGAGCACCGGCGCAGTATGCTGGATGGGTTGACAATCCAAACGAACTGTAAATGGGAAGAGGATTACTATTGAATCTAGTTGGATGAGAGATTTCTAAGGTAAGATATCCAATATGTACTTCAAATCTGACTATTATCATGGTATACCAGAGCAAACATGTGTAGCTAATGGAAGTATTACTAGAGTTTATATGTGCAACATGGCATACTTCTCCAAATTAGTAACATCCAATCTAGTGTACCTTAGCTTACAACACTTGAAAGCCAAAAAAAAAAAGGACAAGACACAGGTAAGAAATTCTAGTTCCACCATGAGAACTAGCCATTGGAGTCGACCATTGGCTGCTCCAAAATTCCGGTGGGAAGACTTTCCCAAGCGGTTTCTTAAAGTACAGATGGGTTGACCATCTCAACAAACTGCTTCGGTTGATTTATGGCCATTAACTTTTCCTTTTTTGATAAGATGATACAATTTGTAAGGTAAAGTGCAGTAGGTGTGCTTCTCGATATTGTTTGGTTGGTTCCTTGACGTTTTTGTTTTTCATAAGAAATGATGTCTCCTTTTTGAGGAACTGTGGGTACTTAAATCCATGTTGTTACTAGGTCAAAATTATGATACAACTTTAAGCTAGGATTTTTCCTATAAGGAAAGAGAGAGTGCCTTGACTTGTAAAGAAAAAACAGTAAGCCCATGAACTCATATGGCATCAACCGAAATGGTTCCCGAGAAGATGGTCTACACCCTGGCCTGATGAAAGTCATCTATTTCTTCTTCTTTTTTTTTTTGAAACATGGAAGGGCCACCAAGCCGCACAACTTTTTGCCAAAATATGTGTTGACTATCTTTATAATTTTACAGTTACTAGAATCATGCCTGTGCGTTGTACGGGAATGAACAGTTCTACGTAATTTAGGTTTAGATGTGCGTAATGATAGTATTATATTAAAATGTAGGAATTTGTAAATAAATGGAAATTAAATGTCAATCGAACATTTGCATGCAGTCAGGTTTGCAGAAATATTTCTGCACTCAAAACATTATTTACGATGTCAGCATAAATGTTTGTGATGTCCTCAATAATATCCACAGAGAAGCTACTTTTGTCATGCTATGTTAACAGTCAAAATTACCAAAAAATTTAACCAAAGCGATGAATGGGCAGTGTCGCCGTTGTGCGAGCGTGGACTGAAGAGTGCCTAGCCAGTGGCGGCCACCATTTTGCCGTTCGTGCCTTTCTAGTTTCTAGCCAGCTAGACAAAATTGGGCTACAGTTCCTTAATCCCAATAGCCAACAACACCAGCCAATAAATATCCTTTTGGCAATTCCTTTCTTCCCCAAACACCTGTTCCCTGATGGCGCCAAAAACTCGATGAGCTGTGTCTGACTCGCCGGCAGGTAAGCTGGTGGGTCTGGTTGAAGGATATGTGCCGGTTATTCTCAGGCCGCTGATACAGAGATAAACGACTCATGTGCATTCCTTTGTAGTATTTGTAGTGTATTCCTGATTTTATTAAAATGTGGTATACGACTACGACGTCAACATGATGCCATGCTGACATCAGGTGCATAGCAGAGCGGAGCAAAGCCTGCCCTGCTCGGCCGGCGTTCGTTGCAGCGCCGCGGCGGCTACCTGGCAACCACGACGGCTTCGATTCTCCAGCTAATTGGACACGTCTACGACGGCAGCCACGCCCGACAGGGACTCAGCTTCCTCTTTAGTTTCGATCTGTCCTCGATCCGGACTCTGCTTCGATCTCGACTTTGCTTCTGTCTCAGCGTTACGGGGGAATCCGATTGAGCGTGGCGGTAAGACGATAACAATAGATATGTGTTAATATATTTATTTAAACGTAAAATCAACAAGCTTGGCTCCACAGGTTTTTAATCGTGGATCCACCACTCATTGCTTTTCTAGTTACCAAGTAGAGAAAGTTATTCTTGATGTGAAAAGGGTCAAAGCCCAGTTCGAAAAAAGATGTAGGGAGTATATACATTAAAAATACTCAAGGTTTTGTTGTATCATGCTAACTAACATGTACCTCACCAGACAACTACTTTGCAAATGTCATTTTCATGTAGTTGAAGATTATTGCCGTAACTGATTCAAAAAGATACATCTTGACACCAAAACACATGATTGGTATTATGCACAAATTAGCAGCTATATATACATATTTAGATTTGTAAATGCGCTACTCTGACATGTGATACGCAAAGGTGATGCTTACACCTCTGCAAAAGAGACCACCACAAGACATTCAGATTTCAAGTTTATTAACATAGTCAAAATTTTAGGTGGAAAATAATAGTCACATTTTCAGTCTTTCTACAGTAACAAATTTTGTCAGCTTTTGCAATATTTCGGACATTTTAACAAATGTTTTCATTAACTGCCAGGCTACACCTAGGCTACACCTCTACAAGTTTTCCATTCTCCAATAAGTTCCTCTGGGTGCATCTCAATCACTTATTTTGTCTGATGGAAACCATACTTGGTCCTATTGTTGGATCATGTGCCAAGAAGTTGCAGGATATAATAAGAGAGAAGGCTGTTATGATTCTAGGGGTAAAGGAAGAGCTCAGACAAATGCAGAGAACAATGGAACAAATACAACGCTTTATTCATGATGCTGAGCAAAGAAGAACAGAAGAGCCTGCAGTAAACAACTGGCTTGGAGATCTGAAAGATGCAGTGTATGAAGCTGATGATATAATTGACTTGGCTAGACTAGAAGGAAGCAAACTGCTAGCAGACCGTTCTTCAACATCTAAAAACATTGCTTCGTGTACAGGATTCTCATTTCTATCATGCATTCCTAATATTCAAAGACGTCATGCCATTGCTGTTCGAATAACAAATTTCAATGCTCAACTAGACAAGATTTCAAAGCTAGGTGAAACAATTTTAGTGTTTAAGAATATGCTACCTAAAGAGGAGAATTCAGTAGTGAGACAGATCAAAACTTGTGAGCTTGTGGAGCCTAACCTTGTGGGAAAGGAAACTTTTCTTGCTTGCACAAGATTGGTGGAGATGATTCTTGCACATAAAGATAATAAGTCATACAAGATTGGCATTGTTGGAACAGGAGGTGTTGGAAAAACAACTTTGGCTCAAAAAGTATATAATCACCATAAAATAAAAGGAACTTTCAGCATGCAAGCATGGATTTGTGTTTCTAAAGATTATTCTGATGACACTCTTTTGAAAGAAGTTCTTCGGAACATTGGTGTAGATTATAAGCAAGATGAAACTGCTGGAGAACTTAGAACAAAGCTTGCAAAAGCAGTTCAAAATAGAAGTGTATTTCTTGTGCTAGATGACATTTGGAAGCAAGAGGCATGGACTACTCTACTAAGCACTCCATTAAATACTTCATCCACAGCAATGATTCTTTTGACTACTCGTAATGATATAGTGGCACAAGCAATTGGTGTGCAAGATGTTCATCGAGTAGAATTGATGTCTGATGACACCGGATGGGAGTTGTTGTGGAAAAGTATGAACATTAATGAGGAGCCTGAAGTGGCACATCTAAGAGGTTTGGGGAATGACATTGTGCGTATGTGTGGTAGCCTTCCCCTAGCAATCAAGGTTACCGCTAGTGTTCTAGCAACCAAAGAAAAAACCGAGAATCAGTGGAGACAGCTTATAAACAAAAGTGCTTGGTTCATAGGAAAAGTTCCCATTGAGCTCAGAGGAGCATTGTATTTGAGTTATGATGACCTACCGTGGCATTTGAAGCAATGCTTTTTATTTTGTTGCTTATATCCAGAAGACCATGACATGTCTCGTAATGATCTTATAAGGTATTGGGTTGCTGAAGGGTTTGTAGAGGAGCAAGGAGAACAACTTCTTGAGGATATAGCCCATGAATATTACTATGAATTGATATATAGGAATCTCCTTCATCCAAACCCTCGACATGCTGACTATGGACGGTGTAGAATGCATGATCTTTTAAGGCAGCTTGGTCAACATTTGATGCAGGATGATTTTTTTTGTGGAGATACACAATCATTGGAAGCTAAATCTTTTTTCAAACTACGACACATTTCAATTTTTACTGATAGTGATTCTATAACTTTCACCAATGGGAACAAAGAGCATATTAGAGCACGAACACTGCTTATTCGTTGGACCAGGTCAAGTGTTGAAAATACAATATTCAAAAAGACTTCCATGTATTCGAGTTTTGGACTTAACTGGTTCAATTATACAAAAAGTTCCGGATTCCATTGGGACTTTGATCCACCTTCGGTTACTTGATTTTGATGGGACTGACATAACTTATCTTCCTGAATCAATTGGTTCTCTCATATACCTTCAAACACTGAACTTGCAGCAGTGTTCAAATTTGCATAGGCTTCCTTTGGGAATCACTAAATTATGCAATTTAAGACGCCTGGGCCTTGATGAGACACCAATAAACCAGATTCCAAAAGGCATAAGTGAATTAAAATCTCTCAATGATTTAGAAGGATTTCCAATTGGTGGTAGCAGTGTTAATATTGATAGAATGCAGGATGGATGGAACCTAGAAGAATTGGATCCCCTTTGGCAGTTAAGAAGGCTTGATATGATCAAACTGGAAAGAGCTGTTCCTCCTAGTAAAGACACATTGCTAGTAAACAAAAAACATCTCAGAGGTTTGTTTCTATGGTGCACTGAATGCATGCATGAGCCATATTCTGAAGATGTTGTAATCAATAATGAGAAAACCTTTGATTTGCTAATCCCTCCGCACAACCTAGAGGATCTCACTTTTGGGAATTTCTTTGGTCGGAGGTTTCCCACTTGGCTAGATACTGCTACCCATTTGCTGTCGCTCAAATACTTGAAGCTCATAGATTGCAAATCATGTGTGCATCTTCCAGTAATCGGTCAACTCCCCAACTTGAAATATCTGAAAATCAGAGGAGCCACTGCAGTCACCAAGATTGGACCCGAATTTGTTGGCTCTGGAGTGGGTAATCTCAGATCTACAAAGGCAGTAGCGTTTCCCAAGCTTGAAACATTGGTCATCTGCGATATGCCCAACTGGGAGGAGTGGTCCTTTATTGCTGAAGAAGAACAGGAAGCAGCAACAGCAGGCACGGAAGGAGCAGAGGATGAGGCTGTTGCAAATCAAAAGGGGGACGCCCCACCTCCGAGGATGCAGCTGCTGCCACGACTAAAGGAGTTGCAACTTGTGGACTGCCCCAAGCTGAGAGCTATCCCACGGCAGCTTGGAGAGGAGGCCACCAGCTTGAAGAAGATCCTATTAAAAGATGTGCACAGCCTTAAGGTAGTGGAGAACCTCCGTTTCCTCTCAGAGCTGATTGGGATCATAGATTGTCAAAGCCTAGAGAGGGTCTCGAATCTTCCCCAACTGAGAGAGCTGAAGGTATCTCTATGTCCAAATTTGAGGTGTGTCGAGGAGTTGGGTAACCTAGAGCAGCTGTGGCTGGACATAGGTATGCAGGACGTATCCTCGCTGTGGGTGCAAGGGCTTAAGCACAGACGACAACAATGCCATGGCGAAGATCTGGAAGTGTACACATGGCCTAGAGAACCTGAGACAAACGGTTAGGTGGGCAGTGGCGCTGTAGGTATGAACTTACTAGCTGGTTGGAATTAATTTTGGTTGTGAGTAACTGCTCCATTATTATTCTTGGGTTGTCCATTTAACTGCGGTTTTGTTTCTAGTGGATATTCGACTTCTAGAGGATGGAGGAGGATGGGTCATGAAGTACATAAATCAAGACGCGCTGGTGCGGAGACACAAAGGAGATGGGAAATCCAGCGTCAGGGGTACCGGCCGGAATAATGATTTGTTCTATTTTATTCTTATAAAGTTCGTATATATCATCTATTCTTGTATGATTGTAATAATGAAAAACAGTGTGATGCTACTTGAGTCCCTGTTACGAGGAATACTCAGAGGATACTTGCTGTGATTGACATTTCGTGAATATGTAATAATGTAGCGTGAAGAACTTCTTAATCTATCCGTTGTTATTTGCTTGCCCTGTTTATATCATCAGTGTTAATCACTATTCTCTTGGGTTCGTGTTGGGATGCCCGACCTCATTCATGGAAGCATGGAGCGCCTGTGAAGAAGGGACTGCATGCTGAATGACTCCTCTGCTTTGTGCTTCGGCTCGCAAGAGCAGTGACGCATTCAGGATGCCAGTCGCCATCAGTTGTTACGTGCGTGTGTAATCATTCCTTTTTTCTTTTTAGCAAAGTGTGTGATCATTCCTGGTCAGCCTGCTCATCCCTCGCCAACAACGCCTGTGAAGAAAAGGACTGCATGATGAATGATTCTGCTCATCCCTCGCTCAGAATCAGCCAAACAATATCTGATCAATACTCTTGATCGATTAAGCATTTACCTCAGCCTTTCAAAGATTTTCACTAAAGGACTCCACCTAAAGATAATCCATGAAGCCCACTAATTCCAAGTTTGTTGGATTAAATCAACTGAACTACGTCGTCTTAGATAACTACTGCACTGTGGTTCCAAACACGGCCAGATCTCCTCGTCTCAGAACTTTCTTGTGTCCTGACATATCACCTGTACATTTGACTTGCTCGGATTCATTCTTCTACAAGGCAACGAAGTCCTAAGAGCACAATAGTCATCGCAAAGCAGGATTGGGCAGCCAAACTAGCTGCTCTAGGATTCCCAATTTCGCGTCGCCATGGAGGCCGTAAAGGTCGCCATGGTATCTGAACTTCTGATTGCCGGAGCAGCAGAGTTTCGCCGAGGGCTCACAAAGGCCGCATGATTCAAATTACAAGCCCAGGCCCAAGTCCAAGTTGAGTTGAGCTTGGGAAACAGCTGTAATTTTATAAGCCTAGAAGCAGCCCAACAAACTGTTGAACATGGTGGCAACATTCTGTGTGCACATGGGCAGTGTGTGTACACAGGATGCATGCGTAGTAAAATGCCAGAGATTAATAATAGATAAATTATATTGGTGAAATTCTGATGGCTATCAGAAATGTAGGCGCAGAAGCTGCGTGTTGCCCTAGCACACATTCTAATGCGAAAATATATCGAGTCTTTCTTTGACACAGCTCCACTTTATTAGTGAAGCGATTTTTTAGCTTCAGCTCTCTGACTAGCTTTGCCGGTGAAGCTAAAATTATTTTGGTGATCTATTTAGCAAAACAAACAACTTCTTGTTATGGACAAAAACAATAAAATGACAATAATATCCTTTCCTTTTTTCTTCTTATTTTCTGCTCTCTTTCTTCTTCTTCTTCCCTATACCGCTTTTCCTTTCACGAGTTTGGCAACCATGTGCGTAGACCTCCCTGCGTGTCCCTTCACCAGGGTAGGAAGTCGCGCATGGTCCTCCTCACCTATTTAGAGCATCAACCCTTAAGGGGGTGAATGTAACACCACAGTCCGTTAGAAGCTTGTAGTGGTTGTGAAGTTGGCCCATATGACCCAAATGACATATGTATGGTTGTTGTTGGTGGTTTTAATATCACCTTGAAAGTTTAGAAATGTGAGGATCATCATATAAGCCATGTCATTCCAAACGTAGCACCTCCGTGTTAACCCTCTTCTTGTACGTGTAACACCCCTGATGTTATAATTATAATTAAAAATTAATCATAAGCATCATTTAATAAATCACTAAGCATTAGTGCATGAATGCATTCATGGTGTTAATGATTTTATCATGATTAGATATTTAATCTTGGTGTGTTAATGGTAACATAAAATGCTAAGCACGTGAATTGCCTTAATGGGTGTGTTTTGTTGATTGAAGTTGCTAATTAAAATAAAAATGTAAAGTGAAACCCAAACTCTGAGCTCAATTATGGGATTATGATTTAAATCAAAAAGAGTAGAGTTTGAAAAGTATTCAAATTAAAGATGGATGGGAGGAGTTTTAAAATCAGAGTTCAAAATTTTAGATTTGGATTTAAATTCCAAACATTAATTTCAAGCCCTCTTTACCCCCTTTTCGAAATTTCAAAATACAAGCAGAAATTGAAGATGGTCACAAAAGCAAAGTTGTAGATCTTAAAATTATGAACAACTTTTATTTTTGGAGAATTTCAAGTTGCTATATGAATTTGAGAGAAATTTGAAGAAAACAGCAAAAAGGGAGGTGCTACAGTAACTCGAGCCAATCAGAGCACAGCGTCTCCTGCTTGCCGCCGATGCTGCCGTGTCTGGCTCTGCCTCTACGCGTGACACGCTGCAGCGCTGCGTGGCAAGCTTCTAGCTGCTGCTGGCACGCTCCTGCTCGGACATATCCTCACCCGAGCGTCGTGTGGCCGGCGTCGTCTTCTTTCTTGTCCAGCACTGCCGCCGAGCAGACTTCCTCCGCCAGCGCAATAGGCGCTCCCTGCTTCGTCCTAGCCCACACCAGATCGCCAGCGACTTCGCCACTTCCTCGCGCATCTCCCCAACCTGTTCGTGCAAGCTAGTCCCGCCAGAGCAGCTCCCGTGACCCCTCTTCTTCTCTGCATCAGGCAGAGCGCCGCCGCAGCCGCTCGCCCGCGGCCAGGCTGCTCGGGTACGCCTCACGCTGAGCCAGCTAGCGCTCTGAGCTCGCCATAGCTCCTCAGTGCTCGTAGGCCTGCTCCCGAGCTCGCTACCGCGCCAGACGCTCGGGAACGCGGCTGCGCCGCCGTGGTCGGCTTCACCGAGCCACCATGAGCGCCGCCGTGGCCACCCCAGTTCCATATTGCCTTTGGCACAACCGTCAAGTGTGTAGGGTTCGCCTCGGGCTTCTAAAGCTATCCCCAGTTACCCACTGTCAATTTGTGTTAGTAATCCTAGCGCATGGGTCGCTTCAGTTAGTTAGCTTTGCATGTTTCTATTCCTGTAATGCATGCGCACGAGCACCAACCTGTGGCTGCCGTGCGCGTAGGAAGAGGTGGCGAGATTAGCTCGTCCACAACTCTGGGATGACTGGTTCTTCAGCGGCATCGTGGGCACGGGGATGGACGTGCTCGCTGCGCGGTGCTCGGCTGACTACTGTGTGGTCCCGTATTGTATTCAGAGAATAAAAGGTAGAAAGAAAAACAGAAAAGCTGCTCAGTTGTTCGCAGCACCAGAACCTTGTGTCAAGTGATAGCGTTGTGTTTTGTGTTGCATTTGCTTTCGCGTGCGTGATTGCTAATTCGCCGGCAGTCAAGAACTCCGGCCGAGGTCTAACAATTGGCATCAGAGCCGAGTGGATCGACCTCCGCGGCGGCCATGACTTCACCGCCGAAGGACGAGAAGAAGAAGGAGAAGGGCGACGGCTCCGGCAACAAGACGCCGCCGCGTTCACCATCTCCAGCTCGCCGCACCCCGCGATGTCGCTCGCGTCGTGGCAACCCCAGCCACTCCGTCACCCGCGACGCACGTCGTCCCCGGGAGATCGTCGTCGAGCGCATCATCCGGGAGGGCGGCAGCTTCGGCAACTGGCCGCAGCTGACGCAGACCAACTACCATGAGTGGTCGCTCCGCATGAAGTTGAAGCTGCAGGCGCGCCACCTCTGGGACGCCATCAAGTTCGACGACGTCGAGTTCGACGACGACCGGAGCGCACTCGACGCGATCTGCAGTGCTGTCCCTGCCGAGATGGTGCCTGCGCTCGCCACCAAGGAGACCGCCAAGGAGGCCTAGGAGACCATCAAGACGCTCCGCATCGGCGACGACCGCGTGCGGACAGCCACGGTGCAGACCCTTCGCGCCGAGTACGAGAACATCGCGTTCCATGAAGGCGAGGCCATTGAGGACTTCTCCCTGCGCCTGACCGGGATCGTTCAGCGCCTAGCGACGCTCGGCGACCCTGAGCCCGAGGCGACAGTGGTGGCCAAGTACCTCCGTGTCGCGCGCTCGCGCTACAAGCAGCTGGTAATCTCGATTGAAACCCTGCTTGACATCTCCCAGCTGTCTATTGAAGAGGTGACCGGAAGACTCAAGGCGGTCGACGACGCCGAGCCCGCCCCAGCGCACACCGCGAGCGGCAAACTGCTTCTCACCGAGGAGCAGTGGGTCGAGAGGTACAAGAAAAAGGACACGGAGTCCGGCCGAGGCGGCTCTGGCTCCGGCGGCCGGGGAAAGGGCCGTGGCAGAGGCCGAGGCCGAGGCCGTGGCGCCGGCGGCAATGGTGACTCCCCGAGCGGCGGCCGCGCGCCTCCGGACGAGGCATGTCCACGCTGTGGCAAGATGGGTCATTGGGCCCGTGATTGCCGCAGTAAGAAGAAGGTGGAGCAGGCCCATGTGGCCCAAGACGATGAGCCCACACTAATGTTGGCCGTCACCACGTCCCTTGAGCAGGAGGGCTCGTTCCCTTCCTCCGTGCTGCCATCACACGCCTCTGTGCCGCCGCCGTCAGTGCCTGTGCAGCCTCCAGTGCCTCCAGCACCCACGCTGCAGCAGCTGCCCCCAGCACCCGCAGCGCCGCCCTCACACATAGCATCTGCGCCGCCGCAGCCGCTGCCAGCGCTCGCACAGCAGCCGCCAGCCCTGGTGCTCGCGCAGCCGCCGCCGGCTCTACAGGTCGACGCCGCCGGCTCAACACCTTGGAATGGCGCCACCCTCCACCTCGTGGAGAAGAAGGTCTTCGCCGCGCTGGACGCCGCGGAGGACCGGGATCTGAAGCGCTGGATCATGGATTCCGGCGCATCGAACCATATGACGGGATGCAGAGCTGCCTTCGCCGACCTCGACATGGGCGTCACTGGATCCGTGCGGTTCGGGGACGGCTCCGTTGCCCGGATCGAAGGGAGTGGCACCGTGCTCTTGTCCTGCAAGAACAGCGAGCACCGGTCGCTCCCCAATGTCTACTACCTGCCACGTCTGACAGCCAACATCATATGCATCGGTCAGCTCGACGAAGGTGGGTACCAGGCAACGACGGAGCCAGGAAAAAAATTTAGCTGGGGCGAAATTGAACAAGAAAATGAACCAAGAAGTTGTCAAATTTAGCCGCGGCTTGAACTTGAACCTCGCCCTCGGCCGAATCCAGATGTTGGTGGAGCTGCGCTGCCGCTATCCTGTCCCTGTCCGCGACCGTGGCCTGCCTCAGACCCCCCACTGCCAGGCGCCAGCTCCTCCTGCTGCTGCTCCCTCCTCCTCCCTCCATCTCCATCGACAAGCGTCGGCCCTCTTGCGGCGGCGGCGCGGCGCGGCGTGCGGTGGGGCGGCGCGGCGTCCGTGCGGAGAGGCGGCGAGCGCGGGCGTGAGGAGGGGCGGCGAGCGCGGGTGTGCGTGCACCGCGGAGGCACGGACGGCGGACGGGCATGCGTGCGGCGGCGCTGGGCGCTGGCACTCGATGCCTGGCTGCTGGCCTGTGCTCGTGAGGGATTGGGGTTGGGATAGGATAGAAAATGGGCTGGGCCTAGTGGGCTAAACTGAATAGGAGAGAAACAAGGCCAGTTGCCAGAAACAGAAAGCTCCTCGCGTATATACGTCTCACGCGCCGCGCGACGTCGCCGCTGCTCGCTCGCCGCCGATTGCTGATCGCCGGACATGGAGAAGGAGCTGAAGCCCTGAAGATTTACTCCGGGGGTCCGATGCTACGTCGCCGGTAGCTGGGGCGGTCGCCCCACCCCGCCCCAGTGGTAGCTCCGTCGTTGGTACCAGGTGCTGGTGGAACATGGCGTGATGCGCATTCGGGATGAGGAGAGGCGGCTGCTCGTGAAGATACCTCGCAGGGCAGACTGTACGTGCTCGACGTCACCATCGCACGCCCGGTCTGCTGGCGGCGCACACCAATGACGACGCCTGGACTTGGCACGCGAGGTTCGGGCACATCCACTTCGCTGCGCTGCGCAAGATGGCGCGTGACGGGCTAGTTCGTGGCCTGCCCCTGCTTAATCAGGTGGAGCAGGTTTGCGAGGCCTGCCTCGCCGGCAAGCAACGTCGAGTGCCGTTCCCGCAGAAGGCTCTCGGGCGTTCGACTGAGGTGCTCCAACTCCTCCATGGGGACATCTGTGGCCCCCCATCACACCGGCAACACCAAGCGGCAATCGGTACTTTCTCCTGCTCGTTGATGATTATTCTCGTCACATGTGGATTTGCCTGCTTCCCTCCAAGGACGTGGCAGCAGCGGCGATCAAACGCATCCAAGCAGCAGCAGAGCGCAAGACGGGCAAGAAGTTGCTGGTTCTCCGCAAAGATCGTGGCGGGGAGTTTGCCGCTGCGGACTTCGTCGAGTACTGCGCCCAGCTCGGTGTTCGGCGCGAGCTCACGGCGCCGTATACAACCCAACAAAACGGCGTCGTGGAGCGCCGTAACCAGACCGTTGTGGGCACAGCGCAGATTATGCTGAAGGCAAAGGCCCTCCCTAGCGTGTTCTGGGGAGAGGCTGTGACGACGGCCGTGTACCTGCTGAACCGGTCATCATCCAAAAGCATTGGTGGAAAGACGCCGTACGAGCTCTAGACGGGGAGCACGCCGGCTGTCCATCATCTCCGGACGTTCGAGTGCCTCGCCCATGTAAAGGTGACATCTCCAAACCTCAAGAAGCTCGACGATCGCAGCCGCAAAATGATCTTTGTTGGCTATGAACCGGGCTCCAAGGCATACCGTGTCTATGACCTGGTGTCCCGGCGTGTTCACATCAGTCGGGATGTGGTGTTCCAAGAAGAGGCGCAGTGGAGCTGGGGAGGAGACAACTGCGACGACACAGGGGACTTCATCATTGAGCAATTCCCTGCAGCGTCGCCTGAGGTGATCACCACGACGACGTCGACGACCGTGCGCACATCTACGCCAGCTGCGGGTTCTTCTGTAGCATCTCCTTCATCGCCACCACCAACCTCACCAGCACATGGCACAGGGAGTGCTACACACCAGGGCGAGACGTCACCCATGTTCGTGTCTCCACTGGTGCCGGTGCGTCTCAGCATCTGGATGCTGGCCACGATGACGACGCTCCTCTCCGGTACCACAACATCGACAACGTATTAGGTCCGGCGACGCCGCCGGGGCTTGCAGCACGCGAGCTGGAGGAGCAGCTGCTGCTGGCAAGCGAAGCCGAGCCGGCATCGTTTGAGGAGGCTACGGAGCAGGAGAACTGGCGCCACGCCATGCTAGACGAGTTCACCTCCATTGAGGCGAATGACACTTGGGAGCTTGTCAATCCAGTACCTGGCGTGCGTCCAATTGGTCTCAAGTGGGTCTACAAGACCAAGAGGGATGAAGCCGGGCTCATCACCAAGTTCAAGGCCCGGCTCGTCGCCAAGGGGTATGTGCAGCGCCAAGGCATTGACTTCGATGAAGTGTTTGCTCCAGTGGCTCGCTTGGAATCTGAGGCTGCTGCTGGCACTTGCTGCAAGCGAGGGCTGGGCTGTCCAGAATATGGACGTCAAGTCCGCGTTCCTAAATGGTGAGCTGCTAGAAGATGTCTACATCGAGCAGCCACCGGGATTCATGATGAAGGGCCAAGAGACAAAGGTGCTCCACCTGATCAAGGCCCTCTACGGACTTCGGCAAGCCCCGCGAGCATGGTACTCCAAGCTCGATGAGTCCCTGCTGAAGCTCGGGTTCCGGCGGAGCACGTCGGAGCATGCTGTCTACCTCCATGGCGTGGGCGCATGACGCCTCGTTGTGGGCGTCTATGTGGATGACCTTGTGATCACTGGAGGAAATCCACAAGACATCAGCACCTTCAAGGAGGAGATGAAGGCGACATTCAAGATGAGTGATCTCAGTCTTCTGAGGTACTATCTTGGGCTGGAGGTGACACAGATGGAGAGCGGCATCACAATCTGTCAAAGCGCCTATGCTGCGAAGATACTTGAAGGCGCAGGGCTGACTGGATGCAACTCCAGCCATACTCCCATGGAACCACGACTCGAGCTGAGTAAGTCCAGTACTGCTGCTCCAGTAGATGCTACAAAATACAGGAGTATTGTGGGCTCTCTAAGGTACCTGGTGAATTCAAGGCCGGACCTGGCTTACTCAGTGGGGTTCGTTAGTCGGTTCATGGAGAACCCGACTACAGAGCACATGGTGGCCGTCAAGAGGGTGCTGAGGTACATTGCTGGAACCCTGCACTTTGGCTGCTACTACCAAAGGAAGAAGGATGCTCAACTCCAGTGACAGTGACTTGGCCGGTGACGTTGATACAAGGAAGAGCACCACTGGAGTCTTCTTCTTCCTCGGCTCCAGCATCATCACATGGCAGTCACAGAAGCAAAAAGTAGTGGCCTTATCTTCTTGCGAAGCCGAGTACATTGCTGCCACTACTGCAGCCTGCCAGGGTGTTTGGTTGGCCCGTCTCCTTGCTGAGTTCAGAGGCGAGAGGAGCAGGGCCTTCACATTGAAGATTGACAGTGAGTCTGCCATTCAGCTGAGCAAGAACCCAGTTTTTCATGACCGCAGCAAACACATAGATGTGAGGTATCATTATATTCGAGAATGCGTCGAGGAGAACAGGGTGACGCTTGTGTCCGTCGGGACAGCTGAAGAGCTTGCAGACATCTTGACGAAGGCTTTGGGGCGAGTTCGATTCTGTGAGCTTCGTTCCAAGATCGGCGTCATTGACACTCAGGCCATGCGCAAGAATTAGGAGGAGAACTTGTTACTAATCCGAGCGCATGGGTCGCTTCAGTTAGTTAGCTTCGCATGTTTCTATTCCTGTAATGCATGCGCACGAGCACCAACCTGCGGCTGCCGTGCGTGCAGGAAGAGGTGGCGAGATTAGCTCGTCCACAACTCTGGGATGACCGGTTCTTCAGTGGCATCGTGGGCACGGGGATGGACGTGCTCGCTGCATGGTGCTTGGCTGACTACTGCGTGGTCCCGTATTGTATTCAGAGAATAAAAGGTAGAAAGAAAAATAGAAAAGCTGCTCAGTTGTTCGCAGCACCAAACCTTGTGTCCAAGTGATAGCGTTGTGTTTTGTGTTGCATTTGCTTTCGCGTGCGTGATTGCTAACTTGCCGGCAGTCAAGAACTCCGGCCGAGGTCTAACAATTTGATCCCTACCGAGCTGTAGCTGTTGGAACCCCGCCGTGCCGCCATATCCAAGCTCGCCGAGCCGCCATGACAGCGGTGAAGCTTTCCCCAAGCTCCAATCCGGCCGCTCGACCCCCTGGTGGGGTTCGCAAGTTCGTGGGGGTCACGGTGGTGACCTTCCCGACGCCGGCGACCTCACCGGCGGTGAGCAGCGCGGCCAAACCGCCAGCCATCTCTTGGTCAAGGCCGGAGGAGGCACTGTGTTGACCCGGTCCCGCTGTCAGTGAGAAGGGGTAAGGAGAGGATGGGTGAGAGATGATTTTTAGTCATTTTTCGAATTTCAGAAAAGGTGAAAATGCTGATTTCTTGTTTATTTCATAATTAAATAATCTTAGCTCAGAAAAATATGAACTAAATTTCTTTGTGATCCTTTTGATGTGTAGTTTTATAGAAAAATATGTGTTTGGCATGTTAATCATTTTTGTTATGATTAATAATTCCATGCTTTAATTAATAAATACATAGTGTTTGATTTTTTCTAGAGAAAAATATTAATCCAAAAATCATGAAAAATTAGGGTTAAGCTTTTCATGTAAAAAGTGACCTCCTCTAAAATTTGGGCACTGTTTTGAACAAGTTTATTTTAATAATTATTTTTGGCCTTAGTTATCGACCATAAAAATGGTTAATACACTTACTAATTAATTGATTAGATGACTAAGTAAATGATGGATGACTTGTGGCGTTATTTGAAGTCCATGAATCAGTAAACCTCTCTGGTTCAAGGTATGATCATGTATAGTTTATATATAGTGTTGCTCACATGTTTAATAAATAATAAAATGACTTAAGTATTTAATAATGCTTCACTTAGGGTTGTCTCCATTTTGGTATTGATTGAAAGACCATGAATCATTATCACCCTAATGATCCATGGCTTGGTTGTATAGTGTTAGTACTGGTCACCATAAAATGTGTAGCGAATAGTTAATAATTAATTAATTAAATGTTATGCTTACCGTAGGTTGAGTGCATTTTGGTGTTGTTTGGAGACCATGGGGCATTCTAACCCCAATGTTCCATGGCAATGACATGTTTGATTTTAATACAATTGTATCCACCCTATTTAACTATATATTAATCTTGTTATATAATAAATAAACCCTAACTATGGTCCCTTGACTACAACTCTTCCGTGAAGGAAAGTTGTACTCAAGTTAACTTATGCAATTAAGCTTGTTATCAAATATGTGTGTGCATCATACATCATGTGGATCATCCACTTCATTTAGAAATGCATGTGTAGTTGCATCTAAATAGTAGTATGCTTGGTGAAATAAATAAACCTGATTGCACCATGAAGGAAAGTTGTACTCAACTTTCTCTAGTTTGCATGTCATGCATTATGTTAAACATGTCACTCAGCATACATCATTTCATTGCGTAAAGTCTACATGAGGGCAAAGGATCGCGATGATCAAGCTTCGGAGAAGGTTCAAGTGATCCAACCCCCGACGAGGCAGTTCCATCGGAGGTGTCGATGTCAAAACTAACAACTGACCTTCCCTGCAACGCAAGCAAGCCCTGGAGCATAACCCACTCTCTCTGTTTTACAAAATACTTTATTACACTTTAAGTCTAGTGTAATGTGCATTAAGTAAATAGGAGTTGGTTGAAACCGTTGATGCAGGAGTTGGTTGAAACCGTTGATGCATGAATTCTTTGATCCACAGTTATTCCCAAATGTTATCCTACTAGTATGTGTAGGACATTTCCTTTAATGCTTAGCCATGCTTAGTCCGGTAGAAGTCGAGCGATGGTTCTATCGTTCGCGAGATATAGGTTTATCTTATGTTCTCTACGGTTTGGTTCATGGATTGTGAGAACCCTAATGATGATGATGATGTTAAGACGAGACCGGACGGTTTAGCTTGCATTAAGAATGGAGTCTTAATGTAGTGCTCCTCCTGTGTCGATTAAGGACCGTTCCGATGTAGACCTATGTGGTCGAGACTTTGCAGTACTGGCCACATACTCCGGGAAGCCTGTGAACCTTGGCTAATCTAGTTTGGGAATAGATCCCTGCGCACTGGGAGTGGAGAGATGGCGGGAGTAGCGTGTACCCACCCTATGGATCCAAAGGTGGGGATGGCACATGAGTCCCGAAGGGATGGCATGTAAGTCCAGGAGGGGATGGCATATGGCGGTGGTGTACTGTACTCTTGGGTCGCGCAGACCCAGACCCATTTGGAGGATCCAGGAGAAAGGGTTGATATATGCAAGGCTCGAACCTACATATATCGTATGGTTGGGAATCCCCAGCTGGGTTTGAATCGGTTCGAATTGTCATTGCTCCTCAGTTATGGAGACTTGACTCGCTGACCACTCATCGTAGTTTAATCAATGGAAGATGATGGTTCTCGGAAATGAATATGAAATATGTTGTATGTTTTAATGATAAGTGTTTGGGTAGACTAGGTGCTAATAAAGGCTCCCTTAATGGTTAATTCTTAATTAAAACCTGACAGTAAGGTTTAATTATAGAAAGCTTTTCTGCAAAGCTATCTCTGGTTTCTGGCCTAGAAAACCATTCAAGCCAGTATGTCCTTGGTGTCTTTTTCGTTAGACGGGTAAGTCTTGCTGAGTACCCTCAATGTAACACCCCGGTGTTACGCGCTTAATCCCCTGTCAAATTATTTCATGAGCATTGTGATTTTGAGCTAATGCATGTGTTGAAGCATGTACTTGATTGTTTGTTATCTGAAAATGTCAATAAAATTGTTAAATGAAAGTTAGTTTCAATTGCCCTTTTATCAATGGAGGTAAAAGATCAATTTTTTTATTAAGTAAAATTAATATAGAACATGTATGTGTCACCAAAATAGATTTGAAGTATATAGTTTGTAGATCACAATGCAACTTGTGTCACTGAAAAATAATTTGGTTAACTAGATTTTCTAGTAGCTCGAAAATGCAATTTGGAAATGGAATTCAGCTCTTCACTTGGAATTTTAGTCTGAAAACTGCTGGCAATGCCATTTTGGCATTTATTTTCTGATAAATCCAGTTAGGTATGGATATCGTGTTCGGGCTCTTTTTAGTAACTGGATATACCCTCTTTGGCTTAGCGAAGTTGGTTTGGGTTTTGCTGCATTCTAAGTCCCCCGTATTTTGCTCCGTATCGCCTTGAAATTTCATTGCCGTGACTCTGTTCACGCACGAGCAGCGCCCAAGGACGTCTCTGGAAAACCCAAATTGACATGTCTGTAATTTCTTCTCTGGACAGCTTTGGTCCAAGCGGGATGCTTCATCTAGTAGCCTTAAGTGCCCTCTTGAGCCTTGTCGAGTTGGTTTGGTCGTAGCTGAACTCGGCCGACGCTTTAAAAAGCGTGCACAGCACCGGGTTCGTCGGTTCGGCTCGTGGCCGCGCTCACCGCGTCCACGGCACGGCGTCGTCACCCTTGGCACGCCGCGAGCACGACCTGCGCCGTGTGCAGGCCGGTTGTGGCCACCTGCCTTGGGCCGTGGCCTGGCTGTGGCGCTTGTTGGCTGGCCGCTGGCCACTGCTGGCCACTCTGCTCACTGAGCCGACCGCCGCTGCCCCGCGCCGTCGCGTCGTCGTCCTGCACGCGCGTGGGCTCAGCTCCGCTGCTAGGTGCCATCACCTCGCCGTCGCATCCACCTGTGGCTCTGCGTCTTGCCTTGAAGAACGTCGCGCCGAACACAGCGCGACGGAACGTCTCCCTGCCTGGGTCGGGTCACTCTGATTTACGCGCGTCGTGCCAAAGCCCTTCTCTGTATTTCCCTGTGCGCACGTGCTCGCTCGAGCGTGAATTATTGAAGCCGCGGCCATGCACTTGAAGGCAAAGACTTGCTCCTCGCTTCAAATTGGCACTGCTCAGAGCCTCCCATTCCAATTACTCGCCACCCCCAGTAGCCATGGAAGCAAGTTAGCCATATCATCCACATTAGGCCACGACCATGCTCTAACAACGTTCGATTTCCAAGGTTGCTCCCCGCCGGTTGTTTCTGCCGCCTTTACAGAGCAACACTAGGAGGTAACCGAGTTCGTTGGTTTCGCTTCCAATTGGTTACACCATTCGCTTTACCTTGACCTCCTAGTGCCGTTGCTCCCTTGTTCTGGCCAGGGCCATCGCCGATGACAAGCGGGCGCCGCCATGTCCGCGCGAGAGCGCCGCCGGCGCCGCGGGTCACATGTGGCCAGCACAGCTTAGTCCTTCCCCGCCCCCAACCATTACCACAGCTGTGACTATGGTAACTGCTTGATGCTCCCCGTCGTCTGTTGTCGTCTCCGAGGCCGTCGTTCGCCGGAACAGCGCCGCCACAACGGTGAACTGTGCGACCATGGTCGTTGCCGTGGCTAGCCATGCCGCGGCGTGCCCCTGGTCACACCACCGCGGCCGTTGGTTGCGTGCGTGAGTAGTGTAGACCAGCGGCTACCTGCAGTCCGCCGGCGTACGCTGCACCTGCCGGAACTGAAGCCGGCCGCCGCGGCTATGTCCGCTGCAAGCCTTGCTCTGTTCGCACGAGCAGGCAAGCAAGCAGCTGGCCGTCCGTGCCTTTCATCCTTATTAGCTTGATGACATCACCATGATGTCATGCACACGTAAAATACGGCTTTTCCCCTTAGAAAGATAAATCCGGTAGGTAATACAATAGAGATACCCTGGTACATATCGCTTAGGTCCCTGCCAGCAAAAGACCCTCCAAACAAATAATTTTATGCGTCTTTCTTATAACCAACTTAAATATTATTTTCAGTAGTAAAACAAAGTTAACTAAATATACTCTTAATTTGTTACGCTAATTTTTATGGTTGATTAGTAAATGCGTTTGACCTGAAATTTTGACAGTAGAGTACGGCAAGTATTATTCACATCCAGTAATTTTTGTAACCTCTAAACATGTCCTGTGAATGAGTTATAAATTGTTCTTGCTCTCAGCCATTATTAGCAGAAATAGAAGTTTTGCAGTTTTAGGAAAGAATCGTTCTTTACATGTTTGTGGTGATATTCTGATAGTAATGGTACTGAGTAAGACCAGATAAGAAAGATGAGAATTGAATCAAGAGCGGTTACTACCCTACGCTAGTCCCCTACGACGAGTTACTTGCCATTCCATGTGCTTGTAATATCCTTGTTACATGTCTGCTTCACTTAAGCATGCATTGCATCTTGCATATCACTTAGGAGCGCTGAATCGATGGACCAGCTGAAGGTGGTGATGTCAGATGGGAAGATGGTGTGACGGTGATCATGTCCTGAGGATTGGAATACTAACTTTGGTTATATTTTTACCCAGGCAAGCCCCGGTTCATAACCCCTATTATTCTGCACTTTATAATATATATGTTGCATTAAGTCTTCAGGAGTTGAATGGAACTCACTTGCATATATATCCTTATCCTATGAGTCCTACTAGAATGATAGGATCGTGTAGATTTGCTATGCTACAAGCTTCCGGTAGAAGCCGAGTGATTTCCTGTCACTCGCGAGAGATAGGAAGTTATATTATTATTACTATCATGCTACTATCATATGGATTATATATGGATAATAAATGGAGACCGGGCGGGACGGTATTATGGACCGTGGATGGGCGTTGGGCTTGTTGGGCAACAGAGCGAGGCTCTGGTTGCGTTTTTACCCCGCCTGTGTCGATTAAGGACCGATCGTTGCTAAGGGTTGAAGGTCAAGTCACAGATCTCCTTATCCCGAACACATACTTGTTTATGAGAGCTCGGAAGGCTTGCTCTCTCTTGTCTTGGGTTCCGGCTTCATCCGGACCGACTGTATAGGGTGGTGCATATATGTATTTTTCTTTTTGGGTTGGAGGTCCTTGCACCGCATTACGGCTGGGCCGGTAATGTCGGGGGGTTGGAGTCCCAGTTAGGGCGGGGACACGAGCCCCGGGCGGGGAGAAAGCAAGCTGTTCTTGTCTGTGTCTAGGATGCGGATGAGGAGTGTGTCTCGGAGTACCTAGCTAGGCACATTGATTCGCGAATCGCCGTTCTCGGACGGTAACGACGAGGGCTTTATTCTGGCAGCGTAGTAAGAAATGGAACTGGAAGATGGGTAAAGATGGTTCTGATTGCTTACCACTTGCTTGAAAGTAGTTCAGGTGCTTACCTAGAATGGTTGGCTAATAAATTAATATTGACTACTAAAATTTGAATATAAGGATGTACTATTAGTAATGCTTCCCTGCAATTATAAACTCATAAGCCAAATAGCCTTACATATCCTTGAAGTCATTTTATTTTCCTCCTGTCGGGTAAGTCTTGCTGAGTACAATTGAGTACTCAGGGTTTTATTCCCCCTGTTGCAGGTAACAGGTGGATGCTAGCTGCTAACTCTTGTGTGTGGATACCTCCTGGTGGGCTCAGAGAGGAATTCCAATTACGCTGCAATAGTAGTTTTATTTCTAACCTTCACCAAATAATTTTATAAAGAAAAGTATTATAATATAATTATCTCTATCACATTAAATACTTAGACATGTAATTGAATCAATGTTTATTTCCGCTGCAATTATAAATCAACTTTCAATTATGATACACTGTATTTATTCTTCCGCTATTGTAAATAATAAGACACACTCTGACCAACTGTAATTATGGATGTAAGAAATGTAAGATTGTTGTAAGCTTTATTCCCTTATTTGTGATCCTGATGAAAACCGTGGACTTTCGAGTTCTCCCGTTGGGTGTGCTCGACGGAATCGACTAAATTAGTGTGCTCCCTTGAGTATTTAACGTCTAATAGGAGACAAGTACTCTTGTGAGTGTATTAATTTAGGCGGTTCTGCCACACTCAAGTACTCGGGGTTTGTTAAACCCCCCAAGCGTGTACTAAAGTGAGTTGCAAACCACTGTCAATCTGGTGGTTTTCCGCAGTGGTTCTATAGTCTCTCCTCGCTTCCAGAAACTAAGTTAAGTTTATTCAAATCAAATGTCATTCATGTTTCATAAACTACTGTTATAAATCTTCTATACTCTGATAAATTATTTTGTAGCACTGTTGTAATGTTGTGGTTTTTCCTGTATTGATCCTGGAGAAAGGATGATTCGGAGTTTCCGAAGTCATCTGGCAGACCATCGGAATTATCTGACTCCTGTACACAACCGTCGGAGGCCTTTAGGGCAATGACGAGTGTATGTGGGTCCTATAATTCGGGGCGTTTGTTACGATGCGCACCGGTCTGTGCTAGTGGGTGCCCTAGCAGCTGCGCACATCCCAAGTATCCCGACAATGGTGGCACCCACATGCGCCCTGGTGGCCATGTCATGCTTGCCAAGAAGGCCATGCTCGGTTTTGCTCATGCACATTTTTTTCACTCACATTTTCTTCTCTGTGATGTGATGACAAGCCTCGCCCCATCATCCTTGTTGGGGGCAGATCGAGCCTTCACCCTTGCTATGGTCCAACAGAGCGAGTGGAAGCTAAGTGAAGCTGTTATTTTTAGCTCCATCCCACGCTAAATACCCGCAAAACTGGGATTTGATGAACTCCTTAGGTGGAGCTGTTTCATTTTACAACCCTATAATGTAACAACGCCCTATGAGACGATGGGTGACTCGGACTAAACGGGACCTAAGTTATTACATCAAGTCTAGGTAAGGGTTTCTTTTCCATATTTGAGGTTAGGGACAGAAAATCCAAATCAACAGCGCGTACGTCATCGGTGACGAACGGTAATTAACCAACCAAGCAAAGCACAGGACCCACACATGGGCGGCACCTGTCTCAAGCTGTGCTGTCGCGTGAGAAACGAAATAGAACGAATTTGGTACTATCAGGTCTTGAAGTCAAACTAGTCCTGGTGTCCGTCCGTGCTTTGCAGTTGCAGATATACTAGTAGAAAGGCGCGCTCCTACGTGCCTGTCAGTGAAACGGCAAATAATTTATCAAGTTTAATTTGTATAGCGAGTAACATAGATATATTAGTGGTCTTTAGGTTGCAGTTGACGCTGATATCTTTTTTTTGAACTATAAAAAATTTGAAAACGAAAAGCAATCACATGGTATACAGAAATGATTGTAGAAACAAGGGGACATAGTAGGGATACTTGGAGAATACTTCAATACAAATAATATATATTTGGTAGATTGTATTTTACATGGGGCCAAACTGCCTAGCTACAAATAGCTTCACGCTAGTTTGTTAGTACTTCAGTGTAACACCCAATTTTAATAAACAAAACTAGGTATGCCATATGTGTGCCCAGGAAGTCCACACATACAGAAACAGAAGTAGAGAGTATCAAAAACAGTGTTATATAGCAGAAACTTACTTATATTTAACACTTACATCAGAGTATCGCGGAACGGTAGCTAATCTTCTGTTCGGACTTCATTCTTCACAGGGACGGTTGACTGGAGGTACATACGTCTAGCACTCACAAAACAAACTAGCTCCACCATCTGGTACCCATCCGGGATTTTTCAAAGTATTGAAAAGTAAAGGCAAGCGCGTAAGTACATGTCGTACTCAGCAAATATAACATGGGGTTCATGAGGCTCAAATGGCTGACACTGGTTTACTGCATTTAGCTTTTAAATGATTAATATTTATGACATTAATAGCAACAAGGTAGTAGCATTTCCCATAACCACATGATCAGGTGAACAAGAATAAAGAATGATACAAAACAACATGATTAAACATCAAACATAATGATCAACTATTCCGTAAGAATCCCCAAGGCCGCCCGTGTCCGTGGGCACGGCTAGTATACCAGATTATTAAACTCTGCGCAGAGGTGTACACTTTCACTGTGAGTCATGACTTTTAGTGCATTGGGTTAATTACTTTCAAAACACCAAAAACCATATAAAGCCACTCAATGATTCGTCTAACAAGTTAGGGCCACTAGATTCACTCGGCAAGTAGATATAGGAACCCTCCTTTTCAAATGGCGCAAAACCTTCCCGGCTGCTCAACATGAGACTAGAAGCCGTCCTATACCCGAATCGGCAAGCCATTCTTACGCCACTTAAGGTAACCACTAACAAGCTAGAAAAGGTCCATTGAGCAACTAAAGCCAGAGCCATGTAGCCCTCACAGTTGTACTGTAAATCCCGGTGATCACTTACAGATAAGTCCTTACGGAGAGAAATCTAGAGCAACAAAATAACCCCGTGCTCTAGATCTCTGTAAACAGCAATAAAACCATCTTTTAATGTTGTTGCATATTCTATTATTCAAGTTACAAGATCATGGTTACACATACCCAGCGCTAGCAAGTACTACCATATGCATTTATCCCAAGGTTATCAAGGTGGAAGATAATCAACTCTAAGTCATCCTTAACAGGAAATCAATAACACATGCACATGATATATAGTGGATATTGTGAATAGATAAACAAAGAGGTCCCAAGTTATACTTGCCTTATACCCTTGCTCAACTTCCTCATACTTTACTTCCGGTCATCATCTTTCGATCTTCAATGCTCACAAACAGTACTCGTTCTACTCGTAGCAACCACCACGTATAAACAAACATACAAGCACACAAAAGGAGATAGCTAAGCAATACACCAACGAAGTAAAAGCTTTAAAACATCGTACTGAAAGAGAGGACTCACTGCTATAGTCACGGGAATACGAGACACGTTGAAAACGGAGCTATGGTTCAGAAGGAACGACTATCGAGAATTTATATACTATAAAAGAAATAACTATGAACTTGATTTATGTTAATTTCATAAACTATGTTTTAATATTAATTTAGATTAATCAAAATACATTTTAATCCAAAAGTCAAATTAAAGGTAATTATGTTTTATTTATATAAACATCTCCCTTATTGTTCAAGAAAATTAAGTTTATCTTTGAAAAAGAAAGATACATGTGTGAGAGCATCTAAACAAGCTATTTATGAAACGGGCTTAAGCTATGCGAAATCATATTACTATTAGGATTTAATCATACCAGGTATATTAAATGGAAAGCTGGTTACATGTATGCTAATCAAATTAATATTTAATTTCTAGAAATATGTGACTTGATATAAATTATTGCTAACCGCACATATAGAATGGGATATGATTTAGGTGATGGAGTAAACATGATTTACTGACAAGGATGATATAAGCATGACGTAAGGATTTTTGATAATTAGAACAAAGCGGAGAGATCTAGCTACCTTTAATTAGTCAGCAAAAGCTAAGTGCATACGTACTGCACCCAGACCTCAGCCTCATGATGCGTAGATCGACATGCACCGGATGGAGAATAAAAGAACACAGGGTTTGCTGGCTGATCGAAATTGCTGCTAGAGCAGGGAGTTGCCGGCCCAGAGAACAACGAACATGAGGCAGCGTGGCTGGCTCTATGATTCTGAAGACTAGTGCTCCTGGAAGGTTCTGCAAAAGACGAACGGTGCCAAGCGCGTGACGTCAAGCATGGATAGATCGCGATGCATGCATGGCGGCAGGAGACACAGAAGAGCAGATCGGACACACAACCTGGATGAAGAGGCTCCGGATAGATATGGACCAGTTCAATGGCGTCAGCGACCTGCCGGATGCCGCTGTAGCTAGAAGACAAACCAATTTACACCAAAGCCAGGAGGTTGAGATCGGAGTCGGGGTATGCACCCATCATTGGACAACAAGCAGCTTGCCGAGAGATTGTTGGCGGCGGCGGTGTGCTGACGACGAGAGCTAGGGCATGTTGCCTTGTTTTGCCGAAAAGAGTGTGGACGCCTGGACGGCGGCGTGTATCATGATCGATTAGCTTAGTTTAGTTCAGAAGAAAAGGAACGATAGCCTAGGCTTGCTATTTATATGGACAAGAGATGGAGATTGATTGCCTTCGAGTCCTTGACGTGCACGACCAGATTGGATTAGGAGATATGTATGAGAGAGTAGACAACTCTGGTAAGGAAAACCATCGTCCAGCTAAAAGAATAATCGGTGGAAGAAGAGAGGTTTTATTATCTTGGGAATTAATTACTTTGATGATTAAAAGGATTCTAGTAAAGTCTAGAATTGATATTTAAGTCACGAAAAGTACTTCATCCGAAAGCTCCAAAAATCCTAAGAAAATTTTCAGAGACAATCGAGAACATGACGAACCTAAATAAGGTATTTGGAGCTCATGAAAAGGTACTTAGGAGCATCTAAAAATTAGATTATGCTCACGGAAAAATGTCTGAAGAAAACAGCCACAATAATTCGTAGGAAGATTTTAAAATTAAGTCAATGAATGATGAACTCATTGAGTGATTTAGAGTAGCAGAAAAAGGATCTTAAAAACTCTACATGAAGCCTCAAGTTGAGTCAAGGAATTTGAGGATAGAAAAACACGAAGACGTGCCGAAAAGTTAAATGTCTAACTCCTACCACATTTTGAAAACTTCACACACTTACAATACAAAGTCATGCAACAAACAAACACCACATCAACAAACAAGCCGGTTAAGTTAGTTTAGAAAATTTTAAATTTCATTTTTTTCTATAACTAAATTTTCTTTTTAAATTAAATTAAACTTACAAAATTTTATCCAAATATTAAAATATTTATTTAATTTTGTGTTTTCTAAACACAACCCAAAATTAGAAATTTTGGGGTGTGACATTCAGTTCACAATCAGAGAGGCTGCTGGTGAATGAGGATGTGGTTTGCCAGGTGATGAATCTGTTCATATAGTATGCCATGTTACATGTATATAGATAACAACAGAGTGGTGAGGTTGTTTTTAGTAAGAATGTTGTACCTCAATTTTTGTAGCAGCACATGCACTCGGTGTGGTTTTGAAAAACGTCATACCGTCTTCAATTACAGATATTAGAAGCTGTCCAATCAAATAAAATGATTAAGATAATTTTGGATAATATAATTTACCATCTAGTTGCGTAATTGCTGGTTTCATTTTTGTAGACAAAAGCGGTGAAGCAAAGGCAACAATGGGGTACATCTCGGGAAAGATAACAATATCGATTTCAGTTTCAGACTAAAGCACTAAAACATAACATATATGTGATTTTAGATTACTAAAAGAAGAGTCAATAGATCATTTGCATCTTCACATTCTAGGTATTGCACAATGCTGAATTAAGCCACTGCAAAACATAGTGCAATGGCATATAAAGATCAGGGGCACATACCAATTGGCTCCCATTGTCAGAATATATTGCTAATGCCAAAGGTAGGTGGAGCCTGAATAATCTGATCAAAAAAATTGGAAAAAAGAAACATCGTTTGAATCCATGCTTAGAAACAGGCATGTTAAAAGACAATTTGGTATTAGGCCCACACTAGTACACAAAGCATTTGTGCCGACGGTGTGAACTTTTTTTACAGGCGGTTTCAGCTGAGAGACGCCACTGAAAATCGACAAGCGGGCCCTAGCTTTAGAGCCGCTTGTGGAAAAGGGCTAGCACTTACGGTTCCTTAAGTGAACCGCCAGTGTAAATGGCATCATTTACACTGGCGGTTTACTTAAGGAACCGCCAGTGCTAATGTACATTTCCACAGGCGGTTGCGTAAGAAAACCGCCTGTGAAAATTGACACCATTTTCACAGGCGGTTTCCTTATGTCAACCGCCTGTGGTGATCTTCTCCTATATATACCCCCTTCTTCCTCCCCACCGGTGCTCCAAATGAACGTAGTCCCGGCAGCTTCTTCCATGGGAGGAGCTTTGAAGGTCCGTATTCCACCAAATACAAGGGGGGGAGGTTTTGCTCTTGATTTCTTCGGAGGAGGTAACTAAAAAAAGGTTAGTTTATGTGTTTTTGCCTCATTTCCACCATTCTTGTTCAACCCCACCCACTTTTGAGATCTAGGGTTTCACCTCAAGTGAGAGAGAGAAGAGTAGCTAGGTTTTTATTTTTTTTTCAATAATTCTAGTCACTATTTATCTAGGGTTTCACTTTTTTATCTAGAATTTAACCTTTAGAGTTTTATTAGTTACTCTTATTTAAATATTTAGTTATGTTTAGTTTAATTAGCTAGTAGTGATGTTTTTAGTGGTGATTCTTTAATTATGGTTTCATTAATTATTAGTTACTCTTATTTAATTATTAGTTAATGTGCCATATTGATGTTGGAAATTAGTGTTTGTTTAATATGTAGTTATGTTTTGTTAAATTAAGTAGTGGTGAGGCTTTGATTAGGGTTTCATTATTTAGTCTTGCTTTAGTTTGTAAGGTTTCATCTAATAAATTGATGCTTTAAATTATTATGTTTAGTTCATTTAGTTATGTTTACTCTTATTTAATTACTAGTTTATTTGTTATATTGATGCTTGAAATTAGTTTTTCTTTAATTATTTAGTTTTGTTTTGTTAAATTAAATAGTGGTTAGGCTTTAATTAGGGTTTTATTAAGTAGTCTTTCTTTAGTTTTTAGGATTTCATCTAATAAATTGATGCTTTAATTATTTATAGTTATGTTTTGTTTAATTAAGTACCGGTGATTCTTTAATTAGGGTTTTATTAATTAGTCTTGCTTTAGTTATTTTTGAGAGGCATATTTATTTAACTAGTTCTTTTAACTATATGTGATTTAGCCCTGACGTGTATTATTTGAGAAATATACAAGCGAGGAGTCCTTTTTATCTATAATCCATTGAAGGAGTTTGCTGATCATCTTAAGGTTTGTTAATAAATATCACAAAATCTTCGTGTCTTCTTTTTAGTGATTACATTATTTAAATCTGTTAAACTCTATAATAGGTAACAATGGACAGAGCATTCTGGATGTATAACTTAGACAGAGTAGATTCATCATACGTACTTGAGGTCCGTAGGTTTATCGATGCTTGCTAAAAATCATGCTTTAAACACAAACGAAGCACATATATTGTCCTTGCAATTTGCAGAAATCTTGTTGTTTTTAAAGACACAAGTCCAATCATGGCTCATCCAGTGCCGCCGAGGATTTATGAATGATTACTTGATTTGGACAAAGCATGGAGAGGGTAGCTCTACAACGTATATAGCGAAGACCACATGAATCTCGGTGGCAATGGCCCGGATATGCTTGTTGACGATGTATGCCGCCGGACACGAGACGAGAACACCATTGTCCCCAAGAGACGAACATGTTGTGCCCGATGTTGATGATGATGATGCAAATGTTGGAGGAATCGACGCCGACGGAACTCAAGTGGAGGATGAAGACGCAGAATTGATTGCTGCACTATTGCGTCGTCATACGGATCCATCAATGTTTTTCATGAAAGGGATGGAGGCCTTAGAGCAGGCAGCCCCAGAGCCCTTGTACGATGAGAGTAAGGGTTGTACCAAAAGTTCACGACATTACGGTCCATTGCTTAAGTTGTTGATGTTGAAGGCTAGGTATGGATGGTCCGATGCCAGCTTCGATGCATTATTGAGCACTCTCAGAGATATGCTTCCAAAGGAGAACGAAGTACCTGCTAACACTTACTATGCAAAGAAGCTAATCAGTCCGCTTACTATGGGTGTCCAGAAGATCCACACGTGTAGAAATCACTGTATCCTATATCGAGGTGAATACAAAGACTTGGACCAATGTCCAAATTGTAGTGTAAATCGATACAAGACGAAAAAAGACAATCTACAAGAGGAGAACGCAATTTCTATTTCCAAAGGGAAGAAGAGAAAGAAGACCCAACAGAGTTCAAAAGCCTGCAACAAAGAAAATGAAGAAGAAGACTATTATGCCCAGAGAAGGGTTCCTACTATGGTGATGTGGTATCTTCCGGTAGTTGATCGTTTGAGGTGTTTGTTTGCAAACCCTGAGGATGCAGAGCTTATGACCTAGCATGCTTCTGACAAGCATAAAGCAGATGGAAAGCTTCGACATCATGCCAATGGGAAGCAATGGCAAAAATTCAATGCTGACCACCCAGAATTTGCTAAGGAGACAAGAAATGTTCGGTTCGCACTATGTACTGACGGAATGAATCCCTTCGTCGAAAGGAGCAGCAAGCATAGCACATGGCCGGTGATCCTCACCATCTACAACCTCCCTCCACACTTGTTGCAGAAGCGCAAATACCTTTTGCTAACCATTCTTATTTCTGGACCTACACAACCTGGTGTTGACATGGATGTATTCTTGGAGCCATTAATGGAGGAAATGAGAATATTGTGGGATACAGGTGTTGCCATGTTGGACGAATACCGGAAAGAGTCATTCACACTAAGAGCAATTATTTTTATTACGATCAATGATTATCCAGCTCTCTTTGTATTGTCAGGACAGTTCAAGGGTAAGGTCGGTTGTGTAGTATACTTGGATGAAACCTTTTACGTGTCCCTCAGAGCCTCCAACAAGATAGTATACATGAGACACAGGCGTTTCTTATCGAAAGGACATAGGTACCGCTTGCGAAAGTTGGATAGGTATTTTTACAATCATGACGAAACAAGGTCCACTGCTCCATCAGGTAATAGTAAAGGTCATAGAGTGTATGAGATAGTTAAGAACATCAAGTTTGTATTTAGTAAGAAGACAAAAGATGGAAAAGCAAGAAAGGATGTGAAGCCAACTCCTGGGGCTACATTCAAGAAGATGTCGATTTTCTTCAAGTATTTGCCATATTGGAAAGAGTTTGACATACGGCACGCGGTCGATGGTATGCACATTCAGAAGAATATGTTTGAAAGCATAATTGGTACCTTGCTAGACATAAAGGGTAAGATAAAGGAAGGATTGAGTTCATGTCAAGACCTGGTCAATTTGAAGATAAAACCGGAACTTCTTCCGGTTTTGCTAGATAATGGAAAGTACCACCTCCCGGCAGCAAGCTACAACCTAAGTACGGATGAGAAACATGCGATGTGTGTTTGGTTGAAGAAATTGAAAGTTCCAGCTGGATTTTGCTCTAACATTAAGAGCATTGTGTCAATGAAGGATCTTACACTCACCAACTATAACTCATATGATTGCCATGTGATGCTGACAACCTTTCTCCCTATTGCCATCAGGGCTATAAGCCTGGTGTTCTTAAAGATGGCAATCACATGGTTATGATTATTTTTTAACGAGATAACACAGAAGGTAATTGACCGAGAGCAGTTGCAGTCTCTTTAGGAATTCACGGTGGAGACAGTGTCACAGCTTGAGATGTATTTTCCACCATCTTTCTTCGATATAATGGTACACCTTGTCGTGCATTTGGTGCCACAAATACAGGCATTAGGCCCCATGTACTTGTATGAGATGTGGACATATGAACGTTTCATGTCAATACTGAATGGGTACGTATCCACTCGTGCTCGTCCTGAGGCATCCATGATAGAGGGATACACTACCGAAGAGGCCATTGATTCTGGAGGTCTATTCTGCAACAATTTCCTAAAAGACCAAATTGCAATAGGTTTGCCTCCGTCCCGATATGAGGGCAGACTACATGGGTGTGGGAGGATAGGCTGAAAATCATTCATCCCGTCAGACTATAATATAGTCCTCGAGGCGCATCATAGCATCATGCATCAGCTCTCGATAATGGAGCCTCTGATCACACAACATATAGAAGAGCTAAGCGATCATAACCCTGGACAAACAGAGGATTGGCTATCAAAGGAACACAAGCGTCGATTCACTTCATGGCTAATGGAGCAGAACATTCCAAATGGAGAAACAATTGAGCAACAAACTATCAAGAGGTTGGTAGCTGGACCATCTCGGCAGGTCACATCACGGCAGACCTATGACATTAGTGGCTTCACGTTTTGTACCACTTCTAGGGACAAAAAGAGCATGGCGCAAAATAGTGGTGTTCGTTGCGAGGCCATAGATGATTCAGATGAAAACGCTACATACTTTGGCTTCATTGAGGAGATATGGGAACTAGACTATGATTCATTTAAGACGCCTATGTTTCGATGCCAATGGGTTGATGACAAACATGTCACAGTGGACAACTATGGTTTGAGAGTTCTTGATCTAAGTAAAGTAGGCTACAAGGATGATCCTTGGATCCATGCTATCCGTGCTGCACAGGTCTTCTATGTCTAACAGATCCTTTCTAAGGAAGAGAAGAAAAGGAGCGACAAGACGAAGCATATAGTTCTTCCCGAAAGTAGCAAGGTTTAGGAGTTGATGGTGTAATTGACCTAGATGACTTCAACCATTTCGGGCACATGTCTCTCTTTGAAGATCATCCTTTAAAGATAAAGAATGTTGAGCGTAGCATCCCCAAAAATTCATTGCCATGGATGCGTCACGATAGAGAAGGCAGAAACGAAGAGCGTGCTAGTTTGTATCTAGTAAAAAGTAAATTAATATTAGTTATTGTCATATGAAACAATTTATCATTTATAATTTATACTCTTATATTACTTGTCTTGGTATTCATTTTCTAATTGTTTAAGTCTTTTTCTTTGTAATTCTTGAAATTTATTTTATAATTATTTAATGTCTAAAAACAAGTAAGCTAAAACCAATAACCTACAAGAAATAACCTACAAACAATAACCTAAAGAAATTGCTCTTCTTGTTATTCATTTTCTAATTGTTTAAGTCATTTTCTTTCTACTTCTTGATATTTATTTTATAATTATTTAATGTCTAAAAAACAAGTAAGCTAAAACAAATAACCTACAAGAAGTAACCTATAAGAATAACCTACAAGCAATAACCTAAAGAAATTGCTCTTCTTGATATTCCTTTTCTTTCTACTTCTTGATAATCTAAAATAAATAGCCTTAAAGAAATAAGATAAAAGAAATAACTAGAACAAATAACTAGAAGAAATAACCTAAAAAATAACATAAAGAATAACCATAAAAGAAATAGTCTAAAAAAAAATAACCTAAAGAATTAACCTAAAAGAAATGACCTAGAAAAAAACCTAAACAAATAACCTAAAGAAATAAAAAAAAAAAGTATGTAAAAGAAATATAATAAATACTAGATCCCAGATCTTAAAGAAATACTAGCTTGTTATTGATTATAAGCTCAGTTAGAGTTAATGCCATACACAAAAGAAATTGATTAAGGGAAAAAAAAAAAATGTTTTCACAGGCGGTGGACCTAGACAACCGCCCGGTGCAAATCCATTTCCACCGGGCGGTTGCCTAAGTCCACCGCTTTGTGAAAAGGTTTTTCTACAAAGCGGTGGTCTTAGTGAACCGCCAAGTAAAATGGTTTTTTTACCGACGGTGGTCTAGGACCACCGCCTGTAGAAATGCTCCCCCCCTATACCGCCCACCAGGACTTGAAATTTTCACAAGTCCGGTGGGTGAGATCTTTGAAATCGACGCCGCCGCGGCTGCCGAATTTTTTCAGCCGAGCACCGCCGCCCATCGACGGCCGCCGGAGCAACGCCGCTCGATCCACGCCCGCCGGAGGACCGCCGCCCCTTCCCCATCTACGCCGGAGCACCGTGATGAGGACATCGACACGCTGGATATATCGACGCCATGGTCTTCTCCAAGTTGCAACTCATCTTCAACTCAGCAGCCACGTCACTTTCGGATTCAGCAGACACGTCGTCGGTGTTTTGATCATAATTTTTTCATACGACGTCGAAACGAGGCGTGTGAATATGCGTTGGAAAGGGGACGATGACGCCGTTAGTTTGGTTCTGGTCCTAGCTCCAAAATATTCGTGGATCCTACTGTGTGACCATGAATAGGTGCTGCGACACCTATTTTTGGGTCAACTTGGCCTTTTATCGAGTTGGGCTTGTGGCCCATGTTGTGGGCGCCCCCTGGTGCGCCTTCAACCCTAGGACATTTATATCTTCGTAGCCGCCTTCAAATAGACTCGGGTTTTGTTTAGAGTTTAGTTTTCCATCGAGAAACTGAATCGTTCATTGTAACTATGGTGACAAATCCTTTTACAGTGATCCAGGGCCCCCGTTCTTGATCTCCTCCACTGTGTCAATTAGTCCTTTGGAACCGAGTTCTTGAACTCTCCATTGATATTCGCGTCATTCATATTTGCAATTTCAGATTGCGTGTTGAAACTTTCTTGCTTGTGTTCTTCGATTCGCTTGCAGGAAACAGCCTTCTTGGCGAGGTCAATCAAGTTGTGCTTCGTTGATAACCAACGGAGCAGTGGTGTACCGGTTGCAGGGTTCGAATCGTGTCTGATTTGAAGCCGGATCGCGAACGTCGAGTTCTCCACCAATCGAATTTACCAATACCTCTCGGAAGATCGGGCCGTGTCCCATCACACCGCCGAGCCTTCCCCGTCCCGCCGGGAGGACCGCCGACGGCCGGGAGCACCACCACCGCCCCCGCCGCCGCTTCCTTCCTGCGTGCGCCGGTGAGGACGACCTCCATTTCGCCGGTCGGGCGGTTCCGCAGTTCCGCTTGCTCCATTTGACGGCGCGCCGGGTCGGCGGCGGCGGCTTGCGTTGGTGGCGGTGGCTTGCGGTGTGGCGGTGGTGGCGGCGGCGCCCGCCTCTGCCGAGGGCGTAGCGTGCCCCGCGCCACCCACGCCCCACGCCAGTTAGGCCTTTGTTGGGCCCCAAAAGGCCCAATGGGCTTTTTTTTTTTTTTTTTTTTTATGTATTAATTGTATTAATTAGTAATACTATTAAGTAATACTATTAAGTAATAATTGTATTAATTAGTAAAATTAGTAAATATTAATTATACTAATTGTATTAAGTAATACCATTAAGTTAAATTAGTAATTATTAATTGTATTAATTAGTAAAAATTGTTAGCAATTGTAAAAATTAGTCAAATTAGTAAATATTAATTGTATTAATTGTATTAAGTAATACTATTAAGTAAAACTAGTAAATATTAATTGTATTAATTAGTAATACTATTAAGTAGTAATTGCAATAATATTAAATATTAAATGTAATATATTGTATGAGGCATTTTTCAAAGATCTTATGTAGATATAATATATTGTATGTGGCAAGTACTTTGTATGTGCTAAGCACTTTGTTATAATATTAAATATTAATTGTATCAATTATTAATTGTTTCAATTTATAATTGTATTAATGACATGTGATTATAGTTGTTGTGATTATACTAGTAATTCTATTTAATGACTTATGACTGTAAATTATATCCTCGCTCATGGTAGCTTGTAAATTATATCCTCGCTCATGGTAGCTTGTAAATTATATCCTCGCTCTTTGTAATTAGGGTTTATGTTAATTGCAGTTCTTTAATTACAACTTGTGTTCTATTAATTGACAGTCACCGTCCACGATACCCGCCAAATAATCAATCATCGTACCACCGTCTTCTCATCGTTCCCCGCCGCCCTAGATTCAGTCTCTCCTCCACGTCTTATCACAGGTACATATTTCCTAATGACTTATTGTTATTTCCTAAGTGTTATTTCATAATGACTTAGTGTTATTTCATAATGAGCTAGTGTTATTTCCTAATGACTTAGTGTTATTTCCTAATAACTTAGTGTTATTTCCTAAGTGTTATTTCATAATGACTTAGTGTTAATGACTTAGTGTTATTGACTTAGTGTTATTGACTTAGTGTTATTGACTTAATGGCGTAGTGTTAATGACTTAGTGTTATTGACTTAGTGTTATTGACTTAATGACTTAGTGTTAATGACTTAGTGTTATTGACTTAGTGTTAGTGACTTAATGTTAGTGACTTAGTGTGTATTGACCTTAGTGTTATTGACCTAGTGTTAACGACTTATTGCTAATGACTTAGTGTTAATGAGTTAGCATGTTAATGACCTAGTGTTAATGACTTATTATATTTGAAGTTATCGAGAAGATGACGTCTCCAAAATCTAAAGACCATCGAGGCGGATGAGCAAATAAGTGCGAGTCACCCACTAAGACTCACACCCCCCCGGAGCCACGGTGAGTTTCATGGCATTATGAAGCCTTGCACTTTTTTTAACGTAAAACCCTATCAAAGTAACTGTTGGAATTTCTGATAATTTCATTATTGGGTATAACCCTAGACCATATAGTCTCATACATGGGCCTCATGGGCTTAGCCTCATGGGTCTAATACACACATACTCCAACACCCCCTCGCAGTCCGAACTACCGGGCGCAAATGGAGTTGCGCATCGGACATGAAAAGAAGCACATACACACGAGCCCCCCCACAGCACGCAACTAGCCACGGGTGATGTTGAGGCTGGAGCGAAACTCGGTGAAGGTCGAGGACAGGAGGCCCTTTGTGAAGATGTCGGCGAACTAGGAGGTGGTTGGTACGTGAAGGACCCGCACCTCGCCGATGGCGACCCAATCACGGACAAAGTGAAGGTCGATCTCGACATGCTTGGTCCGTTGGTGCTGAACGGGGTTGGTGGAGAGGTAGACCGCACTGACGTTGTCGCAGTAGACCAGCGTGCTTCGGTGGAGAGGGGCGTGGAGCTCGCCAAGGAGCCGGCAGAGCCAAGAGGTTCGGCAGCCACGCCGTTGGCGGCAAGCGCGGTACTCAGCCTCAAGATTTCGAACGGGAGGCCACCGGGCCGGCACTTGGGCGACCAGGACACCCCAAAGTTGCCGCCCAAGAAGACAAATTGTAGCCGGAGGTGGAGCGCCGAGTGTCCGGACAGCCGCCCCAGTCGGCGTCCGTGTAGACAACCATCTCGGTGGAGGAAGACCGCCGGTGGAGGAGCAAGCCGTAGTCAACAGTACCCCTGAGGTAGCGAAGGAGACGCTTTGAGAGCAAAGGGTGGGGCTCCTGGGAATCATGCATATGGAGACATAGCCGCCGAACTGCATAGGTGATGTCTAGCCGGGTGAAGGTGATGTACCAAGTGCTCCAAAGAAGACTCCGATATGCGGTGGGATCTGCCACTGGGGTGCCCTCGGTCTCGACAGCTTGCCCCTGGTGTCAACCGGAGTGGAGCAAGGTTTGCGATCGATCATCCCCACTCGCTCCAGGATATCAAGAGTGTAATGCCACCGGTGAAGAAGTAGCCCCCAGCAGGTGAGGCTCAACAAAGACCCCGAGGAAGTGGTGGAGCGCACCTGCATCCTTCATGGCGAACTCCCCGCCGAAGTGAGGAGATGATGCGGCGTAGTAGTGACTCATTGGAGGTCGTGAGGACAATATCATCAACATAGAGCAGCAGTGCACGCGGTATCGGCTCCATGGTGATGGATAAACAAAGGACGTGTCGGACTTGGCCTCCACAAACCCCGGTGTCGGTAGGAAAGCAAAGAAAGGTGGTTCCACGCCCGGGGCCCCGCTTGAGGCCGTAGAGAGACTGTTGAGCCGCACACCATATCGTGGCGAAAGAATCAACAAACTCCCCGGTAGACCGCAGTAAACCGTCTCGGTGAGAAGACCATGCGTAAAAGCATTCTTCACGTCCAAAATGATGCACGGGCCGAGCGAGTGAGAGCCGGTGAGAGAGCACCGCGGCGGATGGTGGCGGGCTTGACCACGGGGCTGAAGGTCTCATCATAGTGGACCCTGTGGCGCCGAGTGAAGCCCCTGAGAACCCAAATGAGCCTTGTACCTCTCAAGAGTACCATCAGCCCGGGGCTTGTGGGTCCGTAGATCCACTTGCCGGGTGACGACATTGGAGCCCGGCGGACGGGCACCGATCCCACATCCGGTTGGCCAGAGTGCAGCGTACTCCTCTTCCATCGCGGCGCCCGGTGAGGGCCGGACAAGGCCTCGCGGACGGAAGAGGGTAGAGAGACCATGCGAGTCCCCGGCATCGCCGCAAGAGCCCGTGGCTGCAGATACCGGCCAAGGTCGTCGCCACCATATGGTGAACATGACGGGGTGGCGATGAAGAAGCGGTGGGTGGTACACCGGCGTCCGCGACACGGCAGCCGGGGGCGCGCGGCGGTGGAGTCGGTGTCGCCGGGCGGGAAGAGGCCGCCGCGTGTAGAGGACCCCGGGCGAAGAAGGGGTCACCGGGTGACGACGACGGCGGGCGGCGGCGCTTGTCCGTGCACGACGCCGTAGACGAAGCGCCGGGCCGGGCGGCGCAGCAGCAGCGGCGCGGGGCTGTCCCTAAGATGGAGGCGGCGGTGGCGGGCGGGCGGTGGTGCACGGCGCCAGACGAGCACCGGCCGGGCCAAGCGCCGCCTGGGGGTTGAGTCGACGGCCCGACCCGTGTCGTGCAAAGATCGGGCCGCCTGTAAGGTGAACCCTCGATGCCCGGCGAGGGAGCAGGGCTAGAGGGGTCACCGGCAGGAGCCGAGCTGGGGCACGGTCCCGTCGACGAGCACGGTGTAGCGGTACCGCAGGATACAACAAGAAGGTGGCTCGACCACCGTGTCGGGGAAACAACAAGGAGAGAGGTCGAATCCGGAGTGGAGGTGGGTGTGGTGGTGGTGGAGTAGGGGAAGATGGTCTCATCAAACACCACATGGCGAGAGATGAGGACCCGACGAGAGGTAAGGTCAAAGCATCGGTACCCCTTGTGATCCGGGGAGTACCCGAGGAAGACACAGAGAGTCGATCGGGAGCCGGCTTTGTGCGGAGCGGTGGTCGCGTGGTGTTAGGGTAACACGCACACCCAAAGACTCGAAGGTGGTCGTACCGAGGAGGGGTACCGAAAAGAGCGTGGTGTGGTGTGGGAGCGGGGCAAGCAGTGGAAGGAAGGCGGTTAAGGAGATAAGTGGCGGTGTGTACACTCTCAGCCCAGAAGCGAGCAGGAAGTGACGCCTGAAGCAGAAGGGTGCGCATGGTGTCATTGGTGGTGCGAATCATGTGCTCAGCCTTGCCATTCTGAGTGGACGATATGGGCAAGACATGCGCAATCGCATAATCGTGAGAGAGAGGAAGAAGGCACGGGAAGTGGAGTTATCGAAATCCCGGCCATTGTCACACTGGACGGCCTTGATGGTGAGGCCGAACTGAGTAGACACCCAGGCGAAGAAGTGGAGAAGGGTGGGAAAAGCTTCGGACTTCGCACGCAAGGGGAAAGTCCAGGAATAGTGAGAGAAATCATCGACCACCACAAGGTAGTATTTGTAGCCAGAGATGCTAAGGACAGGAGAGGTCCATAGATCGCAGTGGACTAGATCAAAAATATGAGTAGTATGGGAAGAAGAAGACTGAAAAGGAAGACGAACATGACGCCCAGCTGACACGCATGACACAAGTGCTCATCGTGAGCCCGAGGACAATGGATGTCGGAATCGCGATCGAAGCCGCATCGAGCATCATCACGGCCAGGATGGCCGAGACGACGGTGCCAAGTGGTGGAGGAAGTAGTGGCGGCAAAAGCAGCGGACAAGGTGGATGGTGACGAAGGCGAAGCGGACACCGGGAACTGAAGGGTGTAAAGGGGCCCCGTGCTGTCACATCGGAGAAGAGGACGCCAAGAAGCCAAATCCTTCACAGTGAGACCAGAAGAGTCGAATTCGACAGAGCAAGAATTGTCAGCTGTAAAACGGCGAATAGAAAGAAGGTTGTGGAGCATAGAGGGAGCCACAAGAACATCAGGAAGGCGAAAAGAGCCATGAGTGTGAGCGGCACCAACGGAAGTGACAGGGAGACACGAGCCGTTGGCGACCATGATGGACGAAGGATGAGAAGAGGAGGGAGGATGAAAGGAAGAGAGTATGCCAGGGTCGGAAGTAGTGTGGTAAGTGGCTCCCGAAGTCGGCGATCCAGCCGGCCCGAAGGTGTCGGGGCCATGGCCAAGGCCGCCGGATCCCACCGGCCGGCAGGCCCGGCCGAGGTGCCGGGAGGTGTAGCCCACGGAGACGCCGAGTGAAGTCCCGGAGGAGCAAAGCAGCGAAGCATGGCCGCCGGCGGGTAAGCTTCACCGCCGGAGCCTCGGAAAGGCCACATGGTCCGCGACCACGGGTTGTGGAAAGAGGCCCAGCCGCCGGGTCCCAATCCCCACAGGCCCCGGCGAGGTGCCGGGAGGAGGAGCCCACAGAGGTGCGGAGTGAAACCCCGGAGGAGCACCGGGCGTGACTTCACCGCCGGGCGACAGCCGACCGCCGCTGCCCCAATCCCCGCCGGCTCGGAGGGAGGAGGACCAAGAGGAGACGACGGGCGGCGGAGGAGTAGTAGCGAGGGCAGCCGAGGACGACGAGGAGTGGAGCTGCGCCCACGAGTGGATCGGCCTCGATCGTGCTGCAGAATGGCGGAAGTCGACGGCCGGGGAGCCGGGCGAACCGGAGGAGGCGATGTGGCGAGCCAAGGCATCGCCGTAGCGTTCTCCCCGCCCCGTGCGAGGCACCTGGGACACGCGGCTCGGTTGTCCGCGTAGCGGGGGTCTGGCGGCGAGGGCGGCAGCGAGGGTGGAGCCAGCTGGGCACCCGCGGCGTAGATCGGGGTGGAGAGGGGCCGGAGGTGGCCAGTAGCGCCCGCGCTTCCCGGTGGGCAGCAGCAGCAGCCGCGCGGGCGGGTTGACGGCGACGGGCGCCTGGGCTGCTGTTACTGCGCGCGGCGAGGAGTGGCCAGCAGCAGCGCCGCGAAGGTGGCTAGCAGCAGTGCTCAAGAAGGGGCGGCCCGCAGCAGGGGCGCCAGGGCTGGCGCGGTGGCGGGCCAGCACGCACGCGGTCGGCGCGTCCGCAGCCAGCACGCCGCCTGACTGGCGTTGGGCGTCTTTTCAGCGTAGCGCCCGGCAGCGACGGCGCGTCGCCGGGTGGTGGCTGGCGGCGGCGGGCGGCTGCTACGGCAGGGGCGCCGGGAGGAGCTGCCTGCGCTGCGGCGGCGGCGCTTTCACGGGCGTCGCTCCCGGGCGGCGGCGGCCTGCGCGCTGGCGTCGGGCTCCGGCGGCGCCATCAGCGCCCAGCCAGGCCAGCGTCGGGCCAGCGTGGTGGGTCGCATGGCGGCGGCGGGGCCGCCCGCGTGGGCCGCCCGTGCCCGTGCGGGGTTGCTGCGGCTGCACGCCCGCAGTGGCGGCTCCAGCCAGCGGTGGCGGCGCCGGGCCGCGCTGGGCGGGCCGCGGCCAGGGCTGCCGCGTCAGGCCGCACGTCACGCAGGGGGCTTGCGCCGGCGGGGCCTGGCTGCACGCCCGCAGCCCACGAAGAGGAAGAGGGGGGAAGAGGAGAAGTAGGGAGGAGGAGGGAGAGGGTAGCCGGCCATGGCAGGCGGCGGTGCCAGCGCCGGCGGCTGCACCAGCAGGGAGGGAGGGGAGGGAGAAGAAACCCTAGCTTTGATACCATGTTGGAATTTCTGATAATTTCATTATTGGGTATAACCCTAGACCATATAGTCTCATACATGGGCCTCATGGGCTTAGCCTCATGGCCTAATACACACATACTCCAACAGTAACTAACATAGTTATTGCCATGCATAGAACTGTAAATCCTCTGGAAGAAGAAGAGCAGCATGCAGATTCACCCAATAAAACTCACACACCCCCAGAGCAAGAAGGACAAGAAGAAGATTTCCATGGTGACATGTTGGAAGAAGAGGAAGATGACGGCAACTGAAGTGATCCATGCCCTAGCATAGATAGACAACGTGAAAAAAGTGTTGACCCAGATTATGATCCCAATGATGAGGTATACTTAGTACATGAAAACCAATACTTCCCTTCATAGTATTATACGCGCCGATCCTTACACTCTTGAATTCCTTCGGCCAGGAGGTTTTATCCCAAATGCGGGACATTCTAGCGAAAGAAGAAGACATGCCATACAACGAAGCACCAGAAACGACTGAGACAACCACTTCCAAATCAAGAAAAAGGAAACAGAGTGACCGGAAACGTGGTGACCAAGGAACAAACAAGTGGCCAGAAAAGACATATATAATTCCCAGCATTGGCCCAAAAGGAGAGCCTCTAGTGTCTGATGAGGTGGCAGCCAAGATACGGAATGCAATTGATTTTCTGGTCAGGGATAAATTAGACATCACAATCCCTAGGTGGAAGGATATGGATGCGGATAAAAGGAAAGAGCTATGGAACAAGTTTATAGAAAGGTTTGTCTCCCCTACGGGGACGGACAAACTTGCCAAGGGGTATTTTTTCAAACAGATTGCAACATCATTCCGTAACTATAGATCTGAGATGAATACCAAATTTCTCAAGCATGGGTACGACCCAACGAGCAAGTATAAGATCACAGCTGCGCAGTGGGAGATATTCAAGGCGCAGAAGAACGACCCATCTTTCAAAGCCAAGAGTGAAGCTGCTTTAGAACTAGCAAAGAAGAACAAATACCCATCACCTTGGCACCGGTGGTTACAAGAAACAAATTCTGAAATGGCGGGCAGAGGAGGAGGAGCTAAAGAAAAAAAGGCGTTTCTGTGCTATCAGAGGAAGTTAGCGAGAGGACAGCTAATTGGCTCGTGAGGTAGAGAAACTAAACAAATCGCTACCGGTGTGAATCGCCCCTTAGACATCACAGCCCTAGCCGATAAGATGTTGGAGCTAGCAGTGGAGGTCAAACAAGGGAAACTGAGGCCACAAAGGGAGAGAGACATCCTGAGTATTGGACTGGGCAACCCTGAGCATCCTGGACGTGTACGAGGCATCTCGTCTAAGATGGGATGGAAAGAAGGATTTGGTGAGGAGTGGGTGGACATGTATAAGAAACGAGATTGATATAAGGAAAACATGCAGCAATATTTTGAGGAAAAGTCTAAGGAACAATTCAGAAGCATGATATCAGACTTTCTAACAAATCCTGATCCACAGCTGGTGCAGAAGTTAGCTAGTGCAATGTCTGTTCAGCCAGATGAGCACACAAGGCCCACGATGCAGCTCGTCCCAACACAACCCTTGCCTACAAACGAGATGATTCATGCCAGGCCCGCTCAATCTCCTCCCTTTCCAAGTAGTGTGGGGTCTACGGGAAACACACACCACTACCTTGTGGATGACATCAATGGACCGACACCTTGCAAAATGTTCATACGATATGGTATGAAGCATCAACGTACAACGGAGGTAGCCACGGGCTTTGCGATCCCCGGACGTGACTACCACGGTGATCCTATACCAGAAGAGTACTGCAGGGTAGAAGTGGTGACGGTCGTCCTAGGCTACGAGGATGACATGTTAGAAATATCTGGCCCCGAGGGTATTGAGACACTCGGACAGGCCATTCATAATTTCATCCTATGGCCTCGAAGAGATGTCCAGTTGACCCAGCCACCACCTTCCTCAGAAGCCCTGCCAGAAACTCAGGAGTCAGCACCTGATCTCGACCGTCAATAGTATCCTAACCCACCATCACCCCATGCTGTCGATCCTTCACGAACCCCACTGTCAACATCGAAACCAGCAGGATCTTCGCCACAAACAACTACACCAATCCTTGAGCCTGCTTCGTCCCCACCACCTCAAGACATGGAAGCTTCGCCTTGGACGCCACCGCCGCCACCAAAGAAGAGCCAAGAAAAACTTAAGAAGAGAAAATTTTCTGTTCCCAAATTGGTTTCCCCTACGAGCCGAAGAAAAAAACAGCTGGCACTGCCAAATTTTTGGAAGGGATTACGCGGATTCGCAAGTCACGCATCGTGGACTTAGCCGAGCAACGTAAGTCACCGAAGCATCACAGATTAGAGCTATAGAGATAGTGAGGCCAACATGGGATGACTATCAAAATATCCCCGATACATATGTACCCCAAGAAGCCTCTACCGAAGTTGGGAACAACTCCAAAAGCTCCCGCCTGGTATAAAAAGACTTCATGATCGGTACATGAGAGCGGCTAAAGTCGGGATCGACGCAATCCAAGTAAATATACCACCATCTGCTTTCAAAAGTGAACGAGATACGGCTTTTGTTACTTTCGAGGACATATGGTTGATGATGAACCTTAAGCGGCTCGACGTTCAGCTTGTCACGCTATTTGCATTGTAAGTGTAGCTCTCGTACTAACATGAACTTCATTTATTGTTATTAATTTCTACTAAGATTGAATTTCCAACATGCACTTGTGCCTTGCGTAATACAATTTGATCAAGACGAGTTCGTGTACGGTCCCGCACCAAACCAGAATGAAAGAAACGGGCCGGGCACCTTAGCCCAAAAAAAATATGTGAGAATGAGCACACCTTCCGAATTGGTCCCGACAAAGATCAACCAAAGGGTTATCAAAAAAAGACGATGCAAAGAGAATAAAAGATCCGGAGAAGGATCATGAGACTAAATACGCCACCTACATAGGCCATGCGTTGCTCTAGTACAAAAAACAGGGAAGTCGAAGTTGCCCCTTATAACTTTAAGTAAGTATGAGTTCATATATATACATCGCCTTAAGTATCGGTTTATATAAATGCATAACAACTTCGGTTTCGATCATGCGCAAAATTACCATCGGATATGCTTCTTCATTTATCCTAGGGATGGAAGGGTGCTAGTCTTTGACTCCACCGACTACAAATCCCGAAAAGATATGCAAAATTCCAAATCATCATAGAATGGTAAGCCGACAAAATGTAGCATGCATCTTTTTATCGATGAGAGTTTAAAATTGCTACTAACTGATTCTTTTTGAGATCATAGATGTTATAGATTCTATAAACTAAGAGGTGGAGTGTTTGACGAGTCCATGCGGGGGGAGGAAATAAGATTTTTTCACAAGTGGCCGGTACGTAAATTTATGAATCAATATCATGCATGTTTAATATATAAGATGGTATTGCAAGTAAATAACTGTATGCAATTTATGTAGTGACACAAGCAACCAACCGGTTCGGTGCAATCGTGGATTCTACGCATGCGAAGTTCATGAGAACAACCCGGACGGTACATCAGAACCCTAATAAGGTACCACTAATAGTAACATTTGTATTTATATCGTTAAAAAAATGCAAATTTACGTAGACACATGGAAATATATATAATGCTTACAAACTTCCTTTTCAGGCATATCAAGAATCGGAGTCCCAAAACTTCGACGACTTAACTCAGACGGCATAATTTAGGATCTCTCGCTCATTTATCTTGAGAGAAATCATTCCTACAGAGGAAAAATATCACCATGACGAAAAGCCCCTTTATCGAGGCTAGAGTTCAGAGCGCTAAGAGAAATTAGCGCTCTGAAATTAAGTCAAAATAATTATTAGATTCATCTACACTGTAAAATGTTATTATCATATCGTGGCTTAAAAAAATAATTTTGATGTATACAATGTATGATGTAATTAAATTTTTAATGATGTATATATATATAAATATTGTATGGTATAATTACTTTTTGTTGATGTATTTCTCATAATTAAATAGCCTGTGTATTGATCATAGTAAGAGAGAAAGAGAGGGGGGGAGAAGGGAGGAAGATGAGGGGGGAGAGGAGGGGGAGAGGAGGGAGGGAGGGGGAGAGAGAGGAGGGAGGGAAAGAGGAGGGAGGGAGGGGGACAGAGAGGAGGGACTGAGGGAGGGAGAGAGGAGAGGGCGCCAACTCAAAAATTAAAAATTCAAATGAATTTGGGCGGGAAAACAATAATACAGGCGGTTCACCTAAAGCAACCGCCCAGGTGGAAATGCATCATTTTCATCGGCCTCCAAAGATGCAGCGGCAAAACGCGAAAACGCCTGTGCAAACTCATCTTCAACCGCCTGTATAGATCCTCTTTGTACTAGTGCCATAGCTACAAGCATCATTGTAATTTGCAAGCTCTTTATGTCTTTGGTGGATTAATAGCCAAGACAACTGGAATAAGTCTAGGTGGTGGATTAATAGCCAAGACTTAACTGGAATAAGTCTAGGTTGTTGGCCATGTGCTTGACAATCTTTGACTCCAAGGGGCCTGGATTCTATTCATTTAAAGAATGCTCCAATTATCTATATAAAAGGAGGATGACAGGATATGTCATCTTAATAACATATATATAGGCGGCTGTTTATATGTGAACCACATACAATTGTAATTTTCTAGAAATTGGGGTGAAACCAAACAAATCTTCACAAGAAGACACATGTATGGTTTTGAGAACTGTAAGCAGAAAGAACAGAAGGTAAACATGTATTTTTGGCCTCCCACCATGTCATGCATTTCAAAGATGGAGGACAGATCTATAGCTTCTAAAGAGGTGTTAGTAGTACAGAAGGAAGTGAAGTAACTTATTATGAACAGCAGCTCTAACAATAGCAACTAACATTATCAGTCTCATGCATATTGGTATGACTAAAATTACAAATACATGAATTTGTTAACAACACATTAGCCAATAAAGAGGGAAAAAAAAGAAGTAAGGCAGCCTAAATTGACAATCTGCTGTTTACATGGAGGCTCCAAAAAAAAGGCCAATGTGCATATGTATTGACAAAAAAAAAAAAAAGCTGTGTGCTACCTAGGCAGAGTCCGAGAAGATTTCAAGTTAATGTATCACCTTGATGGGACAATCTTGAAATCAATAAAATTTTCATTTCGAAAAAATTTGTTGACCTTGAGCAGACAATGTTAAACTTTGATGTCATTTAATTAGGTGTGTGTGTCAGGGCAAAATAGTGTAGTGCAACAGAACTAATCCTTTATGCAAGAAAGCATCAAAAGCTCATATAGTATTAACCTGTAGCGAACTGGTTGTAAGGGCGCTAGCACACAATACGATAGACAATACATGAGCTCTTGAATTAATCTACTTATGAGATCGAAGTTTGTACTAAGAGCAAGCCATATAGAAAACCTCACCTTGTTGTTGAAGAGGCAGCCATGATGCCAAATTTGCTGCACGGCCCTTTCAAAGCAGCCAGCAATAATAATACTCCATATTTGTGAAAGCTAACCAAGAACTGAAATCAAAAGCACAAAAAAATGAAGTCAGCTTGAAAATCGTAAAGACTATAAGTCTAAAATGTTAGATAAGGACTAGCAAAAATCATTTCCCGAAGGCATTGAACCATTGATCGCACAAATTACCATATCATCATGTGTCACTATGAAACTACATTGTCTTGTAAGATATAGTGCATGGTTTCAGTAGGTCCTCACGAAGCAAACTTCAGGTGGTGTTTAGTCTGAGATATATCAAACATATCCAGTACATTGTCTTGTATGATGTATAGTTTGTATCAATCATTTAATTAGTTTGAAATGCTTCTTTAGACAACAAGCCTGTGGAGCTGAATTTTGAGTAGATGCATCCAATTTCAACAAGCTACATGGCTATTATTATTATGTTTCGGACTGTACTATGCTTGTTCTGTATAAACCCATAAGAGGCCTTGTACTTTCATGAACCTGTACTCAAACTGATTATTATTATTTTCATTCTCTACTATATTATAGTTCTTTGGGGGCTTGGGCCAATGGTTTGCCACTATAAATTTGAAATCTTTTATCATATGGTCAAAATGTTACAGCATATACTCACTACAAGAAATCGGTGGTTTTTTGACGTAAATTCCATTTGTGACGGTGGTTTTTTGACATTAATTATGACATAGTTATGTGAATTATGACATTAGTTATGTGAATTATGACATCGGTTATGTGTATTATGACAAAAAAGTGCAATGTCAAAAGAAGATTGCATATATTTTATGACATAATTCATGTTTTATGACATAAACTCATGTCATAACTAACGTATTATGACATAAACTATAGCATAATGAATGTCAAAAAACCACCGTCACAAATGGAATTTACGCCAAAAAACCACCGATTTCTTGTAGTGACTCCTCAGATAATGTGGAAGTACTGTAACCAATTGGGTACTAATTTTTGGCAATAAAATGCTGGCATCAAAAAGTTTGAACATGGAATTGGATACTAAAGACAACATCACTAATGAGCATTGACTGGGCTATAAATTGATTTGCGTAATACACAAAAGAGGATACTCTTTATATCTGTCAGAATATTGGATAAATTCACAACAATTTTGTACAGGTATTTTGACATAGAGAACTCTTCGCGAGAACTCTTCGTATGGGTCTACTTATGTTCATGAGTCACAGAGCTCAAGGCCACCAACACAATGAAGTGTATAAAGTAAACATGGATCATGCAGCTTGTTAAAGACAAAACTATTTACAGATACACATAGTAGCATTGTTTGGATCATTATCAGGTGGGTGTTAAATAATTAGACAGACTTATTCCATAACTCCAGTGGTTAAATGCACAACTTGTTATTTTCTAGCTGTACACCAGTGTATAGAGAAGAAAGGAAAGTATGAGCCCAGAAAACAAAGAAATTTTTAGGGCACAGGTAGGCCACCTGAAGAGCAGCCAAACTAAGGGTTTTTGTGTGAGGACAGGAATATTTCTAAAAATCTGCAGGCTAAATGCGTGAGGCTGAATATGCGCTGGAGATGACCAAGATTCCAATAGGATTACTGAACTCTAGCAACACCTCTGGCAGCACCTGCATAATTCATTTATGATATTTATTTCAGGACTTGGGGCAGCATAATTAAAATTTGAATAGTTAGATATATAGGGAATGCTTATTTCAAATTTGAATGGTTAATCTACATAGGGAATGCTTATTTCAGGACCTGAGACAGTATATTTAGACAATTTGTCCATAAGCTGAGAGATTATGTTTTGACATTAACAGTTGGCTCAAAAAATAAATTTAGAAATGACTTCGGTTCTTGGTCAAATAAGTATAAATTGCATATATACTCTCAAGAAAATCCAACTCTACAGTATTCAGAGTTTGATTTTGGTTGAATCTATTCATTGGTAGGCCCATGAAGTATATGTGGTAAAACCCAGAGCTGTAAACCTATTCTAGGATTCTATGCTTAGCGAGAAGCAGCAAATGTAATGCAGCAATCTTTGGTATAAAGGAACTGCAAAACTTATATTCAAAGTACAGGCAGTAAGGTGCAGGCCTAAATTAATAAGGCGATCATTTTTTTAAAAGGCAAAATAGGCAGTAAGGCAGAAGCCTATATCATAAGCTGGTTGCCTTTTAGAAGCTACTATTAGTACAGACAAAAGCAAAAGACACCATGAAGCACAGCGCTATGCAACTTATATAGAGGCAAACGGTTTAGGAACCGATATACAGGCAAACGGCAAGTCAGTGAAGCATAATGCTGAACTAAGAAATCACCTTGCTGCCTGTAATCATAGAATAACAAGAAATGAACAACCTGCTTCCCTGAAGATAGTTGTATCAATGTCATCAAACCGAGCAGCTAGGCAAACCTGGTATCAAATAATAAAGCCAGAATGAGCATGCAAGCATTACTGGGGAGTGACAGGGTAAATAAAAGCCATCATATAGCAAGGAAGGGATTGGAACAATTAACTATGTAAGGTTTAGCTGGCTTAGTAAAAGATCATATTTATTTTAGGACATCTCAATTGAAACTATGCCAGTCTAGGTCCACCTCATGTTCCTTAAAATGAAATGGTCGGCTTTCTACTTTCCATGAAATTTTTACATGTACTAGCATATGCCTGTGCATTGCTACGGACATAAAAATTTATTATAGGATATGTAATATTTGAGCAACCCATATTTATCAATGCCAATTAAATCTACATGATTCCTCATGTTACTGTAGTCTGAGTCTAGTTTCCGAGTTTCCTACCAAAAGGTTTATGGTGGTGTTTGGGACTACTCCGCCCCATGGTTTTTAGCCAAACAATTTCAGTTCCATACACACAGCTCTAGAAAAACAGATGGAGTTATATAAGATCACCTAAAGAGGTACTCCACAAACTCCAGCAACCCTGTCAATCCTCCATGTGGTCAATACTTATATCTATTTTCATGCATCAATAAAAATGCATTCCAGCAATCCTCTCAATCCAGAAATAACAAACTCCATACGCATTTGTGTATGAGGACCGCAAATACAACATATCTTAGATGAGTTTGAGTACGGTAAAACAGATCAAACGGATTATTATCGAAGTGACACCTATTTCATGGGTGAAACCATGCAACCTAGAGTGATTAATCAAAAAGACATGGAAATAATTGATTGAAATAGCTTTCTATATTTGTACTAACTCAGCCAAAAGAATAATATTCACCAAGGTACCACAACTCCGATTATAGCAACACATGCTACATTAGCTCTGAATTTCTAATCCTCTCAAAGAGGGGGAAAAACTCTGAACTTCTGAACATTGAGACACTGTGGCAGGATGCCTGGTGCAGACCGAATGTCAGCTTGATAAAATACACATATTCAGAGAAAGCCAATGTATATTTGATGCATAATGAGGCTGGTAGTGGTGGCAAAGATCTATAGAACATATTCCTCATTCCAAGAGAGGTTTCAGACTATTAAAAAGATGTTCATCCTATCAGAGCACGTACATGATTAAAGCATCTGAGAGATTGTTTGAAATAAGCATGTAGCACATAAAATATTTGTTAATTAAACTGGAACAAGCAAACAGCTACAATTAAATAAAAAAGAATTAACCCAATAGATGCAAGAAATCAATAACTAAAGATTATCACACATACAACGAAGTCATGCTAAACTGTAAAAAATAAAGGAAAAACGGTCAGCAGTACATTTGTTCTCTATGTGACCCATGAACTTTTCAGGGACTGTAATTCACCATTTGGTTACCCATGCATATCTGAATAATTAGATATGTTGGAGTGTGATACTGTCCACTAAGAGCAGCTCAATCTAAATCGAACTACTTTCACTGATCAGTTGTCTAGAGTTCAGTTTGGTGTTTGGGAGAGCTTCAGCGGCATCAGTTATTACTCCAAAGGAACCATAAACAAATTGGAAGTGACCCTGGGTGCAGAAGCTTCACAGGCCTATGGCCTACCCATAGATGACCTGTCCCGTGCAAGGAAATTTTAAGTGGATGAGATGCTGCACGGTTTGACGCTCGTGATGAGTTCGATTTTATCTCTGACAGTGAATAGCAGACTCATGTAATGTCCTTAGTTGATTTGCTGCTCCCTCGGTTCGATTTCACAGTAAACTGGAGCTGTTCTGAAGACATTGGATTTTGGAAACTTGCAGGAACTTCTGCAGAGAGCTGCTAAAGACAATGCCAAATATCTTGGAATCTCCTCAGGCTTCTATTCTCCTACTGAAGTATGTCAATCTGAGGCAAAAAAAAAAGCATGTAACCTTTATTCCTATTTTGATCCAAAAGAAATGTAGAAAGTCCAACCTCAGGAAAGTATATATTTTCCTATGATTCAACATAAGTTCAAATTGCAAATCCATAAGAAAAAAAATACAATTTTAACTTTGGCAGCTTCTCTTCCACGATTTTGCTAATGGCACTTGCTCCAATGTTATTTGGAGACTGGTCATGAAAATAAAAAAAATGGTCCAATATATAGTTCAACACAGAGAAACAAAGAAAATTTAATCCTAACCTGGCCAAAGCAGTAAGGCCTCAACCATACAAACAAACCCCTGCCACTTTATCTTTCTCAAAATGTAATGGTTGTTGGAACCCATGACCTTTTAAACTGGACAGCCCATCAAGGAACAATAACATCAACAATGTTTATCAGAAATACCCTCACATAGTTGCGTGCATGTATGCTTGCAAGAGAAAGGGTGAGGCAAACCAGAGAGATGGACAATATACAGTAACTGTTGGTTATGGAACTCACAGTCATACTCAAAGAAAATACATTTTGTCAACACAACTCTGGGATGACATGTAATTAATAAGAAAGCGAGGTGCTAAGGTAAGCTCTGAAAAAATAAAGATTTTTATTTGGCAGATAATATGAATCAGAGTAAACCAGAAATCATACACTCCAGTACTCCAATAGCTTGGGGAACAGGGGAGAAAGGATTAAAAAAAGGTTCCCTTGCAGTTGGATGTCTCACATATGACTATTGCGTAGTACTGAATATTTGGCAGCATGATTGAACTTGCAACCAAGTCCTAAGCGGCTCTACAAACACTGAAAACTCTATCTCATCAAGTGCTCTACAAACACTAAAAAAAGATGAGGGCAGCATTGTGCTCATTAAGGGAGGCTTCTTCGGACTATGCTGAATTCTGCTCGACATTTGGAGACAGGATAAATTACTCATCCTTTCCTTTCAGCTCCTATCTGCGACAAGTATCAGGTAAAAAGCATAGTTGCTAATTGCTATCTGTGACAAGTATAAGGCAAAAAACTCAGAAGTGCGAGTTGCACAGTGCAAATTTACTTCAGTTAAAATATTATGTGTTCATGCATAAGAATAACTTGTTCTGTATTTCTTTTCTGGATGGTCGAAAACCCTCTTCACTTGTTTGCAAGCTTACCACCAAACTGATATAAATATTTTCACTTGCAATCATTGTTCCTCCTGAGAGTATTCATCCAATAGCAGTTACACATGGACCCTCAGGCATTCAAAGAGCTCTCCTTCCATGGTTTGCATTTTCTACATCCTGGTATTAAACGTCCCCTACCCATTCAGATCTGCCACTCAAGCTATATTGTGAAATTATAAAATATTTGTATTTATTTGATGGCCATCTCCTTCCATGGTTTGCAAGGCAATACTAATTCAGCTTTTTATATAAGTTACCAATGGTAGAAAGAAAATACCTAAACTGCAACAGAGCCTGGTTACAGTCATGCTTCATCAACTACGCTAGATTCATAGAGTGAAACACACAAAATACCCAATTGGGTTAGTTTATCCGCTCGTGAAAAAATTGGGTTAGTTTATCCAATTGGATGATGAGGTTAGAGGACGTGTGAGACGCAGCTTACCGGCCAGGTGCTCGAACCCTAAACCCTAGATGCTGCAGATCACAGCCGCGGGGAGAGGGGGCGCGCTTGTCGGCTGCTCGGAGGTCCTTCGAAGGTACTGGGCCGCGCTCGTTCCCCTAGGCCATCGGAGCATCCGAGCAGGGAAGGGCGTGGCGGCGCGACGGCGTCGCTGGATGGAGTCGGGCGGCGGCGCGCACCGGGCGGAGTGGAGCGCACGGTCCCTCGCGGTGGTGGAGTGGAGCGCACGGCCCTTGTGGCGTCGAGGCAGCAAAGTGGAGGTCCGGCAGCGCTTGGAAGGACGATGGAGAGCCATGGAGTGCGTGCGGGAGCATTTTTTTTTTCTGAACTGCCGTGTGGGATCAGCCGGGAGGATTCCGGGATGCGGGAGCCGGAGGAGAATAGATGAGAGGTGGGGATCGTGCGGAGTGGCGTGGCCCACCTGTCGGCGCAAATAGAAGTTACTGAGCTGCGTCCCAGCGGAGCGGCTTCACCATGGGAGTGAATGGGTCCAGTTTCATTTTTTTAGGAGTAGAAGAGAAAAGGTTCTTAGATAAGAAGGTGCCAAGGTAAAAGGGCTCCAGGAAAATAATGAACATAAGATTTAAAAATAACTACTATATGCTGCCTGAAACAAAGGTATCCTCATTCCAATAAAAATGTAGAATAAAGATGAAAGATACATTAACAGTAAGCATTGCCAGTAACACAGAGGTATCTGTCTGTGTTTCAATTAATCTGTTGCTGTGATCAAAGGCTGCAGCGAAAGAAGAACACGAACAAACTATATAATTAATAACATACAAAAGTGGAAACAGATTTTGAAGGGGAATACTAATGAAGGAGAAAAATAGAAAGCTGAAATTTCTGTTAACTTGCAAGCACTGGAATCAGCAGTGCATAGCACGGACGGTATTTCCCCTTGTTGGAAACTGCCCAAGCGACAATGTTGACAAGGGCTGCTTTTTTTTTTTTTTGTTCCTCCGCAACCTTCAGACCTAGCACACCATATATGTTTTTTTATGGCCCACCCAGGGATTTTAAAAGGAAACTAAAAGAGCTTTTTAAAACCCCCCCAAAAAATTAGAGGAAGAGAATTTGGAATTCTTTTTGATTTGAATAGGCCAGGAAAAAAAAGAGAAAAATGACAACGAATGAATCAGTGTTAGACAATCAGTACCATTCAACAATCAATAGTTTAATTAGACATTTGCATGTAACGCAAACATTACATAACTACTACTAATCATCTGCATTAGTAAAACATGGACACAAAGGTAGGGAATGCAAAAGTAGTACCTGGGAAGGCAAACGAAGCTTCCAAGGATCAGATGCAGTACTTTAAGAATACCAAGAACCTATCCAGGAACTGCAACAAACACTAAAGATATCGGGCAATGAACTACAAAGCATACAGTGCCGAAATTGAAGTTGCAACCTGAGTAGCATGGAATGGGTAACAACGTAATGTGTACCTCAGAAGGGAGCAGTGGTGAGGCAAGAGAAAAAGGCCACGGGATCCGTACTCCTTCAGCGCAGTTCCATGTTGACGTATTCCTATGGAGCGGGCAAATCCCAGGAGCATAAGCATTGACCGAAAAGAAGGGAACACAGACACAGAGAGAGCGCAAGGAGGAAAAGAAGGGGAAAATGAAAGAGAAGGCAACCAGGGCAGGGGCAAGGGGAAAACGAACCCTAAGTAGACCCCCGATGGAACAAGAAGGCGGAGCCAAAACCGGAGCCCCCGGAGGCGCGCGAGGAGGACGAACGGAGGTGGATTTGGCGGCCGCCAACCAAGATGCAGGCAATCCCTGGACGGGCGGCGGAGCAGAGGTGATGGCGGCCACAGCAGTAGCGAGAACCAGAAGGGCGGAGAGAATGGAGAAGTGAAGACGACGAGGTGGACCGATGGCTCTGCAGGTGTATGTATATGGAGACAATAATGGTAGGTACTAGTATATTTTGCCCGTGCTAACGCATACGGGTCATATTAAGTATAAATTTAATTCTTTAATTTTTTTGAAATTTAATTATATTAAATTTAAAGTACTTCAATAAATTTCAGTTAAAATCATATTTTTTGTGGCTCTAAAAAACTTGCGATGCATATTCAAAAAAAAAAAGATGTACTTTTGTCGCAAAAAAGTTAGAACTCGATCTCATTTTATTAAAATTCATATAAAATGTCAAAAAATCATTGAATTTATTATTGCCAAGTTTTTTAAATTAAGGGAATCCCAGCTATTGGAACAAAAAGAAACCTTTCAGATGCATCTATTTTCTTCTGTACAATTAAAATACAGTTTTTATCGGTTCTTCCCTCCCACACCTACTTGTATAGAAGACAGTTGTTTTGTTCCATGTACATTGCAAATAAGATTGAAAAAGATCAAATTTATGTACAGCAACCCAATGTACCAACAACTACAATTTTAAACATGTCACCGGACAAAATGTATCCAAAAGATTCTTCTGGTAAACTCTCTATTCATCCTAACACAGAATCTTGGTAAACTCTCTATTCATCCTAACACAGAATCTATATGTATCTTAGGTGTCAAAACAATGAAGCAGACATGATGTCACAATGTCAACTATAGATCACATGATCTCTACTATTGGCCCGTGTTTCCAAGAAGTCACTCCACTACAGCACGAACATTTCCAGCGGTAGCGAGGCCAAGGCTCGGATGTTCTCTTGTGTGTCAAGAAAACCCATTTTTTTGGAGCTTTGCTAGTTGTGTTGCATACAGTTCTTCTGGCGGCACTGCAAATTTTAACGTTACTTGAGAAGACTTCAAAAAATTATCTGGAGAAAACCTTCAAAAGATCATACTTAGTGGAACTGCAGGGTTAATTTCTCCATTAATAGAGTGTGGCCATCAGGAGCACTGCTAGCCAAGCAAAGACTGGAGACCAAATAAAAAAATAGAAATCAGCAATAGTGAAAGCTTGTTTTAGTTGAAATGGCCTTGTTGGTTACCTCTCAATGATTAAATTCAAGAGTAATTGTTTCGAATGCATTCAAAACTGCTGATAAATTAGAAAGTATATGATAAGCCTAAGCCTGTCACAGATTTACCAAAAGGGTCAGGGACATACATCCAAATTGATAAATAAGCTTACACCACCGTGTAGATACCCTATGTAATCCTAAGAATAAAAGATAACTTTTAGAAAGAAAACAGGAACAAACGAAAATTGCCAACAGAATGATAGAGAAGTATTTGCACTGGCATCAGGAGCATGTACCTTTGAGTAACTGCCATTTCAGATTTTTTTTAGTAAGAGTATAATATTCAGTCAATGTACTTTCTACATTATGGCCATAAATCAGAGTAAAACACAGTCAATCTTTCATTTAATCAGATTTGAGGAACTCGAATAACTGAATTACCAGGGACTTGAATTTCTTCTTGGACCCAAGTAGCTCAACAGCATTACCAGCTCACTTGCGAGTGGAAGAGGCCATCCCCGTGAATCTTACCATCTCTCAGGTTCCATCCCCAACACTGCACCACTTGCTCACTACAAATGTGAGAGGTCGTCCACAGCGACGCTGCTGCTCATGAGCCACACTACTGCAAAAACATTTTTTACATGCAGTCAACCAGAGTCGGAGAGCAACGTATCTGCTAATAAAACATTACAGAGGCAGTCAAAACTCCCCACCTGTGCATTTACTCCATCCAGCTCGCCACAGATGGGCTTCCTACCACCACCTCTGAGAGGAGTAGCCAACTCAGGCACCGGATCTTCTAGCCTGTGGGTAGACATTTTTGCTCCACTTCCTGTCAAAGCACACAAAAGTCTGAGGATGAAAATCAACAGCTATGTTACCAATCACTCGAGTTGTTGACATATAGAAGCAATGACCTAGAAGATGTATAAAGTTTGTAAGAACACTATGCAAACAAATAGATCAGCATTATTAGATTCAAAATAAGCAAAAAAAATGAACCTCTTTAACATTCACAGGCCCACCAAAAGCGCTGGTTAGTACTACTTCCAAAATGTAGTTTCTCCGGCAAGATGCCTGCATCAATAAATTTCTATACTTTCCAGTCTACTTAAATATTACTGGCGCATTTGTATTCCTTAGATACTCAGAAATTTATTCCTAGTCTAGTTGAATATTACCCGCACATTTTTATTCCTCAGTAAAATTTAGACTTCATTGATTGAAGGAGCCAGGAAACATATCATTTCAGTTCAGTCATACCTCACATATTCATGAACCAATATCACCTTCAGAGCCCAGCAAATAGTTATTTCAGGCCCTCCTGAAACAAGATGATGTCTTAGTTCTAGATTAACGGGAACAGCTGAACCAAAGTGTTCACACATACCTTGAGCTCGGACTCAGGTATTGTTTCAAAATATGTCTTGAGAGTTCCAAAGTGCTGGTGGAGGAATTTCAGTGGCTTGGGACTGAAGTCATTGAGCTTGTGGCAGAGCGAATATCCTGCCTGAAACAAATCAGTTTTAGTGTCAGCGAAGGGATTAAACAACCTGGTTGTTGCAGAAAACTACAGGAGTGCAGCTGGAGCACTCAATTATTCTTGTCAGACACAAGAATAGTCATCTTAAACTTTACACATTATATATGGGCAAACAAGAAGCATACGTCACCATGATGTAGACCTGAACCAGGCAGATTTGCGAAGCGAGCGGTACCTCATGGTCTCGAGCCTGAGCTTCTACACGGCGGGATTCGCGACCTGCGCCCGCACGACGTAGAGCTCCAGCAGCTTCAATCTTGTGCTAATCAATTTACTAAATAGAGTTGGTGAACAGTCTTGTGCTAACCAATTTAATAAATCAAGACGCTACATAAAGTCGAATTCCAATTTGCAATTGTCAAGCAGGCAGCAGCCTACTCCAATTGGTTTGTGTCACGATCATTCAGTTTAATCGCGCGCACTAATTGGTTTGGTCAAATTTCACTCCTTCAAAGCAAAAAGCAATTTGGTACTGCTATGCTATTATTACCATGCCGAATCTACATCCATTGCTAAGAGGTGAAACTAACGTTAACCGCAAAACGAAATCGAAAACGGCAATGCTCCCGACGCTTACCTCCACCCAACAAAGCAATTGGATGAGGACGTCATCTTGGTGGAAGACTTTCACCGTCCTGGTGGAAGACATTCAACGCCGTCTCGGAGAGGGGGCCGAGGAAGGGGAGGTGGAGGATGACGGGGCGAGCGTCGGGAACAGCCGCCTGCGGCAGCACCAGCGGTGGGGGATAGGCTGCCGCGGCAGACACGGCCGGCGCCCATCGCGAGGCAACGGGTCAAGATCGGAATAGGGTTCCGCCCCGAGCGGTGGCTATCCAGCGCCGATTCAGATGAGGATGCGCCAGGGACACGCGCGGGCGCACGTAGACCTGCCTGGCCGTCGGCTTGCGCCCTAAGGTGAAGGGTGCTTGCGCGGCGCCCGCACGCCTGGCCAGAGCCCGGCTGCGGCCTCCTTCCTCCTTCCAAAAGGAGAGATGAGCAGAGAGCGGCGGAAATCGAGACGTTGCAAACGTCGAAGCGAAGGCATGCAAAGTCGAAGCCACGGCGTCAACGAGCTTCAGCGCGCCGAAGCCTGGAATCGATCCTGGCCATCTGATTTGTTTGAAGGTTCGGTGGGATGTTTCGCAGCCCTTGATTTCAATAGAGACGATTTAGTGGGTGTATTTTGTGGGGTGCGCAATGGTTGGAGGCTCTCAGCGGGGGACGTATTCTTGGGTGGACGGAGTATAATTTAACTATTCTATTATAGTAGAGATGAGGTATAATTGACCGCAACTTAAGGTAGAAGCTGAAGCCACAAGGCAAAGGCAGGCTGACAGGGGGGGCGACACCAGAATCTGTGTATAGAATCGGAATGTTTCAACTCCCAGAAAAATCAGCCTCAGATTCTTGTACAAATGAAATGAAAACAACGAAATCGTAACCGTGAAATGGCCTAATCAGAGGCCTGACGTAATTTTAAGCAACGTGGACGTTTGTTCTTTTAAGGAGCTTGGGCAGATTTAATATCTTAAATATGTAGAAGATGCGCACACATGCGCATGACCACACCACGGCTCATACCAAACAAGAAAGATCATCAGTATAGTACGTATATAGTACGTACTCGGCGTAGTAGCTATTCTAGTCATCAGCGTTGGTAGGATGGAGCTTACCCTGCTCGGGTTGTGGGCGAGCCCATTCGTGATCAGGGTGCGCATCGCCCTCAACCTCAAAGGCCTCACCTACCGCTACACCGAGGAAAACCTCTTCGACAAGAGCGAGCTTCTCCTCAACTCCAACCCGGTGCTCAAAAAGGTGCCCGTGCTCATCCACAACGGCAAGCCTGTCTGCGAGTCCCAGATCATCCTGCAGTACATCGACGAGGCTTTCGGTGGCACGCCCATCCTCCCCTCTGACCCTTATGACCACGCGGTTGCTCGCTTCTGGACCTCCTACATTGAAGACAAGGTATGCACTATGTATTACTGTCAATCGAAAAAATCTTGAACAGTTAAAGTTTTTTAAGTTATATCAAAATTATAGAAAGAACATCAAATAGGTATAAATAGGTATAGAATGAAAATACAATTAATGAAAAATCTAATTATGCATACTTAGTTGGTGTCATAAATATTATTATTTTGTTATATAAAATTTGATCAAACTTGAAAATTTTTCTCTCTAAAATTTGTAGAGAATGACTTATAATTTGAGATGAGAGAGTAGCAATCAGTCGTGACACCATCTCCAAACCAATTGTACAGTTTCAGTAACTATCACCGTACCGATTCTGCATGGCAGTCCGTCTTCAGAGGCCGAACGGCGGAGGAGAGGGTGAAGGCGGCGAAGCAAACCATCGCCGTCCTGGAGACGCTGGAGCAGGCGTTCAAGGAGTGCTCCAAGAAGGGGACGAAGCCGTTCTTCGGAGGGGACACCGTGGGGCTCGTTGACGTCGTCCTCGGCGGCCACCTTGGGTGGCTGTACGCCACCGAGGCCATCTGCGGGGTTAAGGCCGTCGACGCCGCCAGGACGCCGCTGCTGGCGGCGTGGGCGGAGCGGTTCTGCGCGCTCGATGCTGTCAAGGGGCTGATCCCGGACGTGGACAGGCTTGTGGAGTATAACAAGGCCAGACGGGCTGGGCTTGGGCTGCCGCTGCTCTTGCCGTACGTGGAGCTGCAGCAGTAGTAAGCTATGGCTAGCCGCCAAGCTTATTACTGCAATTTAATAGAATTTAAATTCTGTCTCAAAATGATTCAAGTTCTAATTCGGGGATAAGATTGCGAACCCCACGTAGAATAACACTGCAACAGTACTATAATTAGTTGGGAAGTATCAACAGTACACATTTGGTTATTAGATTGGGCCCTGGAATTACCGACCTGTGGAATTAATTGAGTTGGTCCCGGCCACCTGAACTGTCCACCTGCTGTCTTAGATTAAGAAACTTGGTTCTTTTGGGGGTTTGCAACTGGTTGTCAAATTTCTTTGGTCGAGTTTAACCGCACCTCAGATCCATGGAGTTTTGTTTCTATTTTGCTGCAGTAGTGTGCGAGAGAAGCGAGAAGACACTTTTTGAAGATTTCCAGTCTCCACAAGGTTCACGACTAGCACTCCAAACACTGTGCTTCGGCACAATAGTTCTTCGCGTACCACCGGGAGTCGCAAAACTAGGTTCCTCCGATGGAGGTATACAAATGAATACTCACAGTGCTTTGCCCTATGAAATCCGCGAAGATTGCAAATAAAAATATAATCACCGACGAACGAAGTCCATAACACATTTGTCCAACTCAACAAGTCTATTTATTAATACAACGAACCAATATTGGATACAACATTTTCAAATGTTTATATTGAACATGTGACGAGCTGCGTCCATTGTCAAAAGTTTACATCGTTGTGTGATCGGACAGAGACCAATTGTTTTGTTGCTTTGTATGCTATTTGGATGCTTGAGACTGAAAAAGCACAGGTAAATACAAACATAAAGAGACCCATTAGCGGTGCCCATGATCCTCGAGGATGGCACCGAACTAAGCTACGGAGCCATCCTTGACAGCCAAGCCTTTGGACACGTGCTAGGACATGAGTAAGGATTTGCCGGGGTCGTACATTCAAGATGGCGGATATGGAGGTCAATAGCGCCATCATGCAAAGCATCATGCCAATAAAGATAACAGCATAGCCCAGAGGAAATATTACTAGCAGGAGCCCATACGCGAAGGCCGCTAGGAAAAACAAGACCGTGCCGCAGAGACAGAATCCGCCGATGGTAAGAATTGAAGCGCGACCACGAATTGGTGCATAAGGTAATCCGGCCATCGTGAAACAACATATGGATAAGAGTGAGTAAAACAAGGCTAATGCATCCAGGTTGACAAAGTCTCCATAGATTGCTGCTCTTTTTGCTTCTGAGTATGCTGAGTTAATGTTCCTTGACTGAAGCTTCTTGTCTGCAACGTTGAAAGGCGCTTGTAATGTTATGGTCAGAATAAGAAAAGCGCCCGTACCAAGGAGGGCAGCAGAGTTTCTTAATCTCTCGGATTCTTTGTCCTTGTCAACTTCTGATGTGTTGCTGCTACTACTCCACGGGAAATCGTCACTTCCAGGACCGAAACCTCCTCCGGCTGCCAGCAGATCATTACGGATCCAGAACCAGTTGAACTGCACAAATCATGGTTATCACGAGCTTTGTTAAAGTGACGACCAGAGAAAAAGGCAGGGGAGTAAACATTTCACTCCCTTAAATAATCTTTTTTGGAATTCCCTTAAAGAAACTGCTGTATAATAATTACTATTTTACCTGTTAACTTAAGAAACAACGTAGGAGTGTGTTTCTAAACCTTTTTCTAGTTAATAAGATTTTTTTTTCCACTAGGGGTCACTCGCTGGTGAGTGTAACATACCTGCTTCTTGCTTAGTTTCTCTGTATTATTACTCGTGATGGCAACATCCAGAGGAGTTCTACCCTGCTTGTTTACCGAATTTAAAGATACTTCCTTGATCTGGAATAACAAGCAAAAAATGGACCAACTTCCTTTTTGTACGGCCATATGAAGGGCACTATCTCCATTCTGGTCCCTCGTATTCAGAATTGTCCTCAACATTGGGTTGGTGCAGACGTACTCAACTATGCTTTTATGTTCCTCTTGAACTGCAACATGAAAGAAGGTTCGGCCAGCGGCATCACACGATGAATCACAGTTTGGGCATACTTCCAGTAGTTTACTGATGATATCAAGACTGCCCCTGTAGGCTGCAACGTGTATGGGCAGTGATCCCTCTGAATCTGCACTGTAACCTGACGTCGGGTCGTGCTCCAGTATGAGTTGTGTAATAGCTAGCGCATTCGTATAGTGGAGTGGTGTTCTTCCAGATTCATCAGGTTTGATTGCAAGTCTCCTTTTCCACTTCAGCAGCAACTTACACACCTCTTCTGTAACAAAAGATCAGACGTGCAACAGTTTTTTAGTATAATATGTTTTTTTGTCGAACGACAGATTTCAATCGGCATAAAATTACTACCTCCCTCATGGAATGTGACATAACTACCAAAAAAAACATTACTTAAAAAGGTGATAAAAAATATCACCATCTAATGAAATACCTTTTGATCACGTTCTTATAGAGGCAATAAAGTGATTTTCGGAGTCGATCTATTTGCCAAGAGAGCGCAAAAAAATCTGTAACTACATTTTCAGAGGCATGCACGCATCTTAAGAAGGCCTCATCTAAAAATACCGATTAAACAATGCAGTCTCTGTTAATAAATTTTCAAAGATAGAGATCTTATAATGTTTTTCTTTGGCTAGATATTAATTAATAGGGTACCAGTTATATAAGTCGATTAAAAGTTACCAGTTTAAAAATGCGACCGTGCATGGTGCCTACCAAGGGGGCTTGTCTAGGGATTTATAAAATGCCTTACTATTTTCTTGGTCGTTTTCTGTTTTCTAAAAATCATTTATAGACATCCCCATATACAGTATGTCTATAAGGTCTTATCTATTATGATTTATAAACTAGTAGGATGCCTCGCGCGTTGCTGCGGGTATGAAGTAGAAATATAAGAAATTTATAATGGTAGAAACCATGAATTAATAGATACATATATACAGATGTAGGAGGTTATATCCATTGACATACATGGTATAAATTATTTGAACTGCACATCACCTAAATCTTATCTATCGAAACCCCCATCCCTACTATAACGAGGGTCATTCCCCCCCAAAATTTTAGAAGTTTTTCTTTATAAAATCATGCACGTTTCGGGAGGACCACATGTAATCTATGTGATATGCAGTTTTGCTAGGTTTTTCTTACAAACGGGGTTTTTCTTAGAAATTGTTTAAATTTTTATAAAAAAGTTATCGAAATATATCCATGTGGGGTCTTGTTTCGAAGAGCTTATTGCGAGGAACACCATGGTGCAATTGAATTTTAATTACGATACTTGGTTTAGGTGCTAAGACTTTTTTCTATTTCAAAAGAAATAGTTAGTGGGAGATAAATAAGCCTTAGTGGGGGTAACTCCCTTGATGATGTCAGCGACATCATGTCTGAAGCCTCAACCAATCACAATCAAAAAAATTAGCTTAGTGGGGTTTAGGCTTATAGTAGTTATAGATATGTCCTCACCGGTCACCTCTGCAAATAGTCCATTAACAAAGACCATTTTTGATCGAGGCAATCCGACAAAATTCAGGAGATCTCACTACCGAATTGGCTCTTTGCCGAGTGTTTTTTTTCGGGCACTCGGCAAAGAGCTCTTTGCCCAAGCCAAAGAAAAAAAAAACTCGGCAAAAAAAAACACTCGGCAAAGAGGCCTCTTTGCCGAGTGCCAAAAAGCACTCGGCAAAGAGCCTTCTTTGCCGAAAAAAAAAAAAAAGCACTCGGCAAAGAGTTCTTTGCCGAGTGCTTTTTTTGGCACTCGGCAAAGAGGCCTCTTTGCCGAGTGTTATTTTTTTTTGTACTCGGCAAAGAAGGTCTTTGCCGAGTGTTTTATTTTTACACTCGGCAAAGACAGATTTCAGAGTATATTTTAGAGCAGGAAATTAATTTAAATAAAAAAATTTCAACTACAAAGTTGTATAACTTTTCAAGATCTACAACTTTTATTTTAGCCATTTCTTAATTTGACAAAGTAAAATTAAATCTATTTACAAATCTCACATCTCTCTCGTAGTTTACTGAAACTACAAGAGAGATATATAAGATTTGTGAACAATGTTTCTACCACTATGTCGGATGATCAAATGACCAAAATGAAAGATGTAGGTGTTGTGAAATTATACAACTTTGTAGTTGAATACATTTTAATTTGAATTAATTTTGCTAACGAAAAAGTACAAATCGTATTTCTCAAATTTGAAATTTGAATTTTTGAAAGTATCTCGGATGGAGAAACATCCAAAATAAAAGTTATAGATCTCGAAAAGTTATGAAACTTTGTAGTTGACAACTTTTTCATTTGAATTTATCTTATCATGCGAAACTGCATCTGAATCCGTTGAAATTTGAAATTCAAATTTTATAAACGACCTCGGATGGAAAACTCCTTAAATAAAAATTATAGATCTCGAAAAGTTATAAAACTTTATAGTTGATAAGTTTTTTATTTGAAGTCGTTTAGAGTCTCAAACAAGTAATTTTCACTCGATTTTGCATAATATTTAGGGAACCCAAATGAAGTGTAGACACAAGTGACTGTGTAGTGTAGTGGTAGGGGAGGTTCCGCGCGGGGAGAGGTCATGAGTTCGAATCCCGCCGACACGAAGTCTCGAAAAATGCTACAAAAAATGCCGCTAGATAAAGAAGAATGAGTGTTGGTCGGTGGGGCCCTCCCTCGATTAAATTTTTTTTTGCTATTATTTTCGGGGTTTTTTTTTTTTTGATCTTTGCCGAGTGTCGGGCACTCGGCAAAGGCTTTGCCGAGTGCCCGAAAGAAACACTCGGCAAAGAAGTCTTTGCCGACGGATTCTTTGCCGAGTGGCCTTTACCGAGTGCAACACTCGGCAAAGCCTTTGCCGAGTGTAATATGGGCTTTGCCGAGTGCATGGGGCACTCGGCAAAGAAACGAAATCCGGTAGTGTCTAGTGGTTTTGAGCATAATTTTCATTAAGTAATTGCACAGCTAGCTACATTAAAGTTATCTATTGATGTTGATTCACATACCAGCAAGGACTGGTACGTCTAAAGCCGCACACATCTCTTCTCTACAAATAAAAAGAGCAAGAAGGTTAGTTTTTACCGTGCGTAATTTTTCGGCTCGCCTCTCCGTAGCGCCGCGTGCTATCCCCGCACCCCGTCGGTCTTTTTTTTTTCTTTCCTTGTCTTTCCCCTCAAATCACGGCAACCGCTCAATGCCCGAGAAAAAGAAATCATCACTCTCCTACCCTCGCGCCGCAACTGCAGCCTATGCCTGCGATGATCTCTGCTTCGCCCCGCGCCCGGCCTAGCAACAGCAAGCATGTGCCGGCGACGCAACTGCCAAATGGAAGCCGCGGCGAGGAGCATCATCGACGTCCGGCGCGCTAGGATCCTCACGCCGATTGCCGTGATCGTCGTGCGACGCCACGCCAACGATCACGACCATCGCACTGGACGCCGCCACGCTGAGGCGCCGTCACCATGTGTCGCTGAGTGCCGCTCGCGTCGTCATCGTCCAGGTTCAACCTCTCCTCCTACTGCTCCGTCCTCACCCGTCCTGGCCGCTGGAGGCCGCCGTCTACCTGTTCCGCCATCGCAAGGGCCGCCGCATCATGGAGCACCCGGCCGCTGTCGTGTACCCGCGCGTCACCAGGGCCATCCCAATCTAATCGCCCCCCATCGATCAGCCAGCCGCGGGCGCGCGCGGTTCGCGAAGAAAATCCCGATCGATCGAGACGAGCATACCAGTTCTAGGTCGCGTGACAGGTACGTTTGGGGGTGGATTATCTTACTGGTTCAGGTTAAGTATTCCAGGGCAGGACTTGACCTCTCCTCGTGGTGGATTATCTTGCACTGGTATTTGTCTTGCCCGAGCAAAGACAGTTCTGATAAGGTTCAGCATATGAGCCTGTCTGCTCAAATTCGATTCTAATCTCGAGTGGTGCCAAGAAACTTAGAACATAGAGATGGCAGCTCGGCAATTTTTCCCCGACCAGTAGTGTACCGATGTTATATCATGCAGAGGGAATAAGGTCCTTCTTTCCTGTCTGAACTGAAGTTTCTTTTATGAACTCTGATAAAGCATTGCGTCATTGCCTGAATGAAATGGCAATTGGTCGCATCGTGCATGTTTCCATTACATGTGTGGTCATTGTGAAAAGCTAGGAAATCTTAGCGTAGATCCAGTAAACCAGTAAGAGAAAAGGACTTGAGAGAAGACAGAACAAAGCATCCAGCACTTTTGTGATCCGTCACTCCAGCCTGCACAGATTAATGGGATCAGAAAGCAGTACTGCTTGCATGACCCATACGTTAGGAAATGGGAATTTGAGCAATAATGCTCCTCGAAGTGGTCTCTTTGTACTGGCCACAGATGAGCCCTTGCTTCAGTATTCTGATACAGAAGTTGACTTGTCCTCGTGGTAGTGATCATGCAGTGGCATTTGTCTGCCCTACGCAAACCATACAGCTCAGGATTGAAATTCATATATTGTCTGCAAACCAATATGTCTGCCCAAAACAGACCGCAAACGTTTTGTTTACAACTATTTCAGAATGGTTCAAGTATAATTGTGTATCTAATTGCTTCTTAATATAATAATACACAAATCTCCTATGACTTACGGTTCAAGTATAATTGTGTGTCTAATTGCTTCTTAATATAATGATACATAAATCTCCTATGACTTCGAGTTGATTTTTTTTTGCGGCCTGCAATTGCAGACTTGCAGTAATGCAGTTGCAGCAGTTTTCGTCATTCAGTATTTGTTTCATTTACAAAGCGGTAACTTTAATTTGCTGTAGGTAATTTGTTTGGATTGGCGGCCTGCATACTTGCACCTGCAGAAGCCAATAGCTGATCCATTAATTATTAATTGTTTAATTCATCAAGAGAACAACGAGAGACCTGTTTCGTACTCAGGCTGCAGGTAATTTGTTCTAAATTTAAGACATTGCATATTAGGATTTGTTCTAAATTTAAGACATTGCATATTATGATATGTTCTAATTTCCAAATTTCTAATTCAATATACCTTTTTAGAACATATCACATCGATGTTATCTAACTCAATATATTTTTCAATTTATTATCTACGTGCATGCATGCTTGTTTTAGAACATATCTTTGTACTATATATTACAATGTCATGCTTGTTTAAGAGCCCTAGGAATTATTGAGACGGCTCTGGTATTACTTCATGAACTTGCATCTACGTGCATGCATGCTTGTGTCAAAAGTAGTGATTTTTCTATCCACGTTATAGGCTGCATGCATGGAATCGGACACTGTTGATTGTTTTCAGCTATAGCAAATAGCATTCAGCAACAGTCAACCAGAAAAGCCGCTGGCTGTCGGGGCAGGCACAAATGCAGGACGGCAATTCACGCAAGCAGCAGAGTTGCCACGCAGCACCGTTGTTTGTTTGCCCCTCATCAGTCGGCAATTCCCGCGTGCGATTCCTTCTCTCCACCCCCTCCGTTATTTCCTTCCTCGACCTCCTATTTTTCTCCCGGTGATCACGGCAACCAGTCAATCAAATCACGATGATCACGGCCTCGCGCCGCAGCCAAAATCCTAGCTAGCCGTTGCCTGCGACGTGCTCCTCTCGGCAGCGAGGAGCATCATCGCGTCGAGATTCCACGTTCGGCGAGCCACTCAGTTCGTGGACGGTCTCCATTGCAGCCTATGGTTGTTTCCAGATTTTCTTAAACAAAAATGATGCACAATGAAGGAAGACAGCGCCTAATTTTGATTAAAGATGAATTTCGAATTTCCTAATGGAACTATCTGGTGTTGTGTCTAACAGTTGCTGATCAAATCTAGACGGGTGCAGCATGCAGGGACCATTCTGGAGCATGTTGTCTTCGACTGAAGCCATACTTTCTATCTTTTTTTTGGCTGGTCTTGATATTGTCCATTTAATTTCAATGGTTGCTTTGACATATTGATCTATATGCTAATTCGGCTTGTCAATCAAACTGGATTGCATTCTCTTGTATTAAGCTTCTGTTTAGAATTAATAGTATTAAATTTACTGTTAACCAAGTTGGAATCCATCCATGCTCCTGTTGTAAGTACCTCGCTAATCCTCTTTCCCTCCTACGTCTATGTTTGAAAGCACGTTAGGATGATTTTTATTTCAATTTTTATTCTATCCGCCATCATAGACAAGTTATATATAGATGAATTGGAATAAACAAATTATGTTTGCAAGGATTGGGATGGGTTTTGTATAATTGTTAGGATCAATTCTTTTTTAATTTGCAAGAGTAATTCTTAGAAAATAATAGTAATGTTTTTATTACTTCTAGCAAGCATGCTTCGGTACTGTTGATGGATACACCAATGCAAACCAATGATCGGGTACCTTTGGGCGACCTTTCAAATACAACACACGGAGGTATATCAACTTTGACACCATGATCTCTACATATTCTATATGCAACTATGCATGTACGTCTTTGCAATTCCTTACCAACATTTTTTGAAGGGAATCATACCTAACCGGGATTGATATCACTAGATTCTGATTGTAATAATGACCAGAAGAGGCAGAGGGAGACACAAAGGTTTGCAACATTAGATGATGAAACAGATGAGAATAGTGACAGGCTCCATAGGATATTTAGCAACCTACAATAATGAAGTGCAACAATCAACAGGTTGCCTATGGAGCTAATCAAAGTATTTATTAGGGCCATTTATATATCTTTTATCTTCGTGACATAATTTGCTTATTTTGTATGATTAAATTAAATTTGTATTGTATGGTTATATATCTATAGACGGTCTGCTACCTTTAAGCAACATTAGATACCGTCTTTTTATATCTGTCGATATAAAATATTATCTTAGACGCATCACTGAAAAGGTCAATATCGTAGAGTATGTGAGCTGCGATACCGTCATTCCGTGGGTCGTGTTAATTTCATGATCTTTATCTTTACGATTAAATGTCACTTTAGCAATAATATTTAATTTTATGGTATTGTTATCTTATCGTGCGATCCGTGTGTTTTTACATCAAAAGTTATTGTCCCGTAGCAACGCATGGGCACGCTACCTAGTCCTAATACACAACGTAGAGAGGTGCCCACAGCGAGGTCGACCCTCATGTGGTGTGGACTCCTGCAGTTCTTAAAAGCTCACACACCTACTGGAATGACCCTATCAAGGACTAGTATAGTGCCCGTGCTAACGCTACGACGACACTTTGTCCATAATTCACTTTAGCAAAAGAACCTTTCAATGCACGGCTGCAACAGGGTCTAAAAATCAAAAACAAGGCAATATAATTGTTTCAGTCAAGAAAAACATTATCCTTGCCAACGATAGTGGCAAAATAATCTTGCATTGGCAATACAAAAACATGATCCGAGTCAATTCTAATGATCAAATAAGTAATATTATTATTGAATAAATAATTAATTGATATAAACTAAAACCAATAAATAGTGCCAACAAACCAACATAGTTTCGAATACAAGTCCTTACTCATACAGTTTTGTTGCTGCTTATGTAGTTATGCTAGTACTACAAGTGGTGATGGAGCAAGGGAAGGATATGACTTCTAGAACCTAGTCAACTCACAATTCCCAAAACAAACTCAATAGAAGGTTCGAATATAAACAAAAAAAAAATTCTTTGGCAAAGCCTATACAATCTCCCACAATGAATTGGATACACAATGAATTGGATACCGTGTATTAAATCAAGATAAACAATACAAGAGGTCAAGAATTCTACAAATTTAGTAATGAACACAGACCATAGTACAAATGACTAACTGTAAATAAAGTGTTGATTGATAGTGTCATGACTGAAACTACATGAAATTTAAAATTCAGATTACTCCACCCACAAGAGAGCAATGGGCTTGTTTTCCAAATCAAAATAAGGGTGGGAAACCATTGTTTAATATAACATACCTTGATTTTATAGCTTCTCTTATCTATTAGAAAAAAACGAAATGGAAAGAAACGGTTCAGTTTCAAAGAAATATATAGAATAAATCATTCCTTCGGCACGGTACATATATTTAATATAGCAAATAATTCCTATGCATCACATAAGTACACATAATACTAAAACTTACTCCCTCTGTCCCATAGAGAATGTCGTTAAAAAACCGTGCCCTTCTCACAAACACGCTTTTTAAGCGACAAACTCCATGGGACGGAGGGAGTAGATTAGAACTCAGAATTTTGCTTTGGATGCGCATCATGCCATCCAAACTGATTTAGTGTTGTGCTGAAACTCGTAATACTTGCTTTTTGGCTGCACTTCCTGGGACAACTAAATTTTTTTAGTTCTTTTTAAATAATCAGGAAACTTGAACACCTGAAATAGTAAAAACATCAGCTGCTGGTTAAGTTTAGCCTCGCCCCTGTGGTGCAGTCCAAACAAAATAGAGCAATTTAATATATCTAAAAGTAGAGTTGATGTTGCTGGAGTTCAAGAAACCAGCAACGGTAATCTTATTTAATTTTGTTATTTCCTCATTTTTACCATTTACCACTTATAAGGTTAACATGGCAAAACATGAAATGCAGTACTTAAGATTCAAGAAAGAAAAAGATTACCAATTGCTTTGTATTTTTCTAAGCAATTTCAATTTGTGTCACCATTGGTAGCATGCAAAAATATGTACATCTACTGATGCTTCAGTTACCTACAAAACCTTACAGAGAACTTTCGGAAGCAGCTCTCTGCAACAATGTTTAGATTGGCAATTAGGTCTCCAGTTATAGCTTCAGAGAAAGAAAAGACATTGCTTTATGATTGAATTGAATGTTCTGAGTTCTGGAATGATTTGCCTCATGAAGCACGGCAGGAGCTCCTCAAATTGGATAACTAAGCAAACTCTCATTGAACAAGCACACAAGCATCTCTACTGCCCCTTCCCCTGTCGCCCAACACAGGTAGCTCAGACAAAAAGAATTGATTACTTTATGGACTAACGAAGATAGATACAAACACTCATTCAAAATATCATTATTTATCAAACAGAGAGGGTTCTGGGAAGATGAGAGACAGCAGTGGTTGCCAAGTATCAAGATACGTACATAAGTACAATCTGTTGCTAATTGAGTCACGCAAGTACTATGTGTTGCTAATTAAGTTATTCATGCAACCATACTAATTGGCTATAGTCTCTGCTTTCACTATTAGTTTTAGAAGCTACATTATTTGTATTCTCCTCCTCAAAATAATTTAAGTATTAAACTAATAAACAACTCTTTACTTTCAAGTTCCCCAATTAGCTGATAAGCCATTATTTGTATTCTTCTCCTCTACTTACTTTTTTCCCCATGTTCAGTAGCATCATGAAGTTAATGTGATCACATCACCTGAGTTGTAGGCCAATGCCTATAGACATTGTTCTCAAACAACAGATTTGGACTGTTCCTAGATCCAATAGGAGCATCAGCAGCACGTGACCTCTGCAAAAAATACAAATAAATTTATTTAGAGCACGCAGAGACACCAATGGTTGTTGATGTAGGACAGAACTGAAGCACATCAAATGTTGATCGGCGCCACCAACACCTCACCCTACATGCATGTTACCTCTGAATTAGTTGTTGATCTGAACGATCGATCTATAATGCCGCGAGCACATCATCATGTATTGTCACGTACACGTACCCAGACAAGGTTTGCCCCTCTGACCTTGAACGCCTCAAGAGGCTGGCCATGGCGGGGTCAGCGCCTCAGCGGTGACGGTGGCCGGACGATTGAGCACGGCCGTTGGGTGGCCGGCTTGGAGACTCGCCGTCAGGAGGAGCAGCAGCAGTACACTTCAAGCCAGCACAAGCAGAAGGCGTTGGTCGAGATCTAACTGCCTTCGAGCAAGCACAAGCAGAAGGCGCTGGGCTGAGATCTAGCTGCTCCAGGCTGGCGGCTGCCGAGAGGCAGGTGTGCTGTGGGCTCGCTGAAGCAACGACGATAATCGTCGCCTCCCGCGACGCAATCGATGAGTCCTCCTGCGGTAACTCCGGAGGCACGGACAAGACGCGCGGCGGTGTGGAACGTTTTGTCGGGCGGAATCACCTCGCGCCCTGATCCGAAGAGGCCGGCCAGATCTTGGAGGAGGCAACCGGCCATGGAGGAGACGGCTGCGGGATTTGCCTGTAGTTACGTAAGGCCCTTTTTTTCCTTCGTATTTACGTGGAATCGAACGGCGACCTGGGAGGATGTTCGTCACGCCGGTAAGCGCCGCTTGAGGCTTCAGCGTGCTGAAGCCTTTCATTCCAGACCGTAGGATCTAGTTGTATAAGTGAGGGTTGATTAAGGGCCTTAGATTTTGATGATGTTGGATTCCTGTGTGCATTTTCTGGGGTGCACAATGGTTGGCGGCCCTCAGCGGGGGACGTATTCTTGGGTGGACGGAGTATAATTTAACAATTCCATTATAGTAGAGATGAGGACGTCGAGGTTGGCTAGGTCCTAGAATGCTAATGAATCTTGTCGACAGAGGCACTGGACATCAGGGGTTTGGAAAAGCTAGAGATTGAAAAATATGTAGATTGTTTATTTAATTGATTTTCTGTTAGAAATCTCAATATGTTGTGATCCTATAGGATATATAGAGGGAGTGGTATTATTTTAGTAGAAAACATTTTCCAAATGAAACCTATAAGTTTTCTGTGAGATTCACTAGTACAAAAACGATTTCTCTTGGCGCTATGGATTTATTTTCAGTGGCGGTTTTTATTAACAAACGTCATGATATCTCAAAGCGATTCCTATGATATCTCAATTTCTAGTGGCGGTTTTTTAAGAACAGACACTAGATATGTACTAGAATTTTAAAATTTAAATTTTTAAATGACTTTAAATGGAGAAACACTCTACATGAAAGTTATAGATCTTCAAAAGTTATGAAACTTTATAGTTGAAAACTTTTTCATTTGTTCATTTGAAAGCATCTAGTTGAGGATAATTATCTCTAAAGTTTAAAATTTGAAATTCAAAATTTTTTAAAAAGTCTCGGATTCAGAAACACTCTAAATGAATGTTGTAGATCTCGAAAAGTTTTGAAACTTTATAGTTCACCACTTTTTATTTGAATTCATTTAGACCCTCAAATATTCAGTTTACTGTTGGTTTTGGATAATATGTGGGGAACCGAAGTGGAATATAGACACAATTGAGTGATGAGTAGAGTGGTAGATGGGGCTACACGTGAGGGAGAGGTCACGGGTTCGATGTCCTCCACTCACGCGTGATTTTACGCGATAAAATGTGTGACTTACGACTTTTTAAGGTAGGAGGCCTCCTCGGGTTTAAAAAATATTGTTTGCTAGTTTTTATAGAAAAAAAAATAAAATTCTGGATAACTATTTCTACTGGGATTTTTTTTTAAGATAACCGCTAGTACAAATCTGATGGCAGTTCTTAAAACAACACTAGTGAAAATGCTGGTTTTCACTAGTGTTGTTCTACTGGCGGGTTCAAAAAACACCAATAAAAATACATATACAATCGCCAGCACAAATCTTTTTTTGTACTAGTGATTGGATGAGTCTCCATCAAATTAGAATTGAATTGGACTCAGACCGACATTCCGGCTTAGTCGGTTTTCTGCGTCAGTAGGGTGAAAATTTTGGTTTTTGTGTCAGTAGGGTGAAAATTTTCTGAGGCCATAATGTTTTCATCCGAACTCCAAATTGGATGATCTTTATATGTATTTCTATTTACAAGAGGGAACACCATTGTGAAGTCCGTCCTTTAATTTGGAAAAATTTACGAGATGGATTAGTTCCCCAAAATTATATTTTTCCTTCATCCCGACTTTAAATTGGATGGTCCATATATGTGTTTGATTGTCTTAACGAAAGGAAAGCAACGGTTGATGCATTTTGCTAAAGTCGCAAGCTTAACTGGTTTGAGAAACTGACTAAGCCTGTTTCCATATGTTGTTGTCAACATTATCTACAAACCCTATATAATCATGAGGATCAAATTTTTTAGTTGGAGATAAAGTTAGGGTACATTTTGTTTTTTCTGTTCTCTTAACCTAACTTACAATTATGGATGAAAATAGTACGGATATTTATCCGACCGTCCATTCGACCGAATTCGTTTAGAGGGGTTTAGATCTGTCCGTATCCGGGTCCAGGTATTCAACATCCGGTACCGTATCCGTATCCAAATACTCAAATCACATATTTATGATGTCGATATCCAATCGTATCCTATCCGCCATGGATGACACTATTCGTATTCGAATCCGAATCCGGACAAAAATATGAAAACAAATGTGGTATCAGTGATATCCATCCGTATCCGATCCGTTTTCATCCATACTTACAATATTTAGAATGTACGCTATTCTAGCATGGAGGGAATAAAACTAATGGTGAGCAAGCACAATAAGTCAAAGTTGCATAACAAAGTGTAATGGTTATTGATAAATGTATGCCAAATAGGAGTATTTTGTAGGGCTAGGCAGAGGCCATACCTGTGTTCCAAAGAGCGGCCACATGCAGAGCAGTCATCCCCACTACTACAGAACAAGTCTTTGGTCACTTGGGCAAAATGAGCAATAGCTCCCGAAAAATGGCGCCCGGGACTAAAAGTACCTTTAGTCCCGGTTGGTAACACCAACCAGGACTAAAAGTCCCCACCCCCCAACGACTATGGTGTCAGGCAACTGCGGGGGGGACTTTTAGTCCCGGTTGGGTGTTACCAACCGACTAAAGGTCCATCTTTAGTCCCGGTGCGTGACACCACCCGGGACTAAAGGTTTTGTCCTCGTCGATCAGGACACCGACCGGGACTAAAGATGAGACTTTAGTCCCGGTTGGTGTTAGGGACCAGGATTAAATCCTTCCCCCCATATTTGAATCCTTCTTCCTCCCCTGGCCGAGCTGCCCGAGCTCACTTTCTTCTTTGTTCTTCATGTTCTTCATGTGTTCTTGATTGATTTGTGCTCACATCTCCGGCTATTGATTCATTTCATCACTTCTACGCCGTCATTTACTTGTTTAGAGGTTACTAACTTCATCTTCTCAAGTTTTAGCTGCAGGTTATCTCATTTTGTGGTGTTATACATGTGGTTTTTTATTTTTTAATTTCTACACTATTTTAAACTCCAGTCACTTCATCGTTTAAATATTTTAATGTAGATAACTACAATTAAGACACTAAAAATTATAACTAAGTATGAATATAAAATTTGTTTAGGAAAAATAAGAATGGAGAATTTTAGATTATGTGTTAGTTAGTTACTTGAATACTTTATTTTTTTGGAATTTGTGATCGGGTTTATTAGTTAATTTAAACTAGTATGCATGCCACATTTCATGATTAGTTAGAAAAATAAATAACTTTAGTGTTTTTTTAGTTTTGCTTGTTTAGAAAAAATAGAAATAGAGAATTTTAGGTTATAATACTTTAATTTGCAATTTGTGACCGGGTTAATTAGTTAATTATAACTAGTATGCCTACCAAATTTCTTGATTATTTAGAGAAATAGATAACTTTGGTGTTTTTTTAATTTTGCTTGTTTAGAAAATGAAGAAATAGAGAATTTTAGGTTATTTATTACTTTCATTTCTTTATAAAAAATTAGAAACTTATCATACATTAATTTGCAATTTGTGACCGGGTTAATTAGTTAATTACAACTAGTATGCCTACCAAATTTCTTGATTATTTAGAGAAATAGAGAACTTTGGTGTTTTTTTAATTTTGCTTGTTGAGAAAAATTAGAAATAGAAAATTTTAGGTTATTTGTTACTTTTATTTACGTAGTAAAAATTAGAAACTTATTATATTTTATGTTGCAATGCGCAGACAATGACACGTGGTTGGATGTACAATGCCGATCGCCGCTCCAAAGAATTCATTGATGGTGTGCATTATTTCTTAAGAGTGGCCGAGGAAAACAAGCGGGATGGATTCATACGTTGCCCATGTGCCTTGTGTCGAATTTGAAGGAATATTCTAGCTCTAGAAATATTCACTCACATTTGTTGAAGTCGGGTTTCATGCCAAACTATATTTGTTGGACCAAGCATGGAGAAACCGGGATAATGATGGAAGAATGTGAAGAAGAACAAGAACAACTGAGCTGGCGACATTATTGCTCAATTCGGTGGCTTCGATGATACAAAGAATGGGAGAAGCTAAAGAAGAGGGAGGTGCTCCTGGTGAAGGTGATGCTTTTGGTGATGCCATTCGTGATGCACGAAAAGAATGTGAAAGTGAAAAAGAGAAGGCAAAGTTTGACCGCATGCTAGAAGATCATAAGAAATTACTATACCCATCCGCCCAAGATGGGCAAAAAAAAAATTGGGTACAACACTGGAGTTGTTGAAATGGAAGGCACTGAGAATGGTGTATCCGATAAGGCATTTGGACAGATTCTTGAAGATCCAAAAAAAGATGCTTCCGAACCCTAATGAATTGCCCACCACTACGTCTTAAAGCAAAAACAGTCGTCGTCCTTTGGGATTAGAAAGCCGAAGATACATGCATGTCCTAACGACGCATCCTGCATCGTGGGCAAGGACTACGAGAATTTAGATGAATGTCCCGTATGTAAAGCATCACGGTATAAGATCGAGCGAGATGACCCCTGGCGATGTTGAGGGGGAAGAACGCATTTCTAGGAAGAAAATTCCTGCAAAGATTATGTGGTATGCTCCTATAATACCTCGTCAAAAACGTCTTTTTCGTAAAACAAGGACCATGCAAAGTTGTTGCGGTGGCACAAAGAAGACCGTAAGGTAGACAACATGTTGAGACATCCTGCTGATGGGTCTCAGTGGAGAGCAATAGATAGGGAATTTCCAGAGTTTGCAAAAGACGCAAGAAACTTGAGGTTCGCTTTAAAATACGGACGGTATGAATCCATTTGGTGAGCGTAGCAAAGAGTCATAGCACTTGGCCTGTTACACTATGTATCTACAACCTTCCTCCATGGTTATGCATGAAGCGAAAGTTCATTATGATGCCGGTGCTCATCCAAGGCCCGAAGCAACCGGGCAATGACATTGATGTCTATCTAAGGCCATTAATTGAAGAACTCCTACTTTTATGGAGTGAAACAGGTGTTCGTGTGTGGGATGAGTACAAACAGGAACACTTCGACCTGCGAGCACTGTTGTTTGTGACAATCAATGATTGGCCTGCTCTAAGTAATCTTTCAGGGCAGTCAAACAAGGGATATAATGCATGCACACACTTGTTTTGATGACCTTGATAGTATATATTTGAAAAAAATGCGAGAAAGGTCGTGTATCTTTGGGTATCGTCGATTTCTTTCTATGAATCACCCAGGTTAGAAAGAAAGGTAAGCATTTTAAAGGTAAGGCAAACCACCGATGCAAGCCTCACAAATGTAACGGAGACACTATACCACAACACCGCATCACCGTCAGATGTCTGACGCTAAAAGTTATTTTTATCGGTGGATGATCTGTCGCTAAAAATAATTAACAGATGCTCTGTCGCTATTTCCTTGTTTACCGATTTATCGTCTGTCGCTATAGATAGTTATAATTAACGTCAATCTGTCTGCCGCTAAAAATAGGTATAACGTCAACTTGTCTGTCGCCAAAAACAAATGGGGCCCACCTAGCTCACATGCCCACATTCACCTAGCACACGTGCGGTTTTTTATTGTTGCTTATTGGTCATTTGATTTAATAGAGAACGACTGTTATGAAGCTACCTTAGGGGAAATATGTTTTTGTTCCTAAACTTTTGAAACATGCAATGGTGTATGTATATGTTGCTTTGTAGGATTTTCAAAAAAGAAAATTAGAGCTCGTTTGATATTTGTAACCATTGAATAAAAATTTAGATGTTTGTCGAGAGTAATTCCAAATTGAACTACACGTACTTCTAGAAGTAAAAAATTACAAATAACATATTTATTGTCATATATTTCACTATATCCAATATCCTAGAGTTGTTAGGGAAAATATTTGTTTCATAGGAATAATAATTCTTTTTTTTTTGCGTGGTACCATAATTTTGTTACATAATATTTGAATAAAAAGTCACATGATTTTAACTAGGTGATCGCATATATTGTTCACAAACTGATGTAACTCTCACACAGCTATATTTGAACATATGAAGGATCTATCCAATTTTGAACAATGTATCATCCAAGCACTTTATGGAATAGCAAAATGACAATAATAAAATTTATATATCTTGATGAGTTGTACACCTTTGTTGTTGACCACTTTTTCATTTGAAATCATTTGGTATCCAAAAATTTTGTTTGAAATTGTTGTATTTGGAAATTTAAATTTTGAATTGTTCAAATAAAGTCAAATAAATAAGTATTAAAAATAAAAGTTGTAGATCTTGATAAGTTCTACAACTTTCATGATGCCACATTTTTTATTTGATATCATTTCTTGTTTTAAAATTCTTTTGAAATTTCTCATACTTAGAAATTCAAATTTTGAATCATCAAACGAACTCATATGGAGAAAGGACCAAAACCAAAGTTCTAAATCTAAATAAGTCATATAACTTTTTAGCTAACAATTTTTTATATAGAGCATATTTATCATAGTTTATATATTTTAAAAGAAAATAGACTTCTGCTAGTAAAACAAACAAATAAAAACATTTATATATACTAAACAGGGCTGAAAATTAACGCTAGAATTCAGCCCAACTCGAACCTATTTCGTTCCTGGCTCAAACCTATTTCGTTCCTGGCCATTGGATCAAATCGTGAATGGCAGAGATCTACCCTGCTGTGTATATATATAAGAATGAACTTGCAAACCCTAGCTTCCTCTGTTCTTTTCTTCTACCGCCGGCAGTCCCGTTCTTCCCCTCTTTCACATCCGCCTCCAAAATCCAAACCCTACCGCTGACGGCGCGGCTCTCCCGAGACGAGCCCCTAGCAGCAGCGGCGGAGGCGAGGAGTGGAGGACGAGGACTAGCTAGGCCAGCACCCAGTGGCCCTCGTCGGATCTAGCGGCGCGCGAGGAGGCGAAGGGCGGTGCCCCACTGCAGCCACCGGCCAATCGGGTCCCGCCGACGATGCTGAGGACGACCCCATCCCCAGGTTCGCCCCATCTGTTCATCCCTGTTCGATCTGGGAGGAGGCTGCAGTTTATGGGTTGGGTGGATTTATGCAGGTACGAAGCTTGCGTATAAGTACACCAAGAAGAGGGCAAGCAGGCCTAGGTGCCCAGTCGTAGCGAAGAAAATCCAGTGGGTGAGTGATTGATTGAAATGCGCTGTCTGATTTCATATTTAGAAGAGACGAAACCAGATTTGTAAATGGCAGTGTCGCATTCATGCTATTAGGTGAAATTTGGTAATACATTGAAGTAACTTGTTTTTGCCAGTTATCTTGATGGCTTGATAATGCTTCTCAGAATTTCTTGCCAAATTATTTTTCTATAATTAATAGCTATTCATACCATCTAGACGATTTTCTGTCAATTTGTTGATCACTGTTTTGGCACAGTTTTGCCGGTCTGAAGTAGTTGCTTTTCCTAAAATTATCTAAGTTATCTAAGTATGTATGCAGGAGCAGCAAAACTTTCTTACTAGTTTTTTACCTGATAATATCTTCTGCAATAGTATGCAGAATCTCGTATCATTTAGAAAAGCTAGAATAATCCTGAAACACGCTAGACCAGATCACCATGCGGAGCAGAGCTTGTTTAAATCCAGTATTTGTACACAGTTTAGCTGTGATTTGTGTCTATATGTCAGTGATCCTGTCTTAATGGTTACTGTCTCTCTATCTATCAGTGATCCTGTCTATGGTTCCTGTCTTAATGTTACTGTTTAGATTATGTTCTTTACTCTTAATGGTTACTGCCTTGTTGGTCTATGGATGGTTCAGTTTTGCAGCTTCATACTTATAACCAGAAGATAGCAAGTGTTCATAACTCATTTCTATGAGATAACGATTAACACATGTTAATTATCCATGGATATGTAGATACCTGAGCATATATATTGATATATAGTTGGTACTCACTGTCTTCCTAATGCACTGATGTGTTGTCAATAACTAAATTGTCAAGTTGCATACTCATGCTAACTAGTTCATAGCACTAGTCTGTAGTGATAATGAGTAATGACTGATTGAATACTAGTGATAATGACTGATTGAATACTATATCATGTTACCACATCTAACAGAAAATAACTATTTCAACTTATATGAGTGGCCCTTTTGCAGAAAAGAACCATTTGAACATATACGAGAACCTGAGCAGATGAGGGAGCACGCTGATCTACTTAGCTCCTTCTAGAGACATATGATGGAACTCTCATGGATGATGTCAAGGTCTGTCCATTTCTTTTTACAGATTAGAGACCATTTGAAGTGATTGTCATGTTTTTCCCTTTGATTTATGATGATAGTTGCATGTGTTTGCTCAATTACAAGTGACAGCTACTAGCAGACCTATGTACTGCAACTGCAAAGTACTTTCCACCACTAACAATTCTCCAGACTGATTAGTGCTAAATGTTAAATGTTCTGCAGTTTCATCACAGTAAACCAGTCTTCTTGTCAATTTGTTCTCTCTGTATTTGACAGAAGCGATAAGTGTCAGATTGATTAGTATTATTTTTCCTAAAATTCTGGACTTGTTATTAGGAGATGTTATTGTTGTGATGAGAACGGATGCTATGCTATTTCAGACTTATGGCGGGATGCAGACTATGGCTAGTGCTCTCAAGATGACCATTTGCATGGCCATACAACAGAGTAATAAACTAGATGACATAATTTTTATTTTTGTTTGATTTGTGATGCATGATCAATGTTTCTAATTAAACATATCTGCGACAAATAAAGGACTGCAAGAAGAAGGAATGCAAGGAGGTATCTAGACCTCACAAGGGCAGTGCAGGTATGTCCTTAAATTTACATTCGTACTTGTACAAACCAAGTGAACTGCAGCTAGAATAAGATAATGGAATAGATACAACTCTAAACTGTAGCTGGAATAAGAACACAAACTCACTGGTGCGATATGAGAGGTTTCTAAATCCAAATTTAATCCCAAAAACATAGCACCTAAGATCTAATTACCATCTAGGATAATTAGTAAGTTAAAAAAACATATTATGGTTATCTATCAAACTTCATAAGCCATATTCTATTGAGATAACATTTAACTCACTGTCGTACTAGTACAGAATGTCTTGTTCTATCCTGACATGCTTGTGGTTGGTTGTTTATTCATTGGCAGTAGTAGATGACTAACCTGTAATTGAGTTTCTAGAAACTTGCTACTGCACTTGGCTGAGTTTTACAAACTCATACTATACAACACCTTTAAATTTTTTCTCTACTTGCATAAATACATGGTTGTATTTTTTCAGGAAGTGCTGGGCACAAGTCTTGGACTTGAGTGGGCACAAGTCTTGGACTTGAGTGTGTGGAAAAATTTTCTCCACACATGCAAAATTAACCTGGTGGATGTGCTCTAGTTTGGCAAGCCATTGCTTTTGGTTTCTAAGTTTCTATAAATGATTCTGTGCATAAACTACTAGTATTGCTTGCTAGGACTAATGTGCGTTCATGTAATCTTTTGGTGCCTGACTTTGTTTGCATGTACATAAACATTTGGTGTACAAGACAAGATTGTAATGTTATATGTATTGACCTTCATGTGATGTATGTGCCTAGAACCTTTATGTGATGACATTAAGCCTGAATGTGGGTTTCATAAGTGCTGAATATTTTGTAATCGTATTTATTTTTTTTGGCTATATTTATACTGTCCTGTTGGACAATCTGTCGCTATAAATACATGTTGTAATAGATAATCTGTTGGTAAATGCTTGTTAACAGTGTATCTGTCGCTAAAATGTAGCGATGGACAATCTGTCGCTATAAATATTTTGGTCAATAGACTGTCTGACGCTAAAACTACTGTCTGCCGCTAAAGATTTTTAGCGGCAGGACTTTCACCGGCTGTAGAAGTCTGCCGCTATAACTTTTTAGCGACAGACTGTCTGCTTCTATAACCACTTTTTGCGTCAGATTGTCCAAAGACTAATCTTGGTGTTGTGGTATAGTGAGAAGATGTATTTGAGATGGTTAAGGATGTGAAAGTAGTTTTTGGTAAGGGACAGGGCAGCCAACCAGTTCCAAAAGATGCAGCGGGTCATGCACCCATGTGGAAGAAGAAATCAATATTTTGGGAGCTACCCTATTGGCAAGTCCTAGAGGTCCGTAATGCGATCGACGCCATGCACCTAACAAAGAATCTTTGTGTGAACCTTCTAGGATTCATGGGTGTGTATGGGAAGCCTAAGGATTCACTTGAAGCACGACAAGACTTGCAAAATAAGCATGGAAGAGCGAGACAACCTGCATCCAGAGAAGACAGATGATGGACGCCAATATTTAAGACCTGCTAGCTACACTCTTAGCAATGAAGAGAAAGAAATCATGTTTGAATGCTTAAGCAGCATGAAGGTTCCATCTGGATTCTCCTCTAATATAAAAGGTATAATAAATGTGCCCGAGAAGAAATTTCTGAACTTAAAGTCGCATGACTGCCATGTGCTTATGACGCAATTGCTTCCAGTTGCATTAAGAGGAATTCTACCTCCACATGTACGTCTGGCCACCGTTAAGCTATGTGCATTCCTCAATGCAATTTCTCAGAAGGCAATCAATCCACTGGAACTTGCTGCCTTGAGAATGATGTGGTTCAATGTCTTGTCGCCTTTGAGTTAGTGTTCCCTCCATCCTTCTTTGATATCATGACACACCTCCTATTTCATCTCGGTCAAGGAGATCAATATTCTTGGTCCCGTGTGTTCTGCATAATATGTTTCCCTTCGAGAGGTTTATGGGAGTCCTAAAGAAATATGTTCACCAAATGCTCGGCCGTAAGGAAGCATCGCAGGGGCTATGGGACGAGAGGAGGTCATTGAGTTCGTGTTGAATTCATTCCCGAACTTGACCCAATTGGTGTTCCCCGAATCACGACACGAGGGAGAGACGAGCGGAAAGGGAACGATAGGAAAGAAAAACATACATCGGTACGGGTGACGATTATTTCAATAAAGCACACTACATAGTTCTTCAAAACTCATCCGTGGTAGAGCCGTATGTCAAGAAACACAAAGACTTTCTACGATCCCAGTTCCCAGAGAAGAATGAAGCTTGGCTTATGCGTCGGCACATGGACACTTTCGGTGATTGGTTACGAAAAGAATGTCGGGGTAATGACCAGATTGATGAGCAAATCAGATTTGTTGGCTAGGCAACCATCATGGCACATCCTCACGTTCAAAGGGTACGATAAATGGAAATACATTTTACACCCTAGGCCAAGATAAAAAAGCACGAACCAAAAAAAAAGGGGTTCGGCGTAGACGCCACCGACCCGAATGGAAACAGACAAACATATTATGGCCGCATCGAGGAGATTTGGGAACTAGACTACGCGTCTAATTTTAAAGTCCCTTTGTTCCGGTGCCAATGGGTCAAGAATACCGGAGGCGGGGTAACAATTGACAAAGACTATGGAATGACAACAAAGGACCTCAACAATGTTGGTTACAAAGGTGAACCATTCGTCCTTGCTGATGTGAATCAGGTGTTCTATATAAAAGACATGTCTACAAAACAAAAGAGAAGGAAAAATGACAACAAATCAACGAATGAGCCAAAACGCCATATAGTTCTCTCGGGAAAAAGAAACATTGTGGGAATTGAGGACAAGTCGATATTTCTAAGATTATGAAAGGGATGACCGAATCACGCCTTTCAATGTGACCAAAGATCCGAGCATCATGATAAATACCGAGGACACTCCATGGTTACGTCAAGATCATGACCAAGGAACATACGTCAAAAAAGAAGATCACTACTGTGCCCACTTAATAAATAAAGTGTATTAGAGTATGTGTATGTGATAATTGTAACATAAGATGTTTATATTAGTTGTTCTTAATTTATATCATTTCAAATATTGACATGACATGTGGGATGCAAAGATTTAATATTTAAGTTTGCAATTATAAGTGATGGAAAGATTTTATGTTCTCAAATTTATTATGAAAGCAATTAGACAAAAAGAAATGGAACTGTTATTTTTTAACAAATTAATATCTAATATTTTATGTACTATACAATTAACAAAATTAATCTAATTATTATAAGCATAAATAAATAAGAAAAGAAAAAATCTGTACAAAATAATCCGATGTAATGGTCAATATCACGTATATCACGATTTTAGTGATAAATAATGATAAATAAATAAAATTTACGTTTAAATAATGCATAAACAAATTTTCTATCAAAAACATCTACTTTAAGATATTTAAATTAAGTAATATATTTTTGCATTAACAAAATACTAATTATTTTTAATATTTAAGTTTGCTATTATAAGGGATGGAAAGATTTTATGTTTTCAAATTTATTATGAAAGCAATTAGATAAAAAAGAAATGGAACTGTAATTTTTAACAAATTAATACCTAATATTTTATTTACTATGCAATTAACAGATTAAACTAATTATTATGTAAGCATAAATAAATAAGAAACTGTAATCTCAAAGTCGTTGGCCCGAAAAAACCTTTAGTCCCGGGCGAGAACACAAACCGGACTAAAGGTACCCTTTAGTCACAGTGCTAACCACCAACCGGGACTAAAGGTTAGACTTTTAGTCCCGGTGTGTTTTGTGCACCGGGACTAAAAGACCTTTAGTCCCGGTTGGTGGTTGGCACTGGGACTAAAAGTTGTCGGGGTATATAAGCCCACGCTTGTCTTCCTCCTCCGGACTTCACCGGGATCGACGTTTGCCCTAACCGCCCGCCGCTCCCGCCGTCGTCTCGTCCTCGTCCCGAAGCCGCCGCCCGAGGGAGCCGCGCCGTCGAGCCGTCCTCATGCCGCGCCGCCCCAGAGCACTACTCGCGCCGCGCCACCGGGGCCATCCACACGCGTCGTCCTCCGGCCCCGAGCAGCGCCGCTGCTCTTCGTCTCCGGCCAGGGAGGGAGCCCCGCTTCCCGGCCCGGCCACTGCGGTGAGCCGCCACGCTTCTTTACTTTCTTCACCGGCCGAGGCAGGGAGCCGCGCCGCCTGCGTCGTCGTTTTCTCCGGCCAAAGCAGGGGAAGCCGCGCCGCCACGTTCTTCTCTGGTTGACGGTGAGCGCCGCACGCGAAACGAGGACATAATGTGTTGTTACGTGTTGTCGCGTTGGCCATCGAGTCGATCGCATTTGTGGTGTGCTTGGCGTCGGCCATCGAGCCGAGGGCGATCCTTTGTATGTGTGTTGTGGCCGGCCATCGAGCCGAGAGCATCTCCATGCACGTACACTTTCGGCGAACGACGTATATCACAATTCGTTTTATTCAAACCCTAACGGCGTCCTAACGACCGGACGAGCGAAGATACGCCCCTAGCGGCGGCCTAGCCTGACGACCCGGACCCGCCGAGGCACGACCCCGACGAACGGAGATACGACCTAGCGGCGGCCCAATACGACCTAGCGATTAACCGGCCCCGACGTCCCTAACGACCCGACGCATTATGTTTAGTAACTTGACACCACATTATTAGCGGCGAATAATATAATTAACTTTATTAATGGTAACTTATAATGTAATTATGTTTAGTAACTTGACACCACATTATTAGTATAACTTATAATATAATTAACTTTATTAATAGTAACTTATAATGTAATTATGTTTAGTAATTTGACACCACATTATTAGTATAACTTATAATATAATTAACTTTATTAATAGTAACTTTATGTCAAGTAACTTTATTAATGGTATGACTTTATTATGTAACTTTATGTCAAGTAACTTTATTAATGGTACTTTTATTTAACTTTATTAACTTTCTCATGTCATATGACTTCATTATGTAACTTTATGTCAAGTAACTTTATTAATGGTACTTTTATTTTACTTTATTAACTTTCTCATGTCATGTGACTTTATTATGTAACTTTATGTAAAGTAACTTTATTAATGGTAATTTTATTTTACTTTATTAACTTTCTCATGTGATATGACTTTATTATGTAACTTTATGTCAAGTAACTTTATTAATGGTACTTTTATTTAACTTTATTAACTTTCTCATGTCATATGACTTTATTATGTAACTTTATGTCAAGTAACTTTATTAATGGTACTTTTATTTAACTTTATTAACTTTCTCTTGTCGCTACACATGACAAATTGAATTCTAACATCTTATAATTAACAACTTTTGCAGAAATGGCCAATCCGAATGATAACATGGATGAGGCAATGATGGACATAATCAACAATGGCGGCAACCAAAATCCCCAAGACCAAGGTGATGAAACTGAACAAATAGATCATGTGAGTCAAGATTTCCGATTATGAAGAACTTGTGGGAGACAATCCTGATGAGGTCTATCTACAATCTAGTCTATATGTATATACATGAAATTAAAAAGAATGGCTTTTGTATTAATATGTTTATACTTGTTTGTGTAGCCCTCTGGATCGGCGACAACTACCGGGAGTAGTAGAAAAGTGCGAGGCCCGAAGAAGCCGTTGGAGGGTCGGTACATTCTGTCGGAATTTGACGAGGGTACAGGCCAAGTACTTGGAGAACATTCAAAGAAATTTGTTGCGCATTGTGGGTACCTTGTAAGGGACAGGCTCCCGATCAGTGCTCGAGAATGGAGGCAACGGAAAGATAACCCTAATATTAGTTTTGTCTCAGATCGTGACAAGGAATTGCTTTGGCTAAATATCCTTCAACATTTCACGCTCGATACACAGGATGAAGCTTTGAAGGAGAAGGTTCAAATTTGGGCTATGCAGAAGATGGCCAAGCAATTTCAGGCTTGGAAGAAGAAACTGCACAAGACTTTTGTTGCAAATAACCGGACACCGGATTTCACCAACAAGGCCTACGTCAAGTTGAGGCCTTTTTGGGATGAGTTCGTACGGTTCAAGAACTCAGATGAGGGTCAGGCACGGATGATCCGTAATCGAAAATGCTAGACATAAGCAATACCACCATCACTTGGGTTCAGTGGCTACCGCATCGCTATTCCCAAGTGGTAGAAGCTGGAACAGGAGATTGTTGACAAGGGGATGGAACCAGAATCACTGCACTGGCCTGAGCACGCCAAGTATTGGTTCTTCGGTCATGGGGGAACCCTCGACCTAGAGACCGGAAAGGTAGTGTACGGCGAGAAGCTGCGGAGAGTGGGACGTAGAATGGCCTATGCCCGAGGATTAGTTGAAAGTGGCGCCCGGCAGCCAAAAAAGAAAAAGGATGAGCCGACATACGCCCGGAGACTACCGAACACGGTGGGCGAACAAGAGGCTATGGGGAGATATCATGGGAGCATGGCTTCCCTTAAGATAGACCCACTTATAGAAGCCGCCAAAGAAAGAAGGAAGAGGAGGCGTGAGCGATTGTGTAGGTTGGAGGCAATGGTGATGGAGTCACAAGCAAATGCTAATGAAGCGATACAAATGAGAGAAAGCACTTGAAGAGAGAATGAACGAGGAAATCAAAAAGGCAAGTGCAGGAAGCGAAGAAGTTCTATGCAAAGGCAAACGGCATCGAGCCTGGAGTCAACATTAGCCCCCCGGTCGGGCCGCTGAAAAGCGCTTGCGCTTCCACGGAGGTGCCAACTATTCAAGACGACGTGGGGCTGCGCTTTCCGGTGGATGACGCCACCGAAGCTAAGACAACATGTGAGCTGCATATTCCACGGGGGGCTGCCACAAATATGGTTGCCGTCGGTGTTGTAACTCATATCGACCCTACGAAGACACCAAGAATCCATGGGGCGAGGATTCCAGCTGGATATGCTAGTGTCTCGGTGGATAGAGTTGTCAAAGGCTTCGAAAATGTGCAGCTTGAGATAGAAGGAGGTGATGGAGAGAAGACTCTAGGACAAGCGAGAGAAGGCTTTCATTTGTTGGCGCAAAGCGCTACATCATTATTCCTGGGGCATCACCTAGTAGTCTACCACCACCTCCTCGTCATGAACCTAACCCTAGGTGCGGATGAAACTTGACGATACATTTATTCACTAACTCTATTTTGCATTCCCTTAGTTAGCGGTTTACTCATATACCTCTTTGGTTTCACAGGTGGTCACCAACATGTCATAGTGCTGCGGGTGATGACGAGGCAGTGCAAGACACGGCTGCATCGCCTCGGGCTGCAACACCACCACCTCGGGCTCCAACCCCGCTACCTCGGGCTCCAACGCCGCCTCCTCAGGCTCCTACCCCGCCACCTCGGGCTCAAACGCCGCCTCCTCGGGCTCAAACGCCGCCTCCTCGGGCTCCAACACCGACACCGGCTGCCCCTTCACCTCCACGTCGGGCTCCAACCCCCTCACCGGCCGCTCCATCACCTCCACACGTGGCTCCATCGCCTAAACCGGTGGACCCACCATTGAAGAAGAGGCCGACCACACGATCAAATGTGTCGGCCGCCCCGCCGCCAAAAAAGAAAGCCTCTGAAAAGAAATAACCCGTCATTCCTAAGAAGCTGTCCTACGAGAAGACTGCTGCAGAAATAGAAGCTTCGGTAAAGTCAAATGTGGACAGTTTCTTCAAGAGACTTCAGGATGAAAGAGAATCCAAGCGAAACCCTGAGAAGCCCTACCTCTTACTAAAGCCAGAACATCTACGGCAAAGGGTTGAGGCTCAACAAAAAAGAGGCGTGCAGCTCAGAAAGAATCATCATCTTTATCTGACTATGATCGCACTCTAACCAAATCCCTAGAAGAAGAGAATAAGAAAGAGAAAAGAGCACGCAAGGGTGTAGCACAGCTCGGGGAACAATCAAAGCAATCAGTGCCCCCGCTAGTCATTGGAATATAAATATGGTTTAAACATCGACGTGCTAGACCAGCAGATACCTCCAAATTTGCACTATGAGGATCTTGAAACTTTTTTGAGGACACCGGTCTTACCTTATCCCAAATGATAGTCTGGGGCAGCAATTGAAAGTGCAAAAGAAATTGATCATTATCGAAGACATATAAATATGGCAAGAGTCTCAGGCAACCCCCCGCGGCCCTCAAGAAACTTGGCACGCAGATGTACTTGCTAAACAAGTGGTACCTCGATGCGTGTGGCGTAAGAGAGCGTATGACTATATTTGCGTCCGAATTAGAAACCATCATTACTTCCGTGGTGATGATGTTATTTATGTTCAATTTAATGAGCTACACCAGCTATGCCACATGGACGCCTGGACAAAGCTCTAATCACCGCTTCGTCTGTAAGTGATTCTTTCTTTTAATAATGTCATCAGAATTTATCATGTATATGTATAACTAATTACGTAAACCGGCTATACATATGCAGAAATATGATGAGGGACCTCGAGAGCTAGAAATGACAAGGAGGTTGGATTTGTAGATCCTTATGTTGTATTCAAAGACCCTAAGACTCCGTATGCCATATGGAGAGTTCAAACGGAGAGAAATCTATGGAGGTACTTGATCAATCAAAAGGATAAAAGATATATATTCTTTCCCTATAACTTTAAGTAAGTATCATTATCATGTGTACGTACATTCTATTAACCCAATTGATGAGATCAGTGTGAAGATAAATAATTATTTTACCTACACACAAATGCAGGTTTTCATTGGATACTAATTGTGATTGATCTCCGGCAATCTCATTTGATAATCTATGACTCATTGAGAAAACCACTGGAAGATTACCAAGGAATGATAGATATTATCCAAGGGTAACTTCGATCTCTAAATATTACTTTCAGCTCTTTAACTCTATAATAGATAATTAATAATGATCGTTTTATTGCTAGGGTTTGGGCTTGGTTCGTGCGTAAACACCGTCCAGATTTAAAAAAGCGCCACTTTCGAAGCCTATCCTACATCATGGATTCTACGGCAGCCACAGGGCAAAAAATTTATGCGGATACTATGTCTCAAGCGAATTTCTAAATGTCTATGAAAAAAGATCAAATCTTGAGCACACAAAAAAGTATGTAACATGTATATATAATAAGTTCATTTCAATTATTTGTTGCTATTTAATAAATCTTATACATACTTAAAACTTTTTTCTTTAATGATTGCTATAGGAGACATGGTTGAGGGAGAAGGTGTTGACTGAAGTCTGCCTAAAAGGAATTCAGGAGACAATCGCGGGATTTCTTAACGACCAAGTTCTAAATCCCGCCGGCGAGTACTTCTTCAACCCTGACGAGCCACTCAAACCAAACCAAGATGATCATTTGTATGATGCTTGAGTGGTGGAGAACAATTAAGTTGTAAATACTTTATCCGTGACGGAGACATATAAATTTTTTATATCATAGATCTATAGATATGTATAATATATAAATAGTGTTATGTAATTTATTTATATGTAATGATCTAAATTATAAATTATAGGTGCGCGTCTACATAAACAAGCAGCGAGCAATACGCATTCGAAAATAATAATAATACAATTGTAAACCAGAAAGGGAAAACAAAAGAAAAGAAAAGGAAAAAGAAAAGGAAAAAGAAAAGAAAAAAAAAATCTTTAGTAACACCAATGGGACTAAAAGGGGCGGCCAGTGGCACACCCCAAGCACACCTTTAGTCCCGGTTGGTGTTACCAACCCGACCTTTAGTCCCCGGCCGCGGAACCGGGACTAAAGGTGGGACATTTAGTCCTGAAACCTTAGTCCCAGCTCCGCAGCCGGGACTAACGGCCCTTGAGCACCGGGACTACAGCCCAGTTCTGTAGTAGTGCCCGTCAGGTCCAGCATAGGACACATCGTACTTGCAGTCGTCCCTGTCTGCTATAAGGGTCTGCACGATATCATACCTGCGCAAAGTTGTGGCCAGGTAGAGCGGAGATACGCCATCATCATCCAGAATTTGCACCAGCGGAGGGCTGGCCTCGTCGTCCAATGAAGCATCTACTGCGATGAGCAGGCTCACGATATCCATACATCCCGACCTGATCGCCTCGTGCAAGCACGTCTCCCCACGGTGGTTCTTTGCTCTCAGGAATTCGGCAAGCGGCAGCGTATCCTGCGCTACGTGACCTGCATCATCCCCGCGACGTTGTTCGGAGGAACTACCTGCGGGTGCCGCCGAAGCCAGTTCTATTCTCCAGGTTACTGACTGGACCGCGTCCTACTGACTGTACGCTGATTCCAGCTCTCTTGCAGATAGCGATCACCAGGTTTAGATGGGCGTGCCTCGCAGCAATATGAAGCAACCCATCCCCTGCAGATGTGATTCCTCGGATGAGCATGGAACTTAGCTGAGGACGGCTCCGATTTTCCTGCACCACGTCGGTGGGCTGAGCACTGGCTTGGTTGTCGACTTCATTCCCACTAGTGTCGATGGCTGCTGACTGATTAGCAGTTGTATCTGCACGAACATCGTTCCCGCTGTCTACAACAACATCGACGCGACGACGTCATTTCCATTAGAATAATGGGGCGCTACCTCCAAGTCGAGAAGGTTCCCAACATCCACCTCCTTGCCATCTTTCGCTGCCTGCAATAACTTACTGTCCATTTGATAAATTGCCCAAGCCTGACGGTTTTTCCTCGCCATTTTCCTCCCCTCTACATCATCGTAAATTCGCGTATAATCAACACAAAGCAAAAGTAGAGGTTCAACTATGGATTTTGCACCCCATTCTCACTGACATGTGGTCCTAGCTAGACCAGTGTGTTGTTGGGACATAGGAGTGACAAAGCATTAGCTAAAATTCTATGGAATGACATGTTCTGATACTGTCCCAAACGAAATAAACCACCTAATAGTTAATATTTCCAAAGCATAGGTATTTTTAGCATTCAAAAATATGTCCCTAAATGCAAGCATTTCTGAGAATTGCACATGCCAAACATCAAATGCAATTGTATTAGTTATCGGCCCCTCATTATTAACTCACCAATTATATTTTATATTTATATTACTAACACTACTAGAGAATAGACTTTTGGACCACATACGATTTTCACTTTAGTCTCGGAAAATTTTATGTTCGGGAGTAAAGGACCTTTCGTCCCGGTTGGAACAATCAACTCGAACTAAAAATAACCTTTTAGTCCCGGTTCATATCACTAACCGGGACTAAAGGTCTTAATGCTTTAGTCCCGGTTGGTAATACCAACCCGGACTAAAGGTAGACCCTTTAGTCCCAGTTGGTGTTACGAACCGGGATTAAAGGTCCCTTCAGAGTGAATTTAAAAGGAGAGAGTATCTTATGTAAGTCAAATGTGTGCGGGATCGGAGTTGAGATGGAAGACCACACGCAAGGGCTGAAGTGGAAGGTCTTGGATTCGAATCTCCATAGCAGCGCAACCTTTTTACCCAATAATATCTATTAGCCCCGATTATGGGAACCGGGACTAAAAGTGAAGACCTTTAGTTCCGATTCTGTTGTCCCGGTTCCCAAAACCGGGACTAAAGGGGGTTGGGAACCGGGACTAAAAGCCCCTTCTCCAAAGTAGTGTAATATGAGGCTTTTATAATGGAGACACAAGTCGATCCCCACTATAGGTTCATTAGGAAAAAAGATAGATCCAACAAATTCATTAATTTAGTCAACTCTAGTTGTCATTGCCAATAATAGCCATCGTACCCATTCTGTTTCTAAAAAGTTAATTATCTACATCTGCCATTATTAAAAATACAAAAAGAACACCTAACTTTGAAATTAAATTACCCACCTATGAAATTATGAAAGATAAACAAAAATAACCCATAAATTTGATTCTAAATTATCAGCCTAACACTATATAAGCTACTATTTAATAACCATAAAATTTTCATAAAAGTTATCAACATATGTCATTACGACATATAATAAAGTAACCACTTCAATTGTACCTAAATTACCCACCTGTTATATTATTCAACATTAGCTAAAACTGGTGTCTAGGACCTCTAATCAAATTTTAATATAATATAATTGTTTTAATATGAGTACAAAAGCACTACATTTTCAAATTAACATTTGAATAAAATCATAAATAATAAAATCAAAAGTTAAAACCAAACTATATAGAATCATGATGTCACAAAAATAGACGCAAGAAGAGATTATAAAGTTTAGGCCAAGGCTTTGATGAAAACGATATTAAAAACTTACAGAGATAGAATAAAGAGTATGAAAACACAGATTATTAAATTTATCATGACAGATAAAGATTTGAAATACCAAGTTGGGCATTGTTAAATGCTAGATTTATTGTCAAAACTTTTTAATACTTACATAAGATTCTAGGTCCTGCTGGTAGCTCGTTAGTGATTAACCATGAAATAGCCAAAAGGCTTATCTCCTCCTTCCCTCCCTCTCTCCCTCTCTTGTATACAATGCCTTCTTCTCCCCCTCTTTCTTGGCTCCCTGCAGCTGCCGCCGCACCTCTCTCTCTTCCTATGCGCTGCCACCGCCCTCTCCAAACCCTAGCTGCCCCTCCTCCAACACCGCCGCCCACCACTGTTGCCCAAGCACACCGCCCATCACCCTCACTGCCACGTTGTTACACCCTCTCTCCCAACAAGCTTTTGACCAACTTAACCAGCTGCAGCTTGATTTACAACAGCTATCTCTGAATGATAATGCTGACTCTTCGTCCTGTATGTAGAACTTTGGGAGGTTTACAATGGCTAAAGCCTACAAACAACTATATAAGTGGCCATAGAGTAATCACCAAAGCTTCAGATGGATTTGGAATTGCTTATGTCAGAGCAAACACAAAGTTTTCTGCTGGCTAATTCTAAAAGACAGGTTCAGCACTCAGTAATTACTCAAACAAAAAGACATGGAACTTTAGTAGACTGCTGGAATTACTCAAGGATATCTAAAAGACAGCTGCGTCCTCTGCAATTCATCGACAGTGGAATCCTTATTTCACCTTTTAGTAGACTGTCCCTTTGCCTCAGCCTGCTTGAGTTGGCTGGGTCTGCAAGCAAGGCATCACCTAGATCGACCTTTTTCAAAATCTACTAGAAGGCTTTAGAAGATAAGATCCCTTCTTCATGGAGATCATCATCTTGATATGCCGGACCATTTGGCAAGCAAGAAAGGCCTCATTTTCGTCAATATCTTGCCTTCACTGCAGGATGCAAAGAGTCATTTTTTTAGGCAGATGCAGAGAGTCTTGAAGACTGAATTTGTGCTCCTCATCCACATGCTTGTAATCATCCACATACTTGTAATCCTCGGGTGTATGAAAATCATGTCTGGATTACAACCCTGAAATGCTTTACCAAAAGAGAAGGAAGCCTGGATTTCATATCTATATTGCCATAATGCTAGTAGAATTGCTTGTCAACTATAACGAGGATGTGGGACACGTACTGCCCAAATTGAGCAAGTGCTCAAAAATTGATATTTGCAGGGCATGCATATTCAATAGATATTCGCAGGCCATGTAGCATTCAAGAACCTGTTCTATTCCATGAATGAAATGGAGAGAAATTAGGAGGTGAGATCAGTACAAGCATGAGTAATAACTTACAGGCTCCAAAGGCAAGTGGCAGCAGTACAGGTTGTAGATCGTCTAAAGCACTCGCAAGCCCAGCTCCAGGACGGGCTCACTGAATGAACAGTTTAATCTTCTAGAAAGTCGGGCTCGAACTGTTATATACAGCTAGCATGCTGATAGAGACGACAGTGAATAATGGAAAATTGAAATATTGATCACCGGGCCAGCTGTTGAGAAGTTATTTTAAAGGGAAGGTCAACTTACGTTCCAGCGCAGCCACACTTTCGTCGGAAATTTCACGTACATATAGTAGTATATCGTATATATAGTAGTACCCTACTAGAATAAAAAGTATTCATCCAATTGATGTAATCATTGCAGGACTAATAGTTTTTCCAGACAATTATATGGTTACGAATTGTTAATTTCCAGTTGAAGTGTACACATACGTATACGCGTATGGATCCATATACATGTTGCGCTGAAAACAACTAGAAGACGACTCAAGCTACTTTCGATCGGGGCCTGGCGTCAATCTAGGATTCTATAGGTAAGGCTAGAACTAACCTAAAGGTTATATACTAGGTCAACGATCCCGACAAAGTCCACACCGCCTTATAGAAGGCTAAGCACCTAACTAACCTATGATGAAAACATAATACTCTCTCCATTCTAAATTATAAGATGTATTACTTTTTTTATCATAAGTTTGACCCTAGTCTTATTAAAAGATTTATACAAAATATCATTTCTTTTGTTGTGACTAGTTTTGTTAATAAAATTTCTTCAAAAATAATTTAAATTTAACTACATAAATATTTAAATAAAACAAGTGGTTAAACTTAAGATCAGAAAGCCAATTGTTTTATATTTTAAAATAGAGAGTATCTCAAAAGCACGGCACATTGGGGCACCGGCCAGGCTTGGGCCTGATTAATAAGGCTTATGACGGTTCAACGTGTCCACCAGTTCCCCATTTCTTTTGCTGAAGAATTTAGCCAGAAGATCACCATATGACAAACTATACATATGTGTATGTGGGCAAGAAACACAATCAAGCATATACCACCTCACGAGTTGGTTATCAATGATTCAAGTCACATACAAGGCACAACTCAATAATGTTACTATATAATGCACGGTTGCTTCCTAGAGGACTGACTTGTTTCTAGGAAGTCACCAACTTATAGTTCGATGGTCGTAGTAATTATTTGGAATGGTATTTGCTTCATAAATTATATAAGGACGTATGGCAAGACAAAATTTTCGTAGGCCTGTTTGAGCTTTGAGCATCGCTGATGAAGAGATCTGTAACTTATCTTGCTTTTAGTAGGACACTCACCATCCAAAAACTTTTTAACCTCTAGATCTAAATTTTCGTAATAGTTTTTATAGCCTAGCATACTATGACAAGAAATCATCCTTCACAATAAAACTTTTTAACCTCTAGATCTAAATTAAAATCTTAACAACAATCCACAAGATCCTCTGCGGCTCGTGCACCGCGAACCTTTTGACCGAAGTCAGCAAAGAAAACCTCAACATAATTTTTTTTAAAGTTGTAGTTCAGACCTATTTAAATTTGTTCTCATGGAAAGTCAAATTCAGGTCCGCTGGATGTTACTCGAGTGCTCTACCCACTAGAGCCTGGATGCTACTCGAGCCTCTTTCGCTATTGGGCACTCAATCGCTCGATGCCAAAAGTGCACAAGTGCTGAGCATCAGATTATGCGTTAGCATTCCGGTTTGAAGGACTCAAGGCACGAGCGTGTCCCTCTCGTCATGTGTCACGCGTGCGCGGTGGTTGCGGCCATGGAGGGCGCCAGCGAGCGGACCTCGAGAGAGCCAACTGCCGGAGCAGAGGTAGCCGAGAAACGCCTGCAAACTTTTTCATGCGCACCTTTCTCTCGTGTCCGCGCGCAGGAGCGCCATGGCCCATGGACCTGCGGTACGTTGCGACGTAGCCACGGGCACGGCCAGTCATGAACGAGGTTCCACGCTACCCGCGAAGGGCGGCCGCGAGCTCCACAGGCGGCGGCGGATAGCTGCGCGCGAGCCGGGGCGGACACGAATGCGAGCTCTATCGGACAGGTTCCCCGCGAACCGATGAGCAATCGCGATCTCCGTGGGCGGCGGCAATGGACAGCCGTGCGCGCGAGCCACATCGGGCAGGACGGCAGGTTAGGCGAGCTCCACTAGGCGGTCGTGACCTACGCAGACGCCGGGCAGGCGGATGCGACGAGCCACGCGGACGTGAGCTCTATTGGGCTTGGGCAGCCGCGAGGCTCCATCGGAAGAGACACACGGGATCTGAGGAAACGACGGAGCTCTTCCCCAACGCGCACGCGCCTAGTTTCCCCAGCTTCGATCGGAGTGTAGACACGGACGGTTTCATCTTAATCTTTATCCCAGGTTGTCATTTATGCCAAGTTAAAAAAAAAAAAGCCTCCGCGCGTGCATTTGACCGTACTAGATAAACAATGTGTACTTCCCGCACATTGAACTGGTTTTGTCTGGCTGAGTTGGGGACAATATACTTGTTGGTTTCTAGAATAAACCGAAGGCAGGTCAGTTGGCCCGCCGCTCTCTCTCTCTCTCTTCTCTTGGCCCCTCAGGGCCGTATTTATAGGTACGGGAGTCCCCTCCCCGGAAGGGTTCCGCTTTTGCCCTTCTGGCTCTGTCTGTCTAACCGCTCCTCTTGGCCCTACCGTGTCCAGAGGGCACAAAGGTCATTCTTGGCCCCTCAATCACCCGCTCTGTCCCGCCAGCACGGTGGGCCCCTGCTCCCGCCGAGCCGCGCTCCGGACAGGTAGATGCCGTCTCCGAACGCCATTTCGATTAGGCGAATACGGTTTCGCGTCGTCGAATATACCCTCGCCCTATCTACACTGCAGGCGGGTTGAGCCAGCCGGTTTCAATGGCGCTTCTGATGGGCGAGGGCCCTTTCGCGTCGCCGAAAGGATCCTCGCAAGTGATGGAGCGCCAACTCGTGCAATCCTCTCCAACGGTTTTGATGGCGTTTCCGATGGGCGAGGGCCCTTTCGCGTTGCCGAAAGGACTCTCGGAGGTGGTGGGGCGCCAACCCGTGCACTCCTCCCCCAACACTAGCCCCTCGGGGGAACGGGGCTGGATGGCTGTCCCCAGCCCCGTTAAATGCGGTGTCACGCGCCGAAACCGAGTGGATGCTTTCGCTCGGGCGACAGTTATTCTGCAAAAGGCTCCCTCCGAGTGAATCTTTGCGAAAGGAAAAGGGGGACGCCCGTTCCTTAAGCACAGGTTCTACTCCCCCTCCTCTTTTTTTGGCGCGGTTTTCTATGGGCGGTGACGTGTTGTTCTTTGCGGTGACGCCGTTTCGGCTTCCCGCCATCCCGCGCACGCGTGTGGGCGCCTGTTCACCCGCGCTGGCGCTTATAAGAGGCCGCGCGCTGCCCATCCAGCCGCGTCATTGTCATTCTAGCCTTGTGCGGTTGAGCTCTGAGCCATCGTCTCCGGTCTCGCCGATTGTTTTCGCTGAGCTTCTCGCCTCTGCTGGTTTTCTCCTTTTCCTGGTGAGTTTCGCCCCTTTCTTTTCGCTATTTAGTTATGCTTAGTCTGCTTTGGCGTTATTGGCTGCGGTGCGTATTTTTGTAATGTATATTTTTTAATTGAATATTCGCTCTTGTTAGTTCGCGCTAGTTGTCTCGGTCGCTCCTTTTCTCTCGTTTATAAATGGCGACTCGGGCAGTAGTGGGTCAGAAGAAAGCGGGCGAAGCCAATCGTGTTCGGGCAACTCGGGCACTGGAACCAGCTCGTCGTCCGGCTCGTCTTCGCACGGTAAATCTGCTGAACCTATGTCGTCGGTTCATGAGGCTGGGTCAGTTCGCGAGGCTAGTCTCGAAGAGAACTGGCCTCGGAGGACGAGGATGTGGAGGTTGTGATTCTTGATGAGGAAGCTGGTGAGGAAGGCGAGTCCGCTCATGGTGAAATCATTCCTGTTTATCACCTGGGGCGTTCACGAGTAACGGAGACTGTCTTGGACGAGCTCGTGGTTGAGGGGCTGATGAGTGCACATGTTCGCGAAGCATGCCGTGCTCCGGGAAGTGAGGTGGTTCCTAGGCCCGAGCCATATGAGGCCATTATTTTCAAAGACTTCCTGACAGCTGGCCTTCGCTTTCCATGTGAACAATTTGTTTGCGAGGTGCTGCAGCGGTTCGATATTCAGATTCATCAGCTGACCCCAAATGCTTTCGCTCGACTAGGAGTGTTTGTTGCTGCCATGAAAATGATGGGTGCTAAACTCGATGTTAATGTGTTCGCCCAATATTACGAAGCACAACTCTTCGAGAAGAAAATACGTGGTGGCCGATTGGAGTTCGGATCTTACAACTTCGTCCCTCAGAAGAGTCAGGGCACAGTGACAATAGTGCCCGCCTATCGCAACAAGTGGCCCGACTGGCAGAATTCTTGGTTCTACCTTCGTGTGTGCTCTGACGACGAGGTGGTGGAAGCTATGGAGAATGGTCTGATTAAAGCTAGCGTTCTTATTTTGGAGTTGACCCCTATGCGAGGGGTTAGATTGGCTGAAGTTTTCCCTGGTGGAAATGCGGCTGCTTTTGCTTCAGAGGCCTTTATACTGACATCGTGGTGGCAAATTAGCCGCGATCTGGTTGAGGAGTGGATTGCGTCAGACCAATGGCCTCTGGAATTGGGCTCAGGGTTAACTGAGTTCGTCAACAAGGGAGGTTATCGGGGTCCTGTTCTGCAAGGTTCGCGGCCGAAATGTTATGACTGCGATTTCGACTTCGTCCGCTATATCGAAGGCCAGGCAGATGATATCCTGGGGCTGTATAATTCAAAAGAGCACGCAGTGAAGGCACGCGGTCTCCCTGGAGTTCGTCGGTTGAACCGCGTTTTTGACACCATGAGGGTTTATTACGGAGATCATACTGATCCCGCGCCACTCAGCCTGAGGCTGGGACGTCAGCCCCAACCGCTCGTGGCGAGGCCGCTGGCGCGGGGCCCGAGGGCGAAAGAGGACGACTGCCGCCCTGGAGTCGGCAAAGCGGAAAGTGGCGCGAGTCAACGAGCCGGGCGGATATCCGAATTGGCCGTGAGTTGGCGCGGCCGCTTGGTCGCCCGTAGCCGAAAAGGTCGTTCAGGGCAAGACCCGAACTCACAGAACTATTTCGCTTTCTTCGGTAGATTGTTTTCCTTCCATTCTTCTCAGGCGTCTGCTAATTTTTGCTATCTATGCCTTCTGGCTAACGAGCATAAGATTGTTTCGGGGAAGCGAGGATCTGGGAGCGATAGGAAGCCGCAAGGTTGCTGACCCTCGTTCTGCCTTCGCCAGGACTGGCGATATGTCTGTTGGTGACATCCTTGCGATGGGCGCTCGCAAGGCTTCGCGTTCTGCAATGGCGGCTCCTGCTGAGCCGAGTCTGAAGAAGGCCAAGGTGTCTTTGGGCAGCCTCCCGCCTACTGGTGGGCCCTCGCTGGCCCCCGCGCCCTCGCAGCTACCTGGCACTCGAACCGAGACAGGTAAGTTTGAGCTTTTCGACCGCTTGGTTCGTCTTTTGAGTGCCAATTCTCGTTTCGTACTCTTCGGGCATGGGGAGTTGCGTTTAGAACCCCGAGGTGCTAATCGTGGCAAAATGCGAGTATACTCGGGTTCAAGCTCCTCTGGCGAGGATGAGCCCGCTAGAGAGGAGACTTACCGAATTGCTCGTTCTCTAGGGATGCCGTCAAGTTCCCGGATCGTCGCCAACGTGAATTTGGTGACATCCGGTCTGCTCCCGAACCATGAGGGCACCTCGCTAGCCGACGCATGTCTCGGATCGTTCGGTGCCCCCGAACGGGATCAAGACCTGCTGCATAGCTCCGATATCGTGCTCACTGAGGCCATCAACTTCCATGCCGTCAGCGTTTTTTGCTTCTGTCTAGTTTGCTTTCATTTCTGTCTAGCTCGCTTTCTCTTTTACTTTAAAGCATGAATATCTTTTCCCCGCAGAGTGCTCTTCTCGGGCGAACACTACAAAAGATGGCCCTTGCGCAGCGGCAAAATTACGAGCGCGAGCTGAAATCGTGGGACGAGAAGATTACCGCTCTGAAGCGAGATTTGAAGGCCGCCAAAGCTGCCACTGCCGATGCCGAGAAGAAGCTGACCACCGCTGAAGAGGAGGCTACCAAGGCCAAGGAGAGTCTGAGCACCATTCTCCAAACCCGGCAGAAGGAGCAACGGAATAATTCCGTCGAAGCCCAGAAGGTCGCCGATGCGTTCAAGGACCTCCTACTCAGCGTTGGCGAGGAGGCCGCCCCACCTACGGACATCGCTATGGACCGCTTCCTTTCGTGGTTAGCAGACGAGCTCCGTGGGGTGGCCGAGTCTAAATGAGCTAAAAGTTTGCAGGTAGTGGTAGAAAAATATGTTATGTCCACCTCTGTAAATCAAATGCATTGTCCCCTAAGATCATTTTTTTTGTAGTAGTGATGTTCCTGGCAATCTCTAGGCCTCTAGCCTGTGCTATTTCACCAAATCAATCCCCTGTCTTTGTCATAGTCTCCTAATCACTAACGATTTTCCTATGCCAAGTTATCTAATGTTTAACGTTGCTTTCTAAATTTGAAATTCAAGGGGAGTTGGTAGCTAATTTTTGTACTATGCAGGTATTTCTCCGTGTGTGCTTCATCTTTTCGTTTTTTAAGACTCGACAGGACCTTTTCAACTTTGCAGCTTCCATTAAACAATGACAGAGATAGGGAGAGGGTGGAACAATCAGTCGTGTCCATTTGTCGTACTCGATCGGTGGAACAAGTTTTGGTTTTCTTGCCATTAACTAATAACACGTCTGGATACATTTGTTTATGACGCCTTGACGAGCTGCTGGTGCCTTGTCGCTCTCGTAGACATATTTTTCGCTCACCGGCTACGTGGATGGGCCTGCCCTGATAATCTACATTACGCAACTTGCGCAACTTGCTAGATGATTATCAGCGACATCTTTTATATTGGTTGGTTGCATGCCAAACTACTCTGCTGTTGTGCTGTTTCTCTTCAGCCATGCCCGGCTCTGTTCAGTGAGTGTTCTGAGACTCCCTCCTTCCTCTTCATACTAGATACGTACTGAGAAGGCTGAGAGCCGCCTGCATATTTGTATTGGCCTCGTCTGGCGAAATTGAAGGAAATAAATGTTTACTACATAAATAAATAAACTTGCTTGGGTGTTCATCCACTCCTAATAATGTCGACATACCTAGTGACGAGACACGACAGTGATAACGTGAAGTATAATTGAATTTCATCATCAAGGCATGGAATAAGCAACCGGGCTTTGGCACCATATTCAGACATTTTCCTGCTCACTCCGTGCTGACTAATTACAATCCAGAAAAGCTGTCTTCGTTTGTGTTGAAGTTACAGAAACCTGAATCCAAACATTAGTCAGGACAACTGGCTTGGTTTGGTTAGAATGAGTGCCCGATTCACATGTGCTCGAGGTAAACACATCACATATTCACATGTGGACAACCAATCCTATGATCCCAACCAACCGCCAATACAGTTTATCTAGTCTGCTTTCAGTTGTCCCATGCCCTGTTCTTTTTTTTTTTTTCAGGTCGCCTGTCGTTGAGGACAGAAGTGACTGGAGCTTTGCGTCATTAATATCGTGCTGGGGAAAATTATTCATCTGGTGTCTAAAAATGGACGTCTGGATCAAGCTGTGCAGGACTTGGTGGGACAATCTCAATCCTGGAAGGATGGACGCGTGTGCTGTATCATGCCGATTCAGGGTGTCGCAGAATATTTTGATCTGCTTCTCAAACGAGGCGCGTTGATGAAGAGGCGCAATAACCAGTGTTATGTCCAGTTTTGTGTAGCGTGCATGTCGGAATACGTCTTCCGGTTTTTGTGAAGTTGTCGTGCCAAGAACTGCACCTGTTGTTTGGAGTCCACACTCAACGCTAAAGAAGGCGCTGCTCCAACAACAATATATTATCTTGACGCATAGTTTTGTCGCCATTGTCGCCAATTGGTATGAGTAGTTGGGTACCACATGCGCTCTGACTGGTCGTGGAATCTCTAGGAAAAAGGCTCACATGTGCACTAACCTTAGGAATACTCAATCTACTAGTACCTGTATATAATTAACTAAAATCGATGCCAATGGGCAGGCAAAAGCTAGGCTGGCGTCTTAGTTTACTGTTTTTTAGGCTGCAAGTGCTCACTACTTTCAATGGATCCCCCGCTGTTTACTCCCCTCTGTTCAGCTCCTAGTATGCCGTTGCCTCTAGGAGGCTGCTCCGTGCTTGCTTCTTGCTGGCTCACATCGACTCTAGTCTAGTTGCCGTGTGCAGTCCAATTTAATTGCTTTCAAAATTTGAAAGAAGCACACACAAAGAACAGTCTGGGGGTCGTCGATGGACTATCTGGATGTGTTTGCTTCTTTCTCTTGACTACAAATGGACTTTCTCGGTTTTTTACGTTAATTATTAAATGTCTCCACCTGACTAGCGACCTGCCATTGGCAGCATGTTTTGTTTTCATGTTCACGTCGTGCAAACAAAAATCAAACAGAGAAGCTGTCTGCATTTGGTTAACACTTATAGAGAGTTAGGTTTGAGAAATAACGGCATTCTAATTGAGGTGGCGCATCATGAATTTATTTCTCAAATTTCGTAAAATGACTTCATTTCTCGTAAGAGTACTAATCATAGCTCGTGAGCAATGAGGTGATAAAGAGTGACAAGTGAGAAGATGACCGACTAATTTATTTCACAAACCAAACAATCTATTATAGAAATCTAAATCCAATCTGTAGTCAGCAAACAGTCTTGGTTACAGTGATGAGTGCAGGTTTCGCATGTGCTTGTCGAATCTCGAGGTAAACAAATCACATAGGCAACCAACCTTAGGCTTATCGATGCTAGTAAACAGCCAATAGGCTGCTCAGTATTCTCAATACTCAAATACCATAGGTTCAGCGATATTTGCGGACACTGCCTTTTAGTCTATGTTCTCCACACACAGCATATGTCGCACTCGTAAGTCACTAGAGGCATATTTCGCCACAAGGTCTCTCTAGTTTCCATTTCCTCCTCCACAGCTGCATCCTTTCGCCGTGCTCTTCCTAAGGTATGTTCTCATGTATGGAAAGAACTCCATGGCATCCACTTAAGTCAATAAGGGTTCTGGTTTTGTCGTTTCTTTTGTCATTCTTTTGCCTGCTGATGCAGATATAGCAGAAGATTGATTGCTGCAAAATACATCTCTTTCTTTAGAGCTGCAGATTGAAGAGATCCTAACAGGAGCAGACAATTTACATTGAGAGAATTTGATCTCTATAAACAGCAATCTGATCATTGCCTTTTCAGTTGACCTATGTTGATCTACGTTTTCTTGTTCTAGTTCGTCTGAAAATTCTAGTTCAGAGGTGACTCTTCTAGTTGATTACATGCTAATCTGTTCTAGGTATATGTATTGATCCACCAGGCTGTCACTGAACCTACTAAACTGTTCTAGTTGTCACATCATTCTGCAGGAGTTTCTGTGTGATCTGTTGGTTTTCGTTTCTCCTGGTGATTGAGTGATTGTCCCCTGTTATTTATTCTATGCGTTGGTGTCTATAAACTTCTTCCCCTCACACTTGAAGATCTGAAAAAGTACTCAGCGGTAATGATTTGCGAACTGCTTCTTCAACATAGTCACTACTGGTTCTTATTGGCAGACTCTTTTCCTTGTATGATGATTCTTACAGGTGCTTCAGATTTGCATGTGCTGAGCACACGGTGGCAGACACAAGCTTGATGCTCTGTGTACACATTTCTATTGGACGAGTCAATCTCTCATCCAAGTGACCCTGTTTGGAGCAAAAACAAAAAAACAAAAAAAACAAAAACAAAAAAAGGAAACTTCTGTTGGGTGAGTTCTATAGCTTCAGATTTGTTCAGCTTTCCTCTCTACTTTCATGAATGATTTAGCAACTTGCAACTTTCTGTTGGTTGAAGAAATCCTGTTCGGTCTGAAAGTTGGCAATAACATCGTACCTTCTGCTGTTCTGCAGCACTCTGTTCAGTGTGCCATAACGAACTTCCTGTACTCCTGGTAGTTCTAATTCTGTGGTAATGCATCTTGTTTTCAATCATACCTTTCTATTACATCCATCTGTTCTTGAAATATTTGCACTGAATCATAAGCTTGTTTGTAATTCATAACAGCAGGCTTCAGAGCTATAGCACGAGTGCATGGGGAAAACATTAGTGAATCTGTAGACTGGTCTACTGGCTACATACAAAGAGTCTCTGCATACATATTTTCTGTAAGATAACGTTCTCTTGCTGCTGAAGCAATCCTACTAAAAGGAGGGACATAGATGATTCTAAAGTAGATGTTCTGTAGCTGGAATGCCGGATCCTCTGTTTCTACGTCCTCTCTGTTTGCCTGTTTGGTATGGTATGTAAAAAGCATCATTATGTAGTTCGTAAATGTTTCAGATGTTCTGCAGCCCTCTATCTTAACAAGTTTCCTTGATTTACATGTCTTGACAGAGCACCAGTTCCTTCGCATTTCTGTTGGACAGCCAAGTAGCGAGATCCTGTTTGGGGTAAAGCAATCGACCATCATACATACTTCAACATGGGGATGGTTCAACCATGGATCGAACCGGCATCGAACCATCGATCCATTTAACGTGTACAGGAGCGGTGGTTAACCCATTTAAAGAGCTCTGTTTGCCCCGCCTGCCCCGATGGATATCGTGGTTCGACCCATTATTTAACATGTTGCGAACACAAGGTTCATACTTGTGGTTCAGTTGTGATGATGAGTGATTGATTCAACTACTAGCATCTCGGATGGGGTGCTCGACGGTGGTGAAAGCCACGAGTTCCACATGTACCTTGGCTTGTGTTGTGCGGTGTGTCGAGCATGGAGGCGGTGGCCGACGGTGAGGTGAAGGTCAAGTGATGGCGGGCCGCGCCGAATGGACCGGAGCGGTGAAAGGGCGGACGATCGAGACTTGGGCGAGGGACCCGAATCGCCGGGGCGGGATCGCGTTGCCGGCATTTGGCCCGACAAGTGCAAGGACATGGGCGGTTTGTTGGTTTGGGCCTCAAAACCAACGGTGGAGGGTTTCGGTGGTTTGGGCCTCAAAACCACCCGGCGGGTTTCTTCGGGTTGAGCCTCAAAACCTTGGCGGAGGTCCCGAGGCGGACGGACAAAGACGTGGCGGCATCGGGGAGTTCGCGTCGGCGGCGGCTACCGGTGAGAAGGCGGTGGCCGTCGGATCGAAGATTGCATCGAGCCGGTTCGAGTTGGATCGCAATGTCCCTAGGGCTAGGCGGTTTGCTCGAGTTGTATCAGGGGGCAAAAACTGGAAAATGAAATAAGCCCGGTCGATAAGTAAGGTGGAGGGAGCCCCTTCTCCCTCACCTCTCCTATTTGCATTTTCTCATTTAGGGTTTTCTTCCTCTAGTTGCTTGTGAGTGAGAGAGAGGGTCCACTAATCCTTCATTAGTGTAATCGAACTCGTGTGAAGGGAATGGAGGTCCCGAATCCTCCATGTTTCCTCGTGGAGTCAGATCATTGAGTTGCTTGCATTGATTCGCGTTTTGTTCTTCGCGTTCTTCGTTTTCCCCTTTCCCCTTCTTCGCGTTCTTAGCGATTTCTCGGGCTGTGATCCATCTCTTTGCGAACCACTTGTTTCTACTTGATCATGGTCGTGGGTTGATCCTTTCCACCGAAGGATTTCATCCAATTCCTCACGAATCCACAGATCGGGTCGAATCGAGTTTTTTCGGGAAAAACTTGACCTAGAACTGAATTTCGTCAATTTTCGAAGTTGCAGTGAGTTTGGGGTTGTGATCTTCATGGATTAGTCTTAGAACTACCTTGTGAAACCCTCTGCAAAATCTCAGGTCGATCCGAGTTGAATTGATTGAGTTTTGACTTTGGAATCTAAATTTCCAGGGTTCTGTCCGCAAAGTACCGGACACGTCCGGTGTGCATACCGGACACGTCCGGTAGACTTAACTTTGGAATTTTGAGCTGAAATTTTGTGGAGACCTTCTTCTGTGTGTCTAGTTTCTAGGGTTAAAATTTCACGATTTTTGGACATCGTTTGATTGGGTTTTCTATTTTTCTCCCAAAGTCGCTCTGTGCTTGGCCTGAGGTCCGGTGCATACCGGACGCGTCCGGTATGAGGTCCGGTATGACCTGAGTGTGTCCGGTCCGAAGCCGTGAATACCGGACACGTTCGGTATGAGGTCCGGTATGAGGGTCTCAAGGCTGTTTTTATTGAGTTGTTAAACTTCTTGACCGTCCGAGGTCCGATTTGAATTCCGTTTGTTGCGTTGGGTTTCTAGCATCACGAGCTTCGTTCCAAGGTACTTTTGTCACAAGTTGGCTTGAGTATTTTGGGTTGGTCACTCTCTCCTTCTCTATAGGACTTGAGTGTGTCGCTTTTGGAGTTTAAATCGAGTGCTCGTGTCCGATCTTCCTCGGTTGATCCGCTGTACCTCTTGGACATCTCCAAGGGTATCCACCTACCCGTTAGGTTGTGATCTTACCGCTTGCTTGTAGTTTTGTTTTTGGGGTTCGATTTTGGGACAGCGGTCAAAAGTTTCGAAAGAAATTTGAGGCTCCCATTCACCCCCCCCCCTCTGGTCGCCGTTTTCGGTCCTTCAATTGGTATCGAGCGAGGTTAAGGATCATTCCACCTTAACCGGTTCTTGATCCGCAGAAAAGCGACATGGCTCGTGGTTCGGGGAAGCCACCGTTTTTCGATGGAACCAATTACCCGTCTTTCGAAGATTCGGATGTCCGCATATCTCCGAGTCTCGGTGCAAGGGTATGGGAAATTTGTGAGAATGAGGCTTACGTTGTTCTCCCCGCCTCGTGTTGGTCGGGAGCAAATGGAACAACACGATGCCAATAGCGAGGCACGTAATGCTCTCTTCTCGAGTCTTTTCTCGAAGTCTGAGTTTGAGCGTGTCGGACACTTGACTACTTGCTAGAGAGATGCGGGTGAAGCTACAGAGCTATCACGAGGGACTCCCCAAATTAAGACCGGACTCTTTGACACATACAAGCGGGGAGTATGAGAGTTTCCGGCGGCTTGATGGCGAGACCATCGATTCTATGTTCTCACGCTTTCGGACCATTGTCAACAAGATGCGTGCGAACAAGCCAAACTTGCCCTATGACGATCATGAGAGAGCTTTGAAGTTGTTACATGCTCTTGAGCGGAGGGTTTGGGATGCGAAGGTGCAAGCTCTTCTCGAGTCGCGAGAACTACGAGACCCTCACGTGGACGAGCTCTTGACAAAGCTGAAGTCCGGTGAGATCGACCACCGGATCCGGGGCCAAACTTCACAACCCCTCTGCTCCGACTATGGCGGTGTGTCGGGTAACGGTGTCACTAGTTCTTCACTAACCCCTCCTCTGCGATGTTTGCCTTGTCTTCGTTGATCCGCGGTGGCCGGAGGAGCGGTTGGGCGTGCTCGGGAGGCGATGAGCTGGCCCTCGTCATCGGCCGGTTCTCGCGGTTCCACAACAACCGCTTGAATCGTCGGCGAGGTGGACCAAAGGATGGATGCTATGGATGCGGCGACCCCGACCACTTCGCCGCCAAGCTGTCCCCAAGCGAAACAAGCACTCCTTCGGCAAGTCCACCTCCGACAAGCACAAGGAGAAGCGCGAGTACACCTCCGGCAAGTACAAGTCCAAGGGAGGCTTTGACAAGGAAGCGATGAAGCGCAAGTTCGTGAAGAAGTTCAAGGCAAGAGAGCGCGCCTTCCTCGCCTCCCTCGGCGACCTCGACTCCGACAACGAGCATGCTTCCTCCTCTTGAGCGACGACGAGTCCGAGAGGAAGGTCGAGGACAAGCTGAGCGGACTCGCTTCCTCGCCCGACTCCACCCACGGAGGCTTACGCACCATGGCACTTGGTGACGAAGTGGAGAGCGGCAACGGCGATGCTCCCGGCGGCGGCGGCGATGACCCATCTAAGGTATCACCTTCCGTCGATGCTCTTGTCGGCGAGGTTGATGACTTGACCGCCACTTTGCTTCGTCAAGATAAGTTGCTTAAGCATACCGCTAGGGATAGAAAAGAGTACAAGGCTAAGCTAGAAGATGCGCTTAAGGAGCTTGAGCTAGTTAAGAACACTCACATAGTGTCCGACGAGCCGTGTGAGTTTTGTAGCGTTTACATGGCTGATCTTGCTAGTCTGCAGTCCAAGCACGCTAAGTTGGTTGATGATTTTGATAGTGTGCATGCTTCACACTGCTCGTTGAGTGCGTGCAAGTCTTGCTCGGACTTGCAATCTGAGTTGGCGAAAAAGAATGCCAAACTTGCTTTGTTTGAAAAGGCCAACTCGGATAGCACTAGTGTGGCTAAGTGTGCTCTTTGTGAGGGTTTAGAGCTTGAACTTGCAAATTGTCGGCATGACAAGGTGCGTACCGAGGGAGGAAAACACATACCTTCGGACCATCTTGAGTTAGGTGTCTTGCGGTGAGCCGCAACTTGCATGATGGTCAACCAATTCGGGAGGGGAATTGGTGGACCGGGATTAGGCTTTGCTTTAGGTGGGAAGGGTGATGATCTTTATGGCAAAGTTGGTGAGTTTAGTGGTGTGCCTCCGAGTGAAAAACCTTCCACTACTCCCAAGCTACTCAAAATCACTCCACCTAAGCCACTTGTGCCTCCCACCAAAGATGGAGTGTTTGAAGAACCTCCAAGAGCTCCACCCCCCCAAAACAAGTGTGGATTCCAAAACCGAACCACCTAAGAAACCCACTTGACACACTCCCTTCCATCTCTGAGGAACCCCTTCCCAAAGCCAAGCCACCTCCAAGAGTGAACCATACCCACAAAAAAGTGAGCCAAACACCTAAGAGAGAGGTGTACCATTGTGAGTATTGTCATAGGGATGGTCACTTGGTTGAGTTTTACTTTAGGAGGAAGAGAGATGAGAAGCGTGAGTTTGAGTTGAACAACCGGAACATGTACCGTCCTCCCCATGGCGTACATGTACCGCTTTCGCTCGTAGGCGCACTACTAGGCCTAGAGGTGCAATGCCTCAAGGTGCTAGGCCTCGGGTTGCGAGACCACATGGTGGTCGTGCACGGCGGGGTTCAGGTCGTGGTCAATATGACTATGAACCTCACGGCGGTGTTTTTGAGTCCCACGGCTCTAGCGGACCACGTTTTTTCCCTCTCGTGGTGATCGCTTTCCTCAAATGGGACATGGCATGTTTGGTGTTTTTCCTAACACTTTTTCGGGGCAAATGATGCATCACCGGTATCCTTCTCGGTTTACTAACCCCATGGTGTGCCATTTGCTCATCCTATGTCTTTCTATTGATGTAGGATGGAGGCTTGGAGAACACATGGCTCATTGATTCCGGATGTTCGCGCCACATGACCGGAAGTTCTAAATGGTTCTCCAAATTTCGACCCCGTGCAACACAAAGAGTACATCACATTCGGGGATAATAGTAGAGGTAAAGTGGTCTCTCGTGGAACCATTCGGGTTAACGAGCTTTGTTCTCAAGGATGTTGCTTTGGTCTCGAACTTGCATTTTAATTTGCTCTCTGTTTCGCAACTCCTTGAGGATGGCTTTGAAGTGCGCTTTAAACATGGTTTTTCTCGAGTTCTCGATTCTCAGGGAGATCTTGTTTGTCGGATCGTCCCATTTGGCCGTGTCTTTCGAGCTGATTTTTCTCACTCTTTTGGCTCTTCCCGCTGTTTGGTGGCCGGATCCTCTTCTGAGCTTTGGAAGTGGCATAGGAGACTTGGTCATTTGAGCTTTGACCTTCTTTCTAGGTTGAGCTCACTTGGCTTAATCCAAGGATTGCCCAAGTTGAAATTTGAGAAGGATCTTGTTTGCCACCCTTGTCGCCATGGAAAGATGGTAGCCGCTTCTCACTCACACTGTGAATCAAATCATGACCAAGGAACCCGGCGAGCTACTTCACATGGACACGCTTGGTCCAAATCGGGTTCGGTCGAAGGTGGGAAGTGGTATGTGCTAGTGATTGTGGATGACTTTTCGAGATACTCTTGGGTGTTTCTCATGGAGAGTAAGGATGAGGCTTTTTCACATGCTCGAGATTTGATTCTTCGGTTGAGAAATGAGTTCCCTAAGAATGCCATGAGAGCTATTCGTAGTGACAATGGCACAGAGTTCAAGAATACTCATTTTGAAACCTTTTGCAAGTCTTTGGGTCTTGAGCACCAGTTTTCCTCACCTTATGTTCCGCAACAGGACGATGCTCGATGAGCATAGGACTCCTAGGAGGTTTTGGGCCGAAGCAATCAACACTGCTTGTCATGTTTCTAATCGCATCTTTCTCCGTGCTTTTACGAAGAAAACTTCTTATGAGTTGCGATTTGGGAGATTACCCAAGGTGAGTCATTTCAGGGTGTTTGGATGTAAGTGCTTCATCTTGAAACAAGGTAATTTAGACAAGTTTGAGTCCAGGTCTTCCGACGGTATCTTTCTTGGTTATGCTTTGCATTCTAGAGCTTATCGAGTACTTAACCTTGAAACTAACCGTGTTGTGGAGACCTATGAGGTCACATTCGATGAAACTATGCCTTGTACAACCCCCGTCTTTGAGCGTGCGGTGATGAAGAGCTTGGAGAAAGCATTTTTGTGGAGGAGGAGCGGGGCGATGCCGATTGGGGTGATCCCGAGCCGACTCCACCGGCTGCCCCTATCGAGCTGCGGCGACTACTTCAGCTCACGGTCCGCACCCATCTACTTCCACTTCTTGGGCACCGTTCGAGCAGCTTCCTCGGCCCGGGCCGGTTTGCACCCGAGGAGGCACCACCGCTTGTTGAGGGAGGGCGACTTCTTCCGAGAGAGGCTCCACGACACATTCAAGCATCGTCACCCCGCTCGGGCGATGATCGGTGACATTGAACAATGAGTCACGCGGTCGAGTCGTATCACATCTCTCACTTTGCTCATTCTGCATTTGTAGCTTCTTTTGAGCCCCGAGATGTTGGACATGCTTTATCGATCCTGATTGGGTTAATGCCATGCATGAGGAGTTAGAAAACTTTAAGAGAAACCAAGTTCGGGTCTTAGTTCCTCCACCGCAAAGTGTCATCCTATAGGTACAAAGTGGGTGTTTAAGAACAAACAGCAGTGAAGATGGGGTGGTTGTTAGGAATAAGGCTAGGCTTGTTGCTCGGGGTATTGCCGAAAAGAGGGGATAGACTTTGAGGAAACCTTCGCTCCTCGTAGCTCGCTTAGAGGCTATCCGCGATTCATTAGCGTTCATTTCTTGCTAAGGGCTTTAAGTTGTTTCGGATGGATGTCAAGAGCGCTTTTACGAATGGGTACATAGAGGAGGAAGTGTATGTTAGGCAGCCCCCCGGGCTTTGAAAATCCCAAGTATCCTAACCATGTCTTCAAGTTGCACAAAGCTTTGTATGGTCTTAAGCAAGCCCCTAGAGCGTGGTATGAGAGGCTGAAAACCTTTTTGCTTAAGAAGGGGTTTAGGATGGGATCGGTAGATAAGACTTTGTTTCTCCTCAAGCAAGGCAATGACATCCTTTTGGTTCAGATTTACGTGGATGATATCATCTTCGGTGGTTCTTCTCACGCTTTGAATGCTAAGTTTGCGAGTTTATGAGCGAGAGTTTGAGATGAGCTTGATGGGCGAGTTGACTTTCTTCCTCGGCCTACAAATCAAGCAAACACGGGATGGGACGTTCGTGCATCAAGGCAAGTACACAAAGGACGTCCCGAAGAAGTTTGACATGGGCGAGGTCAAGCCTCTTTCGACGCCCATGTCGACTACGACGGCCCTCGACGCCGACGAGGATGGAGAAGCGGTCGATCGGAAGGGAGTACCGGCATGATCGGGTCGTTCTTTGTACCAGACGGCGACAAGACCCGACATCCAGGTTCTTTGTGTGCCTCTGTGCGCTTTTCGAGCGTCGCCCGCGCACCTCTCACCGTCGTCGGCGGTGAAACGCATCATGAGGTACCTCCGCTTCACTCCCCGAGTTTGGACTTTGGTACTCTGCTTCTTCCTCGCTCTCTCTTTGCGGTTATTCGGATGCTGATTTTGTTTGGGTCGCCGCTTAGATAGGAAGTCCACGTCGGGGGACTTGTCGGTTTTTTAGGTTCGTCCCTTGTGTCTTGGTCATCCCGTAAGCGGTCTAGCGTTGCACAATCCACCACGTAAGCCGAGTATGTCATTTCTTTTGCCGCTTGTTGTTCCCAAATTTACTTTGGATGATAGCCACCCTACGTGATTTTGGTCTTGAGTTCTCTAGAGTGCCTTTCTTGTGTGATAGTACTAGTGCCATCGGTGTTGCTAAGAACCCAAGTACTTCACTCTAAGACCAAGCACATAGATGTTCGCTTTCACTTTCTCCGCGATCACCAAGAGAAAGGCGACATTGAGTTGCATCACGTAGCCACCCGGGATCAGCTTGCGGATCTTCTCACTAAGCCCCTCGATCAAGCGACTTTTGCTCGCTTGCGAGGTGAACTTGGGTGTGTGTTTCCCTTTTTAGAGGAGGGAAGCACTTTGTTTGTTGTACACTAGTTTCAGTTTCTTTTTGTAGTCTAGATTTTGTTTTGTCTTTGTATGATAGTGCATTTGCATTGCATTTTGTGATATACTTGCATTTTGAGCTTCATGTATATAACACTTGGAATGAAACTATGCTCTTGTTAGTATGCCATGTGAGTACTTTGTGGTGCTTGTCGCCTTAGGCTCTCATTGATCATCTGCTACATGTTATGAGTTGAGCATGATTTTCTAATGTGAACTTGTTTAAGCTTGCTGAAATTGAAAATGTTCACCGCTTGAGTTGGTAACTAGCATGTGTAGGATGTTGAGATCCCTTTATGCTATATTGTGCATGCTTGGTTACTATGTCTCATGCTTTGAGTCCCACATTTGCTTAGATACTTTACTTGTGCTAAAATCTGAAATCTAAGTAAGTTGAATGAAAAGATCGAGATGGGTCCGTATTGTCCCACATCAAGGTATTAAGACTGCTTCCATTTGCACATTTGGATGAACTTGAGCCTTGTTGTGGATGACCGAAACCATTGCTTTGAGCTCCTGATTGTCTTTTGACATAGGCTCCGCTTGGTTAAAAAGTTAGGCTTGACAGTACAGATAACCTCTCGCACACACATGCTCGACCAATACTTGTAATTTGCTGCCAACTCTAAAAATCTGATAAAATTGACAAGTTTGAGGTCTTTGACATGATGTGTGACCATGGTTTGGGGTAGTTCACCTTGTTTACACATGACTAGCACTAGGTTGATCTCCAGCTTACATTTGCTAAGTGCTATCTTTTATGGTGAACTCCTTTCTGAAGAACTTATAATCTGCTCAAAACTGCTTACACTTCATATTTCGTATCACTTGATCAGTTTGAGCATATGCTAGCCCTTGTCTGTTGATGCCTTACTCACGTGTTTTACCTGCTAGAGCATCTTTTCACTCTGATTGCTATATACACGAAGCTTCGCATTTGTGCATATCATTGCATTTTAGGCTTCTTTGTGTGCATTATTCAACAAGGGGAGAAATTTGACACACACACATGCCCCGACCCATCACATGCTTATGTCAAGGGGGGAGTCACTTGACATGTATCTTATTGGTTGTCTTCTCAGAGGGTGAGACTAGTTCTCAAAGGGAGAACGGGAGAAGATTGTGTGCACTCATATATGCATTTGCTCAGGGGGAGTTGTTTTGCATTGCTTCTTGCTAGATGTGTTGAGCCTTTGCCTCTTTCTGGAGGATCTAGCGTTTCGAGTGCTTTTTGCTTGGCTAGCGGCGTTGAGCCCGCTTTCTGCCTCTTCTTGAGGGCTAGCCATGTTTTGCTTGGTTGCGTCGAGCCGTTGCCCATGTCTTTGGGGACCAAGTTGTGCTTGCTTCAAATGACCCCATTTGGCTTCTCTTTGGCTTTTGGTCGTTTGGTGAGCTTTCTTCTTCTTTTCTTCTTCTTCTATTTCTTTTTCTCAGCCGTGGTGTGTTGGTGTTGAACAATGCACTCATCAAGGGGGAGATTGCGAACACAAGGTTCATACTTGTGGTTCAGTTGTGATGATGAGTGATTGATTCAACTACTAGCATCTCGGATGGGGTGCTACTGACGGTGGTGAAAGCCACGAGTTCCACATGTACCTTGGCTTGTGTTGTGCAGGTGTCGAGCATGGAGGCGGTGGCCGACGGCGAGGTGAAGGTCAAGTGATGGCGGGCCGCCCGAATGGACCGGAGGCGGTGAAAGGGCGGACGATCGAGACTTGGGCCGAGGGACCCGGAATCGCCGGGCGGGATCGCGTTGTCGGCATTTGGCTTCGACAAGTGCAAGGACATGGGCGGTTTGTTGGTTTGGGCCTCAAAACCAACGGTGGAGGGTTTCAAAGTGGTTTGGGCCTCAAAACCACCCGGCGGGTTTTCGGGTTGAGCCTCAAAACCTTGGCGGAGGTCCCGAGGCGGACGGACGGCACGTGGCGGCATCGGGGAGTTCGCGTCGAGGCGAAGCTACCGGTGAGAAGGCGCGGTGGCCGTCGGATCGAAGATTGCATCGAGTCGGTTCGAGTTGGACCGCAATGTCCCTAGGGCTAGGCGGTTTGCTCAGAGTTGTATCAGGGGCAAAAACTGGAAAATGAAATAAGCCCGGTCGATAAGTAAGGTGGAGGGAGCCCCTTCTCCCTCACCTCTCCCATTTGCATTTTCTCATTTAGGGTTTTCTTCCTCTAGTTGCTTGTGAGTGAGAGAGAGGTCCACTAATCCTTCATTAGTGTAATCGAACTCGTGTGAAGGGAATGGAGGTCCCGAATCCTCCATGTTTCCTCGTGGAGTCAGATCATTAAGTTGCTTGCATTGATTCGCGTTTTGTTCTTCGCGTTCTTCGTTTTCCCCTCTTTCCCTTCTTCGCGTTCTTAGCGATTTCTCGGGCTGTGATCCATCTCTTTGCGAACCACTTGTTTCTACTTGATCATGGTCGTGGGTTGATCCTTTCCACCGAAGGATTTCATCCAATTCCTCACGAATCCACGGATCGGGTCGAATCGAGTTTTTTCGGGGAAAACTTGACCTAGAACTGAATTTCGTCGATTTTCGAAGTTGCAGTGAGTTTGGGGTTGTGATCTTCATGGATTAGTCTTAGAACTACCTTGTGAACCCCTCTGCAAAATCTCAGGTCGATCCGAGTTGAATTGATTGAGTTTTGACTTTGGAATCGAAATTTCCGGGGTTCTGTCTCGCAAAATACGGACACGTCCGGTGTGCATACCGGACACGTTCGGTAGACTTAACTTTGGAATTTTGAGCTGAAATTTTGTGGAGACCTTCTTCTGTGTGTCTAGTTTCTAGGGTTAAAATTTCACGATTTTTGGACATCGTTTGATTGGGTTTTCTATTTTTCTCCCAAAGTTGCTCTGTGCTGAAACTGAGGTCCGGTGCATACCGGACGCGTCCGGTATGAGGTCCGGTATGACCTGAGTGTGTCCGGTCCGAAGCCGTGAATACCGGACACGTCCGGTATGAGGTCCGGTATGAGGGTCTGAAGGCTGTTTCGCTGAGTTGTTCGCTTCTTGACCGTCCGAGGTCCGATTTGAGTTCCGTTTGTTGCGTTGGGTTTGTAGCATCACGTGCTTCGTATCCAAGTACTCTTGTCACAAGTTGGCTTGAGTATTTTGGATTGGCCACTCTCTCCTTCTCTATAGGAATTGAGTGTGTCGCTTTTGGAGTTTCGTCGAGTGCTCGTGTCCGATCTTCCTCGGTTGATCCGCTGTACCTCTTGGACATCTCCAAGGGTATCCACCTACCTGTTAGGTCGTGATCTTACCGCTTGCTTGTAGTTTTGTTTTTGGGGTTCGATTTTGGGACAGCGGTCAAAAGTTTCGAAAGAAATTTGAGGCTCCCATTCACCCCCCCTCTGATCGCCGTTTTCGGTCCTTCACATGTATATACAGACCTGCTTGCCGGAAGTATATAATAATGTATACATACGTACCCAAGTTAAGATTTTAAATAAAAAGCAAAGCTAAGATCAAGTCATTTAACTTGTACCCGTACATACAAGTTTCTCAGTGAATCATTCAAACAGAGAAATAAAAAATATTAAAAGGTTCCATATGACATACAACACAAATATAAATGAAACTGATAGACACCCTTTCCCTGAATGTTCTATCTTCTTCCAATCAACTCTAACATCTTACTATTACTAATTAGAGGCCCCAACGGAGGCACCACATTAACTCTCACCAGACACGTTAAGAAAAAAGATAAATTCTAGAAATTCTCACAATAATCAGAAATATCTAGCCTTTGATTTGGTGGACTCTAATCATCATCACTGGCATTAGCCATTGGATGTATTGTAGTTTATTAAAAATTTACCCACCACTGCCATTATAAAAGTATATAAAATAACCCCCTTATCTTGCACATAAATTACCCACCTTTGCCATTATAACTTAATAAAATATTTGATGAAGCCTACTAAACCACGTCAATTATCAATACATACAATATATCGGGCTCCCTAATCCGTCCCTGGCGGCGGCGCCTGGCTGTTCACCACCAAAGAGGATCAGGGCACCCGTCGATCGGCGCTGTTCCATACATCCAAATCGACAGTAGCGGCCGCCTTGCAGCTCTGTTTTTCATCGGGACCAGGTACCAGGAGCCTCAACGACCAAGGACGATCGGGACTAGGAACAACTGTGGCTTCACCTTCATGTGTCATCCTCTATGATGGTGAGAAATAAAGCTAATCTGATTTTTATCTTCTCTGTTCTTGCACATCAGCATGCATGTAGCGAGGAACAATGCGCCGGCGGGCGGTGACGTGAAGATAGATGGAGGAGCTCGCCAAGGAGGGGTGGTGTGCCACGAATACGAGACATCGGCCGAAGCTGCGGCGTCGTGTTGGCGGGACCTGCTGCGTCTATGTCGTCGGCACCTCTCATATTGCGTAGATGAGCTGCTGTTCCGCAATCTGCCGATGACGATATGATGTATATAGTGGTCGATGATTTCCTGAACGAGAGACACTCACGTTTACGTTGAATAATCCTGTGGTTACTGGAAATATAATTAAAAATAATTGTATTTTACGTGTATTTTCTCAAAACTCATCTAATCTAACTGAACATATAGTGTTTTTGGCTTCTTCTCATATTTCCCTCCCCAGTGCTCCAATTCCTACCAACTGCTATGTGTATATGATGCAAACGCATTAGCCCTCGAGAGACTGCAGGATGGGAGGGGCACCAAGCATTAACCTGCATGCCGCATGTGCCTGTGCCTCATGTGCCTGCGCATGAGGAGGCCACACACCTAGACCTTTTAACTGCCGATTAATTCTCATAGGCGTTGACAAAGTCTGCAATTGCATGGTGCCGGAGAAAGATCATGGATACATGTGGGTGCATCAATGCGTAGTGTCATCCCAGGGAGTAAGCCTCGAGGAATCAATTTCCATGAATTCCCTTTAGCAGTAGATTATCTTCAACCTTCAAGACAGCTTTCCTTTATTTAAATAAAGGAAAGCTTTCTTGGTCAAAATCGTTGCTTTTTACTTGATCTGAAGGTTGCATCACTATGCATCCACCTAACGTTGACCTTCAAGATTGGCAAGATGCACTAACGGGCAACGGCACAAATTGCAAGCTTAATTGGTTTCATTGAAAAAAAAAAATCCATCGAGACAACGTTAATTTTTGCGGTGCCCTCTCTATCTGTACAACATTTGTTTTATATAAATAACATGTTCTGCTACTACCTTATGCTTATTTTTTTTTTGTTTTCTAGGCAATATCTACAAAAACCAGATGTAAGTAGGAAGATTTGAGCTTGAGCCTAAGATATATAGTGTTTGATTTGCAATGAGTATACGAGCTCCCAGTCATCAAGGTAAGCATCCATGTATCTCTACATAAACAGTTTCCTACTTTTTGACGGAAAAGGAAAAAGCCATACCTATGAATTAATTGGGTGTTAAATTTAGAAAGGCCGCTTGGATGTGAGGAGATATAATTATCATATTTTATTTGTGGCTTCAAATTCAAACAATATGAATTAATTAAACCACTTCATGAAATTCCACAAACATATGGTTGTTATTATGTTATTTACACCTATGTGAGGATATGGAGGATTAAATTTTACATTGAAATTTTCCACTCTATCATTATGAAAAATAATTAACCCCGATTTATATCTAAGCTACCCAATCTTGCCATTATGAAATATATCTCACAATAATCACAAGAATTTGTATCTCAGATGTTGTAAAAGATAGTTCAAAATAATTAACTAAACTTATATCTAAATTTCTCACTTCCACCATTATGAAAAAAATTGACATACCCTCCTAATATATTTTTATGAAAGTTAATGCAAATTAACTCCTAAGTCTGCATTCAAATTACGCATATACGCTGCTATGGAGGATACCATAAAGTAACATCTTTTAATTCATATCTCAATTAACCACCTCAGCTATTATAAAAAATAAAATACCATTAACATCTATGTGTAAATACTACTAAAAATTATTATAGAAAATAATTGAATATCCATAAATTATGGTATATATATTATTAAATTACATATTATTATTATTGCAACACTAGAAGCAAGCATATGGTGCAATGCACCATATCGACAAAATAAAGATATATAAATCAAGCATGAAAAAATGTTGTCTTAACTAAAAGGGACATAGCAATGACACTCACAATTCACTTTAAACTATATTGACATGCCATCATTATAAATTTCATAAGTTATTGTTTTGAATAATTTATACGTTGGACTAAAATGTTAGGCCATAGCAATATGGTAATTCCATTTTAAGCACTCTATATAAAACAAATGTTTAGATTGTATAAAAAACAAAGATATCCCCTCAAACCTATATCTAAGTTGTCATCATCTTCTCTTAATAAGGCAAATTAAATAACCATAAAGCATATATGTTTCCACTCAAGTACTTAATTAATATTAATATATTAAAATTTGATAAAGTAAACATACATTTTGTGCCATAATGCAAATCAATGTCGCTTGCACGCTTGAGTAAATGCTATAGTGACCATGAAAAATATTTTCTTAACAACTCATAGACCAATGATACTTACTCATTATTTAAAATTAAATTAATACTCATGGCATAATATTTATCTAAGTTGTTACTTAGATGAATTTATTTATACATTTTAACTGAAATAACTAAAACATTTGATGTATCTATAACAGTAGAATCATTACTATAAATATTATTTGTTGATAAGAAAATTTTAAAAAGATCATGAGAAGTGAAAGAGATTTGTGTAGTCTAAAGGTGGATTTATATTTATAGCCTTCGAGATTCCTTTAGAGTAAACAATCATTGTGGAGCTTAAATATTATATGTTCTTGAGATTAGCACCGCTATCCAATCCTATATATCACATCAAGCTCTACCGCCAATCTTAAATAATCTGGGCGAAAGTTAAGAACAGTTCTAATTTAGTCATCATAATACTTAAGCATGCAATATACAACCTAAAAATATTATTTAAAAAGGTAAAAAATTAGATTTAATAAGCAAAGGAATTTCAACTTAAGTTTAGGATAAAAATAAATTGGGATTAATAAGATTTAATTTAAAATCAAATAGATTAAAGAACACCATAGTTTAAGCTAAGGTTTCTACTAAATCCACATTGGAGATACGCCAAAAGTGTCATGGAAAGAAAAAAATCATTAATATGAATGATAATCAATAATTTTATCACATTTAAAGACGTTATAAATTATCTATTTATATATGCTGACTGTGTTAGAAATGAATAAAAGAAAGTAAAATTTTATATAACTTTTATCAATCAAATATTTTAAACAATAAAAATGCTTATATTTCTTAAGATTCTAGCCCGTGCGAGCACGGGTTGATGGACTAGTACTCTTAAAATTAATAGTTCAAGAAGAAGCACAGGTTATTAGTAGACTAGTACTTACGTTAATTAGAGGCCGATCAATGTCCTCCGTTCCAGATGCCTGGAGCAGTAGAGGATGATCTTGAGCGATGTGCGGCGAGATCTTAAGTAGAGTGTCTGTCGACCGATCGAAACATTAATATATGACGCGCACACTTAGTGTGGGTTGGCATGCACTTTGCATTATTTAACATGGGGGGCACAAGCGCTTTACACGTACATTAGGGAAAAGCTGCACTTAGTGGGAGCTCATCATGGGGGTGGTTCAACCTTGGATCGAATCGTACCCAATCCACCGACCCATTTGCTGTGTATAGAAGCACCGGTCACTCCATTTAAATAAGTTCCTGACCCGTGGTGCACCAATGGTTATCCTTATCGCTCCTGGTTGTTGCCTACTTGCTTGCATAAAGAAGAGCATGGCTCTGAATATTAAACACGTTTCCGACTATAAGGATACCAATGCTACCTATTGAATGTTTTATGAACAATTACAAAGCCCAGATCTGATTAACTGTCACTTTCCAACTATAGAGAACAAAGTTTGCTTTAACAAAACTGAATGTCGAATAATTGCAATCATACAGAAAAGAGCCATCAATGCCTGATTCAGTAACAGAATGAGTTCCAGGTTCAGCAGCTAAAACTCATACACGAAGTTAAGACTAAAATTTGTCACCAGCCACGCCAAACTAGCTTATTACAGTAGCATATTACATATTATATTTGAAAAGCAAGTTCGTCTAGAAAATTGGCCAAGGCCCAAGGCTGATGACTGATGTACTGTTGATGGCAATAAATTGTAGCTTGGTCCACCTTTCAAGCCTCTTGAAAACCTCCACTGTTTGGACTGAAACAAGAAGGATACAATAAATTTTAGAAATTTATTGTAAAATTTCTAAAATATTCATTAGACATTACAACCAATTTACATAGGTCAGTGCTCTGCTGAATGGAACATGCACATAAATGATGATTGGGGATCAGCTACCACAAACTCGGACGAAATTCAAAATCCAGTAGGTTTGTGGGCCAAAGCTCCTAAACAAAGTTCTTCAGAAGTACACAGTTTACAGTGCTTGGTCATTGTCTCACAGTTAATCAAATTAGCCCAAATCTGGGCCAAGACAGTTATGGCTCTGGAAAGAATAATGTGGCCAATGTCCTTTCCAGTGATTTTTCTCAAACAGCACTTGGTGTACAAGTTTATAGAAATAGAAGCCAGAGGAATACTAAATGTAACAACTTAATGAAGCTAACTTCACAATAAGAATGTGGTGTCGTAAGCAATATAGAAAAGCATCTGCTACTTCAAGGGACAACTAGATGGTTCTCATGCAGTCACACCTTAACTAATTTAACTTGGAAAAAACAATATGAGCTATGTTTAAAAAAATGTGGCACACTATACTTTACAGTTTACATCTAGTACTATAAGGGACAACCAAAAGCAATAGAAGCTCAGACAAGATTTATCAATGAAGAACAATAGGTAGGTTCGTAAGTCTATTATGAGGAGTCTGATAATTGCATACACAGTATTTTCCATTATCCCAACCTTTCAGACAGCTCTGCATGCCCTCTGTAAGATGACACTAAAACAACAAGCTAGACCTACAACTATAAGAGCTTCAATGCTTGATTTTGAATGGGAACAACCAATATTCATGGGCCAGTGCTTGGCTGAATGGAAGCATGCACATAAACACAAATATGATTGTGGGACAGCTACCAGAATATTTGGACAAATTTCAAAATCAAGTGTGTGGCCAGCGAAACAATGAATCTAAGTTATCACATTAGACCAGTGAATAATATTTTGCAATCTAAGTTACCACATATAACTGATGAACATAGATGCAAAATATTGCATTGAATCTCACCCTTTCCTCCTCTTTCTTCTTTACTCATGTTGATTGATTTCATCTAGAAGACAATGATCAATAGAGTCCATACAGAATTTACTTGAACCTACAATAAAATTGAGATGTTACAACTATACTATACTCATTGTTCCCCTCTATACTAGAAGCTAAGAAAATAGATTCAGATGTTATTAAGAGAAAAGAGTATACCAGAAGCACGGAACCAATCTTGTAGGCATATTAACTCTTTCACTGTTTTAGGAGTTAAGCGGCTTCGAGAATCTGAAACAAGTCTCTTTCCATGGCAGAATGCTAATTCAGATGGAACTGAAGAAGCAGGGGCCACCAAAATATCTCGAGCCATACGGGAGAGAGTTGGATACTCCAGGGCATTGCTCTTCCACCAACCCAGAATATCAAAATCATCACTTCGAGGGATCACTTGCTTTGATAAGTACGCTTCAAGCTCTGAAGGTACCTCATTTGTTGCTTGTGTACTAAGACTGACATGGTTATCCCAATCAGCATATCTTCCGCTTGCATTTGCATTTGTTTCCACCCTAACACAAGGAGCCTGAGCTGTTTGTTGATCAGCTGAGTAATCCTTGAACAGCTCCAACAAGGTCTTCTTCACAGTTTCAATTCTTGACTCGGCCTCACTCCCAAAGGCTTGTTTCAAACGGTAGTCAATGAATGCAAGTTTAAACCGTGTATCAAAGATAATAGAGAATGATATTTGCAGCCATGTAAATTTTCAGTACCTTCTGAACTTTTTTTGAATCTACTGAATTGTTTCAGTAAGGGCTGCATCTGCCTCAGGAACTTGTTTTTCCAAAACCAACTTTATTTCCCAAATCTCATGGAAATGTAAATTTGCTGTTGGATAGAATGATCCTCATTCTAGTTGAACGTGGAGTTCTTTTTCTCTTCGATCCACTGTTTAAAAACAAATTGATTACTAAAAGTTAGATCCACTAACATGTTAAAGAGGGCTGATATGTTAAAGAGGATTTTGCCAACCAAACTTCTCACCTGAGGGCATGTGACGATGGTGTTGAAAAAAAAAAGCATCGGGGTGCCAGTCGTGTGGTACAATTTCATCCCCAAAGGTACGGTATGACCCCTCACCTGCTTCAATCCTGCTCTGGTTCAATCTTGCTTCGTCTCTCACCTGTGGCTCCATTTGCTCGACAGATATGTGACTCACCAACCGATGAAATGCCACCACCACCTTGGCCCATTGGAGGTATAGAATATTGGCCTGTGCTCTTTCTCCGAAAGATCGGACCACCACCGCACTGGTATCGCATTGCTCGCTTTATATCCTAAAAAGAATGAACAACTCGTTTTCAAGAAAAATCAAGCAATAGAATGTTTAACCAAATATCTTATCTTTGGGGCTGTTTAGATACTTCCCTAAAAACTTTCCACCTATCACATCGAATGTTTGAAACATGGACTATTAAATATAGACTAAAAAATAACTAATTACATAATTGCAATAACTTTACGAGACGAATCTTAAATCAATTAGTCTATAATTTAACAATGCGGGGCTATAGTAAATAAGTGCTAATGATAGGATTAAAAAATTCCTGTAATTTCTTTTTTATAAGTATCCAAAAATTTCTTCTCACATTCTATGAAACATCTGATGTGACACATTAAAACTTTTCACCACAGGATTTAAATGCCCCAACTTGCTATTACCAATCAAAGGCTTCAATGAAACCTCCACGTTAATTCTGACGATGTACTAAAGAAAAAGATAAATTCTTAAAGTTCTTACAATAATAAGAAACATCTAGCTATCCATCAAGTAGACTATTTTTTCTATAAAATTATCCATCAATATCATTATAAAAATAAATCTATTAAATGATCCTTAAATACACCAACCTCTGAATGCGGTGGTAAAAATCTAAAATAAACACCTAATAAATTATGAAGAGAAGCTCGTGGTGTATGTATGCATTAAATCAACCAAATACTACTGCCGTCCAACAAACGCCGCTAGCGGTGCCGGCGTCCATTTCATGGGGCCAAATCATGCAGAAGTTGCAGTCCATCTAGCGTTTGATGCTCCTATTTCACCTATTTAGGGCATCTTCAACGATGTTAGCTATGTAGCTATAGCTGATGTAGAGGGTGAGAGACAAAAACAAGACTATTTTATACATTTATTGGACCCATACATTTCTCTCTTAAATTCTTGGGTCACGTAAAATAGATCGGCTATTTACTTGTCGCCAGTGACTACTCTCTCTTATATTTTTTTCCTTCATGTTATATCTAGCTAGCTAAATAGTGAACCATTAAGGATGTCCATTGTTTTTAATCTATTTGTTGTTTGATATTTTATATTTTGTTTGAGATCATCGAGGAGCTAACGCAGAAAGCTGACGTAGAAACGAATTGTGGGCATCCATCAGCACATGGATGCAGGGAACTCGAGTCATCCAGTGCAGCAAGCTCATCGATCTAGGTCTCCGTCATAAACAATTAAACCACGTAGACATGCATCGAATATGGATCATGGATGAGGATGTACCAAGCCACCTAATAACGACGATCATCCTCTACTGCTCCCAGCCGCGACGCCGCAGACCCTGCTTGCTCGGCTCGCCATGGACCTTGCGCGGCGAAGCCACGAAAACACTACCCGCACAGGATCAGAGGAACAGGAGAGAGCAGAGCTGAATAATTGGTTGATTTTTTTTTTTACTCAGCTCTCTACAAAATATGAAAATACTGCATTGAAAAGCATGGGTTCTATAGATAGTGTTTTATGCATTGCGAATGTCCTAAAACACTTGCATTCTCGCTCTTCATCAGTACAGTACTATGTCAGCTGAAATTTCATAAAACCCCTTTATGATCAGCCTATGTATCCTATCATAGGATGCACATAGGCCAGCTTGATTTTTAGCCAAAATTATTATGAGTGATGCGGAAACCGACAAGAAATAAATGGATCCGTTTCGTAAAGACATCAGAATGTCCATTTCCCGGTTTGTTTTTATTTTGCGGGAGCAGGGCAATGTTTTCATGTTGCTTGTGTAATTACTTTGTTGTTTTGCTGAAAACTGACATACTAATGGTGCATTCCCTGTCGGTTGATGAATAACTGTAAAATGACTTATCCACAGGCAAGGGATAGTTCACTTTGTAAAAAAAATAATAGATGGGTAAGTTCGAACAATAACAAAATTAAAAAGAAAACCAAATTCGAATGAGATATGCTTATTCCCGACATACATAATTTCTTTTTGTTTTCTGCAAAGAACATACAAACACAAACCATATCCATATTTTTGAGAGCTTACACTGCTTGGAAGAAAGAAGTCACTCCCTCCATCCCATAATAAGTGCACGGCCTTATTTGATTGCACACAAATACACCGTAATCCACTCATAGAACACGTGGATTATATATGATGTACTCCCTTTCTGTTCCAAATTGTAAAAGTCGCTTTTGACTTTTTTTGGTACATCTATTTTACTATGTATCTAGATATAATAATGTGTCTAGATATATAGTAAAATGGATGAACCAAAAAAGTCAAAGTGACTTACAATTTGGAACGGAGGGAGTATTTGCGTGCAGCCAAATAAAACCTTGTAGAGTTCAAATTTATCTGAAAATAAATGCGTCTCTAGCCATGAGACCCCTAACTTTTGTTCTTTTCAACTTTCTCTATTCGCAAAGTGCAATGATTACACCTTAGGGCTACTTTTTTATAGGAGTATATATATGTAATTTCTTAGAAAGATTGATCTCTTCATCAAGTTCATTCTCTGATTTGTCAAGTTCATCCTGAATTAGATTTGCATTGCAGGTGCTGCAGCTGCTATGGCTACGACTGGGAGTTACGAAGGACCAAATAACGATTTGGAATCACCGTTTTTGGCGAAGCACCGGCACATGCACCTGCCGTTCCTTAAGCAAACCAATTCCACTTTAGTGGAGGATTTGTATCGATTGATGACCACCGATAAAGATCATAACACTGCAGAATCGCGGGAGTAAGGCATTACGACTTGAGCAGTTCATCTATCATCTTGTTTTTGTTTTATAAAATAAAAGAACTTTCTTAATAAGTATAATCTCTTTGTAGGAAGCGGTGGGTGTTATTATGTAAAACTCCCCCGCTTGAACGTGCGTGCTTGAAACTTCGAGAAATCCAAGAGTCGGTGAAACCAGAGAGTCCCCTGGGTGTGGACTGCTTCAACTTGGCTGTCAGGAACCTGATGGCGGAAGATGCCGACAGTTTTCGGGACACAAAGTGCATTGGCTGGAGGCACGTATATCAAGTTTGGAAGGTGAGCACTTGTCGACTCACGTAGAATCCTGTCTTTTCCGTGAGTATTGGGTAGGACTCAACCGCATATATTTAGAGAATTTCAGGGCAGCATTCGGTCCAGGGATTCATAAAATTTTTATTATCATTGAATATAATTCAACAAAATATTTGGATTAAACAAATCTTGGTTTCAAATAAAAGGGAAAATAATATTACTTTCCAGTTAAGTAGAAGTGCCAATCCAAGAACATACCATACTTTCTGGTTTTCAATTTTAAGAAATTTCTAGGATTTATCAGTTTTGCTTTCAAGACTCACAAGAATTGACGTGGAACGAAGCTTTGGTTGAAAGTTTGGAATGAGTCCATCAACTTGCATAGTGTGCTCCAGCATGGGTTAGGATTCGTACAAGACATAATAAGCATCAGATGCCCCTGTTTAATAGCTACAAATTATAAAAAAAAAAAAAATCCTTCAAATACTCTATAATCTTCATCTTGTTGTCAAAAACTTATCATTCATTGGTATATATTTTTATTTATATATCCATAATTTTTGTCTTTTCATGTATTTTTAATATATATGCATTGAATGGAAATCTTATAGATTTAGTTATGGTGGCTGTTTTTTCTATCCATAATTTTTTTTTTTTCAAAATCCTTATCCTTATTATAACTACTATGATAGTACAAACTGTCATTTTAAGCCTCGTCTTGTTGCTTAAAACTAGTTGTAATTCTTGAAGTGAGATTTTAAGCCTTATAATCACATCTTTACTCGAGTACCTCAAAGATTTCGTGGGTCATAGCCACCTATGTATAGAATATTTCTTTACTTAAAAAACAGAGTGCTTACTATTATACTATCGCTATATTGATATGTCAAATATTTCGGCTAAAATGTATAAATAACTAAAATACAAACTTATATAAACTAAAATATGTATAAATTAGCAATAGAAAAGTAGAAGCTCCCTACATACTCTCAAGGAATGAGGCTCGAGGGATCTGCAGCATTGCCAATACACTGCCGTTGATATACAAGAGACGTCGAGAGATAGAGAGAGTAGAGGACGAATAGAGATGGAGTCGGATCTCGTCGCCAGTCTTGCCCACGCCTCGACTGCAACCCACCGCCGGCTCTGCCCAAGCACCGCCATCGTAGTCCGGGTGGATCAAGTGAGATAGGTTCGGAGAGCTGCATGGATCTAGAGTGAGAGCCGCTGAACCTGTCATGCCACCTAGCTCGACCATACCGAACCACAGATACAACAGCTAATTAAACCAGCAAAAAAATAGAAAGAATTAAATGGAAAACCTCTTGCTTGTTAAATCAAAGTTTGGCAATAACTAGATGGTGCCCATAACTAGAATAGTTCAGCAGAGGATTAAATCAAGAAGAGTTATCACTGCAGTTAAGGTACGATGGTGATGCAGTAAGTACCTGATAGGTCAAATGATAAGCCACTATTCAGATGCATGGTACACATGCAAAGACATCAGTATGTGTCAATGCTATTTTAATTTTTTGCTCCCAGCAGGATCTCTTTGATGTGAGATTGACTCGTTCAACAGAGAAATGGGTACACAGAGCATCAAGCCCGTGTCATCTCTGCTTGATCAGCACATTCAATTCTGAACCACGAATAGGAATCACCTCCCATGAAGGAAATGACTGTGATAATAAGAACCAGTAGTAATCATCTTGCAGAAGCAGTTCGTTCAGATCAATACAGGTGATGGGTACGTTAAAGAAATTCAAGACTGAGGGAAGGACTTCAGCAGATTCAATGACAGCCTGGTTGAGCAACACCTATAACTAGAATTAGAACAACTGGAAAGGCACTGATCAGATTGCTGCTTGTGAAGATCAGTATATCTCAATAAAAGTTGTTCTGCTCCCGGTAGGTGTACTGTCGAGCATCAAGCTGCTGCTATCACTGCATCACCAGGCAACAGTATAAGAACAGAAACAACGAAACCAGAACACCACCTTCTTAATTAAGTAGAAGCCATGAAGTTTTTTTTTTTTTTTTTTTTTTTCCCAAATATGAGAACATAACTCCTTGGGAAGTGCAGGACGACAACAGGATGAAGCAGTGGAGCAGCAAATGGAAACTAGAGAGAGACCTTGTGGCAAAATGACTTGCTAGTGGGAAGTAATAAGCTGTAGGGAAAACTTAGACTTAAATGCAGTGCCTGCAAAGACCGCTGAACCTATCACTAGTACACAGACCATTTGTGTTGACGGTGGGGTAGTATTTTTACTGGCGGTGTTTGTTGTGAAACGGCTCTGCAAATCGACCAGCGCACCCCAGCCCTAGAACCGCCTGTGGTAAAAGTAATATCACTGGGCGGTTCATTGTGCCAACCGCCAAAGTGCAAATGCTCACATTTACACAAAGTGGTTTTTGTACAACGAACCGCCAGTGATATTGACCATTATCACTGGCGGTTCGTATAGAGATCCGCCTGTGAAAATGGAGGTCATTTTCACAGGCGGTTTGGACAATGAACCGCCAGTGATAATGGTCAATATCACTGGCGGTTCCTAAACCCAACCGCCTGTGAAAATGGAGGGCATTTTCACAAAGGTTGGTAATGTCAACCGCCTGTACTAACCCCTCACCTATATATACCCCCCCTTCTTCCTCCTCTCCACCTCCAACAGAATCAGCCCGAGCACACAAGCCATGGCTGGAGCTTTGGAGGTCCAGATTTGAGCCAATACAAGGGGGGAGGTTTTGATCCTGATTTGTTTGGAGGAGGTAGCTAAGAAAGGTTAGTTTATATGTTTCTTGCCTTATTTTCCTTCATTTTCCTCCATTCCCACCACTTTAGAGATCTAGGGTTTCATGTGAGAGAGAAGAGCTCAAGAGAGAGTAGAGTAGAGTAGTTTTTTTTTAATAATTATAGTTACTTTTTTTTGTTTAATTAGCTAGTATTGATACTTTAAATTAAGAATTAGTGAGGTTTTTATTAGAATGTTAGTTACTAGTTTTGCTTTAATTTTTTGTTGCATCTAAGTAACTGATGTTTTAATTATTTTATTTTGTTTATTCATATTTAGTTGAACTAGCTATTAGTGATGCTTTTTGCTTGGTTGTAGATAATTAATAGAGTTATTTAGTTAAGAATTAGTTTATGTTTAATTATGTAGTTATGTTTTGTTAAATTAATTAGTGGTGAGACTTTTATTAGGGTTTTAGTTACTAGTCTAGCTTTAATTAATATAAATAAACATATAAGTCTACTTTGTAGTGTTTATAATTAATGTAATTAAACATCTATATATATTCTTTATAGGTAACGATGGATAGAGCCTTTTGGATGTATAAGTTAGACAGAGTAGATCCATCATATATACCTGAGGTTCTGAAGTTTCTCGATGCTGCCAAAAATCATGCTTTGAGAACACAGAAGAAACACATATATTGCCCTTGCTCAGATTGCAGGAATATTGTTGTTTTTGAAGACACAAAACCAATCTTAAATCATTTGGTTTGTCGAGGATTTATGGAAGATTACTTGATTTGGACAAAGCATGGAGAGGGTAGCTCAACCGTATGTTCTTGGAGACCCTATGGGTAATGGCCCAAATCGGTTGTTGATGATAGCCAATTCCTACACGAGAGTCATCACCATTATCCGCAGCAGGGTGAACATGTTGTGTCTGATGTTCCTGATGATGTCAATGTTGAAGGATCCGAAGACAACAGAACTGAAATGATGGATGAAGATGCGGAATTGATGGCTGCACTATTGCGTCGTCATACCGATCCATCAATGTTCTTCATGAAAGGTATGGAGGCTTTGGAGAAGGCAGCAGCAGAGCCATTGTACGAGGAAAGTAAAGGTTGTACCAAAGAGTTCACAACACTAAGGTCCGTGCTTAAACCGTTGATGCTTTGAAAGCAAGATATGGATGGTCCGATGCCGCTTCGATGCATTGTTGAGTACTCTCAGAGATATGCTGCCAAAGGAGAATAAAGTGCCTGCTAACACGTACTATGCAAAGAAGCTAATTAGTCCGCTTACTATGAGTGTCCAAAAGATCCACGCGTGCAGAAATCATTGTATACTATATCGAGGTGATTACAAGGACTTGGACAACTGTCCCTAATTGCGGTGCTAGTCGTTACAAGACGAAAAAAGACTATCTACAAGAAGAGAATGCAGCCTCCATTTCTAAAGGGAAAAAGAGAAAGAAGACTCAAAGCCAGAAGGACAAACGTTGCACCACGTAAAATGAAGAAGAAGACTACTACGCACGCAGAAGGGTTCCCCGCTATGGTCATGTGGTACCTTCCAAAGTAGTAGATCGGTTGCGGTGTTTGTTCGCAAACCCCGAGGACGCAGAGCTCATGACTTGGCATGCTTCCGATAAGCATAAAGTAGATGGAAAGCTTCGACACCCCCCGCAGATGGCACTCAATGGAAAAAATTCAATGAGGACCACCCCGAATTTGCTAAGGATACAAGAAATGTCGTTTGCACTATGTACCGATGGAATGAACCCCTTTGGTGAAAGGAGTAGTAAGCACAAAGACATGGCCGGTGATTCTCACCATCTACAATCTCCCTCCACACTTGCTGCAAAAAACGAAAATACCTTCTACTCACCATTCTTATTTCGGACCTACACAACCCGGTGTTGATATGGATGTATTCTTGGAGCCATTAATGGAGGAAATGAAAATGTTATGGGAAACAGGTGTTGATATGGTGGACGCTTATCGGAAAGAGTCATTCACACTAAGAGCAATTATTTTTGTTACGATCAATGATTACCCCGCTCTTTTGTATTGTCCGACAGTTCAAGGGCAAAGTTGGTTGTGTGGTATGCTTGGATGAAACCTTTTATGTGTCTCTCGCATCGAACAAGATAGTGTACATGAGACATAGGCGTTTCTTATCAAAAGGTCATAGATACCGATTACGAAAAGATGGATAGGTACTTTGACAATCATGATGAAGTAAGATCCACCGCTCCATCGAGGGAATAGTAAAGGTCACAGAGTATATGAGATAGTTAAGAACATCAAGTTTGTATTTGGTAAGAGGACAAAAGATGGAAAAGCAAGGAAGGATGTAAAGCCAACTCCCCGGCGCTACATTCAAGAAGATGTCAATTTTCTTTAAGTATTTGCCTTATTGGAAAGAGCTGGACGTACGGCACGCGGTTGATGGTATGCACGTTCGAGAAGAATGTGTTTGAAAGTTTGATGGGTACCTTGCTAGACATAAAGGGCAAGACCAAGGAAGGACTGGGTTCACGCCAGACCTGGTCAATTTAAAGATAAAACCCGAACTTCACCCGGTATTGCTAGACAATGGAAAGTACCATCTCCCAGCAGCAAGTTACAACTTGACCACGATGATGAGAAACATGCCATTTGTTTGTGGTTGAAGAAATTGAAAGTTCCAAATGGATTCTCGCTCCAATATTAAGAGCATTGTGTCTATGAAGGACCTTACACTCACTAACTACAACTCACATGATTGCCATGTGATGTTGACAACTTTCCTCCCTATTGTCATCCGGGCTATAAGTCCAGTCTTCTTAAAGATGGCAATCACACGGTTGTGTTTCTTTTTAACGAGATATCACAAAAGGTAATTGATCAAGAGCAGTTGGCGTCTCTCCAGGAATTCGCAGTGGAGACATTGTCACAACTTGAGATGTGTTTCCCGCCATCTTTCTTTGATATAATGGTACACCTTATCGTGCATTTGGTGCCACAAATACAGGCATTGGGTCCCATGTATTTGCACGAGATGTGGACATATGAGCGTTTCATGTCAATTCTCAATGGGTATGTAAACACACGTGCTCGCCCTGAGGCATCTATGATAGAGGGATACACCACTGAAGAGGCAATTATGTCTGGTGCTCCATTCTGTAACACTTGGCTAAAAGAAGAAATTACAATAGGTTTGCCTCCATCGCGACATGAGGGTAGATTGTATGGGTGTGGGAGGATGGGTCGGAAATCATTCATTCCGACAGACTATAATATTGTCCTCGAGGCGCATCATAGCATCCTACATCAGCTCTCGATAATGGATCCTTTCATCAAGCAACACATACAAGAGCTAAGCGATCAGAACCCTGGGCAAACAGAGGATTGGGTAGCGAAGGAACACAAGCGTCGATTCACCACATGGCTAATGGAGCAGAACATTCCAAATGGAGAAACAATTGAGCAACAAACTATCAAGAAGTTGGCAGCTGGTCCATCTCGCCAGGTCACATCATGGCAGACATTTGACATTAGTGGCTTCACATTTTGTACTACTTCTAGGGACAAAAAGAGCATGTCGCAAAATAGTGGTGTTCGCTGCGAGGCCATAGATGATTCAGATGAAACTGCTACATACTTTGGTTTCATTGAGGAGATATGGGAATTAGACTATGATACCTTTAAGACGCCTGTGTTTCGATGTAAATGGATTGATGACAACCATATCACCGTGGACAACTATGGCTTGAGAGTTCTTGATCTAAGTAAAGGAGGCTACAAGGATGATCCTTGGATCCTTGCTAACCGTGGCCGCATGTGTCTTCTATGCCGAAAGCAGATCCTCTCTAAAGAAGAGAAGAAAACTAGCGACAAGACAAAGCATACGGTTCTTCCTGGAAAGCAGCAAGCTATAGGAGTTGATGGTGTAATTGACCTAGAAGACTTCAACCACTTCGGGCACATGTCTCTATTTGCAGATCATCAAGTAAAGATAAGAAATGTTGAGCGAAATATCCCCAAGAGTTCTTTACCATGGGTGCGCCCACGATGGAGAAGGCGTAACAAAGAGCTGGCTAGCTAGATTTAAGTTTAGTCAACTAAGCATCTTTGTCTTATGTAACCAATTATCCTCCATAATTTGTACTCATCAATTGTTTTCTATATTCGTATTTCTCTTCACTTATTTAAATCCTTTTGTTTCTAATGGTTTAAGTCTTTTTTTTTTTAAACTTTGTAAAAGAAATAATCCTAAAACTAATATTCTAATTCCTACATGAAATATTATATATCCTAAAATACTAGCCTAAAAGGAAATATTATATATCCTAAAATACTAGCATAAAAGGAAATATTATATATTCTAACAAATTAGCCTAAAAGGAAATATTATATATCCTAAAAAATTAGCCTAAAAGGAAATATTATATATCCTAAAAAATTAGCCTAAAATACTAGCATAAAAGGAATAATAAATATCCTATTAGAAAAAACAAAAAAACTGGAAAACATTTTCACCGGGCGGTTGGTATTGACAACCGCCCGATGTAAATGTGATCTTCACAAAGCGGTTCGTATTGACAACCGCCTCGTGAAGATCATTTTCACAGCGGTTCGTATTGACAACCGCCTGTGAAAATGCCAACCTATATAAAAGCAAAGGCGCAGGACTTGTGAAATTTTCAACTTCGGTGGGCGCGTTCTTGTTCGAATTCACGCCCGGCAGGCTGCCAATTTTTTCGCGGAGGAGTTCTGAGCGCCGCCGCCCGCCGTCGAGGTCAGGCGCCGAGGAGCTCGGGTGCATTCCGCGCCGCCAAAGACGCCCGTGGGCGCAGCCGCCGCCGCCGGACGCAGCGGCCGTCGTCTCGGTCGGCCGCCGCCGTCGAGGTCAGCGCCGCCATCAACAAATTCCGCCGACCTCTTGTTCTGCGCCACCGTCGAGGTCGAGGTGGCGTTTATTCACCGCTATGGTCATGTGGCGGTCCAATCCGAGCGGTGGCGGTGCGGCGGCGGGCGGCGCGCGGGGCGACGGCGGCGGGGCAAAGCGCGTCGGCGGCGACAGCGTGTGTGGCGCGCGGTTATGCCGCCCGTTATGCACGCCCGGCGATGTGGCGACGCTGGCCAGCGGAGGATCGACGCCCCGGCGGCGTGGCGACGGCGGCGCGGGCGCTGGGGCAGCGCGCGCCCTGCCCTAGCCCGGCCGAGCTCGCCCCCCTCGGGCAGCTGCCGTGTTAGGCCCCCCTGGGCCTTCCAATGGGTCCAAAGAAGGCTCTTTTTTTTTAAAGTGATAGTATATGTAAATATTGTATATGGATGTCTTTATTATTCCTTCTTATATATAAATTCCTCATTATATATTCTTATAATATTGGACAAGCTAGTATATATAAATTCTTTATTATTACTTCTTATAATATTGGACATGCTAGAATTATAGAAATTGGACATGCTAGTGTATATATAAATTCCTCATTATATATTCTTATAATATTGGACATGCTAGAATTATAGAAATTGGACATGCTAGTATATATCATATGTTAATATTTTATTTACTTCTATTATTTCCTTTATCTTATGTTAATATTTTATGTAAATGTAGTGCTCCATTATCATATGTTAATATTTTATTTACTTCTATTATTTCCTTTATCTTATGTTAATATTTTATGTAAATGTAGTGCTCCATTATCATATGTTAATATTCTATTTACTTCTATTATTTTCTTTATCTTATGTTAATATTTTATGTAAATGTAGTGCTCAATTAATGACATGCTAGTATAAATCAATTCTATGACTATATGCCAAGTGCTTTCTTTGCAATGATTAAAGCTATGATTGATTTAGTGTAGTAATGACTTATAATTTTTCTTGACTTAGTGTTACTGAAGAGAAGATGACTTCTCCAAAAACAATTGATCAAGGAGATGACCAGCGTCTTGAGTCGCCCAATAAGGACGATAAAACCATAGACCAACGGTTAGTATAACACAATTACGTTTACTGGAACGATAAATTATAGAAATGATGAACTTATTGGCTTATTGACCTTGCATTTTTAGAACTACAAGTGATTTGCCACAAGAAGAAGAAGAAGAAGATTACCATGGTGCCATGTTAGAAGAAGAAGAAGACGATGGAAACCGAAGTGATCCATGCCCTAGCATAGACGCAGACAACCTCAACATAGTGTAGACCCAGATTATGATCCAAATATTGATGAGGTAGTTATCACATACAAAAATTGCTTTCATTCATCCCTTAACAATAGACTCCGTTCCATGATAAATATATCGTGCGGGAGGTTTTGTCTCAATTATGGACATTCTGGCCTCGGAAGAAGAGGTGCCGTAAGGAGAAGCCCCGAAAAACAAATGAGACAACCACCTCAAAATCAAGGAAAAGGAAACACAAAGTGAGCTAAAACGAGGTGAAAGAGGGACGAACAAGTGGCCGTGAGCAAACCTATGTTATTCCCGATATAACCCCAAAAAGGGAGAGCCAATAGTGTCAAATGCGGTGGCGGCCAAGATAAGAAATGCGATTGGTTTCTTGGTAAGGGATAAGCTTGACATCACAATCCGTAGGTGGGCGATGTGAGCGTAGTCACACGGAAAGAGCTATGGAGAAAGTTTGGTGAAAGGTTTGTCATCCCTACGGGGACCGAAAAATTGTAAAAGAGTATTTCTACAAGCAAAGTTGCAACATCATTTCGAAACTATAGATCAGAAATGAATGTCAAATATCTGAAGAAGGGTTTGGATCCAACTAAAAAGTATAAGATCACCGCTAATCGGTGGGCAGTATTCAAGAAGCGAGGGAAGATCCAAGTTTCCAAGCAAAAGAGCAAAGCCGCTTCGCAGCCTAGCAAAGAAGAACAACAAAAAGTACCACCACCACCTTGGCACGTGGGTTACAAGCTGCACATTCCAAAGTGGCGGGCAGGGACGAAGAGCTCAAGAAAGAAGGCAAGGTTGTCCTCTCGTGAGCAAGTTGGGGAGAGGACGGCGAATTGGCTGAAAGCTAGAGGAACTGCACAAACTCCTTCGGGTTTGAACTGTCCCCGATGAAATGACGCCGACCGTAGAGAAAAAATGTCGATTTGGCCGCTGAATACAACGAGGGAAGATTCAAGCCACAAAGGGAGAGGGACATCTTGACATTAAGTCTAGGCAACCCCGAGCATCCCGGCCGTGTCCGAGGAATTTCATCCAAGAGGGGATGGAAAGAGGGATTTGGTGAAGAGTGGTTAGGCATGTACAAGAAAAAAAAGATCGATACAAGCAACAAATGAAAGATTTCTATGAGGAGCAGGCTAAGGAACAATTCAAGAACATGATGTCCGATTTCCTAACAAATCCTGATCCTCAAATAATACGTAAGCTAGCTAGTGCAAAGGTCTGCTCAACAGATGAGCACACAAGGTCCACAGATGCAGATCGACCCCACACAAACAAGCGGCCGGTCCTAAGGAGATGATTCCTGCCCTGTCCCACACAATCACCGGCTTTCCAAGCAAAGCAGGGGTCTACGGGCAACAAAGACCGCTTCCCAAAGGATGACATTGACGCACCGACACCCTCAGAAATTGCCGATACGCTATGGTATGAAGCATGTTCGTACAAAGGAAGTTGCCACAGCCTTGCAATCCCGGACGTGACTACCACCATACCATCATGCCGAAGAGTACCGCAGGGTAGAAGTGCATAAGGTCGTCCCCTCGGCTATGAGGAAGATGTGCTTGAAATTCCAGGCCCCGACAATGTTGAGACACTCGGACAGGCCATTAACACTTTCATCCTATGGCCTCGACGGGACGTGGAGTTGACGCAGCCCGCCTCAACCGCAGGAAGCACCAACCGCTGAAGTGTTGCCGAAAACTCAAGAGTCGGACATGTTGAGGTGGTTCCGCACCCAACCCCAATAGCACCATGTCCCCCATCACCTCCACCTAATATACAATCACCGCTAGCCAATCCCGTTGAAACCCCCACAGTCATCACCTCAACCTACACGATCTCCACCACCACAAGGCAATCCTATTGAAACCCCACCGGTCCACCGATCCAAATTAGTGCTTCCCCACCACCTCGGGACCTCGAACAATCGCCTTGGACACCACCGCCGCCCCCTAAAAAGACCCAAGAACCACCAAAGAAGAAATTCCTCGATCCCCAAATTGATCTCCCCTTATGAGCCAAAGAGGAAAAACTGCTGAACCGCCGTGTTTCTATCGTGGATTGCACAAAGCCGCAAGTCAAAGATTGTTGACTTAGCCGAAAGGTGAGAGGTCGTCAAAAGGCCCGAGATCAATGTCTTAGAAATCGTGAAGCCCACATGGGAGGATTATGAAAACATCCCCGACAGATACATACCGGGGCAGGCCTCTCCTTAGCTGGGAAAAACTAAAGAAACTACCAAATGGGTATAAAAAAGATTACATGACCGGTATATGAGAGTCGCTTCGCTTCAAGGCATCGACACGATCCAAGTAAGCATACCACCCTCTGCCTTCAGAAGTGAACGAGATACCGCTTTTGTAACCTTCAAGACATTTGGTTGATGATGAACCCGAAGCGGCTCGATGTTCAAATTTTGTAACATTATTTGCATTGTAAGTCTCTTACTTGTCATAACATGTTCATCATATATTTTTATTGAGTTGTACTACTTTATCCGTTTGATGAAATGAACTTGTGCCATGCAGGATGGAATATGATAAGGACGAGACCACTTATGGCCCTGACCAAACAAACATGAAAAGCAAACGGACCGGGTACCTTAGCCCAAAGAAAATTTGTGAGAACGAGCACACATTCGGATTGGTCATCACAAATGATGACTTAAAAGGATTAACAGGAAAACAACTTGAAAAGAAGAAAGAAGAGTTGGAGAAGAGACATGAGGCTACGTACGCCGCGTACATAGCAAATGGATTTATTCAATTTCAAAACAGGGAAGTGATAATCGCACCATATAACTTCGGGTAAGTCTGAGTGTATATATAAAAATCATGTTGCATATATGAATAGAAACACATGACAATTCTGGTTCATTCTTGCAGGGACCACTGGATATGCTTCTATATCTATCTTAGGGACGGAAAGATGCTGGTCTTTGACTCTGCAGATTATAAACCAGAAATGTATGCAAAGGTCACGACCATCTTGGAAAGGTAAGCTAACTTACTTTTATATTATACATACTTTATTGCTGAAAGAACAAAAAACTAACTAAATCTATTCGAGACCATAGAACTTACAGGTGGTACAAGATCAAGGGTGGGAAGGTCAACCCATCCGTAAAGGACGAGGAACTAAGAATATTTCATAACCGGCCGGTAAGTAAGATATTACCTTAAGATCATGTATGTGTAGTGCGTAATTAGTTAAGACGATATTGGAAGTCAATAACAACTTATCCTCTATGTAGTGCCACAAGCAACCACTTGGCTCCGCATTAATCGTGGATTCTACGTGTGCGAGTTCATGAGAGTAAACGGACGGTACCGCAAAAAACCCTTACAAGGTATAACTAATATAATAGTCATGCTATATTTATGTCCATAATAAGTGCAAACATATGATTCTATAATCTTCCTTTTCAGGCTGTTGCGTAATCATCGAAGCCTAAAAACCTCACGAAAAAAATCTATATGAACTAGTCGAGGATCTATGCTCCTTCATCATGAAGGAAATCATTCCAAGCGAGGGAAATACCACGAAGCGCATAGCGTCCCTAGCGAGGCCAGAGTTCAGAGCGCTAAGAGAGATTAGCGCTCTCAAACTAAGTCGAGATGATTATTAGAATCATCATATCATTTGCGATGAAAACATTTGTTGTCGTGGCCGCAAAACAACTGTGATAAATATTGATGTATACATAAAGGTTGTAATCAAATTAATTTGTTAATGGTGTGTATATGTATATAATTATATATATTGGTCCTTTCTATCATTACTTTTGTATTCCTATCATTGCATGTAAAGATCATTGACATAAGATATAGGGAGAGAGAAAGGGAGGAAAGGAGGGAGGAGGGCCTTTCGCAATTAAAAATTCAAATTTGTAATTGACATAAGATATAGGGAGAGAGAGAAAGGGAGGGAAGGAGGGCCTTTCAAAATTAAAAATTCAAAAACTGAAATCGGGGGGAAAGTCATTTGCACAAAGCGGTTGACACAACCAACCGCCTGTGCAAATACCATTTTCACTGGGCGGTTGGTGTTGTCAACCGCCGATGGAAATTCTATTTTCACAGGCGGTTGGCTATGTCAACCGCCTTGTGAAAATGGCTTCTCCATCGGCGGTTGATTTGACAGGACGCCAAAGTGGAAATGCTCCATTTCCACCGGCCTCCTGCACAAGCGGCACCCCAAAAACGCCTGTGAAGAGGCATCCGGAACCGCCTGTGCAGGACCTCTGTGTACTAGTGTATGGTATTTGAGTATTGCGAATACTAACGAGCAGCCTAGCTATTGGCGGTTGGTTGGGATGGGTTGGTTTGGTTGTCCATATGTGATGTGTTTACCTCGAGATTCGACGAGCACATGTGAATCCGGCACTCACTAACCAAACCAAGCCAGTTGTCCTGACTAATGTTTGGATTCAGGCTTCTGTAACTTTAACACAAAAGAAGACAGCTTTTCTGGATTGTAATTAGTCAGCACGGAGTGAGCAGGAAAATGTCTGAATATGCTGCCAAAGCCCGGTTGCTTATTCCATGCCTTGATGATGAAATTCAATTATACTACACGTCATCACTGTCGTGACTTTGTCACTAGGTATGTTGACGTTATTAGTAGTGGATGAACTCATGAACACGCAAGCAAGTTTATTTATTTAATTATTTAGTACACATTTATTTCCCCCAATTTCGTCAGACGAGGCCAATACAAATATGCAGGCGGCTCTCAGCCTGCTCAGTATGTATCTAGCATGAAGAGGAAGGAGGGAGTCTCAGAACACTCATTGTTGCTCAAATGGTGGCCACGGAGCTTCCACTAATTACGCACCATGAATAGAGCCGGGCTTGGCTGAAGAGAAACAGCACAACAGCAGAGTAGTAGTTTGGCAACCAACCAAATATAAAAAGAATCTTATTACCGAGGGTCCAAGACATATCCTGAAGATAAGTTAATAAGCAGGGGTGTATTGTAATAATATTCAAAACATGTCGCTGATAATCATCTTAGCAAGCTGCGTAATATCTAATCATCCACGTAGCTGGTGAGCGAAAAATATGTCTACGAGAGCGACAAGCCACCAACTCCCTCGTCAAGGCGTCATAAACAAATATATATCTAGTTTTTGTGGGAAGGATGCCAACCGTGTAGATGTATATTAATTGCTAATCCCTCTATCCCAAATTACAAGACGTTTAACTTTTTTGACACTAAATTTAACCACTCGTCTTATTTAAAAAATTTTACAAAATATTATTTCTTTTATCGTGGCTTGCTTTATTAACGATAGTTCTTGAAGAATAACTTAAATTTAGCAATATTTGTATAAATTTTTTGAATGAGACGAATGGTTAAACTTACGTTAAAAAAGTCAAACGTCTTATAATTTAGGATAGAGGGAGTAATTGGCAATTTGGCATGAAAACGAAAACTTGTTCGACCGATGGAGTACCACAATGGACACGACTGACTGTTCCACCAACTCCTAGCTCTGTCATTGTTTAATGGAAGCTGCCAAGTTGAAGGACCTGTCGATCAAGCTGTCTAAAAAACGAAGAGACGGGCCACACACGAAGAGATAGCTGCATGGTACCAAAGTAGCTACTAACTCCGTTGAGTTCCAAGTTCAGAAAGCAAACCTGACGAACTGCAGCTATATACATAGGAGCAAAACGTACATACATACTTGGACTCCAAACAAGCCACGAGGTATTGACGCCTCGAGCAGGACAGGAGGGCCACGATATATAGGAGCAAAAACAGAGCAAGGCAAGTGCGTACTACCGTGACATTCTTGGGACTTATGGAAAAGACAGAAAAATAATAATGCTTCGATCTAGTGAAACGCAGCGCTTTTGTTAGCGTCGAGTGAGGTCCAGCAGGAGCGTGCGAAAGTGACGACCCAGCCCAGTGTTTGACGCCAGCGTGAGAATTGGTAGGCACACAGCCGAGTGTTTACGCCTTGTTCTCGTGTGTTACATGTAGAACGCGATCGACTAAGAAGAGGTTGCTTCGATTTAATTCAAACTTGAAATGAATGTTTGATCATGTAAACGATTTTATCCACAGAGATTTTCTGAAATAAAATGCGCCATGTACTCTCTGTTTTTTTTTTGTTTGTCTCCACAGGTGCAGGCAATGGTGAATGAGAAAAACTGAGCACAGCAACATTCACGCAGTCATCTTGTAAAAAGGGTTATGCTCAGAATTCACAAGCACACTTCACACATAAAACAGCAAAACGTACGTATACATACTTGGACTCCAAACAACATATGTAGTTTTTGGCATGACGACAAAGTTCATAAAAACATGCCTGTGATTCTGTGTATTAGCTTCTCCCTCAGTCAGGCACTAGTTATTGTGGCTCTTCATCAGTCAGGCACCTTCTCCCTCCTCTAGAAGCAGACCACAACAAATCTGTGACTGTGTGTATTAGCTTTTGTATGACAAACACGTCTGTCCTTGCAGACGTCCATCGGTCGATCCATGTGTAGGCTCTATATCAGCCAGGTACCTTCTCCTTCTTTGAGAAGCAGAGCACAACAATCTGCCACTCCCTGCATCAGCTTGCTACTTTCAGGATTGAGAGTGGCTAGCTTGCCAGCTTGGTCCAGACGTAAGGTTGTATCACTTCATCCTCAACTCCTGAAAGAGAAAAGAAACCGGGCACAGGTGATTAAAAGCAGAGCAGATAAACATGACACAAAATTTATAAAATCTAGCCAATGGTCGTACCCTACATCTTCATAGCCATTTGATTGGTAGTCTCAAAATGCGTTCACCATGCCCCAGTGTAAACATCCAGGTCTTCTCCGTGCAGCTGTCAGTGCCGCTCTTGGAGTCCAGGCAACCAATGTGATGAGGAGACACCTTGCATATCCTCTGTCTGTAACAGCTAGTGCAAGTTGTGCAGCCCCTCAACAGAGCTCAAGTTGGGACACAGCTGTATACGTATCTCTCTCACTTGGGGAAGATTTGAGACCCTCTCTAGGCCTTCGCAATCTGAGATTAAAAGGAGCTCTGAGAGGAAACAGAGGTTCTCCACACCTTAAGGCTGTGCACACCTCTTAGTTGGAGCTCCTTCAAGCTGGTGGCCTCCTGTCCAAGCTGCCGTGGAAGCGCTCTCAGCTTGGGGCAGCGGACAAGTTCCAACTTCTTCAATCGTGGCAATAGCTGCATCCTTGGAGGTGGGGCGTCCCCTTTTTGATTTGCAACAGCCTCGTCCTCTCCTCCTCCCGTACCTGCTGTAGTTGCTTCTTGTTCTTCTTCTTCAGCAACAAAGGACCACTCCTCCCAATTAGGCATATCCCAGATGACCAATGTTTCAAGATTTGGGAAAGCTACTGCCTCTGTAGATCCAAGATTACCAACCCCAGAGCCAATAAATTTGGGTCCAATCTTTGTGACTGCAGTGGCTCCATCGATTTTCAGAAATTTCAAGTTGGGGAGCTGACCGACTGGCGGAAGATCCACACATGATTTGCAATCTGTGAGCTCCAAGTATTTCAGTGAAGGCAAATGGGTAGCAGTATATAGCCAGGTGGGAAACCTCCGACCAAAGAAATTCACAAACTGGAGATCCTCTAGGTTGTGCGCAGGGGTTAGCAAATCAAAGGTTTTCTCTATATTGATTACAGCATCTTCGGAATATGGGTCATAATGTATTTGTTCACTGCAACAGAGATTTAATTCTCTGAGATGTTTTTTGTTTGCTAGCAATGATTCATTACTTGGAGGAACTGCTCTTTCCAGTTTGACCATGTCAAGCCTCCTCAACTGCCAAAGGGGACCCAATTCTTCTAGACTCCTTGCGTCTTGCATTACAGAACTGTTATAAGAGCCATCGCCAACAGGAAACCCTTCTAAATCATTGAGAGAAATTAATCTGCCAATACCTTTTGGAACCTCATTTATAGGTGAGCTCCCTAGGCCAAGTCGTCTTAAGTTGCATAGCTGAGTTATGCCAGAAGGAAGACTATGCAAAGAATCACACCTCTGCAAATTCAATATCTGAAGGTTTATGAGACAACAGATGGACTCTGGAAGAGAAGATATGTCAGTCCCATCAAGGTCGAGTAAACGTAGATGGATCAAACGTCCAATGCAAGATGGAAAGTTTTGTATATGTGAATTTGTCAAATCCAATACTCGAATGCATGGTAATCTTTCAAATATTGTATCATCGAAACTCAAAGACTTTGTATAAGATGTTTTCCATGTTCTCACTTTACATTTACCCTTATCCATTCTAGGTAAGACCACCATATCATTCGCAGTGAGAATTGAAGTACGTTGGAATTTACTCAAAATACTAACCCCTGCTGACTCTAGGTCCCCAGCAAAACATTCTTCTTTAGATATAGATATAAAGCAAGCTACCTTAACAGATCATGCATTCTGCATTTTCTGAAGCCAACTATTGTATAATTTGGTTGGAGGAAATTTCGATAGATCAACTCATTGTAGTATTCTTCTGCTGTATCTTCCAATAATTGATCACCTTGTTCATCCACAAAGCCTTCAGTGACCCACATTCTAACAATATCATCACGGAGAAGAACTGCATCTTCAGGGTACATAGCACAATACATAAAACATTGCTTCAGATGGTATGGTAGCTCTTCATAGCTCAGATATAATGCACTTGTTATCTCACTAGGAAGTTCAGTCATGGACCAAGCATCTTTTCCTAAAATCTTCTTCCACTCATTCTCATTTTGATCTTTGCTTGCTAACACTCTAGCGATGATCTTAATTGCAAGAGGAAGACCACCACATCTATGAACAATATCAATCCCTAAATCTTGCACATTTTGCACTTCTTTTTTCTTCTTTGATTCCCATGCTCTTCCATAGTAACTCCCATCCTACATCCATTGACAATAAATCTACTCGGTGTGTATGGTCCACTCCAGTTTCTACAGCAATGGTGTCGGATCGAGTTGTCAAAAGAACCATCCCTGTGGCTGCAGCATGCAGTGGGATCATTAGTAGATTTGTCCAAATGTCTGAATGCCACACATCATCCAACACAAGAAACAAAGTCTTATCTCGAATGGATGATTCTAGCTTACTTTGGAGCTCATCGGTTGATTCATCTTTCATGTACTGCACATTAATTTTTTGAAGAATCTCCTTTAAAATAGCTATTTCAGAGAAATCTTTGGAAACACAAACCCATGCTTGTTTGTTGAAGCTCCCTTTTAGTTTTTGGTCATTGTATATTTTTTTGTGCAAGTGTTGTCTTACCAACTCCTCCTGTTCCAACGATTGCAAGCTTGTAAGAACTTTTTTCCTTATGCTCAAGCACCAAATCTACTATTTTTTTGCAAGCATGTATGACCTCCTTACCAACAAGATTCGGCTCAACAAGGCCAGAACTTCTTCTCTGTTTTGGCACTGCAATTGTTTGTGTACTCGTGAGTGAAGTAAATACTTTATCCTTTGAAATATTATCAATTCTTTTGTTTAAGTTTTTAATCTTAATAGCAACCTCATGACGTGTCTGGATATTAGAAAAGCAAGAGGAAAGGGAAAGGCCACTGCATGTATTTGAACTGCCTGAAAATGATGAAGAATGATCCAATAGCTTGCTTCCTTTGGATTTGGCCAAGTCAATGATAGCATCAGCGTCATACAAAGCGTCTCTAAGCTGACCAACCCAATTGTTAACGGCTTATTCTTTTATGCTCTGCTCACCATCATTAAGAAAGCATCGTAATTGCTCCATTCTTCTCTGCAGTTCTATAAGCTCTTCTTTAACACCTAAAATTAGTATGGCCTCCTCTGTAACAATACCTTGCAACTTCTTGGCACATGATCCAACAAAAAATTCAAGTATGGTTGCCATCAGACCAAGTTGTTCAGGAGATGCACAAAAAGAGTTGTAGGCTGAAAATGAATGAGAAACTTGTTAACTTGGTATCAAAATGGGATAACATTCACTAAATTTAACATATACCACCTTATTGTTTTTTTTTTTTAAAGCCGAGGTACTCTCACTTAGCTTATGGGGGGAAAAAACTAGCTTAAAGGAGTTATATCATAATTTCGACCTAGTAACATCATGGATATAAGTACCAACAGTTCCCCAAAAAGAAGGAAACATTTCATGGGAAAAACAAGTACTCCATGGAAGCAACCAAACAATATCAAGAAGCACACCAGCGGCTCTTACCTTACAAACTGTATCTTCCAAAAGGGAAACATGAAGGACAATAAATATCAACAGAAGCAGTTTGTTCAGATGATCAGCCCATCTTTATTTTAAGATCTTCAGTGACTAAGGCCAAGGAAATTTTAAACAAACAGCTTGGGAAAGAATATAAAGAATATATATATATATATATAGAATAGATAACAGCGGACTCTCTATTGCACTTTGGCACCTCGTGCGAAAAAGTAGAGAGAATAAAAGCTTGATTGAATCAATAGAAATAACTCATAGTTTTGCAGACAACAAGAAGAATTGCCATTAGCGAATCTGATGTGTTAGAAGTAGAAAAGATACATACCTGAATATGCTTAGCAATAATGCACTGATTGTAATTTGTGTCCTTGCAAGTTTTGCTGATCCCAACTGGATATTGCCAACCAGTGGTACGACAGAAACTGGTTTACTATACAGGTGCTCTGTCCAGCATCAAACTTCTGCTCTCACTATACGATCAGCTAGTGAAAATCTGGCATGTGTTAGGAAAAATGTAGAATGAAATCACAACTGTTTCTTGACTAACTGGATTCCCTGGAGCTCTCTAGAGAAAACAATCCTTGAACACTTGAGAGCTAGAAGAACTGACAGCAGATTGATGCAGATGTAGATAACTATGTTTTCCTCTGAAATAAAAAAAAAGGGGCCATACCCAGTGTAGAGAACTCCCGCTCTGTGCGGGGTCTGGGGAAGGGTGTCAGAGGCAAGCCTTGCCCTCGCCTGTGTAATGCGAGGAGACCGCGACTCGAACCCGGGACCTTCCGGTCACAGGCTGTAATACTCTACCGCTTGCACCAGGCCTGGCCTTCTCCTCTGAAATAAAAAAAAACAATTTCAACATTTGAAGTTACGGAAACCAGGAGTGATCTAAGTGAAAAAAATATGAAGATGTTTGGAAAACCAGATGAGCTGTTGGAAAGTGAAAACCAAAAGAGCTTACCAAATTGAGAAGGACGCAGAAAACCAGATGAGCTGTTGGAAAGTGAAAACCAAAAGAGCTGTGCCTACTGAAGCATGCTCTCTGTTCCTCCTCCCACTTGCATCATTTCTGAAGCAGGAAATGAAATCTATCTTGCAGAAAATATTTAAATAGTTCAATCTTTATAGGTTCACCAATATTTGCCTCGTGCAATAGTGTTGGCTCTGATGTAGAAACTAATCACTATCAGTGCAGCGGCCAGTGCCCTTCTCCAGCTCCTTTCAGTTTTGCACTTGATTAGAACGTGCAAATCCGAAGCACAAATACTTAGAGAAGAAAGATGAACAAATCTGAAACCATTGAACTCACCCAAGTAAATAGCGTACCGTGAATTGGAAGGATGCAGAAAGAGAAGCGCCGGCTGAAAAGTGAAAACCACATAGCAGTCCGGAGTTCGTATGAAGCATCCTCTCTATTCCTCCCTCCAATTATTGGCACCACCAGAGCAAACATCCAAAGCAACTCATTGATGCAGAGGACGCAGATTCACTGACGTAGCACACGTGCCATCAGATGCACCACGCATTCTGCTCCACCCGTGAGGGCGTCCGCAACGGTAGACGTGGAGGTGAGAGACAAAAGCAAATACTATTTTATATATTTGTGTACTATTAAAACCACACGTTTCTCTCTTATATTTTTAGACTACGTGAAATAGATCAGCTATTTATTCGTCGCTAATGACTACTCTCTCTCCTATTTTTTATGTCACATCGGATCTAGCTAATAGCCAGCTGTTGGGGACGCCCTGAGTGGAGGGCGCTGGGGGCCGACGACTTGGCTCAGCTGCCGAGCGGGTCATGGTCTCCTCGGACCACAAGGCTGTACACCATTGATGGCAGTGGGCCTTCTTGGCCGGCTCTGTGCCTCCATTATTGTCCTTGGCAGCAATGGAACGGGCATACTCGCTCTATCCCCAATTAACTGTCATCGTTGGTTTCTGTACCGAAAGTTTGGCTCAATATGTAGAAAATATGTATAATATTTATATCTCCAAATAAATTTATTAAAATACTAGATTCAGATATCTATTTAATGATATTAATTATGTGTCATAAATATTAATATTTTTAATATATATTTAGTCAAAGCTTATTTCTTGAAAAAGCGAAAACCATTTATATTTAAGGATGGAGAGAGTAGGCAGCAATGGCGGTCTCGGTGACTGCAAAAATAAATGGAGCCTGGGCAGCAATGGTGGATTAGTCCTTAGTTACGTTGGTGGGGACCAACAATGAATAGGCGATGAAGCTGTAATTCACGAGATGAACAACCATGATTTAGGGCCTATTTGGTTGGGCTGTGGCTTTTGAAAAAACAGCTGTGAGCTGTGACTTTCGGAAAAGTAGCTTTGGAAAAGTAGCTGTGAGGGAGTCAAAAGCCCCTTTGGTTCAGCAGAAGTGGTTTCTGAAACACAGCTCTCACTGACGAGTGGGCCCCGCTCGTCATCTTCTTCCTCTTCCTCCTAGGCAACAGGCTGCGCTCGCCTGCATCGGGGATCCGGCGTGGAGGCCGCGACTCTGTCCGCGGGCGCGGCGCTCCAGCGGAGGGCACGCTTGCTCGAGGCAGCGCCCGGCTGGAGGCCGCGGCCGCCGGAGCCGGCCCACCCGCACGCTGAAAATGAGGCGGAGGCGCTGAGCTGCGCCACGCCAGCGAGGCCGCGGGCGGAGGCGCTTGCCCACGCCCGGCCAGGCTGCGGCGCAGGCCCTCACGCTCGTGCCCGCGAGGCCGCGGGGCGGAGGAGGCCCTCGCGCCCGCGAGGCTATGGCGGCGAGGCCAGCGCGCTCGTGCCCTCGAGGCCGCTCTGCGGAGCCGCCGCACCCTCGAAGCCTCGACGGAGGTGCTCGCCAAAGACCTGCGAGGCCGTTCGGTGGAGCCAGTCGGTCCGCGAGGGTGTGGCGGGAGGTGTTCGCCTGCGCCGGAGAAGAGAAGAAAGGCCGCCTGAGCTCCCTGGAAGAGGGAGGGTCGCCGAGAAGTTCCAAGATGCGCACGTCCGTGAGCTACCAAGCAGGGGCGACGCCGGAGTAGGACGGTCGTGTTGGACTGCTACCGGAGAAGCGCTGCTGGGGAAGAAGATGACCCTGCATGTGCGACGAAGCTCTCACAGGACGGAGAAAAAAGAACAGACAACAAAAGGAATCGGTATCTATGTAACCAGTGGCAGGTGGGTAATTTTGGGATCTAAAAGCAACTGAAAGCAGGGAGAGACCTGGTTTCAACTTTGAACAAGAGCAAAAACTGCTTTTAGATAAAAGCAGCTGCTGTTTTTGAACCCTTTGATTGAGCTTTTGGCTTTTGGGGGCAAAAGCCTGCTGCCCTAGAATGGCCCTTTTCCAAGCTCCTGGACCATTATTTAGAGTCATGAGCTTGATATATAATTATATTTTTGATATAACTTTTAGCTCCGAACTTCGATTTTAATGATCTTGGACTTTTTGAAAAGCTAATGAAGAGTTCTACAACGCTATACTGGTGTCATATCAATTTGAGCTGATCCAAAATCATGAGCCAGTTCTAATTCATTCACATCTTTGTCTCGGCTTCGGTGACTTCAATTTTGTATGTGTCTTGGTCCGGACTTCTTAATCTTTGCATCTTGGACTCCTAGCTTCACTCCTAAGTTGATCACACATCCTCTAGTGTCTTCCTTTGAATCTTGATCATATTCTTCACATGGGCTGAGGGTCCTATTGAACTCCAAGCTTCACATCCTCTAGCTTCACTCCAAGTCTGTCTGTGCATCCTATTGAACTACAAGATAAACACTTGCAAATTTGTTAGTCCAAGGTCATGTCGTTCATCAAAACCAAAATTCTAACTAAATGGGCCGAGGGTCCATTTTCCTTGCAACCACGAATCCGGAATCGTCGGTTTCAGGAACGAGGCCTTCTCCCGCCCTTGTTGGCCGGAGAAGAAGGCAAGAATGATGGAGCCCAAGACGGAGCGGCGCTAGCTTGTTGAATAATTCTTGCGCATGGTAGTTAGTTAGCACTTTGCTTTTCCTGTCATTTGTTTTAGACTGTATGTGTGTGTATAGCTGCTGCTGTTGGCTGTGGAGTCCACAGCTCAAGAATAGACTGTGGTTACAAGCTGTTAGCAAGCCCAAGACGGAGCCCAAGAATGATGCCGCCCGCTGCAGCCGCTCATGCTCGCGATCCCGCACCAACGCCATGTCCGCCGCTCACCTACCGGTGCCCTCGATGTACTATGCCAGCCCTGCTCGCAGTTTAATGCTAATAGACTGTGGTTGGGACCTCACATAAACTAATTAGCAAGTTTAGGGATCTTTGGTAGGCACTTTGGGAGTTTGAGGACCTAGTTAACATAGCACGGCAAGTTTAGAGACGTTAAGTGCATTTCGCTCTCGAAAATTCATCATAATAACCAAACTGTGCCACGCCGCATGTGATGAATCTGGTCTCCATCCCAGTGCCGTGGTAGTGCGTGCGTCTGCCAAAGTCACATCACTCGGAAAAGCACGGGAAAAGCACATACACCTGTCACTTTTCTATCTAAATGCATGCGCGCTCACCACGGAAATGTGAGAATAAAGCTAGCGAGTAATCGTCTGTGAAGCAGAGGAAGTCGTTGAGCTAATCAGTGTAGACTGTTTCAGCGTTGCGCACATGAATATTGCAAACCGGTAAAGTCATTGGCCAAGGGTCTCCATGGCCACATATAAATTCCACGATCGGTAAAGGAGCTCCGGACCTGTTCTACACACGGCACATGAGTTTTCTGCCTGCCCTGATCAGGACGTGTCCAAACCAGCATTGACGTGCGGTGTATATAAGCCAAACCAAGGTAACGACGATCTCGCCACATCCAAAGTAGAAGAAGCAACACAGCTTCCGGCCGGCGATATGGCCACAACCACGACAGCTCATCATGGGCCACGGCTAGTTGTGATGCACCTCGCTATTCTGGTGATGTACTCGCTACTTTGCCCTGCAATATTAGCGCATGCTTTTGCCAGCAACCACACAATTACCGCGTTGCCGGTGCCATGCTTGCCCGGCCAGGCGTCGGCTCTGCTCCGGCTCAAGAGATCCTTCGTCAGCACGGACGACTCATTCCTTGCCTTCCGGTCGTGGAGGCCCGGGACAGACTGCTGCCACTGGCTGGGCGTCCGTTGCGACGATGCCGATGGCCACGTGACTTCGCTCGATTTGGCAGATCGCGGGCTGGAGAGCGGTGGCCTCGACATTGCTGTTTTTGATCTCTCTTCTCTCAAGTACCTAAACCTCGCCTACAACAACTTCAACTTGTCGCAGCTCCCATCTAGGTTTGACCGCCTCACCAAGCTCACCCATCTCAACCTCTCTAGTACTGGACTTTCTGGCCAAGTCCCAGCTGCCATCGGCAGCTTGACAAATCTGGTATCACTCGATCTCTCTGATGGTTTTGAACTGCAGCATGAACTAGTCAGGGATGGTTGTATCTTGGACTTTAATGCAAATCGAAATTTTCTCACCGTGCAAAACCTTGAAACCTTGGTTGCAAACCTCAGCAATTTAATAGAGCTCCTCCTTGTTCATGTGGACTTGTCCAATAGTGCAACGCAGTGGTGCAATATCCTTGCCAAGTCGTGTCCTAAACTTCAGGTTCTTCGATTACCATATTGTGAGCTGTCTGGACCTATTTGTAGCTCACTATCTGCCTTGCACTCACTTGCCGTTATTGACCTACAATTTAATCACTTGTCAGGCCCAGTCCCAAATTTCTTAGCCAACTTCTCCAATTTGACTGTTCTCCAACTTAATCGTAATCATTTCGACGGATGGATCTCACCAGCAATCTTTAAACACAAGAAACTAGTGACGATAGATCTTTACTACAATATTAATATTTCTGGTCACTTGCCAAATATCTTGATTGGTAGTAGGTTGGAGAATCTAAATGTTGGTATGACCAATTTCTCTGGTATGATACCAGATTCGCTTAGCAATCTCACATCTCTGAAGAAGTTGGGCCTTGGTGCCAGTGGCTTTTCTGGAGAGCTGCCATCATCGATTAGTAATCTCAAATCGTTGAGCGCATTAGAGATTTCAGGACTGGAAATAGTAGGGCCTATTCCTTCCTGGATTGCAAACCTGACATCTTTGACAATTCTCAAGTTCTACAACTGTGGCTTATCTGGTTCAATACCATCTTTCATAGGCAATCTCAGGTTTCTGCAAGAGTTAATGTTGTGTAACTGTGGCTTCTCTGGGGAAATACCATCTCATATCTCAAATCTCACTCAATTACAAATATTCTTAGTTTATTCCAACAACTTTGTTGGTACGGTAGAGCTTAAATTATTTAGGGAACTGATGCTAGACCTTATCGCCTTGGACCTCTCTGATAATAATCTTGTTGTCCTTGATGGAGAATATAATTCTTCAGTAACAACCTTTCCAAAGATTGTACACTTAAGTTTGGCCCATTGCCACATGTCTATGTTCCCTAATTTCCTGAGGCATCAAGATGAAATCGTCTGGCTCGACCTCCAAAATAACCAAATCCATGGCGTTATACCTGAGTGGGCATGGAAGTGTTGGAATAATCTTTTGTTTCTGATGCTAGCTAACAATGAATTTACTAGTGTTGGTTATGCCCCTTTTCTTCCTTTGCAAGATATTGAGGTTCTTGATCTTAGCAGCAATATGTTTGAAGGCCGCATACCAATACCTCAAGGCACTGCAACAGCTCTCGATTACTCAAACAACATGTTCTCATCTATACCTTCTAATTTGACTTCTTATCTTAGTGATGTTACTCTCTTCATAGCCTCCGTAAACAACTTGTCTGGACAGATTCCATCATCCTTTTGTGGTAGTGTAACAAGAATTAAGCTTCTTGATCTCTCTTACAACCACTTCACTGGCTCAATCCCTTCTTGTTTAATAGAAAATAATGATGGAATGCAGTCACTGTACTTAAATGAAAATAAACTACATGGAGAGTTCCCCAACAATACCAAGGAGGGCTGCTCATTTGAAGCACTAGATTTCAGCGACAATTAGTTTGAAGGGAAGTTGCCAAGATCCCTTGTTTATTGCAAAAATTTGAAAGTCTTTGACATTGGAAACAATCAAATCAGTGACTCTTTCCCATGCTGGATGACTGAACTTCAAAGTCTTGAAGTCATTGTCCTCAGATCCAACAAGTTCTTCGGGCATGTTGCGCAATCTCTTGTTGACGGAGAAACAAGTTGTGCATTTCCTAGTGCAAGGATCATTGATCTATCCTCAAATAGTTTGTCTGGTCCGTTGCCCCAAGATCAATGGTTTAAGAAGTTCAAGTCAATGATGTTCAGGGATTCAAATACATCATTGGTCATGGAACATGATCTTCCAAGTGCCGGAGGCAAGTATGATTATAGTACTGGAATTACATATAAAGGGCAAGACACCACCTTGGCACATATACTAACAACACTTGTATTCATGGATTTCTCTGATAATGGATTCAATGGTAGCATCCCCGCAGCTATTGGAGAACTTGGATTGCTACATGGACTCAATGTTTCACACAACTCCCTCACTGGTCCAATTCCATTTCAGCTTGGCAATCTGAGACAGCTGGAGGCTTTGGACATGTCCTTCAATGAGCTTTCTGGGGAGATACCACAAGAGCTTGCATCATTGGACTTCCTCACAACATTGAACGTGTCAGACAACAAGCTGGTGGGAAGGATACCAGAATCAGCTTATTTCATGACATTTTCGAACAGCTCATTTCTTGGAAATGATGGTTTGTGCGGGCCTCCATTGTCAAAAGTGTGCATCAACACAACTACAGCAACAAATATTGTGTCACATCATTCCAATAAGAAATCTGTAGACATTGTGTTATTCCTTATTTCTGGACTAGGATTTGGGGTTGGTTTTGCATTTGCAATTTTGTGGCATAGGACATCCAAATGAACAACAGTCTGCAACCAGGGTCATCATTTTAGCTGTCATTGCTGGTAGTAAAGAAACAAAGATGACATCTGCATCCAAGACTCCCAGTTTTCTTCTCCATGTTGCAAATTTTCAAATGACTAGTCAGTACTGTGGATTATCTGGAAGACGAAATAAATTGAGAGCAACAATTCTACTGGGCCACCTGTGGTTCAGTCAGTATAATCTCAACATCTTCATGACTTCATACATGGGTTTCCTCTCACCCCCACCCGTGCACGTAAATCACTGGACAGGGTAGTGTGTCCAGGTTCACGCTTTCACCTAAGCAAAGGAGGGAATATATTAACCTTGATATGTGGTGTTTGTATAACGTTTTATCTACTATCGAATTGATGCAAGGAAGTTATTCGAAAATGTGTGGACAATGAAGTATTACTGTTGTGGTACTCTTCATTGTCAGTGTCAGTTTGTCACCAATCAACCTCCTTTCAAAGTCACATGAAGTGGATGCAGCCACATCTTTCTCATGGAAGAATACCATGCGAATCACCATGTCCCCCCTACAAGTAAAGCAAGAATCAAACATAATTAAAGTAAAAGCATGGCAAAGATGCTACAAGCCTACAACTCCTTGTTTACTGGCATCCTGTCTAAAAGGGGAACATTTTTGACACGGAGATTCTAAGATCAAACTATATTTGGATGTTAGCAAGTGATCCTTATTACCTAGAAAAACAGGGCAGGGGACGTGGTGACCTCCTCGCCGGTGACAAAGAGGTGTTGGCAGTGGCTCAGTGCTCAGCAAGAAGTAGCCTTGCTTTCAAATAATGTTCACATGAATACATATGTTATGGTCGGCAAGAAGTACCAGCGACGGGACCGGGCCAGTGGCTAGACACGATTCGCACACGCGTGGAGCGCAGTCACCGCGGCTGAGGCCCCAGCATAGTTTCTAGGTGGCATTTCATTTGATTTGTTAGATATTTCAGAGAGATTTTAGGAGAGAGTTGAGACTACTTTGTTACATTGCCTTTAAGGCCTCGAACGATTTGTTAAGATTATTTTTTAGCCTGGGATTTAGACTTACTCACTTACGTCTCCCTTGGGCACCCAGCCATCTACTGTTCCTCTTCCAGTGTTGTCGTTCCGATCTCCTCACCTCGGAGCGACCACGGCGCCGACTCGCCGAGCTCGAGGTCCCAAACCCCGGCCAGTCTACTCTCCTCCCTACTTCCTATGCAGTAAGGCATGACGACGTAACAACCTGGTATCAGCGACCATGGCTCCCTCGGCACCTCCCACCACCTCCGTTACCCCATCTCCGCTCACCGCCACCACTGCCGTTCCCACCAACACCACTGCCGCCGTCGCGTCCTCCACCGCCATCCTCCCCTCCATGGGTATACTCATGTTTGTTTCCATGGGTATACTATATAATCAAGTTATGAAGTGCCATGCAACTGTAGTTAGAATAAAGTGTTACGAAGGGACATGCCACTCAAATTTACATGCCACTCAAATTTAGTGTCCTTTAAAAGGCAACAATCTTGTACTAAAAAGAAAAAAAAAATTCAACCTAGTATACAATTGGTTGAAATACCCTGCGCAAACATGTACTGATCAAACTTCAACCAGTCATTTCAAACATGAAGACAATCGTATAACAAAGATAAGATTGCACCTGTTCTAGGACTTAACCGCATTTCTTTCTACTTTGGAATTGTCAAGGTTATAACTGAATGAGAGTCAAGGCTCTCATACTGCACACACACATGCACCATACATAGCTTATGAAATCTGTGTATCTGACGACACTTATGAAATCTGTGTATCTGACTTCATTATCTAAAAAAAAAAAAATTATTATTATAGCAAAAATATGGCAAACAAATCCCGCTCAATATAGCATATCATGATATGTAGCGCTTAACTTCGGTAGGTTTCTATGAACAATGGAAATCCACAAATGACAAATCCAGTGCTCAAAAGTCAAATCAATGCTGGAGTAGCCGAGTAGGGATCTCACCTGCTAGCTGCTGCCTGCTGGGCTGCTGCACACAGCAGAGTGTGGGGGGCGCCAGGGGCTGGGGCCTAGGGGCGGCCGGACACCGGCAGCCACGCGGCCGGCTGGCGGCGCCCCAGCGGGGGGCAGGGGCCCAGCCGTACAGGTCCGAGGAGGGCTGACGGATGGAGTCGGAGGGTGGTAGGGCGCGGAGGCTGGAGTCGGAGCGGCCGAGCGGTCGCCGCCGCCCGTCGCGAAGCTGGATTCGCCGCGGTCCCTCGCTGCCATTGGAGGAGGAGGAGAAGGAGGAGGAGGATGCGGCGGAGAGGCGGGTGCTGTTTCCCGCGTCCGCGTCCGGGGCTCAGCGGTGGCTGCGTCCGGGCGAGGGTCAGGCGAAGGGCTAGGGAGGCGGCGCCGACGCGTCCCTTGCTCCTCGCATCCACGGCGGTACTGAGCGGCGAGGGCCCGAGAAGGCGAGGACAGATCGGAGCGGCGGTCGTTCCGCGCGCCCGCGTTGCTGCGGCCGGGCTGGACTCGGAGGCGTCGCCGAGGACCCAGTAGGCGAGGGAGATGGGAAAGGAGGGCGTCGCGCTCGCAGCTGGTGATTGGGGAGTTCTGGCTTTTTTTTTTTTTTTTGACAATAAAGCAACTTTTATTATTAGCAGCAATTAGCTGCAAGAGGAGTACAAAAGTTTATCGGTACAGATTGCAGTGCTAATATCATTGGGCAGCTGCTTACATGGCTCGTATTAGTATAGGAAGTGGTGAAAATGTTACTTTCTTCTTCAGAAATCCTGAAAGCTTGGGTTGCTAAAAGGTGAGCAGTAGTATTTAGATTCCTCGCAACCTTCAGGACTTGGACTTGTCTGTTGGATACCTCATTGAGAAACCTTTGAGTGAAAGGCTTTATTTCCCAGTGTGGCGGAGAATCAAGATGACCTCCATTAAAAAAGTTGAGCGGTTCTGCGCGCTGGATGCTGTCAAGGGGCTGATCCCGGACGTGGAGAGGCTCGTGGAGTATAACAAGGCCAGACGGGCCGGCCTCGGGCTTCCGCTGCTCTTGCCGTACGTGGAACTGCAGCAGTAATAAGCTTCTTACTGCAATTTAATAGAATTTATTAGATTCAAGTTCTAATTTCGGGATAAGATTGTGAAACCCATTTAGAATAAAACAAGAGTACTATAGTTATTTAGGATGGCTACACTGGCTCAGAAAATCTACAATGATGATAGACTTAGAAGGTTACTTTGAGAAACATGCATGGATTGTATCTCGTAAAAAACATTCTCAAGTTGCTTTGTTGAAACAATTACTTCAAAATATTCAAGTGCACCCAGAGTAAAGTGCAAGCGTAGGGGAGCTCAAACACAAACATGCAAAAGCTATCAAAGGAAAGAGCTTTTTTGCTTGTGTCGGATGACTTGTAGGAGTGTGATGTATGGAGTGTGGATCAATTTGATAAGAACTCTACTAGATGTTGCCGGAGGCCGTAAAGGTCGCCATGGTTCTGAATTCTGATTGCCGAGTTTCGCGGAGGACTCACAAAGGCCGCACAGTTCCAATTACCAGCCCAAGCCCAAAGCCCGAGTACAAGTTGAGTAGAGCGTGTGCAACAACATGTATTTTACAGAAAAAAGTTTATTTTTTCTCCCTCAACTTTCGTGAAAGTCTGTTTTACCTCATCGAACTATAAAACCAGACAAACAACTTTTCTCAACTTTTCAAACTATGCGTTTTACCTCTCTGGAGCGGTTTTGATAGCAGTTTTGCTACAGTAAATGTGGTTTTGTCTTTTCTCTTTTTATTTATTCCGGCTAAAACTTTGAAAAATCATAATAAATCATTAAAACTAATTTTGTTTAGATCTACATGAGTAGATCTATACAAAGAACATATAATATGGTATGCTTTAATATAAACTTTTTTGCTAGTCTTTTTCCTATTTAATTATTTTGGCTGAACCTTTAAAAATTATAGTAAATCATGAAAAAAATATAAATAAAAAATCTAATTTTCTTAGACTCCACATGAGTAGATCTAAACATAAACATATAATATGGTATACTTAGTATAAAATTTTTTTTGTAGCTTTAGATCTATATTTTTCTATAATTAATTGAAATAATTCATAACTATAGTTTCTATCATTATTTTGTTGGGTATGTGGAGTTTAATAAAATTAGATTTTTCATTTTATAAATTTTCTATGATCTAATATAATTTTTCAAAGATTCATATGAAATAAATAAAAAAGTACAAGACTAGCAGAAAAACTTTTTACTAAAGCAGTGTGCAAATCTAAATTAGATTTTCTATCTTTTGATTTTTCTATGATTTACTATAATTTTTTAAAGTTTTAGCCAAAATAAATAAAAAATAAAAAGACAAAACTATCTTTACTGTAGCAAACCACCATCAAAACCGCTCTTGGGAGGTAAAATGCATGGTTTGAAAAGTTAAAGGATGTGGTTTCTCTAGTTTCAGAGTTTGGGGGAGCAAAAACGAACTTTCGAGAAAGTTGGAGGAGGAAAAATGAACCTTTTCCTATTTTATAAGCCCACAAGCAGGCCAACAAACCCAAACATGCATGGTATTCGTGAATTAGTATGTAACGTAACGCGAAGAGCTTCATCTATGATCTATCTGTTGTTATTTGCTCCCTGTTTATTCTGCTCAAAAAGAAAAATTGCTCCTTGTTTATATCATCAGTGTCAATCTGTATTCTCTTGGGTTTGTCTCGGGAAGCTGGGATGCCCTGACTCAGCCTCCTGATCATGGAGGCATGGAGCACCTGCCGCCTGGGAACAAGGGACTGCACGATTAATCCTACTCTGTTTTGTGCTCTGGTCTGCAAGAGCAGTGCCCCGTTCAGATTGGTCTGCTAATTCCCCTCAGCTGGAATATGTGTGTGTGCTCACGCGCGAGATAGAGAGAGTTATCATTCCTGATCAACCTGCTCATCGATCTTGCACAATCTGACCAACAATATGTGCAAACCTAATAAGAGATTGACACATCCTAATGAAGACTCTTGATGGATTAATTTTAGCTCAGCCTTTCACATCATCTTGGAAAATAAAAGGCACAGATTCCATTTTGAGCTCAATTTCTCATTAGTGCTAGAAAAGCCCACGAGGCCTGTTATAAATAAAATACTAGCAGCCTAGAAAGCCCAGGAGGGCTGTTATCCACAAAACAACAACGATTTTAGGCCGACTACAAGCATGGCATGGGACTAGATCATTGTTGTTGTTCTAAAAAGACTGAATATTTATTGTTGTTTTTTGAAAAAGTCCATTTTAATACCTTCAGCTATTGCATAAATCCGATTTACCTAGCCAGTCTCAACAGAAAATTAGATCACTAGTCTCCAACTCTTCAAACTGTCCGATTTACATCCCGGAGTGGTTTTGAACATGTTAGTTGTCTTGCTTGGCACTACATTAGCCACAAGGGAGATAAATCAGACTATCCCGATAGTCTAAGGAGGCCAATTAGACACTATAAAAATGCATTTTTAAAAAATCTAAATATCTTTTCTAAAATAGTTATGCATTTCAAAATACTAATATAATAAAAATTCATAGTAAGTTTCTAAAATCATGCCCTATGTTTATCTAAGCTAGTACCATAATATAGAGAAAATTTAGGGAACACATGAAATCCTGCATTCCAAGACCATCCAAATTGCCTTCCTACTCCATGGTGGCATACAAACAAGAAAGGGATTGCATCCATCCGGATGTGATGTGCCAAGTTGTAGACGTCAATTCGGGGGTAGTCATTTTCATGATGTCATCTTGAAGAAGACAGTGATACTACAAGTTAAACCACATATTACATATATTGTTAATATACAATTAGTATTTGAATTATATTTGTTATTTTGATGCATACTTGATGGTTAAGCAAGACATTGTTGCCGAGGAAACATTTTTTTTTTTTGGAAATTTGCATGGTTGGTCATGCAGTGATTTCACTTCAGATTGGCAAAATTTCAAGTTTTAGGAGACCATATAATAAGATTCAAATAGTTCTAAGCAAATAAAAGAAGTAGCATGATTTCTGGGAAAATTCTACGCATTTCTAATAATAAATCAAATTCTAGAATTTTTAATCTGTATTTATTCAAGAAATATCTTTGGATAATTTTTCAAAATATATTTATCAAATGACGTCACCATGAAGAAGGCAGTGATACTGTTAAACCATATATTAAATATTGTTAATATGAAATTAGATTTTGAATATATTTGTTATTTTGATGCATATCTTGATGGTTAAGCAAGACATTGTTCTTGAGACGAAACATTTTTTTTTTTGGAAATTTGCATGGCTGGTTATGCGGTGATTTTGCTTCAGATTGGCACAATTTCAAGTTTTAGGAGACCATATAAGATTCAAATAATTCTAAGAAAATAAAAAAAGTAGCATGATTTCTAATAATAAATCAAATTTAAGAATTTTTAATCTGTGTTTATTCAAGAAACATCTTTGGATAACTTTTCAAAATATATTTATCAAATGACGTCACCATGAAGAAGGCAGTGATATTGTTAAACCATATATTAAATATTGTTAATATGCAATTAGATTTTGAATATATTTGTTATTTTGATGCATATCTTAATGGTTAAGCAAGACATTGCTACTGAGGAAACATTCTTTTGGAAATTTGCATGGTAGGTTACTGAGTGATTTCTTTTCATATCGGCACAATTTCAAATTTGTATAAGATTCAAATAATGCTAAGCAAATAAATAAAAGTGGCATGATTTAAGGGAAAAATTATATGAATTTCTAATAATAAATCAGATTTTAGTATTTTTTAATGCGTATTTATTCAAAAACGTCTTTGAATAATTTTTTTTGAAAATAATACTTCCCAAACATTTTATTAATTGATCTCCCTGAACAACGTTAAATTCCAATTGGCTCATGGCCAAAACCCTCCAAAAGATAAATTGGACAGTTTCTTTTTTTAACAGTTTGAGGAGTCTAAAAATCGAGTATTTTAAGTGAGGGAAGTAAATTGGACTTACTTAATAGTTGAGGAATGTCCGAAGGTCCCTTTTCTTGTTTTTCCACCATAAAAAAACTGTTGTTTTTATTCTTGGGTGTGTTGTTCATTTCGTAACTTGCAGCTTCATCGCGTCATCGACTCACTATTGATCCCCACCACGACCAATCCACCGTTAGCTTACCCGTCGCTATTGCAGTCACAGACTGCTGCCTGTTCAAGGCCTTGTTTAGATCGGCCCAACTTGCAAATTTTTGCAACCTGACACATTGATGCCAATGGGGTTAGAATTGAGGAATAGAAGGTTTGAAAAATTTGCATGCACTGTACACCTGACACACTTGTCTGCAGAATAAAACCAAGCTTCTTCAATGCCTGCTGGATTAGGGCCGCTGCATGCAAATGCATGCATGCAGCCTGACCTGGCACACGCACGCATGCGGCAACAGCATGCATCCAGCAGCACTGAAAAAAAAACATCCTGCATACAGCAATTGCATCCACTTGTTCATCATTCAGAGGCCAATAGAAAACAAATATTACAAACATATAAGTATTTCTCAGTCCTCAAATATTACAGAATTGAAATAGCACATACATGTACAGAAATATTGTTTCCCAGCTCTCAAATTACATCGAAGCATGTACGGAAATATTGTTTCACTCTTCAAGCAACATTATTACAACAGCAAATCAATTTCACACAAAGCTAAATGACAAACAAGCAAAGCATATGTATCAAGACTTATTGAACAGGGAGTGTGCAATATTGTCCCGAACAGCATTCATCCATGCTCGGTCCTCGCTGTCGGGGGCTGGCACAGTCTCAGGCTGATCGAGGTAGGCTTCGGGCGGCACTAAGGTAGGATGCTGATCTACATGATTGAAGTCGGCATCATAATGCCCACTCAACCTTATGAAGTTATGCAAAGCTACACAAGCAACTATGATCTTTGTCTGTGTTTCAGGAGGATAAGCAGGGATATGCAACAATATGCGCCACTTCATCTTCAACACGCCAAAGGCCCTTTCAATCACATTTCTAAGAGATGAGTGCGCATAATTGAATACCTCGTCCTTGCCGCTAAGTTCTGCGGCGTTTCGAAAGTCTTGTATATGGTACTTCGTGCCTTTGTAAGGAGCGAGATACCCGGGATGATTTGGGAACCCCGAGTCCACCAAGTAGAACTTCCCTACACCACCAAGCACCTGAAATTGTTAAATGTTCGAATTAGTAATGTCAAATGTAGTACTAGACAGTTGTGTACCTTGAGGGGGATGTGGGAAGTCATCTTTGAAGTTTGTCATTGCATCCTGAAACACCCTCGTGTCATAGACAGACCCCGGCCATCCCGCAAGCAGAAATGTAAAGATCATGTCAAAGTCGCAAACAGCCAACACATTCTGTGTTGTCATGCCTTTGCGACACATATGCTGCACAAACTTGTCTTGTGACACTTGAACAGGGATGTGGGTGCCATCTATAGCACCGATGCACCCCTTAAATTCTGGATAGGACCTTCTCTTCTTCACCCTATCGTGCACTGTACTAAATTGTGGATCCCGGGGCTGAATGATGTCGTTGGCAAGATTAACCACACAGGGCAGGACTCTATAGAACATGTTGTGAACAGTAGCAAGTGACCTCTCAAACCTGTCCTCCACTTGCCTATATGGTAGTGCACCACCTAATATCCAAAGAAAAATACATAAAGCCTCAATTGAGTTGGACTTTGCTGTGTTTTTGAGTCCATAGTTTTCTGTCAAAAGCTTGTGCAGTCTATAGAACATTTGTGGGGTCAATCTAAACATGTTGTAGCAGGAATATGCATTTGATAGTTTTAGTTCTACCCACTCTAGCCCAGTCATCTTTGGTACCCTATACGGTGCCCTATTGTAGTATTTATGCATGTGACTCTCAACCCAGGGACATACCATATTGGATTGCGACCTCTTCTTCGGGGTCATCCAAGAACATGTCGAAGAAGCCCTCCTCCCACTCATCATCATCTGTGTCATCGTCATCGCCACCGCTGCCAACGATCGGGATCAACTGGGTGGTGCAGCCCCCTGCGCACATGAAACAAGCAAATAAATGGGTGTCGGTACTTATGACCACAGAATATTTTATCATGCAAAGATTTACCCCAAAGAACAAATATGAATTGTTCCCACCAAAGACACCTCTTACAACAATATAAATATCAAACCGGACACAAACACAAATGACGTAGTTCGATAACAGAATACCAATAAGTTCCACACCATAACGCATACATCAAACACGAGTTCACACAACATGCACACACATAAGTCATACAAAGAGGTTCATAACACACACGCAGCACAGATGCATGCATAAGAGGGCCTAGTTACGTTCCCCGGTGTAGTTGTTAATGGTGGTCAGCCTTCCTGCGGGATCTGACTGGATAAAAAAACGCGCAGCAGTCTTGTCTTTGCAGATAGCAAGCACTGCACTCCACTGCTTCCAATCTTCCTGTGAAGCCCCAGCTTCTTTAGCCAGCTTCACCACTTGGTCAACGATGGTCATCTTCTTCTCCTCCTCGTCCTCCTTAGCTGCCTTCTTCTGCTGCACAGTTTGCTGCCTCTCATTCCAAAGATCCCGCAGTGCCGCAGTCCTATTGTCGATACTGTAAGACAAGTTGTCCACACTGTCAGTGATCCTAACAGCTGGACTCCTGGACCTCTTGCTGGGGCTAGCAGCCGTGCTGCGGGTGCTGAGGCTGCTGTAGGACCTCTTGCTCCCTGTGCTCTGAGGTGTCTGGATGTCCTCGTCATCGTCACTGCTTACATACTGTGGGGCATTCCTGCGGCTAGGAGCATAAGCTGTTTCCCCTGTCACTGCTACACCCTGGAACATGCGATCCAAAAGCTCCATGTATTCAGGCATTCCACCCTTCAGCTTGTTGTCCTGCAAAACAAGCATTACGAAACAATATGTTAACAACTGCAGGTTGGTAATAGTAGCAGTAATAGACAATCGAGAAACGGCATACCTTGTCATTGGTCTCCCACCAGTCATCTGAAGCACTCACGCTACCATCCGTGTTGCAGCCCAGGCCTGTCGCAGTGTTCTGCAGTTCGCGGAATTTAGTCCATTCCTTCTTGAGGGATCGGACCTTATTACCAAAGGCAACGTTGTCATGAACTAATCCCGTCCCCCTGAAGTAGCGCTCTGATATGTTCTTCCACCCCCACTTGTTCATGACACCCCTACTGAAGTTGCACTTATCAATTTCATCAACATATAGCTGATAGAAAATGCTGGTATTATGAGCACTCCAATGAGCCCTGGTAAGTTCACTCTGAAATGATGCACATCCTCACAATGTCAATGGTAACAGTCAATGGTAAATACCAATAAAAAAATGTGGAAAACGAACAGAATGTGCATGCATTATCAAACAAGAGAGTCCATGCCACCAAAAAAGCAGTGAAGTACAGGCCAATCAGTCTTGCAAACACAGTCCATGCCACCAAAGAACAGAATGTGCTAGTGAGCAGGTGATTAAGTTTAGTCATAACAATGGCCGAGCACGAAACTGAACTAGGTTAGATACCCTCAAAGCCAAAACAATACAAACCCAGGTTATGTCAGTAATAGTAAGATCTAGTACATCTTTCCTGTTGATCAAGGGTACAGTTCATCAATGAATTAATCTTAAATTAGCTTAGGCAAGGGTTGAAGAAATGCGATTTCCTAGGCAATTATCAAAACACAGAAATATCTGCAGATTGCAGCAGAAAAGTGAAAGAAAATAAATGGCACCATGACCATGATGCAAAGTCAAAGACTCAAAGTCTAGAGGTATATGAACAGATTGTGCAAGAATGTAAATTGCCCATCACAATAAGGGAAAATTCTGACAAAGTTTAATTATTATGTTTCATAAATTATGCCTCCTAGGAACTGACGGAATGGACTTGGATTACGAATGCACATTTATCATCATGACAAAAGAGAATCTGGTTAATAAGCCCACAAATAAAAGGACTAGAGCAGGTTCAGTAGGTACTGTTGCAATAGCACATTCAGACATACACTTTGGCATTTTTGGTTAATGAACACAAGCAACCATTTTCAGATGCCTTCATCTATTTGAGCATTCAGATGCCTTTATCTATTTGAGGAAAAAAATAGTTAAGCTAGACATATAACACCTAACATGATGACTGCAACATTCAGATGCCTTTATGTATTTGAGCTTTTGGATCAGCAGAGTTCATCTATTTGAGATACTTTGAGATCATCTGAAGTAGGGCATTTAGTTTTCAGCAAAAATAAAAAAAGCACAAACAAAAAAGTTTCTTCTAGTTGCCCTAATAAAAATATACATAGCCGCACATAGCACACATGAGTAACCAGGTGATTGGCAAGCACAACATCAGTTACTCTAACATAGAGTTTGAGCGGTATTTGGTGTAGGATATGTGGTGCCATTGAGTAAACCATTACCTGTTCAAAAATTCCTACCTGCTATTGATATTAGAATCATCATTTGTGCCATTTTTTTTATCAACTATGACCTCACACCTAAGTGCCGGTTTTGCTTGCCGCCAGCTAACTATTATCCTAATCATATGAACAATTGTATTGTTAAAGATAGTGTGGTATTAGGTCGTATTAGTTTCATACTTCCATGGTGTCGTATTTCAATCTTGCAAACACAGTCCATGCTACCAAAAGAAGTTTAGGAAAGGGTGTACCGGCACTTGTGCGGGAGGAACGTCGTCGTCGTCGGCAATGTCTTGGGCTAGGTTGCGATGAACACCGGCCGTCCTCTGCCCGGCAGTGGAGCCGCCAGCGTATTCACCTTGGGGACCCAGTGGAGGTAGGCCGCCTGCACCACCCCTTCCAGATCGACCGCGAGGAGGTCCTCCACGACTTCCAGCCGGGCGCGGCGGGGAGCCCGCAGGCCGAGGGAACCCCGCCGCCCCCCGATGGGACGCGCACCGGAGGAGGGCCGTGACCGATGCCGCTACCGCCGACAACATGCTGGGTCTGAAGCATGTCCTGGTAACCAGGCATGCCAGGCCAGCTGTGTCCGGCGTTGAGGTCGGCCTTGCCAACCCAAGGTTCAGTGAAGAAGAGAGGGGCTGCCGAAGGCGTAGCCGAGGCTATCGCTTCGAGTTAGTACCGTAGCGAAGCCGCCGCCGGAGATGTTGCCGACGCCGCCGCCGTAGTTGTTGCGAAGCCATAGCTGAGCCGCGAAGCCCCCTCGCCGGAGTTGTTCCCGAACCCGGGGCCCCAGTTCTGGAATGCCGGGCGGCCGGGACAGAAGTCCTCACTTGCGAGCTGGCACCGTAGCCCGATGCGTTGGGGAGGGAGCCGGCGTCCAACTCGTTCTCGTCGCCGTCGCCGTCGCCGCTACGGTACCCGTCCATCCCGACGACGGAGTTCAAACAAGCTCGATCTGGACGAAAGGAGGGCGGATCTGGAAGAAGGAGGGCTGGATCTAGTGGTCTGCTCACCGACGGCGGACGAAATCGGGTGGGAATGCGGCAGAAATGGAGAGCGGCGGCGGGGAGGACGGGGGGCTAGGGTTCGGGGAGAGGCAGCCGATAGGGTTCGGCGGATGAGGAGTGGGGGGCGCGGCCGAGATGCCCGGAGTGAGGCTGAGGCTTTTATTCGGCGGCACTGACACCGATGCAAACATGGGCTGGGTTGAATTTTGTTGCAGGCTGGAATTATTTCAACCGGCCCGTTTAGATGCCAACATTGGAAAGTTGCAAAAATTTGCAAGTTGGGCCGATCTAAACAAGGCCCAAGTCTCCAAGTCATCACTGGCGGCGTTGCACCTGCCGTCGAGGACAATAATGGTGGCATGGAGCCCACCATGAAGGCCCGCTGACAGCAATGGTGTTGGGCGTTGTGGATACTCCGAGGAGACCTTGACCCGGGCGGCAGCTGAATCAAGTCGTCGGCCCCTACTCACTCACTCACCGGCGGAGCAGAGTAGTAGTACTACGTGTTGCATCTGATGCCACATGTGCTGCGTCTAGTACTACGCCTGCCTCTGCATCTTGGTTGGTGTTGCCGAAAACTCTGCAGTGTCCTCCTGTCCATTGGTTGTTGCTTTGCTCTGGTGGTGCCAATAAGTGGAGGGAGGGAGAGGCCGAGAGAGAGGATGCTTCGTAGGAACTAGGAACTGCTCTGTGTTTTCACGTTTCTGCCAGCGCTTCTCGTTTCCTGCATCCTTCCAACTCACGGTACGCGATTAACTTGGGTGAGTTCAATGGTTTCAGATTTGTTCATCTTTCTTCTCTAATTTCATGACTGATTTGCACCGTTTCTGTTCGACCTAGCTGGTTGAAGAAATCCTGTTCGGTGTGCTCGTGCTCAGTGTGCCTGCTCTGTCGTATTCAAGGTATGTTCTTGCCTATGAAAAGCTTCTGCTCTCTCCGTCTCTCTCTGCATTAGCAGGAAAGTGCTTTGACTCTCCGTCACTGAACCTGCTAAACTGTTCTAGTTGTCACCACATACTGCAGGAATTGCTGTTTGTGATCTGTTGGTTTTTGTTTCTCCTGGTGATCGAGAGATTGTCCTCCATTATTTATTCTATACGTTGGTGACTTAAGTCCTTCCTTCACTCTTGAAGATTCTAAACTTACTCGCCTGTAATGATCTGAACGAATGGTTTCTGCAAGATGATTAATGCTCATTCTTATTATCACACTCATTTCCTTCATGGAAAATGTTTCCTAGTCGTGCTTCAGGATTGAAATGTGTGGCATGGGCTTGATGCTCTGTGTACCCTTTTATGTTGAATGAGTTAATCTCTCATCACAGAGATCCAGTTGGGAGCAAAAAAAAAGAAAATAGCGTTGACACATGCTGATCTCCTTGCATGTGTACCATCTGAATAGTGTGGCTTATCTCACCTGTAACCAGGTACTTACAGTTCCACCATCATAGCTTAAATACAGTGATAACTCTTGTTTTAACTTTCTGCTGAACTATTCTAGCTGTGGGTACTATCTAGTTCTTGCCAGTGATTGAACGACCTTTTTAACAAGCATGTGGTTTGCCATTTAAATATTTCTCTTTTTTTTGCAGGTTTAATTAGCGGTGTTATCCGTGGTTCTCCATTGATGACTGGCTAGCTGATAATTTCTTCTATCCACTTAATAAATTGGTTTTCCAAAGGACCTACTTTTGATCTGCAGAGCATTGGTGCAGTAAGATGGATGGACTGACAATCGAAACGAACTGTGTATGCCAAGAGGATTACTATTGACTCTAGTCCGTAAATAGATTTCTAAGGTAAGACATCCAATATGTACATGAAATCTAACAATTATCATGCTGTACAGATCAAAATGTGTAACTAATAGAAGTATTATTAGAGGTTTATGTGCAGCATGCCAATTTACTTCTCCAAACTGATAATATCCAATCTAGTGTACATTAATGTCATGGATTTGTAATCACGGCTAGTGATTAGATGGCTAATATGTGGGACTTCAGTATTTAACACTCAAGACACGATAGAGTTTATCCAAGTTAAAGCTTTGCACCCTATGTCCATCAAATAGAGGTTCCATGTTAAAGTGCTCAAAAGAATTTTCAATCAGGGTAGAAGAGCAATGAGCTCGTTCTCTAATGGCTGATCTCTAGATCGATCTATCCATGAATGCATGATGCCTCTATGGCGAATCGATTCTAGGGTTTCCTTGGCCTACAAGAAAAGGTGGCTCCCTTGGCTAGCAAGGTAGCTCTAGGGCCTTGTTGTCATGGTCTTAGAATAGTTGGAAGCATCCTCCTGCTCCCCTCCAATGTTTTTGGCCAATCGCCCTTGTCATGCAGTATTAGTCCTAGCTTTTGTAGGCAATCTGGATAGGCTCGCTAACCCAGTGGACTCTCCAATCCGCTTATCCCTTACCATCAATTGTATGCTTGGAGTGTCATGCCCAAAGATTAACGCATGCTGTTGGCATGCTTGGCTTCCCTACAGGCGGCGAGGACGCCGCGTCTGTCCTTTCTCATGTTTTCCCTCACATTCTAGGTGTGTCCCTTGCTAAATGATGCAAACGGTACCTCGCTAATGTAGGGAACAACACCCTTCTAATGTTGACGTTGCTGCCTCGTCATCAGATGTCAGTCAACTGCCCCACAACATGTACCTATCAGAAGATTTAACATACCAACGGTTGTCCAGATCTCTCTAGCGAGGTTGACACGTTGCTGCACTAGACACTATACCCTGGGCACCTTTGTCCTGTTGAGCCCTTCCACAAGATAACGTGAGCTAGGGGCTCTGAGCCCTCACCCTTGCACCATGTATGTTTGACCGAAGTCCTCAGGCGATGGGGAGTTAGTAGGCGCAAGCTAGGTTCTTTGGCCCCTGCCCACTGGGCCATGTTCATTTGGTTTGAGCCCCCAAGCTGTGGGGAGTCAAGTGGATTATCCATTGCTTGGGACAATCTGAGCCCCAATGGCTTCAATTGATATCCAGCGGTGGGGTGTGCAAGCAAAAACCTGCTAGGTGTAGCCCCCATACCCTAGATTGATTAGTAGAATCAATGGGGGGTAGGGACGAAACCAGGACAAAATTTAGGAGGGGCTGAACTAAAGTGCTACAGCGACTTAACTCGGCTGCTGCTCGCCTAGATGCCTGCAGCCCCATTGCGGCGCTGCCTGCACACGACCGCCCCCAATGTTGCTCCATTGCGGCCTGCCTGCTGGCCGCAGGCCACCGGAGTGCCCCTTCCCGCTCGCCCGCTGGCCTCTAGTCCGCTCCAAGAGTTGTGCATAGAAGCTGCCACCGTCCGCTTGGGTTGGGGACGGGAGGTCGGGAGTCATGATCACGGTGTAAGGAGAAATTGAGATAGGGTTCTTTCACCGATTAGGCCTTCTGTTGGGCTCTGACTCTCCATAGAATTACTAACCCAATAAACAAAAAAGGTCTTTTTCTATTTTTTAGAAATCTCAGCCCCTCCTACATACATATTTGTGTTAAATTTTAAGGGAGGCTTCACGGGAACTCCATGTGCACGGGAGCAGCAGGGGCTCGAGCCCTACCTGCCCTAGCGTTGGCTCCGTGCCTGATTTTTTTTTTTTTTTTTTTGGTAATCTCATCATAATGGCATTTAGCAAATGCTTGGCAACCCTGGTGTTTCATATTAGTCACTTAGCTTGCGCCATTTGAAAGAAAAAATTGTAAAATGGACAAGAAACTAATATAGGGGTTTATACCTCAATAATTTACCTTACTACTCATTTTGTTAACCACCATTGTTATTCGTGCCTAGACATGTTCGCATACTATGTTTACACTTATATAGTTTCAGTGACATTGCTGATGGATCAAGGAAACAAAGAAATGTAAAAATTATGCATGATATTTTGTTATTATTAAATTTTGTTCAGTTAGAGGCAAACATCTTCAACATGGTGGTCTCTAATATTTTGCTTGCTACGACTCTTTTGTTTCATCTGCTGTCATGTATATAGTATATTATTGGTTTCTTATCCATATGGAATGCTATTGTGCAAGATGTACTGATGTAAGAGATTTTTATTCCTATATAACGTAACACCTTAGGGCTGGAAAATTCTGGATGTCTTTATGCTACAAATCAGTAGTGGTATATGTAAAATTTAGCGATGTTATCCCATTTTGAGACCAAGTTAACACGTTTTCTCATTCATTGCCAGCTTACAGCCCCTTTTGTGGATCTCCTTAACCATCTTGTTCTGATGGCAACCATACTTGAATCTTTTGCTGGATCATGTGCTAAGAAGTTGCAAGATATTGTTACAGAGGAGGCCATACTTATTTTAGGTGTTAAAGAAGAGCTCATAGATTTACAGAGAAGAATGGAGCATATACGATGCTTTCTTAATGATGCAGAGCAGAGGAGCATAAGAGAATCTGCTGTTAACAATTGGCTTGCTCAGCTACGAGATGCTATGTATGACGCTGATGATATCATTGACTTGGCCAAATCCAAAGGAAGCAAGCTATTGACAGATCATTCTTCATCATTTTCAGGCAGTTCAAATACATGCAGTGGCCTTTCCATTTCCTCTTGCTTTTCTAATATCCAGACACGTCATGAGGTTGCTGTTAAGATTAGAAACCTAAAAAAAAGAATTGATAACATTTCAAAGGACAAAGTATTTACTTCACTCATGAGTACACAACCAACTATCAAAGTATCAGTAGCAAAACAGAGAAGAAGTTCTAGCCTTGTTGAGCCAAATCTTGTTGGTAAGGAGGTTATACATGCTAGCAAAAAAATAGTAGATTTGGTTCTTGAGCACAAGGAAAAAAGTTCTTACAAGCTTGCGATCGTTGGGACAGGAGGAGTTGGTAAGACAACACTTGCACAAAAAGTATACAATGACCAAAAACTAAAAGCGAGCTTCAACATACAAGCATGGGTTTGTGTTTCCAAAGATTTCTCTGAAATAGCTATTTTAAAGGAGATTCTTCGAAAAATTAATGTACAGTACATGCAAGATGAATCAACCCATGAGCTCCAAAGTAAGCTAGAATCATCCATTCGAGATAAGACAATCTTTCTTGTGTTGGATGATGTGTGGCAGTCAGACATTTGGACAAGTCTACTAAGGATCCCACTGCATGCTGCAGCCACAGGGATAGTTCTTTTGACAACTCGATCTGACACCATTGCTGTAGAAACTGGAGTGGACCATACACACCGAGTAGACTTATTGTCAATGGATGTAGGATGGGAGTTACTATGGAAGAGCATGGGCATCAAAGAAGAAAAAGAAGTGCAAAATATGCAAGATTTAGGGATTGATATTGTTCGTAGATGTGGTGGTCTTCCTCTTGCAGTTAAGGTCATTGCTAGAGTATTAGCAAGCAAAGATTGTAATGAGAAAGAGTGGAAGAAGATTTTAGAAAAAGATACTTGGTCCATGACTAAACTTCCTAATGAGATAACTAGTGCGTTGTATCTGAGCTATGAAGAGCTACCACACCATCTCAAGCAGTGTTTTATCTATTGTGCTATGTTCCCTAAAGATGCAGATATTTTCCGTGATGATATTGTCAGAATGTGGGTTGCTGAAGGCTTTGTGGATGAACAAGGTGATCCATTATTGGAAGATACAGCAGAAGAATACTACAATGAGTTGATCTATCGAAATCTCCTCCATCCAAGTTATAAAGTGGTTGACTTCAGTGAATGCAGAATGCATGATCTGTTAAGGCAGCTTGCTCTATATATATCTAAAGAAGAATGTTTTGTTGGGGACCTAGAGTCAGCAGGGATTAGTATTATGAGTAAATTCCGACGTATTTTAATTCTCACTGCGAATGATATGGTGGTCTTACCTAGAATGGATAAGGGTAAATGTAAAGTGAGAACATGGAGAACATCTTATACAAAGTCTTTGAGTTATGATGATACAATATTTGAAAGATTACCATGCATTCGAGTATTGGATTTGACAGGTTCACATATACAAAACGTTCCATCTTGCATTGGACGTTTGATCCATCTACGTTTACTAGACCTTGATGGGACTGACATATCTTCTCTTCCAGAGTCCATCTGTAGTCTCATAAATCTTCAGATATTGAATTTGCAGAGGTGTGATTCTTTGCATAGTCTTCCTTCAGGAATAACTCAGCTATGCAACTTAAGGCGACTTGGCCTTGAGAGCTCACCAATAAATGAGGTTCCAAAAGGTATTGGCAGATTAATTTGTCTCAACGATTTACAAGGGTTTCCTGTTGGTAATGGCTCTTATAACAGTTCTGTAATGCAAGATGGATGGAGTCTAGAAGAATTGGGTCCCCTTTGGCAGTTGAGGAGTGTTGGTATGGTCAAATTGGAAAGAGCAATTCCTCCAAGTAATGAATCATTGCTAGCAAACAAAAAACATCTCAGAAAATTAAATCTCCATTGCAGTGAACAAATACATTATGACCCATATTCCGAAGATGCTGTAATCAATATTGAGAAAACCTTTGAGTTGCTAATCCCAGCGTGCAACCTGGAGGATCTCAGTTTTAAGAATTTCTTTGGTCGGAGGTTTCCAAGCTGGCTGGGTACTACTGCCCATTTGCCTTCACTGACATACTTACAGCTCATAGACTGCAACTCATATGTGCATCTTCCACCAATCGGTCAGCTCCCCAACTTGAAATATCTGAGAATCGATGGAGCAACTGCAGTCTCCAAGATTGGACCCGAATTCGTTGGCTATGGGTGGGTAATCTCAGATCTACAGAGGAGGCAGTAGCTTTCCCCAAGCTTGAAAAATTGATCACCTGGGATATGCCCAACTGGGAGGAGTGGTCCTTTGTTGCTGAAGAAGAACAAGAAGCAACAACAGCAGGCACGGAAGGAGCAGAGGATAAGGCTGTTGCAAATCAAAAGGGGGAAGCCCGACCTCAAAGGATGCAGCTACTGCCACGACTGAAGAAGTTGGACCTTGACCGCTGCCCCAAGCTGAGAGCTCTGCCACGGCAGCTTGGAAAGGAGGCAACCAGTTTGAAGGAGCTCCATTTAAGAGATGTGCACAGCCTTAAGGTGGTGGAGAACATCTGTTTTCTCTCAGAGCTCCTTTTAATCATAGATTGTGAAGGGCTAGAGAGGGTCTCAAATCTTCCCCAAGTGAGAATGCTACGTGTACAGTTGTGTTCCAACTTGAGGTGTGTTGAGAGATTGGACAACTTGCACCAGGTGTTTCTGACAGAGGATATGGAAGGTGCCTCCTCATCACAGTGGTTGCCTGGGCTCCAAGAGCAGCACCGACAGCTGCATGACGGAGAAGACATGGATGTCTACACCTGGACAGATTGAACATACAGAGATGCCCAATCAGATGCCTACTACCAAGATGTAAGCTATGACCTTTGGCTAGATTTTCTAATTTTGTTAGATGTTTATCTTCTCTGCTTTTAATTATCCGTGTCCGTCGTTTCCTTTTATTTACAGGTCCTCGGGATGGATAGTGCGGACGCGTGTCTCGTATCAAGCTGATGCAACTGAGTTGCAGAATTGGGTACTCTGCTTATCGAGGAAAAAGACGATGCCTTCCTGATCAAGAGGCGCAATAGTTCAACATTAACCGGTGTTTTCTATGTGCGCGCATCTGAACAAGATCATGATATATGCTCGTGTTTTTTCAGTTTTGTTTTTTTTTATGTTGTCCGAAACAATACATCTGTTGTTAGGAGTCCCAGCGTGTGCTTTTGCATTTTTTTTTTTTTGCGGGTAGACCAAACATCCAATTAAAGTTTGGATTGTTGAATTAAATAAAAGAAACTCCTGTTCTGCTCCATGCGGCGATGGTCCGTCGCTCATTCTATGGAGCGCGCCCAGACAAAGGTCCAAGTCAGGCGTCGTGTGTATAGCTGCAGTTCGTGACACAGAGAGTAACACTCCCCTGTTCAGTGCAAGGGTTGCTCTGTTTTCCACTAGCAACTCTGCAGCTGACTGTAGACAAAACTTCAGAGAGGTGTTGCAAGAGCTACTCTATAATGGTAGTGACTAGTGAGATGCTTTCTTTACAAAAATAAGTACAGTCACATTCAATGGATTGAAATGAATCAGTAGTATGCTGTAACGTATGGAATACTACTATGTCGTGGCAACCTTGGGTGTCTGGTCACTGGGCAAAGCCCTTTGTTTACTGATCTGCATTGCATGTACGTTTGTTGTAACCGAAAATGATGTGTGTATCTTCCACCAATCGGTCAGCTCCCCAACTTGCAATGCCTGAGAATCGTGGGGGCCACTGCAACCCACCAGGGGCGGAGCTACAGGGTATGCCAGGTATGCCCTGGCATACCCTGCAGGTATGGGAGGTGTAGATGCATGTATACGTATTTCCCAAAAACGAACAAACCTGCAGAGCTTCGGAGAGGCAGCTGCGACGCCCTTGAGGCCGTGAGCGAGGCCGAGGCCCACGCGGCCCATGCGGCCAGGCATCGGTAGACAGATTTTTTTTACATGGATTTTGAGTTTTTGACGCCTTGGCTTCCATCGCGGATTCGCGGCATCGCAAGTAGAGTTTGGAGTCTAGAGCGGCGGGCGATCGTGAGATTCGTGCTGTCGTTGCCGTCCCGATCGACGCGGTGACGACGCCCTTGAGCCGCCCTTCGGCGGTTCAGTCCTCGTCCGTTCACTGCTCAGTCGCCGGCGCCCTACAAGGTTACGACGGTGCCGGCTGGCTGTGATCGGAGCACCACCGCCGCCGCCGGCGGAGACTTACTCGTGAATCTGTGATTCGATTCGAGGTGAGAATTGATCTTTACTCTTGAGCTTCTTATATAAAAAATGTCAGTTTAATTACTATTTGCCAAGCGCTAACATCATGAATCATCCATCACGCAACGAGGTTGAGGATTTATCCCAATATCAGACTCGATCGAGATTGATCTGTTGTTCAGTACACCTATCATATAAAAAAATATTAATCCTAAAATTACTATTTATATTGTATTTTTTGAAGTTTCAACTTAGTCCTTAAATTTAAGCATTATTGTGTTACCTAGTACATGTGTACTGAATCACATTGCACATTTCATATTTTTTTTAACCGAAATTCTAAAATAGATATACCGAATACTATATGAAAAATTTTAGCTGGCATACCCTTAAATAAAATCCTAGATCCGCCACTGCAACCCACATAAGCTTCGTGTGTACTCGGCCGGGTCCGACGCTCGACGGGGAAGAGGCGGACGACCGCGCGCGGGCACAGCGAGGACATGTAGCTAGAATAGCAAGACGCGATTCGGCCATTGCGCTTCTCCATGAAGCGAGGCAGCGAGCAATGTCTACCTCAGTCACCATGGACATGTCTGCGCCAGGCTGAAGCATCAGAGGGTACGCCTCCACGAATTGGGCGTTGTGGCCTTATTGGCTCCTCACCATGGGCATTATGTTGATATCTTGCTTGCTTTGCGCTACCCTGCCGTCTTGCTTTCCTGACAGGCATACTAGTCCCGGGCCACCAGACCCAGGAATTAGGAATGGCAGTCGTGGATCGGAGGCTGCTGGTGAATTCCCCAGCAATGGCGGACAACACGGACGGCGCCTCCACCGTCAGTCACTTACCTTACGTGAGACTCTGGGCCGCCGCTTGTGCCCGCCTACAAGCAAGCTGGGCAAGGATGACAGGCTCTACAGACCTCCTGTACTATGTTTCGTAGCCATCAATCTTAGAAGAACAGACGTACATGAACGGGTCTGCCCAAGGAAGAGCTGCAATGGCCAGACAATTGAGTCTTTCGGTTTTTTTTTTTTTTTGGTAAACTAATCATGGGAAGAACTGCATCTGTTGTGTGGATGGCAGCACAGCAATTCCTGCATGGCAGCAGCTGTTGCACGCATGTCTGAATAAAGTTCATGCTGCTCGAGTGGTTTGGTTCTTGTGAAGTTGTCACGCATAACGAACATGGAAACAGAGCGGCCTTGGAAATACTCTATGGATATATATATTCTTCAAAGAAAAAGAAAAGTGGAATAGCCAAATTCATCCTCGAACTATCACCGAAAGTTCAGTTTGGTCCCTGAACTATGAAAACGGTCGTTCTAATTCTCAAACTTCCACAACCGGCTCAATTTCGTCTCTAAACTACGAAAACGACTGTTCTCGTCCTCAAACTTTCGCAACCGGCTCAATTTTGTCCCTATCCGACGTGGAGCGTCACGCTGGCTCGCCTCGTCATTGCCTCGGAATCGGTTTCGAAAAGCCCGCAACTGATTTATTCTTATCTTACTATTACTAATTAGAGACCCCAATGAAGGCATCACGTTAACTCTCACCAGATACGCTAGGAAAAAAGATAAATCCTAAAAATTCTCACAATAATCAGAAACATCTAGCCATTAATTTAGTAGACTCTAATCATCATCTTCGATAATAGCCGTTGGATCTATTGTAATTTATAAAAATTTACCCACCTCTGCCATTATGAAATATATATAAAATAACCCCTAATTTTGTAAAAAAAATTACCCACCTCTGCCATTATAGATAAAAAATAGCCTTCAATTTTATTGTTAGAAAAGACAAAAAAAGACACACCATTCACACGTAGGAAATCTCCCATGGCAATACGCATCACGTTTGAGATAAAAAGAGTACCCATCACGTTTTTGGGGTTGGGTCAATATACTACCTATGCTAACAAAACATGCTAGATATATTAAGAGTATGTAGAAACTCTTTAAAAAAAAGTGCCTATCACGTTTATAGGGGATGGGTCGATCTACTACGAATAAAAAAACTATGTATTAACAGTAGGTAGAAAATCTTGCCACGCTTAATTTTGAACGAGGAAGAAATAGGAGTCCATACATTCGGCATTCATTCCCTTTTTATCTTCCCTCTATATTTATTCTCATCAGACATGTCAGGAAAAAATATATTCTAGAAATTCTTATAACAATAGAAAATATTTGGTAGACTCGTCATTAGATCTATTTTGTTCCATACAAATTTACTCACATCTACCATTACATAAGAATACATAAAGTTTTCCCTAATTTTGCATCTAAATTATCCACTTGTACCATTATGAAAGATAATTTATAAAAAATACTAAATTTATAAATAAATTATCCACCTCTCTCGTTACAAAATATAATTTAATTACTATTACTAATGAGAGGCCTCATTGAAGGCACTACATTAACTCTCACCAGATACGCTAGGAAAAAAAAATAAAGCCTAAAAATTCCCATAGTAATTAGAAACATCTAGCCATTAATTTGTCAAACTCTTAATCATAGCCATTGGATCTACTGTAATTTATAAAAAGCTACCCATCTCTGCCATTATGAAAAATATTAAAATAACCACTTAATTTTGAGTAAAAATTATCCACCTCAACCATTATGAAAAATTATTCAATATAATCCCCTAAATTGTATTTAAATTACCCACAATCAGAATTACATAAAATAATTCAAATTAACCCCTAAATTTCTATAAAAATTATCCTATTGGCGATTATGTAACATAATTCATAATAATCCCCTCACACTATATCTAAATTACACACCTCTCTGAATATGTAAATACAAATATATGCTATTAAAAAATAAACCAACACCTATAAAGTATGAGATAAACCAACACCTATAAAGTATGAGACATATGTAAATTACAAACTTCTACAACTATGAAATAGTACAAATATTTATTTTAATTGCTTATAAGCATGTAAAATGTTTAATTAACAACCACATAGCAATAACATAACATCAGCAATTCCATTTAATTATATTAATACTCCATTATAATTAATTTCATAAATTGTTTCTTAAATAACTTTATACATTTTAATTCAAAGATTATGTTACATCAATATTGGTAGCCCTTATGATATCTAAAACAATACTGCACACAGGTAGTTCTGTGATATAACAAATTCAACAAGTGTGGTGTTAGAGGGCAATTTGGGTTTCATGCAAACTCTATCACTTAGTTTGGTGCTAGAGGGCAATCCGAGATCTCAAACTCTATCACTTAGGTGATATGGTGCAAGTTTCAAATGACTGTATATGTTATTGTAGTATTTATGAATGTACTCTATGAAATAAAATCATAATTTTAACAGTGCAAAATGAGAGTTAAAAAAAGATACAATAGGCACAAGAGGTTTAACTTTAGGGAAAAACATGTAGTCAAGTCAATAAAAAAATGTCAAAAAAAAAAAATCAACATTTAGATTCATGATTTGTTAAGACATGTGATGCAATCAGAGCCACCATAGTTAATGTTAAGTTTGTAAACTAATCAAATATTAATATATATAGAGGTTCCATATAAAGCAAAAAATATGAATATGGATAAAAAATATAATATGCCAGTCCCTTTCAAGAAAAAAATAAAAAAATAAGTTTATGATCATGATCATTAAATAATAAGTAAATTTTTTAGTCAAATGTACCATATAGTATATCTTTTTAAAATTCTAACCCGTGCGATAGCACGGGTTGATGGACTAGTTCCAACTAGTTGTAACTAGTTATAACTCTTCAATACAACATTTGATGAAGATGATTTTTTTATAAAAAAATTGTAGATCTCGAAGATCTATATCTTTCTAGTTTTATTTTTTTTTATTTGAGGACGTCAAGATGCTCAAAAAGTTAATAGCACCATAACAATTACCTGACACTGCTTGTAATTTGATTCAAGTGCTGTTAGAAAATTAATATATTTTCTTAGCTCTATCGCTTCAAAATAATTGCGTTAAAAATTATAGCACCATAATAATGGCGTTCGCTTACCACATTAGAAAATTAATAAATTTTTTGTATAGAATTAAATGAATATACTTTTTATACTTTGTACACCATTTCAAAAGACGCTTCTAGAAACAACAGCTGAATCAAATTACAAGCACAACAGTTAATTATTATGGTGTTAAAATTTTATATTAACCTTTTGAGCATCTTAACATTCTCAAATAAAAAATATTAAAACTAGAAAGTTGTAGATCTTATCGAGATCTATAATTTTTATATAACAATCATCTTTGCCGGATGTTGTATTGAATAGTTACAACTAGTTGTAACCAGTTGGAATAAGAATAAATCAGTTGTAGGCTTTAAGAAACTGATTCCAGCTGACTGGGCGATGGCGAGGTGAGCCAAAGGAGACGCTCCACGTCGCACCAGGGACAAAATTAAGCTGGCTGTGAAGTTTGAGGATGAGAATGGTCGTTTTCATAATTTAGGAATGAAATTGAGCCGGCTATGAAAGTTTGAGGACTAAAACAGCCGTTTTTCATAGTTCAGGGGACCAAATTGAGCTTTCGGCGATAGTTCAAGGATAAATTTGGCAATTCCGCCAAAAAGAAATATTCTATGGATAAGCTAGTAGTTTCCCATGCTAAACCCTTTAGAAACAAAGTAACCCGAGCTGGGTCACGTTTTGTGGAATAAAATGAAATAACCTTCTGCCTGTTGATGTCACTGACAAAACTTCATGTTTGGCTTTGGGACCCATCCAGGCTTCCTTTCCTCCTGACAGCAAGGGCCGGAGGGGAAGAAGAAAGCAAGGTTCTTTGCTTGTTTGCTTGACACTCCATCATCGTTTCATACTCTAAAGTTTCATCAAAGCTGCATGCATCTTGGGGAGAATCTTTGGCTGGAACGGCTTTGCGTGTCATCCGGGGATTCTTTTCTCTGCTGAAACACATGAGAGCTTTTGCTTTTCAGAAGACAATAGAGTGTGTTTGGTTGGCTACCTAACTCCAAACCAGGCTTCCTAGAGCCAGCTTTGCGCTATTTGGTTACCTGTATGTAATTGGGTTAGAGCCTGGCTACAGGAGACCAACCATACACTCAGAGCATGGCTAGGATCGAACGGCCAAATCGGCTGTTCTCCTGAAGCCATGCCTGAGTTAGCCCGCTCGGTCGTTCTCATCACCGCCCCTTGCTCCTTTCTCGTTGCCACCCACCACTCCTCCCATTTTGTAGACTCGCCGCCGTGGTGCTCATCCTTGGCTCATCTCCGTTCTCCTTCTCTGCGCCTCCACTCCGCACCCTCGCTCCATGGCTCCATGGCAACCCCTCATGCTTGGTTTTAATTTGAAAGCCAGAGATTTGGAGGTGCCGTATGTATAAGTAGACCTTGCAATTCATTCTGTATCGGGCTTGCATTATTAGAATTCAAATTTGATGGAGGCCTTGAATCATGAAATGGAAGTTTGGTTGTTCGATTTGATGAATTATTGTAGCACTCCCATCACTTGCTTCATTGAAACGCCTTTAAGAGGTAATCCTAGTAACTGGGAGAAAAGGTGGTTGTATCAAAACAAACCTAGTAACCAAACACACCTTAGGACTAATCAGGCTTAAATAGTACTGACAACCAAACAGGGATTGGCTTGGTAGGAACAGACTAAAGCTGTCAAGGCTAAAATTCTAGCTAGGCTAAAAATTAGTCACCAAACCAAACACACCCATAGATCCACGCCCTTCTTTTTTCATCTCCCCAGCTCCCCTACACATGAAATCCAGCAGAAACAGAGGAGAGAGAGGCTACGTTTCATCTCCCCAGCTCCCCCTACCCATGAAATACAGCAGAAACAGAGAGAGAGGCCACGCAGTTTAGGAAACAGACTGCAAATCTCGCTTGGACCAGCTTGGCTGAGTGCCTAAGGTGCGTTCCTTCCACCATTGAGTTTGTTGCTAATGTTTTTACAAAGTAAAAGGATGCAGCTCATGCATGCATTCCTTGGAGTCTTCGACCATTCATCCTGCATCGCATTTGCAGGATTTCAATTCAGGGCAGAGTTTTCCTCATCTATTGGCTTGAACTATTACTGCTGCTGCAAGTAACTTTCTACTCCTCATTCAAGGAAGAATCGCCAATACACAATCGATTTTTTACTGACGGTTATAATTTTTTTGCTGGCGGTTCATAATGTATAGGTTTGTTGTATAAATGAAATTATAGGCCCTAGCTATGAACCACCAGTGTACGTTTATTCTTTTGACGGGCTGTTTTCATAAGTCTATCACAGTAGAAATAAGTGACGGTAGCTAACCTTAAGAAAATAAAACAGCTAGTAACCTAGCGCCATTGTAAATAATTTGAAATTGAACACATGTTCCAGGCCTCGGTCTCTGTGATCATTGGGGATGACAACTCGGCGTGCTTCTAGACTGATTCATGGCTCCCTAACGGACCTATCCGTCGTTCGGCCCGCAATCTATATGGTGCGATCTCCCGACGTCACCGCGGCCGCTCTGTTCGAGATGTTTTGGAGGGCCGTCGATGGGTTCGGGACATCGCGGGCGCGACGACAGCGGCGGTGTTAGTCGAATACATCGCCCTCTGGGAAATCCTAGAATCGTTTGATCTTCAACCGGGTGTGCCGGACCGCTTCGTCTGGAAGTGAACGGCCGATGGACAATACTCTGCGTCCTCGGCGTACAAGGCATTCTTCAATGGCAGGGTTCCCTTGCTAGGCGCAAAGCTGCTCTGGAGGGCTTCGGTCCCGCCGAAGATCAAGTACTTCTTTTGGCTCTCAATGCATGGCCGCCTATGGACGGTGAAGCGCTGTTGAAGCCATGGCCTGCAGCAGGATATGACAGCTGCGCGCTCTGCGATCAGGAACCAGAAACCTCAGATCACCTGCTCGTTGCCTGTGCCTTCACGCGTGAGATTTGGGCAAGGCTGCTCACCACGGTGGGCCTGTACTACTGGCCCAGGCATGGACGCCAAGCTGGACACCTGGTGGCTGCCCACTCGCCGGCAGCTACCGGTTAGCCCGAGACGTCCATTCGACTCCCTTGTCCTCCTCGTCACCTGGATCATCTGGAAGGAGCGCAACCGCAAAACCTTCGACAACATTTCCAGGTTCACTACCCAGGTCCTCTCTGCGATCGCCAACGACATCGACGCTTATGTCTAGGCAGGGTTCAAGGGTCTATCATTGCTCCTCATGGTCACGATGGTCAGACAGATTTAGAGGGTGCTACCGTGCTAGCTTTTCTCACCAGTCGCACACAACGCCCTGCTCCACCGTTTGAGCCAGCGATCCATGTTCAGTGTTCGAGGGCTCCGTGCATGGCATCTCGCCGTGCCTCAGAACACTTGTTCTGTACTCACAAAACTTCCATTCCTCGCTTAATGAAAAACGTGCAGCGCATGATTTTAAAAAAGATGTATTAAAAAGATGCACAGCTTTGTAGCCAATTACCTTTTTTTTCGTTTAAAATCATTTAGGGCTAAAAATATGTTTTGAAATTAATGATTTAAAATCAATTTTTTAAAAAAAAATTGTCAAATGACCTTAGATAAAAAAAATGATCAAAAGAAAAATCATAGATCTCAAACTTTATGGTTCAAACTTCTTTAATTTAAATTCGTTTAGGGCATCAAATCTTCATTTCAAAATCTGGTGGAGTTAATATCATGGGATTTGGTTTGGTTGTTAAGTCACAAGTGACTTTGCGGGTTACAAGTATCACGCCAGGGCTGAGGTTGTGTGTTTCATTCTCCGATACCATAACTTGCACGAACTTATTGCAAATATTAAGTAATTGCTACAAACCGGGTGTGGCTGCCTAGTTGGGCCCCCACCCCCCCCCCCCCCCCCGATAAAAAAATGTTTTAGGAGGATTTCCCATTGATGGTGGTAATATGCTAGTACAGCTATGATGCAAGATAGATAGAACCTAGAAGAGTTGGGACCTCTTATGCAGTATAGGAGACTTGAATTGATTAATCTAGAACTAGAAAGAGTAGGTCGATGTACTGATTCGTTGTTAATAAACAAAAAGTATCTCAATGTGATACCTGGTCTAATTTAGAATTTGGCCTATGTGGCCCATGTGCATATTAATGAGATATTATTGGGGATTTAATCCTATTTTAGTTGTTGAAGGTAGATTAGACCAATATATAAGACTTCTAGAGTTCATTCCACTATCCCTAAGTTAATCCACTTACACGAAGCAAGGATGTAAGTGTAAGTGGGATGGTAAGGATGAAAGTGTAAGTGGGATGGTGGAACGTATGGTTCACTCAGCGTGCAGAATATATCTGAGCTGTTTGGACTTTAAGGCGTTACAAATGGCATCAGAGCTGACCTTCATGGCCACGGGCGCATGCGGGTCAGGCCACAAGCACGTGCGGGTCAAGGGCATGGACATGGGATTCATTGCGCGTGTAGGCTTTGCAGGGTGCATGGCATGGCATATGTGTTGCCACTGGGTGCACGATCACATATGCTAAGAGGGTACATTTCTAGTCATCATTTGCCTAGTTGTGGATGTGTTAGGCGGACGAGGATATCAGGACCTTTAAACAGGAATGTATATGACACCCAACCCAGTTTGGAATTTGGCCAGTGTGGATTTGACCAACACATAAGGCATATAGAGTCTATCCTACCATCTCTGGGTTAATCGAGACAGCAGTAGATGTGATTCACTTAGCGTGCATAATAAATATAAGACATTTGGACTCTATGACGTTACACTCAAAAAGTAATTTCAGTGGTGCACTGAAATTACACAACCATATTCTGAACATGCTATAATCATTTTTGAGAAAACCGTTGTGATCTGCTAATCCTTGCGCACAACCTAGGGCATCTATGTTTTGTGAATTTCTGGGGTCGGAGGTTTTCCACCTGGACATATATAATGCTATCCGTCTGCCTTTATTGACATACAGCTCATAGACTGTGAATCATGTGTGCATCTTCCACCAATTGGCCACCTCCCCAACTTAAAATATTTGAGAATCATTGGAGCCTGTCACTAGGAGACCTGAATTTGTTGGCTATGGGGTGGGTAATCCCAGCTCTACAGAGGCAGTAGCTTGCCCCAAGCATAAAACATGCCCTAACAGATGTGCATGGCCTTAATGTGGTGGAGAACCTCTGTTTCCTTTGAGGTACTTTTAATCACAAATTGTTTAGGCCTACAGAAGGTATCAAATCTTCACCAGTGAGAGATATGCGTGTGCAACGGTGTCCCAACTTTATGCTGTGTTGAGAGCATGGACAATTCACACCACCTGTCCATTCTTCACAGTGGTTGCTTGGACTACAAGAGAAGCACCGACTTGCACGGAGAGGACATAGTCACATAGATGTCTTCACCGGGGCATGGTGAACATATGGAGATTCCCAATGAGATGTCTCCCTTCAATCGCCTTCCATTGCCTTCGGCCTTTCCAGCCGTCGGATCGGTCGCTGTGAGCCGTCGAAATTCTCCGCAAGTATTGTAAAAAATCTCATATATATAGAGATCTTCCGCTGCTGTCATCCTGCAGGCCCGCTCGAGGAGTCTCTTGGTGACATTGAATTTTAGAATAATTAATTACTGACCACCAGTGCAATGGTGAAGGTTGAATTGACAAATCTTGGAGTTGTTTTGAGAGGTTTTCACGGAAAATGTGTTGCAATCGATTGCTTTCTACTAGTACAGACAGGACACGGCGCGAACACTCAGATGTGTGCCTGCCAACTCTCACGCTTGGGTCAACACTACGCTGAGCCGATCCGCATTCCTCCTGCATGCTGGGCCTCAGCCAACGCTTGCTACGGTGCTGGTCCAACGCTAACATATTATCTCGGCACATCGTGTTGTCAGCATTGTCAGGTAATTTGTTTTTTCACTAGTTCACCAACCCGTGCTCTCGCACGGGTTAGAATTTTAGGTGGAGACACTATAACTAATTAATCAAGGTTACCAACATATTTTTTCTCTTTACTAATATTCTTAAATAATATATAGGTATTCTATAGTCTATATCAGTTGTGACAATCTATTAATTATTTTTTTGACAAAAAGACGTGGGCCACGTCCGCAGAGACTGAAGCGTGCGTCTCGGGGTGGTGGCGCCACACGCTAGTTTGTCACAATGTGGGACGGTTCGCTCGTCGTAATGATGGCGTTGCTGAACCGATGGTCAATTGATGGGACGGGACGGGGGCCATCATCCTGTTATGAGGTGGAAGGCCAGGCGATGCTCTCGATTCACGCATCGGTTGGCTCTCCACGTGCGCCTTGTCCGCCAAGGGGCACCCTCCGACCTTGTTCGCAGGGTCAGAGATGGATCAAATGCGATCGACGGCATCCTCCTGGTAGCCGGTCCATTTAGTTCACAGATCCAGTCGCACGGATCCGAGGGCTTGTTGCCTTTCCTTCACGGGTAAACCATGGACCTTGGTCCTACCAAGAATTCGGACGCAATTTTTGGGATTGCCTTTGTTGCATACCCTGGAAGATAGTACAGCAAATGTAGCTCCTCTTCTCCATCGCCACCGGGGATTCCTGCAGAAAAATAGAGGACGTGGTTCTCCCCCAAAGGGGTAGATGAGTTAGTCGATATTCGGGCTGTCGTGCCAAGAACTTGTAATCAAACAAGTTATTCTATTTTGAAAGCGTTCGAATAAGTTTCGGTTCTCCAACTTTTTAGTTGCGTAAAATGTCGTCTGCGTTCCGCCCCTTTGCTGTCGTCGAGTTTCAGAAATTCGAGACACGGGCGTAGGCTCTGGTTAGGCTAGTGAGCAGTACCTTAGCCACCGGGGCGTAGGCGACTGCAGTCCGACTAGCTTAACTCAAAAGCGCTTCCCGCGGCTCTCATATCCGGATCTCATCGCGAGAAGGGGTCAGAATACAGAATATTTTTACTTTTATCGAAAAAAGTAGTTGCACTTCGACTCTCTTTGTGCTATCAAGACCTAAAAGCTCGAGGCAAGGGCGTAGGCTCTGATTGGGCTAGTGAGCGATGCCGTAGCTGCCGGGGCGTAGGCGGTCGCAGTCCGACTAGCTTCACCTAGAACCGTCTCTCTTAATCCTTTCTTCAAGATCTTATCGCAAAAGGGAGTCGAAATGCGATTTATTTCTAAAAGAATGTACTCCTATCGAAATGGAAAGGGCACTGGCACATTTTATTTTAGAAACGTGATTCGTTTTTTCGCAAAGGTACGTGCAATTTGGAAGAACTAAGGCTAGAAGCGACTTAGCATTTCAGTGTTCCAAGCTTTGGTGTGTTGTCGTCGGGGTCGTCGCCGAGGAGGTAGTCGCAGGCATCGAGTAAATAGCGTAGAGCCCCCGGGTCGTCGAGCCCGGGGATGTCGACGCCGCCCCAACTGTTGGCGTCTTTGTCGAAGCGAGCGGTGAAGGCGATCTTGGCAGCCGCGAGGACGTCGACTTTGGCCTCGATGTCGATGGCGGGGGAAGGAGAATTAGTCCACCCTAGTGTAGAGGAAGTCCAGGCACCCGAATCGAAGGTGGGCGCCCGAAGGAAGACGTAGGTTATCGGAGTTGGCCATCCGGAGCTTGGGTTTGGAGACGAAACGCGCAAGGCCCCTACCTGGCGTGCCAACTGTCGGTGTTTCATGAAAGCACCAACTAGTAAATTTATAGATGCGCGTTTATGCTCGGATGGTTCGCTAAGAGGACACAGGGGAGTATACTGTTCGGGCGAGGGGCCCTACGTCCAGTTCGAAGGAGTTGTGTTACTTAGCGGCGGTTCGTAGTAGGGGTTACAACCGGTTCGAGAGAGGGAGGGGCTCCCAAGTCTCTGATTGAGCGTGGTGCCAATATCGTGGCGTTTGGGGTGGTGTGTGCGATGGATTTCGGTAGTCTTGTGATCTCTTTCTTTGCGTGTGTTCGATTGTCTTCGAAGGGTGGCTCGCCCTCCCTTTTATAGATGAAGGGAGGGGCTGCCTTACACATGTTCTATAGCGGAGGAGTGGGCGTGTCGTGCAAAGGAAGAAAGAAAAAAGAAAAAAGAACGGTGGTGGAGTGGTTTGTCTGTCCTCCTGGGGTTGGCGCATCCTTCTTTTCCGTGTTGCTTACATCGTTGTGAGCTGTTCGCTGGTGCTGTTGCGTCGCCGGAGCGCCTGCCCATGCCCCCACAGTGGACGGAGAGGATGAGCAGTCGATTGGAACCCTTGTCGTATTGGGTTAGATTTAATAGCATCGTACAGCCTGGGTGTGGGTCGTGGCGGACGGGTCGTCCGGACTGTCACCCCATCAGGGCGATTTAGATGGTGAGCCATGCCCCGCACTTGGCTAACAGTGTGGTCAAACGGCGTTCCATGCCCTGCTCTGGCCTACAGTGTGGTCAAAAGGTCCCCGCCCATGCCCTGCGCAGGGCTCAAGCGGAGTGGGCATTGGTCGTTCCGTCGTGTAGGCATCTAGCTACAGCGCCGTCACCCAGGCTTGCGGCGGAAGCCTAGGTTCCTTCCGGGTGAAGGCGCGCGGGGAGGGTCGTCCGAATTGTGACGTCCTGGGTCGCGGCTCCGTGAGCCCTCCCGTTCGTCCCGGGGGGTCGTGCGAGTCGTGCACCCGGATGTCGTGGTTCGACCCTTCCGCCTGGGGCCGCGTGGCGTGAGCCGTTCATGGGCTTCCCGCCCCGGCCTAGCTGGGCCCTTTGCCATGGCGCGGGGCGACGGCCTGTGAGGTCCGGCCTTTCGATGGGCCAGACCAGAGTGCTATTGATGGTCTGCTTTAGTCTTTTAGCCGGGGGCTTAACAGGCCGGTGGTTTGGCCCCCGACAACAGGTTCCACACGGAAACAAAAATTCATCTATTCTGGGTTCGTCTTACTGTTTTCAACATTCGTTAAACAAATTAAAGGTACGGCTGTGTGTTGGCAAATCCCATTATCATTTGATTTGTCCCCATTGATCTACCACGATTATGGTGTTGTCATAATGCTCTTTGAGTTTACAAGTTGCATTGTCAGCAAATCATTAAGTCAGATTAGCCACCGTTTAAAAGGGAACCATAAAAACGATGGAACCTATTGTTTTTTTGGTATTACTAACTTTTATTTCTTTGTAAATTACACAGTTAGAAATATGGGTCATCAAACCAAAGACTCTAGGGATCGATAACCACTAGATTTATTTTATTTTCTAGAAAATCATCCAATTATATCATTATAGATTTAAAAAATCCTTTTAGGAGGAAAATAAGTTAATCGATTGGAGACCATCTTAGTTGGTCACGTCATGGTGATGATGTCAGACAATGAAAGGTAGGACATTGGAGTAGAAAGGGTTAAGGAAACTTTCTAGGCTAATGGCAAAAAGGTTAGCTAAGGTCCCGAAGTTGTGCTTGATCGCTAGGGCATAAGTGCTATTGAGATTCTAGTGGTCAAACAAGGCACCACTATGCACCTAGTAGGCGCTGCCCCCCCCCTCCTCCTCCTCCCTCTCCTTCCAATCCGCTAGCCTAAAACCACCCTCCCCCGCTGTGTGTGTTACAATAAATTTAGTGAAACTTAAAAGCCTTCAACTGTCCAAGATTATTAAAATGTTTTATAATTTAGAATGAGGAAACCTCCGATTGGCTTGCTCCAATGGGAACATGAACGGCGGCCGTGGGATGGGAATGGGACAACCCGTCATTATAAGACGTGTTGTCTTTTCTGTACTATTAATTTTCATTATACAGTTGGAAATACACGGCTTTTTAATCCTAAAATAGATGAATTTATAGAATTCATTTTTTTTGTCTCAATGCACCCTTTTTTTCAATATATTTTCCCTTTCCCCAAGTACATCTTTTTCCTGAATTTGGATAGGCTTAGTATGCGTTCAATTGATCAATCATGTATTTAATTTGATTGTATTGTAATAAACAGTGCCCTCTTGCATTTTTCTTTTGCGGGAAAATGGCGCTTCTCATTAAACAGGCAGAAGATTTAGGTTCTAATTCTCACAGGGTCGTCCCTCATGCATCGCTTATACATGAGGTGTTTTGCCGGCTCTCCAAACTTCTTTTGCCGGCTCTCCAAATTTCAGTCATCCGAGGTTGTATGTAAATTTTGAATTTAAATTTGACACATCAAATGTAATTTTTATGGATAGATGATTTCAATTGAAAAAAATTGTCAACTACAAATTTGCATAACTATTCGAGATCTGTAACTCTTATTTTGATCGCTTCTCCATCTGAGATACTTAACTACCACTACACTCACTTGTGACTATGGAGCATATGAACTCTTTTGGTATAACTCTGCAAACACTTATGTCATATACTTGGACCAACTGATCTCAAATAAAAAAAGTGTGAAGTATAAAGTTCTAGATCTCATCGAGTACTACACCTTTGATACAAATTAAGTTCGTCTTCATCAAACATCATATGAGAAAATCATGAAGTTTTTTTCGTACAACATATCATTACCGGTTGTTGCTACAAACGAGCCGTGAAAGTGTCACCATTGGTTTCAGCCAAAAAATTGGTACTGACGACCCAATATCACTGCTAGATATGATCAGGTTGTGATGACCTGAATATTACTGTCAGCCAGTTATATCAGTGTCAGTTTTAACCAAAACCAATACTGATAGGCTGACAGGCACTTGTATCAGTTTTTTTAAAAACCGGCGGTGATAGACCGGCATTAAAAATCAGTTTTGTAGTAGTGTATATTGCATATTTCATATCCATTTTGCAACCCTACTAGTTGTCTTTTATTCTTGATTGTCATCGGTTCTTATCTTAAGAAATTGGGTGGTTGGAAACAAACAAGCTTTCTTGCATGCGATTTTCAACAAATCGATCCTCAGTCCAGCACGGAGCTACATACATAGTGGTGGGTGTGGGTGCACCCATAACAAAATGAAAAATCAGTGATTTTATTCATTTTTTTACCATATATACACCTACAAAATAAAAATCTGTATACCCACAATGTAAACACAATCGCTTAATTAATTTATTCAAGCTTCGCCACTAAGAACCAAGTTGCACAATTACACAAGTACAGAATGACTTGATCATCAGCTACCTCCACTAACCCATCAGCTACCTCCACCAACCATAGACGGACTGACCTCCATTGTTGCTTGGTCCACCGCAGAGTTACTCTATGCGTGTCCAAAAAAAAAGACATCCACCTGACCACCACGGCCTTGCTCCTCAACACGAGGCATATGGAGCTGCAGCCGCCAATAAAGGCCTTGTTTAGATTGCAATTTTTTGCAGCCCAAATGTTTTCAGCCAAAGGGGTTGAAATTGGGAGAAGAAAGAGGTTGAAAACTTTTCAATCACTGTATACCTGACACAAGCATGTCTCTATTAAAAAATGAATTTTTTGAACACTTGTATGCATGCTGCCAGTACAGCTCGCATGCAAATCCATGCATGCAGCCACAGTCCATGCAAACCCATGCATGTAGCATTTGCATCCTTGCAAATCCATTCACACAGCCACAACCAAATATTATTTCAACAGAGAATTATTATTACAAACATAGAATTATTATCACAGTCCTCAAATAATAGTACAGTTTTCAAATATCACATATCATGTACCCAAATGTACCAAAATATTGTTACAGTCCTATCACAAATTACAACAAAGCATGTACCAAAAAATTGTTACAATCTTGAAGGAACATTATTACAACAAAAGACTAAATGCACACAAAGACATATGAGAACCAAGCAAACCATATCTATCCAGACTTGTTGAACAGGGAGTGCGCAAGGTTGTCCCGAAAGTCATTCATCCATGCCCGGTCTGCGCTATCAGGGGCTGGCTCAGTTTCAGGCTGATGGAAATAGGCTTCAGGCGGCACAAAGGTAGCATTCTGATCTACATGATTGAAGTCGGCATCAAATTGCCCACTCAACCTTATGAAGTTATGCAAAGCAACACAAGCAACTATGATCTTCGTGCATGTTTTGGGGAGGATAGGCAGGGATGTTCAACAATATGCGCCACTTCATCTTCAAGACGCCAAAGGCCCTTTCAATCACATTTCTAAGAGATAAGTGGGCATAATTGAATACCTCCTCCTTACCGCGAGGTTCTGCGGCGTTTTGAAAGTCTTGGATATGGTACTTCGTTCCTTTGTAAGGAGCAAGGTAGTCTGGACGGTTTGGGTAGCCGGAGTCCACTAAGTAAAACTTCCCTACACCACCAAGCACCTGAAATTGTTAAATGTTTCAATTAGTAATGTCAAATGTACTAGCAGAGATTTTTGTACCTTGCGGTGGATGTGGGAAGTCATCTTTGAATGATGTCATTGCATCCTGAAACACCCTCGTGTCATGGACAGACCCCGGCCATCCCGCGAGCAGAAATGTAAATATCACGTCAAAGTCGCAAACAGCCATCACATTCTGAGTTGTGAAGCCTTTGCGACACAAGTGCTGCACAATCTTGTCCTGTGGCACCTGAACAGGGATGTGGGTGCCATCTATAACTCCTATGCACCTCTTGAATTCAGGATAGAACCGTCTGTTCCTCAACCTATGGTGCACTGTACTACAGTTTGGGTCCTGGGGGCTAATGATGTCGTCCGCAAGGTTAAGCACACAGGGCAGGACTCTATAGAACATGTTGTGAACAGTGCCTAGGGACCTCTCAAATCTGTCCTCCACTTGTCTATATGGTTGTGCACCACCTAGTATCCAAAGAAACATACTTAAAGCTTTATATGCCAAAATTGGGCCGGGTTGAAATTGGACATGTAGGCCAAAATTTTTTCAACTGGTCCGTTTAGATGGCAAATTCCAAAAGTTAGTTTTTTTTGCAATTTGGGCCTCATCTAAACAAGGCCAAAGTGTGCAAGTCTGCAGCCCTGCAGTGGAGGAGACCTTGACCGGCGTGGCCACAGAGTCAAGTCTTTGGCCAGCCGTCACCAACCGATGGAACGGAATGCCACCACCACCTTGGCCCATTGGAGGTATAGAATACTGGCCTGTGCTCTTTGCCTCTTTCTACGAAAGATCGGGCCACCACCGCACTGGTATTGCATTGCTCGCTTTATATCCTAAAAAGAATGAACAACTCGTTTTCAAGAAAAATCAAGCAATAGAATGTTTAACCAAATATCTTATCTTTGAGGCTGTTTAGATACTTCCCTAAAAACTTTCCACCTATCACATCAAATGTTTGAAACATGAACTATTAAATATAGACTAAAAAATAACTAATTACATAATTGCAAAAACTTTAAGAGACGAATCTTAAATCTAATTAGTCTATAATTTAACAATACGGGGCTATAGTAAATAAGTGCTGATTGGATTAAAAAATTTCTATAATTTCTTTTTTATTAGTATCCAAAAATTTCTTCTAACATTCTATGAAACATCTGATGTGACACGTTAAAACTTTTCACCACAGGATTTAAATGCCCCAACTTGTTATTACTAATCAAAGGCTTCAATGAAACCTCCATGTTAATTCTGACGATGTACTAAAAGAAAAAGATAAATTCTTAAAGTTCTTAGAATAATAAGAAATATCTAGCTATCCATCAAGTAGACTATTTTTTCTATAAAATTACCCACCAATACCATTATAAAAATAAATAAATCTATTAAATGACCCTTAAATACACCAACCTCTGAATGCGGTGGTAAAAATCTAAAATAAACACCTAATAAATTATGAAGAGAAGCTCGTGGTGTATATATGCATTAAATCAACCAAATACTACTGCCGTCCAACAAACGCCGCTAGCGGTGCCGGCGTCCATTTCATGGGGCCAAATCATGCAGAAGTTGCAGTCCATCTAGCGTTTGATGCTCCTATTTCTCCTATTTAGGGTATCTTCAACGATGGTAGCTATGTGGAGAGACAAAAACAAGACTATTTTATACGTTTATTGGACCCGTACATTTCTCTCTTAAATTCTTGGGTTACGTAAAATAGATCGGCTATTTACTTATCGCTAGTGACTACTCTTTCTTGTATTTTTTCCTTCATGTTATATCTAGCTAGCTAAATAGTGTACCATTGAGGATGTCCATTGTTTGTAATCTATTTGTTGTTTGATATTTTATATTTTGTTCGAGATCATCGAGGAGCTAACGCAGAAAGCTGACGTAGAAACGAATTGTGGGCATCCATCAGCACATGGATGCAGGGAACTCGAGTTATCCAGTGCAGCAAGCTCATCGATCTAGGTCTCCGTCATAAACAATTAAACCACGTAGACGTGCATCGAATATGGATCATGCATGGATGAGGATGTACCAAGCCACCTAATAACGACGATCATCCTCTACTGCTCCCACTAAGTGCAGCTTTTCCCTAATGTACGTGTAAAGCGCATGTGCCCCCCATGTTAAATAACGCAAAGTGCATGCCAACCCACACTAAGTGTGCGCGTCATATATTAATGTTTCGATCTGTCGACAGACACTCTACTTAAGATCTCGCCGCACATCGCTCAAGATCATCCTCTACTGCTCCAGGCATCTGGAACGGAGGACATTGTTCGGCCTCTAATTAACGTAAGTACTAGTCTACTAATAACCTGTGCTTCTTCTTGAACTATTAATTTTAAGAGTATTATTGAGCATTCGAAGTTTATTGGTAAACTGAAGGTCAGCGAAATTTTGCTTCTCTCGTTGTCGGTAGTTTATTTTCTAACAGAACACCTATATATATGGTCTATACAATTGTGATAAACTTTGGTTGCTTTTCGATCCGTCTATACTAGTGTCTGGCATATGTCTAGTTGAAACTTTAGCTTGAGTGTGATAGCTCTTGCAGCATTGTGTCAAGGCTTCGTCTCCTGAGTCTACATTCCAAACTTAGATCTTATACCTTGCTACTACTATTATAGTAACAGGAGAGAAAACTTGTCCCGCCTGCGTGATGTTGAAACAATAGTTATAACTTTTATTCTAGACCTCAAGCTAGGATCCTACTCCCTCCGTCCCTAAAAGGATGTCACCGCGCTTTTCGAGAAACAAATACCGGCAATTTTAATAAATAATAAATATCATCGATTAGTATCATAATTAGTATTATCGGAAAGATCTTTAGATCTAGTTTTTTAACAAAATTATTTAAAGATATAAATGTTGCACATATTTTTTATAAATTAAGTTAAACTTATGGCACGCATCCCACGGCGACATCCTTTTAGGGACGGAGGGAGTACGCCATAGCCGAGCAAGACATCACCAAGCGTCACGATCTCTTTGCATGGTGTGGGACGTGGGAGTGGATGGAGGCGGCGCGAGGCCTCCTTTTTTTTTTTTTGCGAGCAGGCGGCGCGAGCCCTGGTCCGACATTCAGGCCGCCGCGGTGCAGGCTCGCCGCCGTGGAGCTCGCGTCCAGCGATCCAGCAGACTCGAGGGCAGGCCGCCACGGCGCTTGCCTGGATCCTAGCAACGGAGCTCGCGAGCCTCGCTGCGGAGATCGCGTGTCGCCTCGCCGTCGTGGAGCTCACGCCCAGCCTTGCCTCGGAGCTCGTGCACAGCCTTGCCGTGGCGCTCGGACGCAGGCACGCCGCCGTGGAGCTCGCGAACAGCCTCGCCGTGGAGTTCTTGCGCAGCCTTGCCGGCTCGTCGTGGTGCTCGCTGGTAGCGCGCCATGTAGCTCACTAGCTCGTGCCGCCTCACCGCGGAGCTCGCACTGTAGAGCTCGTGCCGCCTCGCCGCGGAGCTAGCACCATAGAGCTCGTGCAGCCTCACGCGTCGCCGCAGACCCTGCTTGCTCGGCTCGCCGTGGACCTTGCGCAGTTGCGCGGCGAAGCCACAAAAACACTGCCCGCACAGGATCAGAGGAACAGGGGAGAGCAGAGCTGAATAATTGATTGATTTTTTTAGTCGGCCCTCTACAGAACATGAAAATATTGCATTAAAGAGCATGGTTTCTATAGATAGTGTCTTGTTATAGAAACTATCACTTAGTTTCTGCATTGCGAGTGCTCTAAAATACTCGTATTCTCGTTCTTGACCAATACAGTGCTATGTCAGCTGAAATTCAATAACTTTTGTTCTTTTCAACTTTCTCTATTCGCAAAGTGCAATGATTACACCTTAGGGCAAATTTTTTATAGGGGTATATATATGTAATTTCTTAGAAAGATTGATCTCTTCATCAAGTTCATTCTCTGATTTCCCAAGTTCATCCTGAATTAGATTAGATTGGCATTGCAGGTGCTGCAGCTGCTATGGCTACGACTGGGAGTTACGAAGGACCAAATAACGATTTGGAGTCACCGTTTTTGCCGAAGCACCGGCACATGCACCTGCCGTTCCTTAAGCAAAACAATTCCACTTTAGTGGAGCATTTGTATCAATTGACCACCGATCAAGATTATAACACTGCAGAATCACGGGAGTAAGGCATTACGACTTGAGCAGTTCATCTATCATCTTGTTTTTGTTTTATAAAATAAAAGAAATTTATTAATAAGTAATCTCTTTGTAGGAAGCTGTGGGTGTTATTATGTAATCCCCCGCTTGAACGTGTGTGCTTGAAACTTCAAGAAATACAAGAGTCGGTGAAACCAGAGAGTCCCCTTGGTGTGGACTGCTTCAACTTGGCTGTCAGGAACCTGGTGGCGGAGGATGCCGACAATTTTCAGGACACAAAGTGCATGGGCTGGAGGCACGTATCTCAAGTTTGGAAGGTGAGCACTTGTCGACTCACGTAAAATCCTGTCTTTTCCGTGAGTATTGAGCATTGTAGCTAAGTAGGACTCAACCGCATATATTTAGTGAATTTCAGGGAAGCATTCGGTCCAGGGATTCATTCAATTTTTATTATCATTGAACAATTCAACAAAATACTTGGATTAAACTAAGATATGGTATGTTCTTGTGGGTCATAGCCACCTTTGGTCTGCACAAACCTACCCCACTTAAAATCAAATATATATAGAAATATTTCTTTACTATAAAAAAACAGAGTGCTTACTATTATACTATCGGTATATATTGATGATATGTCAAATATTTCCGCTAAAATGTATAAATTAACTAAAATATAAACTTACATAAACTAAAATGTGTATAAATTAGCAACAGAAAAGTAGAGGCCCCCTACATACTCTCAAGGAATGAGGGCTCGAGGGATCTGCAGCATTGCCAACACGCTGCCGTTGATCGGTGAGAGAGGTCCAGAGATGCATGGAGTAGTGGACAAATAGAGATGAAGTCGGATCTTGCCGCCAGTCTTGCCTGCGCCTCGACTGCAACCCACCGCCGGCTCTGCCAAAGCACCACCATCGTAGTCCGGGTGGATCAAGTGAGATAGGTTCAGAGAGCTGCATGGATCTGAAGTGAGAGCGCATGAGTAAAGAAGAGATCCGCTGAACCTGTCATGCCAAAGGAGCTCGACCATACCGATGCGCGCGTTAACAAGTTGTCCTCCCTTCCATGCTGAAGGAGGCCCATGCACGGTCCACGAACTCGCCATGGCTACTATAGGGGGCACTGTGGCTACTGCCTACTGGGCCGGGGTTGGGATGGCAATAAACAAGGTTGGTTTTTGGGGGAGGTTGCTGAGAGAGGTGGGCAATGCTGCGAAGGTGAGGGCAAGAGACATGGACGTCCGGGCCGGAGAGAGAGATTGATGGCTGTCCAGGCCTCTGGGTTGAGGAAGAAGAAGGCGAGAGGTGGAGTAGAGTCATGGGATAGGCTAGTTATGGTATTTGATGAGGGTTTATCTTTTCGCATACATCCGTATAAGAAACCCATCTGAAAATTGACTTTTAGAGATAGACCACTTAAATATATAGGTCCTTTCTTGGCATCTCCAACGGTTTTGCAAATAGGCTTTGCATTCTTGTTTTTGCAAAAAAGTCTAAAAAACGTCTATCTAACGGTTTTGCAAATGGGCTTTGCATTTTTGTTAACTTGGCAAAAAGTAGGGAAGGACTTGCATATATGCACACCTCGTCCACGCTTGGCATTCCCGACGCTCACGCTATTTCCCTCCCGCAAGCGTGGCTCCCGCCTGCCGCCGCGTCCAGATTTTCCTTTTTTGCCAAGTGATAATGTAAAACCGTTGGAGATGGACTCTTTGCACCTATGCCATATTTCACTTGGGACTTGGCAAACTCCTAATTTTGCCAAACAAAATATATAAAACCATTAGAGATGCTCGTGTCCATTTACAGAGGCAGCCCATTTAAGTTGCTGCCTCTAAAAAAATCAATTTTTAGAGGCAGCTAGCTTATTTTCTGGGTGTGTCTCCTGACATTTCCAATCTATATATATTAAAATCATTTACAAATACGGACAGAGAAAGCTACGGCTTTTAAAAATAAAATCCCCTATCTCCTAAATTATTTTTACTTGTGATATGTAACACTCACGGCGGGTGACTGGGCATGGCGAAGGGTGAGGAGGCGGCCGGCGGCGGAGGAGTCGCTAAGGCAGTGGGGGTAGCGGTGTGGGCGCAGACGCAGGAGGCGGCAGCGGCACTAGCGCGTGCGGGAGAGGGAGGGTGAGAGAGCCGGAGAGCTAAGAAGTCCTTCGACTATTCTTTTTTGATTCATCTGATTACAAGTCCCTCATATTTATAGTCCTGGGAGACTTGGCCCCTAAGCAACCTCTAACTTAGCGCGTCCTCACGCTGAAATCGGGGTAGTGAGGTTGAAGGCGTCGAATTTGGTGTCGGTGTCATAGCCGTGTATGGGTGGTTTGGTGACGACGCAAGGGATGCCGTCGGTGTCGTAGCCTATGTTGGTGTAGTATGCCAGCCGTCGTGCCGAATGTATGGCCATCTCCATCTCCTAGAGTGTGAATCCCATGGTACAGTTGACCGTGTTGCTAGTACATTTTGGTGGAGGTACATAACCAAAGGTGAAGTAGAGGAACCACAGATGAGCTTTTCTTGCAAGATGTAAAATTGCATACCCGTTTCTATGATTTTCTGTTGCCTTTTGGAGCCCGAAGAAGAGTTCCATCTTAGATAGCCATGGCCGTGGTTCCAGCCAGGCGTGAATAAGGTGCTGGCGTGAAAATGGTGATACAACACCTTGTTCACCGCCTCCATTGCGAAGAAGTCCGACGTAAGTTGCCCCAGTTTTATCAGCCTAGCCATGTCCAGAATGACCTCGACGTTGTTGATGTAGACTTTGTCGACGTAGAAGAGCTAGTGTCCCAAGTCATCAATGAAGGTGACCGTGACTGATGGCACCATGTCCTGCAGCCAAGGATGAGCAATCAGAATACCTTCTAGTGTGGCCTGATGGTGCAAAGTTGTTGGTGGTCGTGGATCATCAAAGAAGATGTGGCCACGGTCCAACGACCAGGCCTTGGCAACGGTCCCCTCGGTGTTGGTGAGGGTGGTATGGAGAGGCTCATACTACTGAAGATTCACCTGATGTAGCCTGGTGAAGATGACATCAGTATCATTGACGTCGTCGAGGGTGGAGGGACAATGAGAGCGAACGATCGCATCATAACAACGTGGGAAAAAATTGACATAGCATCCTTGGCTACTTGCTCCATTGGAGAAAGCGCAAAGAATGCACGGACTATCGCCAGGATGGTGTTGATGATGTGGTTGGCGTGGAGATGTTCATCTAGACTGGCGCCTCACTGTCTGTTGTCACGGCGATTGTCAGTGTTCCTCATGTCGATGGCGAGGTTATCGGCAGTCAGTGTCTTGGCGTAGATGGCAAGGGCGCCCCCAAGAACGCGACCTTGCTTGATGTCATCACGGATGCCACTATCGATGTCGAGTCGTGGTGATGCTGGCAGCGTTGTCGCCTGTTGCATAGGCAATAAAGTTGGTGCAAGTGGCGCCAGCTCTATAGCCTTAGGGCTTCACAGTGACGACGTTGGTGGAGTAGATGGCGTTGTTAGTGGAGTTGCTCGACCAATCATTGGTGCGGCAGCATTGGTGTTGTAGATGGAGTTGCTAGTGACCTGGTCGACCTTGAGTAGCAGCGGGTTGCTGCTAGTGTTGTTGCCGACAGCGTCTCTATATTCTCCGGCTGAATTGGATCTATTGCCAGTGGAGAATTGTTGCGGACGACCGGTATGTGGATGCTGAAGGCAGCCATGCTCGTGGGGGCACGTCCTCCACGACGCAAAGCGAGGTGATGGCAATGCCGCCCTGTTGAGCGTCGACTGCAACAGATTCCTCCATCATGTTGTTGACGAAGGTTTTGTTGGTGACAATCGTAACGTGCTGTGCCTCCGCAGCAATGTTATTGTCAATGGCGGCGTCTAGATCTGATCTAACTTGGGCCATGGTGATGGTGTTGCTGACGATCAGTGCTGGAGCGTGGATAGGGGCACTTGTATGGGCATGCCCTAGCTCCCTGGCGCAGATGCTATCGTTGATGTCGGTGCAGTTGCTAACGATGGCTGGGATGTTGAGGGTTGGAGATGAGGTAACTACAGCTGTTATCATGGATTGCTCGCAGATGGCATTCTCCATGGGCGTCGAGGAGTTCCAATCTAAAGACCCCTTAGTTGCATATGCAGGAATAGAACTGGAGGTGATTTGATTATCAGATTTTAGCATCACATCTTGTTGTTTGTCTACAGCAACGTTGCTGATGGCGTTGCTGTGAAGACGTGCCAGTTCCTTCTCCTTGTTGGTGATACGTTGATTGATATCGTCTAGGCCGGTGGTGTCTCCGTTGTTGTTGCTCTCCTCGCGGGACTAGTTCATGGTTAGATCCAATTTGACGATGTCGTTCCTAAGTGCTTGGAGTTCTTGTAGCATGGCGGCGGTGGAAGCCATTGATGTCCGAAGGATCGAAGTGGTTTTGCGATACCAGCTATAACACGCGTGGTGGGTAGTGTGAATTGGGTATGGTGGAGGGAGAGGAGGTGGCGGTGCCGCCGCTAGGACAACGGGGGCGGCGATGTGGGCGCAGGCACAGGAGGCTGCGGTGGTGCTGGCACGTGTGGGAGAGGGAGGGAGAGAGAGCCAGAGCGCTGGAGAGCTAAGATTAAAGTGCTTCGACTATTCTTTCTTTATTCATCTAATTATAAGTCTCTCATATTTATAGTCCTGGGAGACTTGGTCCCTAAGCAATCTCTAACATAGCCCCTATGCAACCTCAGCAGGTCCTTATAGCAGTTGGATTCTCCTTTGCTAAATAATCATGAACTTTCTATTTTAACTGATTATTCGAAAAACAACTAATATTTTATAAGGTAACTGCGACTGTCCCGGAAGAGAAGTGCCGGCGGTCGCTCCCCCCCTCTTTCTTATGGCGCACAACCCCTAGGGCAGGTTGCAAGGCCCCCGTAGGGTGGTAGCATGCGCGGTCGCGCCCCCTCCTCTGGCCTGGACAGGCTCGTCGGCTGGCCCGTTTACCTCGACGTCGGTCCCAGCCTGCTTTAGGTGTGTGACAGATATTCTATTGACCTAACACCACACTACAACACCAAGCAATGGTCTGTCTAAAATTTGTTTCTCTCCATTACCGACGACGCACCCTATTGCAACTTCAAAGGGAGCTCCAGGATTTTGTGGAACTTCATGTAACCCCGTCGAATGCACGAGAACCGTGTCCGTCCCAAAATTTCAATATTAAGATTGCCAAGGTAACCAAACTGCAGCGCTCGTTGGCCTTTATTTTCTCATATTTGGGAACTTGAGGTAGCCATATACAACCATAGAGGTTAATATAATTTTCTGGATCGCTAGATCAACAACCCTCTACGAATCATTTGAATTGCACTAATCAATGTTCCAAAGCAAGGGAAAAAACCGATCACACGTACGGAAACTGGTAAGTAGCATGTAATGATATTTATTCACAAATTTTGGCTCATCAGGAGGATGCTAATGAACTAAGACACTGACCGCTACCATTTGCGGGTAGGTAGCATGCAACACAATCTAATATTCTAATATACTGGACATATCAAAGCAACAAATGCATTTTAGCATGGATTGAAAGCAAATCCATGTGGTACACACGTTCTTGGGCAATCCATATCCCAAGGCCGCCATTCCCACATCCGTGGTCCGCGGCCTGATACAATGGTGGCATTTGCTATGGTGCTCCTTCCAAACAACTTTGAATCATTGATATAGATAGATGTTTTAGTGGCATATTAGCCTCTATATAAGACGTAATAGGAAATATATATATATATATATATATATATAGTAACGAAAGCAGAGAAAATATCTTTACGCAGATCTAACTTCTATATATTTCATATTGGATCTCACTTACAAGCGGCTGAACTTGTGAAAGTGCGTGACATTACCATGTAGACATGTTAACCTTATGGAGGCGGGCATGTTAAACACTTTCTTCTTTTTGGACACTGCAGAGTGCTAAAGTTGATCCCTAAACTTGATGGTCTCCACGTGTGATAACTGACTTCACTTTTAACCCTATTAGATGTAAAACCTTTTTACATTGAAAACATAATTAACTGATATAATTTCACCTTACAAAAACGGCACTCCTGGCGCCCGGACATCCGGACGCCAACTCACCCTGCACCTGCCCCGCCTCACAACGCTAGCACGCACACCCCAATGCCACGTCTTGCCTGCTGTGCTCACTGGAAAGCACGTGGGGCTTGCCCCGCGCCAGCAGGGACCACCATCGAGGCAAGACAGTGAAAAAGGCGAGGAGAGAGACGCAATACTCAATCTAGTTTTGAAATATCCAGATACACATCTGCAACATACGTTAGAAAACAAATGAAACTTTGAAATATATGTATAAAACACTTAGAAAACACCTAAAAAGCACTTGGAAACATTGCAACACGTATGCAGCATCTAGATAAAAAACACTTGTAACATATGTGTGAAACACATCTAATAAACATCCAAATTAAGAACATTTTCAATAATACATCTGAAAAAAGATGAAACATTTGGAACAAAACTCTTGCAACATGCCACTAAAACAACTGCAAATATGCAACATGTGTAACATTCCTTCATCTACTCTGAAACATCCCTATAATACAACTGCAACATACCTTTGGAGCGTCTGAAAATCTGAAATATACAATTGTAACATAGGGGAGAGCCTGGTGCGGAGAGCGCCATGGCCACCGGATCTGAGGGCGTTGGGAGCTCTCTATGGGGGATGACACTTGCGTCAAGGGAGGGAGGCTGCTGGGGTGAGGGAGGAGGACGCTGGGGTGGAGGAAGGAGCCGTCGGTGTGGGAAGGAGGACATCAAGGTCAGGGAAGGGCTGCCTTGGGCGGGCAGCACCGGTGAGCGGCCTAGGTAGGGACAGCGACGGCGAGCAGCTCGCTGCTCTTCCAACTGAGGGGCGAACAGCTCGGGCGAGGGCAAGCACGGCCCAAGCAGGGCTGGGCGGCACCAGCAAGCAGCTCAGTAGGGAGTGTTGGAGGTAGAGAGAGAGAGCAGAGCCTTGGAGGCAGCGAGAGAGAAGGAGTGGAGGAGACGATGTAGAGGGATTTTACTTTTTGGCAAGCGAGCACGAAGGGGGCAGTGGGGTAAGCCAACGCCGCCACGTTCAAAAGACGATGGATGCTCTAATCCCATCATTACCGTTACAAATATCGAGCATACCTTCATCCTAAGGCGACGTGTACTGGCTATGTGGGTAGCAGATTGGCATTGGCCTAAGCGTTGGGCACTTTAAAATTAATAATAAGGAAAACATATGGAAACTTGTGCGGCTGGCTGATTCAGCGGCTGCGGCTGCGGCTGGTTTCTTTAAAACTAGATGGTTGCTCAGAGCAGCAACCAGTAGCAGCAGCCAGCACCAGCAGCCGAACGGGTTCGGAAATGCGTCAGTGCTAGGGACAGGACGAAATAGCTGGGAGTTTTCTCCTTTATTTGGTTTATTATTATTTATACCATTTCAGTTTGGTTTATTATTATTTATACCATTTCAGTTGTTTAAAAATTCAAGGACTATGTGATTTGTTTGTAGATAGCACTACAATCAGTCATGTTCTAACTGTGTTTACATGTATATAAAATACAGATGAATTCAACAGGAGCAGACGAATACTGTCCTAAGTTCACTGATGTTCGAGCACATTTGGTAAGGAAATTATCTACTTCGTCCTTCCCACAACAAGTCTCGTTTTCAGAGAAGTCAACTATGTTTAGTTTCACCAACCAAATATATATAACAAAATGTTAATATTTATAGTATATAATTAGTATCATTAGATATATCTTTGAATATAATTTCTTAACACTAGTACAACAATTATTTTTCTCGACTTTGGCTTTTTATTTATATAAACGGTTCCTCTTGATATTGGCCAGTAGAAATCAAGCGGTTCTGAACCACCACTAAAAGTCTATTTTTACAAGCGGGTTTCCTAATAAAACCACCACTAGAGATCATCAAATGAAGCCTTCAAACACCACAGGAACGATTGATTAGGAGTACATAAGCTTAGCACTTCTTAGAAAATATACTAGCTCCACCATCGGGTACCTATTTGAGAATGTTTTTTAAAATTTGAATGTAAGGCATTCGTAAGTATATGTCGTACTCAACAATTATAATAGAGTTATGAAAGCTCAAAGGTTAGACATGGGTTTACATCGATTAGCCTTTTTAATGAGTCATATCTTAGCTATAGAGTAGCAACATGTTTAATTTAAGCCCCAAATAACCGTATGATCGTGTAAACAAAAATAATGTATAGCATAAACAAATTAATCATTAGTGAGCATCTATTCATTAAGGATCCCAAGGCCGCTTGTGACCGTGAATATGGCTGTTATTACAGTTTTTAAAACTCTACAGAGGTTGTATTACTTAGTCGTGATTCTCATGTGGTAGGCCTTTTCACAGTTCTGAGGTGAGCGATAGGGTTTCACTATGAAGTCTTTAAAGTTTTCATGACAAATTAGTAGTTGCTAGGTTTCGATGGCAAGGGGATATCGAGCCCCCTTTCATGAGGCACATTTCCATGCATGCAGGCTATACACTTAAACAGAGGCTGCACTATATCTAGCTTGGCAAACCCCTTTTGCGTGTTTTGGTAACTACTAAGAAGCTAGAAATGATCTTTATACTAATTAAAACTAGAGCCATATAGCTCTCACGATTGTAAATCCCAAGTTATCACTTACAAGTCCTTGGGAAGGGCTTTAGAACATCACATATAAAGTCAAATGTTCCCCACCCTTATTCATGTTGCTAAAATCATATTTTAATGTTTATTACAAATACCATTAGTCAAGTTACAAATCATAGTTATTTTATTAGAGTACTAGCATTATTACCCAAGGATTGCCAATAAACCCCATAGGTGACAAGATACAAGACAACCAAAAGCTAGATCATTATTATTAAAGGCTATCAAATTTGACACATGCAACATGATAAATAGTGAAATTAAGCTACATAGGCACAAGGAAAATCCATGCTATACTTTCCTTCTAAACTTACTCAACTTTCTTGACCATTAGCTTTAAACCATCACCTTCTAGTCCTCAGTGTCAATGGACGGTTCTCATTCTACCTGTAGCAAGCAAGACACATAGGCAAACATATAAGAAACAACCTGATATAACACCCTGGCCTAGGGCTTAATAGGATTAATATGATACTCATACCAACAAGTTGTAACTTCTTTTCTGGAAACTCATCTTAAAAGAACTTTAGGGTTAAGTGTGTTTGGCCTGAAGCAATTTTAGGATGGGTGACCGACCGAGAATTCGTTTCTGGGTACGCATGAGTAAGGACAAAATATGCAGAAAAGACTGATGTTGGTCTGTGAGGGCAGTATTGTTCCTATTAAATCGCTTAGATGTAAGCGGACCCGGCCTCGAGGAGGCGGAACGTTACAAATGGTATCAGAGCGGACTCTCGCAGTTTTATGGGCATGGGCGTCACAGTTGCGCAGGCATGGTGCGCATGGTTTGTGAGAATCCGTCGTGGTCACACAGTATGGCACATGCGCTGGCACCGGACACACGGACGTGGCCAAGAGAGGAGATTTCTGGCCTTGGACTGATCGACGAGGACGTCGATCTCTTAAGAGGGTGAGGATATAACTCCCCGGTCTAAGGCTTAATAGGATTAATATGATACTCGTACCAACAAGTTGCAACTTCTTTTCCAGAAGCTCATCTTAAAAGAACTCCAGGGTTAAGCATGCTTGGCCTGGAACAAATTTTAGGATGGGTGACCAACCGGGAATTCGTTCTTGGGTGCACATTAGTGAGGACAAAATGCGCAGAATTCGTTCTTGGATGCGCATGGGTGAGGACAAAATGTGCCAAAAAGACTGGTGTTGGTCTGTGTGGGCAGTATGTTCCGCCTCCTCGAGGCCGGACCCGCTTACATCTGACAGCTTTAATAAGACCAATACTGCCCTACTGCCCTCACAGACCAACACTAATCACAGTTGCGCAGGCATGGTGTGTATGGCTGGTGTGAATCCGTCGTGGTCACACAGCATGGCACATGCACTGGCACTGGGCACACGGACGTGGCCAAGAAAGGAGATTTCTGGCCTGGGGATGATCGACGAGGACGTCGATCTCTTAAAAGGGTAAGGATATAACACCCCGGCCTAGATCTTAATAGGGTTACTATAATACTCATACCAATAAGGTGTAACTTTTTTCTGGAAGCTCATCTTAAAAGAACTCCAGGGTTAAGCATGCTTGGCCTAGGGCAATTTCAGGATGGGTGACCGACTGGAAATTCATTATTGCAACTTCTTTTCCAGAAGTTCATCTTAAAAGAACTCTAGGGTTAAACGTGCTTGGCCTGGACCAATTTCAGGATGCGTGACTGACTGAAAATTTGTTCTTGGGTGTGCAGAACTCCAGGGTTAAGCGTGCTTGGCCTGGAGCAATTTCAGGATGGATGACAGACCGGGAATTCGTTGTTGCAACTTCTTTTCCAGAAGTTTATCTTAAAAGAACTCCAGGGTTAAACGTGCTTGGTCTGGAGCAATTTCAGGATGAGTGATCGACCGGGAATTCGTTCTTGGGTGTGCATGAGTGAGGACAAAATGCGCAGAAAAAACTGGTGTTGGCCTGTGAGGGCAGTATATTCCGCCTCCTCGAGGCCAGGCCCACTTACATCTGACAGCTTTAATACGACCAATACTGTACTACTGCCGTCACAGATCAACACTAATATTTTCTGCGCACTTTATCCTCACTCATGCGCACCCAGGAAGAATTTTCCGATCGGTCACCCATCGCTCCAAGCCAAGCACGCTTAATTTTGGAGTTTTTTTTTTAGATGGGCTTCCGGAAAAGAAGTTGTAACTTGTTAATATAAGTATCGTATTAATCCTATTAAGCCCTGGGCCAAAGTGTTACATAATAAAAGCAACAAAGAACTATACACCAAGTAAGTACACCACACGAGAGAACAATACACTAAAAGAAAACTAGTTGATATGGTCACAAGATCATAAGAAACATTAAGAATAGAGCTACGCTTGAAAAGAAACAACTACTGGTAGCCTTGTACTATAACAAAAAAGAAAAGACTGCATGCTTGGTTCATTTTAACTAAACAAAACCATGTGAAGTATATTAATTCAGTTGTCCACTAGCCATGGAAAGACCAAACTAAATCTAATCATGTTTTAATTACAAATATTTCAATATCCTTTATATACCGGTTATCGTTTAACATGCAAAAAACAAGTGAGAGCATCTAATGAAGTGCAGTGCACTTTTACTAAGCAAGTACAATTAAAGTGTATTAAAGTTAACACTTAATCCTTTATATACTGGTTATAAAATATCATAGTACAAAACCTATATTAATTTTAACTAAGTTGAATTATAAAACTAGTTGCTAGGAGATTAATCAAATTATATTTTATTACAGACATATAAATATGAGAAATGAAAAACATGGATACTAATACGTAGGTCAGGTCGACACGAATGTAATGCAACTTGTAAATAGTGTCATCTTCTTCTCCTTGAACTCTTGAAGCACGTACCGAACCGAACCTGCCATGGAGTTCGGCTGGGGAAATACTTCGGCCGAGGGAACGGGAGGCAGGGCGGGCTTGGGTGGTCTCGCGGGCGGAGGAATCCCGTGGCCGCTCTGACACCATGGCGCGGCGCCGGCAGTGTCGGACGGAGCCGGGCGGCGGTCGGCCGGTCTGCTTGCTGCGTGCGGCGGCGACGTCCAGCGGGCCCGCGCGAGGGACCGCGAATTAGCGGCGGTAGCCCATCTGCGGGGCTGGGGTAGCAGAGTGCCCAAGGGAAGGGAGGCAGCCGGGGTGGCGCGGCCGAGGACCGGGATGACGGGAACGAAGGTGCTACACCGTTGGTCCGTTGTGGATGGAGGTTCACCGGAAAACGAAGAACGAGGGGATTTTGGTCAACCGGTGATGGACTGACACAAACAAGGATATCACGGTGTAGAGAATAATAAGACGAACCACATGGTGGTGTTGGTGTTTGCCGGAACGCATTGAGTTGTCACGAAATGCTCGCCAGACTCCTAGAAAAAGCAAGAGAAATTCCTGGAAAGTTTGCAGAGACAGGTTGATGGATGATGATCTCAAATGAACGATTTGGAGCAGACAGTAGAGGAAATGACTTTGGGAAGCTCCAACTGAGAAAATTAAGCCCCAGAATGCAGAGACTGGATTTCAGAAAAAAAAAAGAGAATACCAGAGAAAGATAAACAGACCAAATGCTCGTCAAATTAATTAATTTAGACAAAAATAGAAAACCATTTCTTTTATATCCAAATTTGCATAATCTTAAAACTAATGTTGGGAAATTTTATATGAACATTGAAATCATATATTTATTTGATATTTTCACAACCCAAAATTGGAAATTTCAGGGTGACACTGAAACATACCACTAGGTTCTTAACTGAAAGTTGTTAATGAGGCCATTATTTATTTGCTGAGTGGTTTCCCAAAGTTATGTGCTAGGTTCAGGAAAAAAAAATGGCACAACAAAGTTCATTAAAAAAATGTTGAAATTATTATATATGTGTACAATGACTTAATTACTATATGTCAAATTATCAATATTACGGTTCCAGGACACTGTACTCCTGCGACTTATCACAGGCCGGTTACCTACATGTTCTTACAGTTACTGTTCTGGTATGTTTATTTTCCCAGGTGTTGATCCCAGTCCTGCATGATGGGGATTGGAGTCTGTATGCTTTCAACATGTGCGAACGGAAGCTCAGTATTCTTGACCCTTGTTCTCCTCCCTATCCCGAGGTGCGTCATGGCGAAATTAGGCACAAAATATCCGGTGTTTTTAATCAAACATTGGCTACGCTGTCCCATGGATCCCAAAACGATATATGCAGCTGGCAGTGTCAATTTCCAATGGTGCCTAGGCAACGCAACAGGTGAACAAACTGAGGCTGCTACTTCTTCTCTTGACCTTTGTTTTCCTGCCTGATCCAGTAATTAACTCAGGGTTTGTTTGGCAGTTCGAGCTCCTGCTCGAAAACTTTTTAGAGGTAGTCATCCATTGCTCTAGATTCTTGAGAGGTTGAGCTAGGCCAAATTTAGGTCTTAACTGATTTGTTTATTGCTATCTTTTATTAAATAAGATGCTTAAAATTAAAATTTATAATTTGTATTACAACATAGCCCTATATGCACGCATGGATCTCGAAGTTGAAGTTCTACAAAACTAAAATTTAAGTAACACAATAACATCGTAAACTTTGTTTATAGGCCTGCTAATATAAACACACATCTCCTTATTTTCAAACGTATAATTTCTCACATCCATATCATCGATGGTTTCAAAAGCTGTGTTTCTAGGCACAAAGTGATGATCAATTTAAGTAAGATCCTCATTGGTGTCGGCACTGATGACCAGCCATTCAGACACACTTTGATCCACCAAGCCTTGTGTACTACTAGAACAAAATTGTGGCCAGTTCTTTTTTATAAAAAAATGTTATCCTAGACACCACCGAGTGCTCCTTTATGTACCTCAAAAGCTAGCCCTAGAGCTCAGGGCTCCCCGACTATTTAACTTGGTTGAACTCTATCCTTACTACCAATATAATGTCGTTGGACTAATTAATCCAGTAGAGTTCACCTATATATACCAAAGAATGGCAGAGAGGCAAATCGGGCCAGGTGGAGAGCGTGCAGACCTATAGGGGACCAGGACATCCGGACCCCAGAGAGAAAGGATGTGAATTGGGACATCTAAAATTTAACCCATGGTTTGCTCAAATTACGCTAAGAAAACAATAAACTAGCTCTAAATTTTGAAATGTTGTTTTCTAGTGCTCTTTACTTAACCAACACAACAGAGTTTAGCAACATATAGGTAATCATAACAACTAGTCTAGTGTTGACAACCAAAATTGTCCATTTGTTAAAGTTATCAAAATGTGGAATGGACTTCACCATTGCGTTCTTCTCATCAAGACGGTCAAAAAACATAAATGGAATCTCTAATTTGGAGTCCGGATGAAGAAGTTATGTTCATGTAAAGTTGCTCCGTTGTCAAGAGTTCTGACTCAAATTGGGACTTCTGACTGTCAGAAGTTCCGACAAAGTGTTGGGACTTCTAATCTACTTGGGTGTCCAAGGTTATTTCCACATCGGGAGTTCCGACAAAGGTCGGTAGTTCCGACTGTCAAGAGTTCAGACCCAAGTCGGAACTTCCGAAGGACTTGGTAGAAAACCCTGTTTGGATTTGATTTTTTTATTTCGATCCGAACTCTTCCAAACTCGTGGAAAATTTAGAAAATTTGTCTTGGAACGGTTTCCTACCAGGATAAGACCACCCATTCTATATATATAAGAGGATCTTGACCGATTGAGTTTCCATCGAACCAATCGTCAAAAACAACATCTACTACCCTTCTTCTACCCTCTCTTCCCATCTACCTTTTCTCCTCGTTCTTCGTCGGTGCTGCATGGCTAGAGGATCAATGACAATGACGCTCTAGAGCGGTTAGTCCAGCTAGAGCAGCCCATAGCCTTTGCATCCCCTGATGGGGTCCTTCTTGGGCATGGAAGTTAAACATATTGAAGCTTATGGTGATTCCTTGCTGGTAGTGCAACAAGTTGTTAGTGAGTTTCAATGCTTAGAAGAATCACTAAATGCTTGTTGTGAATGTCTTGATATTATTGCTACTTCTGTGGAATTTTGAATTTGGCATATTCTGAGACATGTAAATTATATGGCCAATATGTTAGCTCAACAAGCATCAGGCTTTGATATCGGTGGGTGTAATTTTCATATAAAAGAAAAGACATGCATCCAATTTTTTCTGTAAAAGTGTTCTAGAACTGGCAAAGTCGGTTCTAGAAATCGACCAAGCCACCTGGTCGGCTAAGCCAGTTCCCCTAACCAGCTTAGTTGGCTCCTCTTTGTTGTGCTACCTAGGAGCCCGGGCCGGCTCAAATTTACCCTCCCGGTCTAGCTCGGTGGTTTTGCGTGATCAAACTCCAAATCCGTCGAGGCGGTGATGTGACCGATTTGAGAGATTGGAGGACTCCCTTGTTGAAATATTTGTGGGATCCAAACTCTAAAGCTGATAAAAGTAAGTTGATAAAAGTGTTCAGCGGAGTGCAATCAAGTATACCTTGCACAATAGTGAGTTGTATCGAATAACCATCGAAGATTTGTTACTTAAGTGTTTGGGGACTGATCATGCAAAAGTGGCTATGGGAAAATACATGAAGGCATATAAGGTACACATCAATCAGCCCTAAAGATGATGTGGTTATTGGGTAGAACCGGTTTTTTGGCCAATTATGACGGCTGATTGTTTTTTATACTACAAGGGATGCGAAAAGTACCAAAAGTTTGGGAATATTCAATTAGTGTCTGCTGTTATGCTTCATCCTATCATCAAACCATGACCTTTTCATGGTTGGGGGCTAGACTTCTTTGGCCAAATACATCCCCATCTTCAAAGGGACATCACTTTGTCTTATTTGCTATAGATTACTTTACTAAATGGACTGAGTCAGCTCCTTTAAAAAATATAACATATTGTGTTGGGTATCAATATGAACAATACCCGAAAATCACCCTCAATGAACACAAAATTGGCAATTAGCCAAAACCACAGGAGAGGCCTACAGAAAGCAACATGGGCCACATGGAATCATCTGAGGGCGGGCTGTGAACCAACCCGCTCAAGAGGCTGGACTCACCTGAGAGCGATCCGCCTCACCTGAGAGCACAGGTTCGCCTGAGAGTAGTCTACCTCGCCCGAGAACACGGGTTCGCCCGAGGGTAAGGATTCGTCTAAGAGTGGTTCGTCTCACCTGTGAGCGCAAACCCACCCAGGAGCCATCTGTCTTGCCTAACCGACCGCTAGAGGGACTCAAGAGCGGATAAGATCAATGTGTACAACTACAACCAAAACCCTGGCGTCAACGCAAGATACGGATGGAATAGTAGACTCTGACAGGATAATGACTGATATGTGACTATGCGCATGTGCCATGATAGGGCCGACACAGTGGCTAGTCAATCCATATCATCCAAAGATTCAGCATTCCTCAAACATTGATAACAGATCAAGGTACATCATTTATATCAAAAGAGGTGAAGGATTTTACCAAATCATATAAGATTAAGTTGCTCAATTCATCTCCATATTATGCTCAAACTAATGGTCAGGCTGAGTCTATTAATAAGACTTTGATCAATCCCATCAAAAAGAAAAGTAAGGATATTCTAAGGAGGTGGCATGAAATTTTGTCTGAAGCTTTATGGACACATCACGTATCAAGGCATGGTGCTACAAAAGTTACTTCTATTAAGTTGGGATATAGTCAAGAGGTTGTGTTACCCATGAAGTGAATTTGGATGCATATAGGCTTGCTAAACAAAATGATTTATCTACTATTATGTATCAGGATATGATAACATTGATGAAGTGACTGACAAAAGATTAAAGGCTCTTAAGGAAATGGAGAAAGACAAAGCCTGTAGTGTGGATAACACATTGACAAGGTCAATGACAAAAGATTGAAGGCTTTCAAGGAAATGGAGAAAGACAAGGCCTGTAGTGTGGAAAACTATACTACCGCTTACAAGAAAGTCAAGAGCAAACCATAATTTTCTACTTTTTGCCTTTATTTTCTAAGCAGTTTGCAAAGTCAGGGCAATATCAGGACAACCACATATAAAAATCACTGAGACCACATCACTAGAAACCACTTTTGGAGTAGCCAGCGAAGTAATTTGTGTGGTATGTTACTTGGAAGAGTATGAATATCAATTTTTACTATTCATTGATGAATTTTGAATAAGTCGATAGTTTATTAGGGAGGTAAAAATCACTTTCCAAAAGGACAGGTAGAAGTGGGCCAAAGCTATATTGGGTCTAAACACCAAGAAGGAAGCTAGGTAGACTTTTCTATTTATTGTAACACCCAGCCGGTATGAAACATCATTGGAGGAGACCACTTAACACCTAAATTCCACTATGTTAGATTATTAAAAAATGTGTCATCTAAACATGCAAATCACATAACATAGATGATATATATAATCTTGTAAGCAACAATATAAGTGTCATATCTTGACCCGACAAAGAATAAGGCAACCACTCTAAATAGGTCATCCTAACCAAAACATCCTTTAAGTGACATTAGATTACACCATTACATTTGTGTACTTTGAATAAATAATTAAATAAGCACGTGTGAAATAGTTCATTGTGTTATGAAAGTGTACTCCTAATTCTCATGTGTATTGAGCTCACTTGGTACCTTTTCTTTGAGACGAGCTCACTGATACCTAAAAAACCAAATAAACACAAGAGTATGTAAAAACCAAATAAATACATTGAGAATAGAAAGAATAATTATTTCATAGGAATCCATGAGAGAATAGTATGAACATTAATTGAATAGCAGTTTGTGTCTAAAATTGGCAACACATGGCATTTACCAGTATATAGAGCAAGTGGGGCCCTAAATAGCACATCCTGATAAATTTGCACTGGAATTGAATGTAAATGAAACCCTAAATCCAAAAACATTTGATCTAATGGAAAACTCAAAAACTAGTTGCAAAGCCTAAACACAAGCTCTTCATGCACTTAACTTTGGTGAGAATCTAGTGCCACAACCACGACAACAACATTGTTCAAACTTATGAAACTGCTACCTTAAGAACAATACAGCATGTTTGATGAACCTATCTTATGAAACTCACATCAACCTGTCACTTGAATCCTATACCCAATTAAATGCATTAGTAGCCCCTGAACTTTTGCTGAAGGCTTGAAGATAAACAAATTAATTTTATATTTATTTGGAGGATGAAGAAAATGTGATCTAGTAATGTAGATACAATGAACAACCTTAGTAGACTCTAGGTGAGAGTGTGCCCTCGAACCATATCATAGAACAATAAACCATCTCACATAACAATGCTTGGAGACTCTAGTTCCATGGCTTCTGGTGCTATCACACCAAAAAAAATCTTGCAAGAGAACAATGTGGGTCAGCATATCATTGACTACTTTTTCTTTCATCACCATATGCAGTAATGATGGTGGCTTCTTCGTATTCAATTTCATGCGTTTGTGGGATGGACATCAACTTGCTCAGCCATTTCCTGAAGTATGTTCCTCCATTTGATATCTTTCTTCTGGGATACAAATCGTTCAAACATAAAATTTATCATAATATCAGTAGTTTTGTACTATAATCGTTATTTAATTTTTGAAGCATTGATATCCTAAACTCAACAATTTTCAACTGCCAAGTATTATCCCCAAAATTCTAGTCTTTAATGCCAACTACCTTGGGTTCCGATTATCTTGATTGATGTTTCTACCATGTCTTTTTTCATCATAACGCATTGGTCATAAGTGGCCAAAAAATTGAAAATGTTAACAAAAATATGCCTAACAAAAATGTGCCAAATTAAACTATGCATTATTACATCTATAATTATAAAAATAATACAGAAATGAACCTAAGATGAGTCTATCATGAGACAATATGAAAGAACTAGAGGATACATGAATTGAGAAGCATGAAATTAATCATGCTGAAATAGAAAACCTATTTTTAAGAGCAATAACAACGATATCGATCTAATTTTATTTATTTGTTTTCTATTCCTCGCTTATATTTTATAAATCATTGAATGGAAGTTCTCTTAAAATATGTTTTCTATATTGCAATCCATGTCTTGTAACATGATAGATGTAGATTTTTACCAAAATTTTTTATTTTATTATTTGCTAAAAGCTTTTTATCCGCATGTTATGCTAAAATTCTTATGCCTATAGTACCTTCTAGTCAAAACTCTTCTTTTCTATTTTATGAAATTAAGGATGTTAGGTTCAAGACTGCACTCTTAATTAATAAGATGGTACAATGGGTAAGTTAAGGTTATGCCACCCTACTCTAGATGGATGGTGGAGCTTTAAGTTAGGTATAGGTTGTATTAACTAATGCTACCCCAATAGGATACTAACACATCTGCTCCAAATTATATCATATTGGTTTTATCCCAAGTAAAACTTCTCTAGTTGTGATCACTTTTTATGAAAGATATATTGATCTCTAAAGGCTTAATAAACAAATCGTGATCAAAATATATTGCGTGAAGAATATATTGAAACAAATTCGATATTCTAGATGTTAGTGGAGTTTTCTACAAACTTTGTTAATGTTAAAAATGTTTGACTTTGGAAAACAACCAAGTGAATTACAATGTACAAGCGAGGGAGTATTATTGAAGCCATACAACTACTATTTACTCCAACAAAAATTCAAAAATAAGCAGGCCTGGTGTAACAACTTCGTACAAGCCTATTATTACGGAACCACTAGAAATTTTGTTAGGATCTCATTTGCAAATCACAGTAAAGAAACAAAAAATACATCAGGCAAGCATGAGAAAAACTAGCAACAATATAAATAAATGAAATATAAACTCTGCATGAAAACACCAAAAACAATGTAGATAAATAAAATATAAACTCTGCATGGCACAACAAGATAAATAAAATATAAACTCTACATGGCACAACAAGATAAATAAAATATAAACACTTCATAGCTAAGCACATCCTTATAATTTCTCATCTTTACTAACTTGACCAACATTAATTGAAACTAAACAGAGTGGCACACTACTAAACTGAACTTGTAAAGCATGAAACAAACCTATAATTGTGATGGTGGTCAGAGTGATGCATGTATGCATCTAATTACCTTGACCATCATGCATGAATAAATAAATAAAAACAGATGAAAGAACTAATGGCGAGAGACAAACTCAACAAAGAATGACTATGGATACATAAATACCACGTATTTGTAGAGTTATTAAATTTTAGACCATAGAAACATCGGCGATGATTAGAAAATAAATGACCAATAAAATCCACATCTCCATTATACACTAATTTCCTAGCATTTAACACAGTATTAGTTGCATCTACCTACAACAACTTGACATGTGGGTGCAATAAATTAATCCAACAACTTGTAAACTGCTTAAATAAGTACAATAACTTAACATGTGGGTGCATTTTGGTCTAATAACTTGCAAACTGCTCAAATAAGTACAATAATTTGGCAAATTAGTGCATATAAGATCCAAACGTCACTAGTATTGCAAAATTCATACTCAATAGTTACTCGCATGAATTAATGGATAATCAAGCAAGTATAAACATCCAAAATCAATAATAAACAATACTAGATTGGATGTAATCTACAAATAGAGGATGATCATTGGTACAACATTAATCTAATTTACCACTTTACTAGTACTAGTTCATAATAACTCGTACGACTAGAACCATAGTGTATTGATAGAATTATTATTACCATAGTGTATTGGTATTATATCTTCTATGTCCAAAATAGAAGGTTAAAATTTCTAGTGCAAATATGATAATATTCTGTAGATTACAACCAATCTCTAGTGTCCAGGTTTGATTTTAGATGTTTATACTTGCTTGATTATCCATTAATTCTTAAGTATGTATTCTTCTGCGATGCTGGCAATGTTTGGATCCTATATGCACCAATTTGTCAAATTATTGTACTTATTTGAGCGGTTTATACGTTATTGGACCAATTTGCACCCACATGTTAAGTTATTGTACTTATTTCAGCGGTTTACAAGTTATTGGACCAATTTGCACCCAAAAGTTATTGTACTTATTTGAGTAGTTTACAAGTTGTTGGATCAATTTGCACACACTGGTCAAGTTGTTATATGGTAGACGCAATTTACTCTAAAATAAATTATGTATGCATGCTATGCTGCAACTCCATTCAAAGTTTCATGTCAAATGTTGACAACATCTCATACAACTCTATGTACCAGTACTAGGTACTAGTCATTGCGTGATGATACCAGTGACCAGCCTTTAGCACCATAAAAAATGCATAGGTATGAATATAAATGATCATGAATGCTTACCCCATGCTGCAACAAATAATACATTGAATTCCACAAGAAATGCATAGGTGTGCATATGAATGATCATGAATGCTTACCCCATGCTGGGGGGCAATAGTACATTGAACTGCACTATAACACCTTATGTCCAAAATTGCTTATATAGCCAAGCTTCACATCTGAAATGGGCCAGCATATGTGTAGCACCTCTTCTACACTATCAACCTCGCTTCAATTCATAGAAAAAGATTAACCTAGAGGTGCTACGTTTGGAATGATATAATAATTATAAGCTGGTCCGCACTCTCCTAGACTTACAGGTCGTACTAAACCCACTAACCACAACCACACATGGGCCACACATGGGCCAACTTCATAACTACTACAAGCTTCTAATGGGCTGGGTGTTACACGCACTCATCATCTCAAGGCAAACACAAAGGTAAAATAAGCAGTGCAGTAAATCGGTCATATCTTGTGTTCGAGACATCACTTATAGACATGGCTTATATGGATGGAAAGCTTAAGAAATTATCTACAACTTTATTTTGGATGTCTTTCTCAGATTCTGTTGATAAGTTCAGGTAAAACAGAAAAAGCTTATTTCTGTCCAGAGAGCCTGTCAGCGCAGAAACTTCAACATGCAAAAGCTATATCTCTCAAAATAAAACGGATATGAGGTTGGTCCTAGCGGCATTGGAAAGATGCACAAGTCTAGTTGTTCCCAGAAAAATCTCATAAACATTGCACGAACAGATTTGGATATAAATGATAAAGAACGCAGACTGCTCCAGAAAACATATTACAATGAGACAAGATAGAACCAACCTGAACTAATATTCGTTAAGTCTAACTTATGGTTCTTAACTATAGGATTTGTGGACCTGCTCACAATCTCCCAGTAAAACATAATAATAACCAACCAAGCACTTAAAAGTTCACACGCACAGGCACACACTTGACTCAACAAGACTCATGCTACTACCCTTTTTATTACATATAAGGGACTCCAAAACTCCTATGGGGCAGCGTCAATGAGAGTAAACTTCAGGGGACTCTTCTCATAGAGCCGGGATAAACCAGCACGGCATCAATCTGCCTTTGGAAATGCTTTTTGGATCTTTGCCATATATGAAGCTCATCTTGGAGGTCTTCATTTGCCATCTGCAGCGCAAATGCATGCCTAACCGTTACGTCAAAGGTTGTGTCACCTTCTTGGGGATCTTTAATCGCCAAGTTCCCTCGATGGATCATGGCAAGGAAGGAACTCGAAGCGGTCCTCCTTCATAGCCTCATAATGTCGGCCGTGATTGTAACACCTCAGTCCGTTAGAAGTCTATAGTGGTTGTGAAGTTAGCTCATGTGGAGGTGGGTTTAGTACCACCTTGGAAGATTAGGAGGGTAAGGGCTAGCTTATAAGCTTTGTTGTTCCAAACTAACATCTCTAGGTTAACCCTTTTACATGAAGCGAGGCTGAAAGTGTAAGCGACGTCATGCAGGCCGTTCCACGTATGGAGCTATGACTATATAAGCAGTTTTAGATGATGTGGGGGGGGGGGGGGTGTTACAGATGATATTTAAACCATCAACCCTTGTTGCATGTGCCTGTGGAGGTGTGTACCAAGGGGTGGATCTGGACGTCTACCACATATTGTGGTGAGTTGCCAAGGGCGTTGGCTCTTAAGGGGGTGAATGTAACACCCTAGCCCACTAGAAGCTTGTAGTGGTTGTAAAGCTGGCCCATGTAGAGGTGGGTTTAGTACCACCTTAAAAGTATAGGAAGGTGAAGGCCACCTTATAAACCTTGTCGTTTTAAATGTAGCACCTTTGGGTTAACCTTTTTACACGAAGGGACGATAAAGTGTAACTGAGGTACTACACATATAGGCTCGTTCCACGTGCGGAGCTAGGCCATATAAGCAATTTTGGACCGGGGTATTACAACCGTAGTGGATATAATGCCGTCAAAAGAAAAATGATAGTGAATGTAAGTTGAGAAGTTGGCCCATGTAGAGGTGTTTAGTACCACCTTTGAAAGTTTAGGAAGGTGAAGGCCAGCTTAACGTAGTATAGCTCCGGGTTAACCCTTTTACACTAAACGAGGACAAAGTATAAGTAAGATACTATGCATATGTAGGCCCGTACGTTCCACGTACAGAGTTAGGCCATATAAATAGTTTTGGACCGGGGTGTTACAGCGATAGTGTGGATATAATGCCGTAAAAAAATAATAGTTGGCTATGTTGTGTGTGCGGACAGACCCAAAGACCAAGAAGCGGAGTTTAAAAAATGGAACAAGAAGTGACTTGGTTTGACTTTTTTAATAGTTGTGTGTGTCAGTGCGACACATAGTGCGACACAGATTTCTTAAAAATACTCTCTTGTAGTTGAATAACTTTTTTTTGAAAGAAGTTGTAGTTGAATAATTGGACCCGCTTTTTATTGCTGTATTATGTTATCACTTGCTTTACTGCAATATAAAGAGGCGACATAGAACAACACTTGTTCAGTTTATTATATGTACCTGTTGCCAGGAATCACAAGAGTTGCGAAAGGATTTCCTGGCATACATGATGTGCTTCAAAGAAAATGAAGCTGCTCTGCCCCGGCATGTTGCCACGTGCATCATTAACCTTTCTGGTTAGTTTCCGTACAATCTGACGTGCTCTTTTATTAGAAGTGGAATTTCATTGTTTGCTGGTTGGAATATAGAAACATAGGTAATTCTTATATTATACGTGCAATTTTTATTTAATTTAACTACTTAATTTGGGGTTGGATCTATTTATTTTGGAATATTAGTATATATAATTCAGGATTTGTCGCCCTATGTGTCAACAACATGCAGATTATGGGCCCACATGTTGGTGATGCATGGAGTGCCAAAGCCAGAATGAAATCTCGCATATCCAAAACTCTTTATGAAACTGATTCTCTAAATCATCATTGAGAGTCATTTGCTTAAAAAAACGTTGTTTATATTCTTTCATTTTTCAACAGCTTTTCTATCTTGTGAATAGTTTAGAGAGTCATTATTCTCGTTATCCATCTTTGGTTAGGAAAAAATTTCTGAATAGGTAATAGCAATATTTGGAAAACCAATTAGGAGTTATTGAAAGGTATTTTTTTCTTTTAAAATCCCTATTTCTAGCAATTATAAAGGACATAGAGAGACTCTTAGAGCTGCTCTGATGTTTCATTTGACTACTATGATGCAGAGGGAAGGAAGATGGCAAGAAAAGGCCGTCAAACATGGGCAATGTATCCAATGGATAGTAGGTTGCTGCCGGCTGTGAAACGTCGCAATGTCCAGGAATTTAATAATCTTCTCGATTCGGAAATATTACCAAATGTGGTTGGTGTTCTGGTGGTGCCAAACAGTGGGTCTCCACGGAACGCAGCCGGAGGAGGGGAGGAAGAGACAACGGAAATACAGCAGCCTATTGAGAATGATGAAGGACGAGGAGGAACAGAGCAGTCTCCAATTAACGCAGCAGGAGAAAGGGAGGCAGACACGTGGAGAATTCAACTCCCAGGTGAAAGTCGAGCCATATGTTCCATGCTCCTCCGAGAAGTCACATCAGAAGGGGATGGGCTGCTTCATCTTGCTGCCAGGCATGGCAAACTAAAACTGGTGATTGCTATCTGTTTGAGGGCTGGAATTAGGATACAGAGAGTAGAAGAGCCTCCGGAGAATGGAGTACGAGGAGACCCACCACGAGAAACAAGGGAAACACAACAGACTCCAGTGCCGTTTGCTGAATTCCTGAGGGCCAGGAACCACAGAGGTGAGACGTGCTTGCACGAGGCGGTCAGGTCGAGATGTAAGGATATGGTGAGCCTCCTCATGAAACTAGATGCTGCACTGAACGACGAGGCCACCCCTCCGCTTGTGCAAATTCTGGACGACAACGGCGTATCCCCGCTCTACCTGGCCACCACGACTTCGCATGATATCATGAGGGCCCTTACAGTCAGGGACTACAAGTACCAAGTGTCCCACGCTGGACCAGCCGGGAAAACTGCTCTGCACGCTGCCATTCTCTTCTGTAACAGTGGTATGGCCTCTGCATATTCATACAAAATATCTTCATCTTCATGGGTCGCCATTATTGCTTTATTTTTGTCTATTTTACCAAGTTTGACTTGGACATTAGCTTTCCATTGTCATGCCCATTGAAATCATTCCAATCAAAAGACAAAAAAAAAAATGGTATTATACTAATAAGTGCACGTGTCATCTTTTGTTGCAGAGAGTTGTAAGATACTGCTCAATTGGAAAAGTAGTCTTGCAACAAAACAAGATCAATCTGGGAGGACACCGCTCCACTATACCAGCGAGAAAGACATAGCTATTACACAACTCATATTGGAGAATGATTCATCGTCAGGTTACATCGCAGATTCAGCTGGTTACATCGCAGATTCAGAAGGTTCACTGCCTATACACGTTGCAGCCTCCATGGGCAGGCGTGATATCATCGAAAAATTACTGGAGCACTACCCAGACTGCGATTCAGCATGCGACGCTGCTGGACGAACCTTCCTCCACATTGCTGTTAAAAAGGGACATGCCAAGATAGTGAAATACATCTGTACCGACACAAAGTTCAAGACAATTCTAAACATGAGGGATCACAATGGAGATACTGCCCTTCATATGGCCCTACAGAACGGAAGGTGGCCCATCTTTTGCTTGTTGTATAGCAACAATGAAGTATCTTTAAATTCGGCAAACAAGGAGGGTCGAACTCCTCTGGATATTGCCTTCATGAGCAATACGTGGAAGCTGAGCTTCAAGCAGGTATGTTACATTGACTCAGCAATCTAAGATCTTATAGACTCCAAACAAGAACTAGCTAGGAAATTTCGTTGCTTGTCAAACAAAGAAAAAAAACGGTGTCATGGTCCTAAATTGGGCCATAATTTCCCCTTATTTAGAGATAGAATTGGGGGAATAGAGGGGATTGGAGGGAGGAATGGAAGCGCTAGGGCTGGCCGTGCCTAGAGAGAGGGAGGGAGCAGCTGAGCTACAGCCAGCCCAGCTGCATGGCCATGCCGGCTGGAGCAGGCGGTGGAGCGCTGGGCAGCATGGGTGGTTGTGGCGGCAGGTCTAGGCAGCGGCGGTTTATTCCATGTCTTCTCTCCTCCCAAACTACTTTGTTTTTCTATAAGCAAGATTGTCTTTATGAGCAGGTCTACAAACTACCTCTTTTCTTAAGCAAGATAAGTGTTAAGATAAGAGATAGCCTTTTTTCTCTTTTCTATCTTCTCTCTCTTCCACGTAAAAAAAAGTGATTTTTAAGGGCTAGCTGAAGTAACACGGTTGGGGACGCCTAAAAAATGTGACACTAATATGGTTTACTATCAAAACATGCTTATGCATTGCAACGGGAGAAAAAGTTATTAATTTTAGAAAAAATGAGGACCTAAACTATCTTTCTATAGAATTTTAGATCTATAGTTTGTTTTGCGATGATTATGACAGTGTAACATACGCAGCGGAGGGTGGATTTGGGCCAGTGGATTGGGGAAGAAGGAGGAGAGGGAGGGGGCGGCTATGGGCGGCGGTGTCTAGGGTTTGGCCCTAGGGGGGCGCCAGCGGCAGGCAGGCAGGGGGCGGCGTAGGGGCACGGGCAGGGGGGGCGCAGAGATTGGAATAAAGGGGACTTGCCCAATTACTTCTTGATCTAATCTGATTACAATGCTTTGATATTTATAGTCCCAAGTAGACTCTAACGGAAAGTCCTTATCGAACACGGACTTTCTAGTTTTCTAATCTTAACTGCCTAAATAATTAATAATAATAAAAATGTAACTCATGGCGAAGATCGCGACGGCGGGCGGGCGGGCGGCAGCGGGGGGGCCTGTGGCCCCCCTTGCCCGCGCCCTAGGTTGGTGGCGGCGGCTAGGATGGCCGCCGCCCCTTCCCAAGTGCCCCACGCCGCCCTCCACTAGGGCAGGCCATGGGGCCCACCAGTCCCGATTGGATCCTCCTCGGGGGCCCCTTTTGGCCCGTCAACTCCGTAGTTTGTCACCGTCTCCATTTGACGTGTGACGGACATCTACAATATAATTATATAAGCTAGTGTTGGCAATAATATGACAATGCCCCATTAAACATGTACCAAAATTAAAATATGATATTGATATATTTTTCTATGCAAAGCATACAAAAATTTACTTGCAAACATAATGATACTATCCATATATTGGCATTGGCATACTTAACTCAGGGTCGTACACTGGGCATGCAACACAATTGGAGCAACCATGCTTGGCCTCCCAAAATTAAGGGCATCTAATTAGTAATTAATCAAACATGTGGATCATAAATAATTGTGATTCTAATCTCTGATTAAAACTAGCAAGGTGTTAGTTGCCAACTTGTCAAGTATTGTCCTATTGCTAAGGATTAGCGTGGGTAACCTCTCGATTTTCTACATGGTAGCCCTCATCGAGGATTGTGTTTGGAAAAAATTATTAAACTCAACTTGGCAGGCTCTAGATTTCAGTTCACTGTTTGATTAGTTAGACTATCAACAATTATAATAACAAACTTATATCATTTAAGAAAGAGATGAAAGGTTGAAAGGTATATGTAACACATGCAGCGGAAAGGGTGGATTGGGCTGGGGGATTGGGAGGAGAGGAGGGGGAGGGGGGGCGGCGCTAGGGGTGGCGGCGCTCTAGGGCTAGCTGCCCTAGGAAGGGGCGGCGGCAGCGGCTTGCTAGCGGCGGAGGGGCACGGCAGGGGGCGGGTGGGGGAGAGAGGGAGGAGGCGTAAGGGGCGGGAGATTGGAATAAAGGGACTTGCCCAATTACTTCTTGATCTCAATTGATTACACCCCCCTATTATTTGTAGTCCCGATTGGACTATAACGGGAAAGTCCTTATCGAACAAGGTCTTTCCAGTTCTCCTAATCTGAATTCTTTAAATAATTAATAATAAAAGGTAACTCGGGTGGATTGGAGAGGAGATGGCCGCGGTGGGGCCAGCAGCCCCCACCGTGCGGCATAGGGGCGGTGGCGCCCTTCCCGCGCACCCCTAGCAGCGGCGGCGTCCGCCACCCTCCTTGCCCTAGGGCGGGCCATGGGGGCCCCGCCTGTCGCTCACCTTCCCCATCTGGGCCTCTATAGGCCCATTGGGCTCGCCAATTGTCACCGTCTTCATCTGACGTGTGACAGAACTCTCCCTTCTCCGACCGGCGTGTCCTCGTGCCGGAACGCGATCTAGTCATCCACGCCGTCCATCATCGTTGCATCAGCTGGGAGCTCCTGAATGTACCTGATGAGCCGTCCGGTGTGGAAGTCTGCTCCGATGATGTTGGCCCTGGTGCGTAGAATGCTAAACTTGTAGTAGTGGAGGTTGCCGTTGTAGCCGTGGTACCCATAGAGCGCGTTCTCGCTCCCAAAGGGTATCCCCTTCTCCAACTTGGCCCTGGTCAGCGCCTCCCTGGGAACGAAGGCAGTACACTCGAAGTTGTGCAGCATATCTGGTGGCCTACAGTAGACACGTACGTGGTTGTCGGGGTGGCTACCGATCTTCAGCGCCAGTCGCCTCCATATCGTTTGCGCAGAACGCCTAGCGGGTGATGAAGTCATGTCCACCATATCGCCAAAGAGGAATGTGCCCACGTCGAACATCTGTGGGGATAGGCGATGTTCATGTGTCCTCGGTAGAGTGTCGATGCCGATGCTCCCAATGTTGGCCAACACATGGCCTAAATATCCAGAAAGACAACCCTGGCGTCGTAGACGCCCTGACGATGTGGTTAGGGTTGGACCTCCAAGACATATGACGGCAGTGGCTCCATCACCCCTCCATCCACTGGAGGCCTGTGAGCGCCCATCGCTAGGTGATGCATGTCAGATGCACCTCCTCACCGAAGGTTGTGCAGTAGCTGAGAGACTAGTGGCGAAGACGCTGGCACATAGAAGCATCTGTCGAAGAGATGAGCCCCTTGTAGAGGGACCAGACTCATCCCGTTTGTCCCTCCATGATTGCCTTAGCCAAGGCGCGAAGCTCCCTATCCTCCAGCACTGCCTGACGGAGCTTGATGAAGGTGATGCCATTGTTGGTGTTGATGACATCGAGAGCCGATGGCCGACTCGCCCCATCAGTGCTGGTGCCAGCTGCGTGACAGGAGGCCACTGACGGGGTGCAGTGGTGGCGCCACCCATGCTGCTCGTGCCTGGGGTGGCTGTCGACGTGGTACTGCTCGAAGAAGATACGGCGATCAGTCTTGAAAGTGGAGCAGCTCGATGGTAGTGAAGTCCCACCAGACACGCCCAAGGCTAGCCAGCCATGGCATGCCCAGGATGACGTCGATGTTGTGCCCGATGTTGAGGAAGAGAGCGTCGATGTGGAAGACGTCGTTGTCGATGGCAGTAGGTACATGAAAGGAAGCGCTATAGCAAGGTACCTCATCTCTACTGCCAATGAGGATAGTAGTATTGATGCCAAATTCGTACACACCATTAGCACGAGCCACGTTGACGTTGATCACGTTTTGGCTTGATCTTGAGTCCACCAGGATGTGAACTCCAACGCCAGGCATCATGCCGTGTAGATAGAACGGGGTGCCTCCCTGCACTCCCGCATCCGTGTTTGCTAATGACCATCATACACATGCTGTCGTCGCCGGCAGTGAGCGTGGCCGCTACTCCCGGCGCCTCCATGGTGGACGTCGATGGAGCCGGTGGCGCCTTGCTCTTCTCCAGCAGGGCGAGGAAGCGTTGCTCATACACACGAGTGAGGGATCGAGCAGATCCGCTCAGGCTAGCTTTTGGAACATCGTCGTTCTTGCCCGACAGCGGAGCGTTCCAGCGGGTGGGATCCACGGGCATCTTCTCCATGATTGCGTTGGTGAAGATGTCGTTGACGCGGGCGGAGACATCGGCGATCTTGGCGTACATGTCGTCGAACTTCGCCGTGACCTTCTTGTTGAAGCCGCCTAGCATCTTTTCGAAGCCAACAATGGCCACCATAGATTCAATCTATGAATCCTCCTGGTCGTCTGATACAAGGTGTAACACAAGCGGCGGGGAGGACGGATTGGGCTAGTGGATTGGGAGGAGAGGAGGCAGGAGGGGGTGGCGCTCGGGGCGGTGGTGCCCTAGGGCTAGCTGCCCTAGGGAACGGCGGCGGTGCAGGGGCCGCGGCAGGGGCCGCGACAGAGGGCGGCGTGGGGGAGAGAGGGAGGAGGCAGAAGGCGCGGGATATTGGAATAAAGGGACTTGCCCAATTACTTCTTGATCTCAATTGATTACAACCCCATATTATTTATAGTCCCGGTCGGACTCTAACGGGAAAGTCTTTATCGAACACGGACTAGAGAAGATGCGGCCGCGGTGGGGCCCGCAGCCCCCCACCGTGTGGCATAGGGGCCGGCGGCGCCTGCCCACAAGCCCCCTGGCGGCGGCGGCGCCCGCCACCCTCCTTGCCCTAGGGCGGGCCATGGGGCCCCCCCACTGCTTGCCTTCCCTTTCTAGGCCTCTGTAGGTCCATTGGGCTCGCCGATTTTCACTGTCTTTATCTGACGTGTGACAGTATATAAGGGCGTCCCAATGGCTAGCTATTTAGCTAGCTAGATGTGATGTGGTAAAAAAAAGGAAGAGAGAGAGTACTAGTGACGATCAAATAACAGATCTATTTCATGTAGCCCAAAAATATGAGAGAAGCATGTGGAGCTAATAGTACATAAATATATAAAATAGTTTTTGCTTTCGCCTCTCACCTTCACATAAGCTAGCTATGTAGCTAGCAACATTGAGGACGCTCTAAGAAAAACGAAATTAGAACAGAAAAGGTGAAAATGGACGGTGGAATCAATCGAACGCCAGATAAGGAAAAATGACGCAAATAGTCTCCGTAGAGAAAACGGATGGAACGAAAATTAACAGGCTTGGAAATAAGAATATCGTGGAAAAACAGATGCAAACAGTACAAAAAAAAACTAAGGCACCAGATCCGGGAACAGAAACAGCACCAAAAAGAAACCCAAACTAGAAAGGCGTGTACCTACTTAATTTAGTAGTAAATCGGAATATGCAGTATTAAGAGCATCTATAATAGTTTTCTATATTTTATTTGGCAAATCTTGTGTTTTGCCAACTTTAAAAAAAAAAATATGCCAAGTAAAAAAAAAAGCTCATCTCCAATAGTTTACGTAATTCACTTAACTTACATCAGGAATCTTGAAAGAGAAACAAAATTATATTTATGTCCTTCCACCTCTTGAAAACTTACATCAGAAACCTTGAGACTAAAACAAAATTATGTTTATGCCCTTCCATCTCTTATCATACGGACGGATGCGCGCGTGGAGTCGAGCGCGTATATATGCACGCGCGGAGGCTCTTTTGCCAACTTAGGATAAATGACAACCTGGGATAGAGAACTGTTGGAGAATGTTTTTTTCTGTTTTTTGCTAAAAATAAAGATAGCAACCTGGGATAGGGAATTGTTGAAATTTTGAGTAGCAAATCAATAAAAATTTGAGTAGTAGTGAATCCTGAGTAGTACTGTACACTTTGAGATCAGAACTAAACCACCAGAATATGAAGTAGTAATTCAGAGGTTCCAGTGGTAATGTCACTGACATGAAAATCTAGACAGAAAACTTTAAAAAACATTCAAGAATATCTTTACCTACACGTCTATCAAACATGTAAAAGCTTTCCTCACCAAAGCAGCTTTTACTCCTCAGTTAACCGTAAATGCCAATAATTAAGAAAATCAATGATTTGTGGATGGATACGAGAGGAGCGCATTTTCCTCCACAATTAACCGGGGCCATGACTACGTGGAATGGTTCTTGATGAACTATTAATCAAAATTTAAGATTTTTTATTTCAAAAAACCCAGGAAACTGGATCACCTTTACACTACAAGAATCCTGTTAATCCGTGATGAAAAATTTCTGTCACGGATCACTAAAAAACCGTCAGCAAACAACATCTGTGATGGTTTGAGAAATCATCACGGATTGAGCGTCATGGATTGACCTGCGTGACGGTTTGTCAAAAAACCATCACGGATTGATAGAATCGGTGACGGTTTTAAACCGTCACGATAGAACCCGAGACCTAGTTAGTCCAGCCCAAGCCCATTTCCTGTGACGAAAAAAATAACCGTCACGGATGAATTGCCACATCATCATGCAAGCTTACTTGGATGATGACATGGATGTTGACATGGATGATGATGTGAGCATCCCAGCCCATTTAGTAACAGCCCAATATAAAAAGATGGCCTATTTGTTAGTCTTATTGCAGCCCATTTCCAACCTGTTCTAGCCCATTTGCAATATATTTTCAGCCCACTTATATCCTATCCGAGCCCCATTTAGTATTTTACTTTTTCAGTCAATTATTATAGCACATACAACATGGCCCATTATTATAGCACAGGCAACAAACATGCAGCCCACATTGACAAACAACACAATTTCAAATTAGATAATTAACTCAATCCAACAACATTTTAAGATCTCAGGTTTATACAACACCATGGCACATAAGCCAACAAAATACATGGTGCCAAAATCACATTCAACTTCAAGTCTGACGCTGTTACAAGTTACAACAACAAAAAGTAATGGCCACCAGTACACAAAGCCATTTACCCTTCTCTCTGCTCAACTTGCTCCATCCTAGAGTATTCATCTTAAGTCTGAACTGCGTGAAAAAAAAATGAACAAATAAATAGACTACGGATGAGATACTAGGAGGCAAGCTATTAAAGTATTCAAAAATAAAGATTGAATATTATCAAACTATCTTGTGTCAGCTATCAGCAAATTTGCAGCACCACACATAAATAGACCTCATTATTTAACTCAACTTGTTTCATCACTGTTTACAGCACAAAAAGAAACCAAACAGCTTACCTTATTGTTCTAGATGGAGTTGCTCTAGTACTGATATGTCCTAGGGGAACAACTGAAAAAAGTATTAGTGTTTAAGATCCTCTGATCTACATTTATAGCAGCGTGAAGGCAGAGAATAGAGGCACAACAAATCTTAAGAACAGGTTTGCATTCTATGCATGACACCCACAGCTCCTTGTATTAGATAGTACAAATCATTTTTAAAAAAAATGATGACAGTGGGAAACATCACAATAATAAATCTCAGGCAACAGATTTGCCTCTGCTATTTTTTAGACAACCATGCAAGTTCCAATCAGGCAAAACATACCACTATCTTGACAAAATACCAAAGACTGCCATGGAACCGAAATTTGTATAAAAAAACAGAGGGAACAAGTTCTGTAAAAATGTGCTAAATCCATATAACCCCACCAAATCCATATCAATTGCGCATATGCCTATCCTTTTTTCCCAACCCTCTATACCAACACTCCGAGCACAGGCATAAGCAGATGACCCTAGGTCAGCAGCCTACAGACTTAAGAATGGCAACATAGCAACATGATTCACATTTGGCTAACGATAACAGTAGCCTGATACACACGAGTATACAAATCCAAATCTCTTCAAGGCGGAAGCTTAACATCCTTTACCTGGTCTGAGGAGATCGGAAGGACAGGCGTGTCCTTGTCTAGAGCAAAGTCGCCTAGAAGATTCTGCTCCATGGCCTCGGCCTGCAGTTTCAAGAAACATATAACTTCTGCATGCCATCCAACTGAAAACCAATAGTAAGATGCATGAGGTGCGCCGCACGAACCGACCACTTGCACCTTTTGTGCATCGGCAGGCCGCCACCCGCACACGCACCTGCAAATGAAACAATAATAGCACTGCAGATTAAAATTCTAGGTCATTAGAAGCTCAAAATGGACATCACGAAGACACGGGTATGCCCGCAACTGTCGGTTGTAATTGAGCAAACACATGCAGCTATAGATTAATTGAGTCATCCCATACAGGATTATAGGTCACAGGCTAACAAGAATAGTATTTCTATAACAGCAGAGAAGTTGAAACACCATCGACGAGTTTTTATTGAACAAAGGAAAAATATTGTGCACTTACACCAGCATGGGCAGACCCCTGACATGAAACGATTCAAGAACACTGCAACCCATTAGCTGGTTCACCGCAACTATCTGAACATCAAAAAAGAAAACGCATGGGACGCTGTCACAGTACTATCAAATGTTTTGAAAATCACTATATCAGCGCCTCCCTCATATGGTGTTTAGTTTCCCCCTCGTCCTGCTTCCATGAACCAAGCACCACTAGCGATTAACAAATGATTCAACGAAACTAGACTGCGAGGAGCAGAGCAGACTAGAAACTACCTCCTGAACTCGTGGAAGATGTCACGGTGGCGCGCGAGCTTCTAGGAGACGGAGTTGCTGGATCTTGGGTACCTGCAGCCACCTGCGCCCGCCAGCACCATGGATAGCGCGAAGTTCACGACCCCCTGGCAGCGAGCAGCCCGTCATTCGCCGTTGCTCCACACGCAATGTCCGCCTCACCCCGCGAGATCAGCCTCTGAATCGAGGTCGAAGGAAATGCTGCCCCGCAGGATGGCCTCGCCACGAGATCCGCCTTCTGTGTTGTGCCGCCGGTTGGATCCGCAGCTCCAAGGACCAGATCCGCCGAGCCCGAGGGCAGGACGAATGGAGGGCGGCCATGGAAGATTGGAATGGGAGGGCACCGTGATGGGTGGGATGGAGGCGGCCGCCAGCACCGTGTGGAGTGGAGGCGGCGGCGTGGGCAGTCAAGCGTGAATGAAATAGGAGTTCGGAAAGACAAGCTAGGGTTCGAACCTTTATATACGCAAGAAGGTGCATCTCGGCTGATTTTCATCCATCCGATTAGAAATCAACGGTTAGAAAATTGCGGGCCGGTAGGCTATTGGGCTGTTGGGCTAATTTTAGGTTTCTCTTTTCCTTTTCTTTAACTAGAGAAGTACAATTAATTGTCCCTTAAAACTACAGTTAATAAATACAAATCGGAATATTTAAATTTATCTCTATGATCTTTGTGTGGGTCCAAACACAAGTTTAATATAAACTAGACTATATGTCATATCAAATAAATTATATAAGAAGACGTATTTCATTTGACCTCACTTTATAAAAATTAGTGAAAATAAAGTATTTTGTTAGGGATTACTCAAAATTGAATTTTGTTCCAATTGACCTCACATCCTAAAAACTAGAGTACATGTCATACCAAATAAAGTATGTTTGAGCTACTTAAGACATCGAAACAGATAAGTCACTTGAAAACCCAACAATTGTATAGTCACAGTTGTTTAAAATGGTGCACGGACTTTGTGAATCATGTTCAATATGCTGATGTTGAAATGATTTGAAACTTTTTTTGCATGCATGAAGTACTAGAGCATGGCTCTACACCAAATCTTAGATCTTTCTGATCAAATTAGGTAATTATTGAATTTATTTATCGCTAAGGTCGAGAAATGTTAGCGAGTTACGCCTTGAATATAAGATATTTTACCATATGCCTTGATGAAAACTAGTTCTGTAGGGTTGAGCAACTAAAATAGCGAATTACCTTTGGAAAATCTAAAACTTAGTGTTTCCTCGTCCCGTGGCACATGCAAGCTTGAGAAAAAGGTTGAGCAACTTATGACATCGAAATAGACATGTCACGTGGAGACCTGTACGTTGTAGTCAAGGTTCTTTAAAATGATGCATGGACTTTGTGAATCATATCCAATGTGTCGATGTCAAAATGGCTTGAAACTTTTTTGCATGCATAAAGTACCAGAGCATGGGTCTACACTGAATCTTAGATTTTTCTGATCAAACAAGGTAATTATTGAATTTATTTATCGCTAAAATTGAGAAAGGTTGGAGAGTTATGCCTTGAAAATAACAAATTTTATCATCCATCTCAATCAAAACTGTTTCCCGGGGCATGTGAAATCTAGTGTCGAAATTTGGCACTGTCTCGGCTTGTTTCTAGGGTAGCCTTAGTTCAACCTACAATTAGAGCATCCTACCGCACAGAAATTCAATTAAATGGAAGAAAATAGAAAATCACCTTCAAAAAAAATCTAAAACTTAGTGTCCCCTTGTCTCGTGGCATGCAGAAGCTTGAGAAAAAGTTTGAGTAGCTTACGACATCGAAATGGACGAGTCACAAGAAGACCCATAAGTTATAGTCATGGTTCCTCGAAATGGCGTATGAACTTTGTGAAGCATGTATAATACACCGATGTCGAAATGGCTTGAGGTTTTTTCTTCATGCATGAAGGCCCAGAGCATGGCCCCACACCGAATCTTAGATTTTTATGAACAGATTAGGTAATTATTGAATTTATTTCTCGCTAAAGTCAAGAAAGGTGCCGAGTTACATGTTGAAAATAAGAAGTTTTACCATCTACCTTAATCAAAATTGATTCCCTAGGGCATGTGAGATCTAGTGTAGAAATTTGACATTGTTCCGAATTGTTTCTAGAGTAGCCTTAGTTCAACCTATAATTATAGCATGCTACTACATAGAAATTCATTTAAATGAAAGAAAATAGCAAATCACCTTAAAAAAATCTAAAACTTAGTGCTCCCCCATCCCGTGGCACACAGAAGCTTGTGAAAAAATCTAAGTATACGACATCCATATGGACTAGGCACAAAAGTTTCTGTATATTAAAAAGATAAAAGCTTTTGTTCAATATTTGGTCATGTTCTCGATCCATGTTGTTCTTCGTCATATATAGCGGTCGCTGGAGCAAGCAACGAGGCAGCGGTGCTGACTGGACAGCGGTGTGAGTTTGGGATTGAGAAAAAGTTTCTATTTTAGACCAAAACTTCCAAAGGATCTATTTTAAAGTGTTCGACCAACTAGTGCGGTGGTAAGCCATCTTTTTGGCAAGTAGGAGGGGCTGTGTTCGATTCCTCCCATGAGCACTTTTTTCCTATTTATTTACAATTTCAAGGTTGGGCCACGTTGATTGAATGGGCCAAAGGCCAAACATAGAGTGGGAGCAAATTTTTTTTCCTATATATTTACATTTCAATGTTGGGCCACGCTGATTGAATGGGCCAAAGGCCAAACATAGAGTGGGTTTGACCCCGTCATGAGCAGTTCAATTTTTTATTTATGATTTCCCTGTTGGGCCACGTCGTGGGCAGTTGGGCACACATGATGCTAGGCTATGCAGTGGCCGCACACTAGCAGACTTTTTTTTTTTTTGAAACTCGCACACTAAGCAGAGTTTAATAAAAGTGTTCAAGTTCAGATTAAGTGACATAGGATAAGTAACCCAATTGTAAAGCAAGTTGCTACTAGTTTTGTTGCAGGTGTTGGATTGGATTCCTACATGTTACAAATTTTTTTCAATCCATATCATATATATGCAAAATATTTTTTTTTTTAATCCGTACCAGATATATATACAAAATATTTTTTAGTTTTACGATAAGCATCATATACATGCAACAAAATAATTTAATAAATATAAATCGTCTTTTAGGTTTCATTTTTTTTGCACTTATATTTTTTATTTTTCTTTAAGCCAAATACATGATAAGCGGGCCCATTGTTTGGGCTAACTAGAGTATGACAATTTTTAAATCATACATTGTGACGGTTCTGATAAAATCGTCCACGAGTTAGCGGGCCAAAAATATCCAATGGGCATATTGCATCAGTTAGTGACAATCTGTAAATCCGTCACTGAGAATCCGTCACGGATTAACAAGTTTCTTGTAGTGTTAAAATTCTTTTTCCTATAACTTCGGCGGAATCAAGTAGTATAAAACATAACTTTGGAGGAGTAATTTGGTGCATTGCAATAATAATCAGTGAGTAAATAATACAAATGAAACAATAATAATTCCTCAATGTATTAGTAATAATATATTACACTTCAATTTTTTGACCAAAATTAAAAAAATCATCTGTACTTTGTACAAATAAATAAAATTGAATCTAGCAGCCGGTGTTCCTGAATCTAGCAGCCACCATTCCTGAAGTTCATAAAACACAGCTTGCCGTAACATGCATGCAAATACTTGTTTAGCAGTATTCTCCGAACCGTGAATTTTTAGGAGTAAATCAAGTAGTGTTGAACATTTTCCAATCCAAGCTAAACCAGAATACAGGAGTAGTACGCGGTAGTAGTAGGTCCCTATGTAGTAGTACTGACATGAAAATCTAGGCGAAAAAAAACATCGAAAAAAAAAACATTCGAGAATACATGAACTCGGTTCTTCACATCATGAGCCCAGAGGGGCGGGCACGCCGCCGTCGCGACAAGGAGGAGCTGGGGGTCGCCGCACCGAGAACACCACCCCAAGTGGCGCCTAGGAGGCCGCGCCGCCCTATTCGCCATGGAAGGCGAAGCCGATCTGGATTTGAAACGAGGGAGAGGAGAGACAAATGAGAGAGGAAATGGGGAACGACAGATTAAATAATAATATGTGAGAGATTTACAGTCGCGGAACCTGATTACGGTTACGGCAGCGTTGCCACGTTTGCTTGATGGAAGGATCACTTTTGCAGAGGATTTAATTACGGTTAAGGTGGCTGGCAGTAATCGTGGGATCATTGACTGACCCTTCATGTCAGTGGGATGTAATTTTATCCTCTGTGGAAATAAAGTTACGATAGTGGATTTTTTCACTGCTTGTTGGTGGTGGACGGAGCTCTCAAGGGTGTTAAATATTATTTAACATTCTAGATGTTAACCAGCAAATATATATAGATATAGAGTATAGATATAGATATAGATTAAGGGAGGCCAATGTTTGTCCTCTTCTAATTTTTTTGGCTAGTCAGCACCTTAACGAAACTCTTGATAACGATTATTTGTGCAGATTCACTTCGCCTGGATGCGTAACGACCTGCTGGCTGCCGGAGCAGGTTTCGGTCCTCGAGAAAGGGATGATTTCCCATTCAGGAGCAGCGTCGTCATTCCAGAACTTGACGAGGCGAAAGAATCCGAGAGACTAAGCAAGTCTGCGGCACTGCTCGCCGCGATCGTTTTTGTCATTCTGAACATATCATTACAAGCGCCTTTCGACATTGCAGACAAGCTTCATTCAGGCAAAATTGGGTCAACATACTCAGAGAAAATGAGAGCAGCAGTACTTCGACAGTTTATCGACCAGGACGGAACGGTCTTGTTTGTGGCAACGGTTTCTATAATGGTTTTCACGGTCGCTGGATTTCCATATTGTCCCCTCAAGGTTCGTGGCCTATTTCTTTGTTTCGGTGGATTCTGTCTTTGGGCGACCGTCCTGATTTTCCTTGTCTTATTCGAAGAGAGGCTGTCTCTAGTATATCCCGGGGGTCACGGTCGGGCCCTAGTTTCGTTCATCTTTCCCGCGATCGAGTTTTATGGCTGCTTGTTCGTCTTAATGATGTCAGAGCCTTGTCGAGTCCTTGCTCATGTTTTGGCAGGACTGTATAGGCTTGGCTTCGGCAGATGGTTCCGGAGCTTATTTCGGTGCAATTCTGTACAATTACCGATTCCGTTACTGAATGTTGTTTTCTTACTAGGCTCCTGTACTGTTTTATTATCCTCGGTTGTTGGCATATGGACTGGTGGTCTTGATAAATTCAAATTTGTCCAATCACAGAAAACCGTCATCTAGGATTCCCTGTAAGAAATTTATATGCCCAATTGTGATCGTGAAGACAGCTCTTCACTTGAACATTTGAAAATGTTGTGTTTGAATATTGGTTGGTTGTAATAAGCAAATTCGTCAGGGTGGACACAGCCTTATTTTTTGACTGAAGGACACGGCCTCATTGATGTCCTCTCTGGTTGTTATTATATTTTTACTCTGCATCCTCGCAGGATTTCCTGAGGCAAGCTGTGTGAGTACTGAGTACTCTGTTTGCACAATTGTTGGCGGAAGAACCCTGCTCTACGTTCTCACCCGTAGAATCTTATCCTACGTAAGTGTTAACATAGCCTCCACATTAATTCTCTCACTAGATATGTCAAAAAAAATACGTACTAAACATTTTCACATTAATCAGCAACTATCTGTCCATCAGTTCAAAAGACTAATCATCCATGACCATCAGTACATCACTTAATGCAGTTGCTAGCTTTTAGTATGAGGTACTTTTAAGTCATTCATGAATCACATTAATCAGCAACTATCTGTCCATCAGTTCAAAAGACTAATCATCCATGACCATCAGTACATCACTTAATGCAGTTGCTAGCTTTTAGTATGAGGTACTTTTAAGTCATTCATGAATCATGATAGAGCTACAAATCAACTACACCATATACAACATGTTATATGTTGTTATATGTAAGTTATCTTGAAATCATTATCTCAACATGTTCCGTAACTTGGGGGGCCCGTGGATCAGCGGAGAGTCCCTCTTACGCGTCACTTTGTTGATGAAGCAGTCGAGGTGGCGCTTGGTGGAATCGTCGTCGACCACACTCTCCACCGGTGGTGGACTGGAATGGCCAAGCGAGGTGAGGTACTGGTCATGCAGCGCATGGGCTACACCAAGGGCCCATCAGCGCCGTCCGCGTCGGAGCTGGAGGCTTACAACAAGCTCTTTGACGGCAGCATGACCGCGTCCAACGCCGAGGCGCTGGAGGCGCTCTTCCCAGCCATTGGAGAGGGGTCGTCCAGCGGCCGCGAAAGCGTAAGGCCATCTCCTAGGTCGCGTCGCTGCATCGATGTTGGTTGTTTCTTCTACGTAATATCGAAACAAGAGATCTTAGCTAGGATGGTCCAGCTACGGCTGTGTTAGGTTGACCTCCTTAGCGCTCGCTAGAGTGCGTTGTTTGTTTACTTAAAATTTTCTTCTTAATACAAAGATGCGCAAATCTTTTGCATATTCGAGAAAAACATGTTCTGTAACACTACAGTGATACTATTGGCACTATTCACATGAGTCACTACTTTTTCACCTGGGCCCCTCAAAGAGTTCCTATTTATGTTTTCCCCAGTCCCTGGAACATCCCGATCAGGGCTCGCACACAGGGGACGGCTGCCGGCGCCGATTCCGGCAGGTGCAGCCATGCCAGCGGCGGGTGGCGGTCCTAGGAGAGGCGCTGACCAAGCAAGGTCCTAAGGCAGGTCGCGGCCTGGCTAGAGGGGGCCACGCTCGACCCGACCTTGAGAAGCGGCGGCGGCGGGCAGGAGCGTGGTGCCTGCGCATGGCTACATTCTGAAGATGTTATAATCAATATTGAGAAGAACATTGAGTTGCTAATCCCAGCACAAGTATCTCAGTTTTGTGAACTAGTTCACCAACCCGTGTTCTCACACGGTTTAGAATCTTATGAGACACTAACTAATAAAAAATTACTCATATATTATATTTTTTTCATCATTATGAATGTTCTAACATAATAGCTATAATGAGTACTGTATAGTCTATATTAGTCCTGATAATCTATTAATTACTGATTTTAATGTATTTTCATCCATAGCCATTGGGTTTTTGCTTTACATAGCACCTAAATTTTGATTGTTTTCTCTAATTTTGAGCTTATTAATTGGTACAACAGCTATTATTTACGATGGTGCTTATAGTCTACCAACTTGTTGAAATACAAAATTAGATTATATAAATTGTAACTTCATCCCTTTATGTGATATCATCAAAATCTATATTTTAACTTTTAGCTTTTGATCTAGTTGTTGTAATATCTTATACACGTGTTAGTTTGAAATTTTAATGCTTATTGTATCGTTTATTCAAAATTTTCTATTTTTATTTAAAAAATGATATTCGAGGGCATACACTACACGCCTGTTAGTTGCAATGGCCGGCCTCATGCGGAGTTGCGGATGACGATGCCGGTCCACATGCCTCACTGCACGCACAGATACACAGACGATAGACGATGGCGGCCGCAGGAATCGCCGATTCACCGGTACCAATCAGCCCTGCTTCTCGCACTTGGAACTTTAGTTGGAGGTGTCGCATACAGGTTAGTATACGTTTGATGCCCCATCCAATCCTGCTTGGCTTTCGACATCTATCATCAAACTCTGGTAGGAGAATTGGAACACATGCAAGGGACAGGAACGGGAGAAACTTGCTGAAAGGGATTGTCTAAGCAGATTAGATGGGTTCGTAGAAAAGAAACGTCAGACACCAGAATAACAGAATTTATTATCCTTTTCTAAAATAATAATGGCAGGGGTGGGCAATTTTCTTGAGAATAAAATAGATCTAGTGGTTACAGATTGTGAGAGCCTATTGATTTGATGGATAGATATTTCTGATTAATATAGGAATTTCTAGCATTTATCTTTTTTCTTAACGCATCTAGTGAGAATTAACATAGAGATTCTGTTGGGTCTCCAATTAGTAATAGTAAGATTTCTTTGGTCAGAGATTTCCCACCTCGCGGGATATACAGCTATCTATTTGCTTTCAATGAAATACTTGGAGTTCATAGGTTGCAAATCTTGTGTGCATCTCCCATCAATCGGTCAGCTCCCAAACGTGAAATATCTGCAAATCGTTGGAGCCACTGCAATCACCAAGATTTGTCCCGAAATTGCTGGCTCTAGGGTGAGTAACCTCAGATCTATAAAGGCAGCAGCTTTCTAACATTGGTCATCTTAGATATGCCCAACTAGGAGGAGTGGTCCTTTGTTGCTGAAGAAAAACAAGAAGCAACAACAGCAGGTACGGAAGAGGGAGGGGACGAGGCTGTTGCCAATCAAAAGGGGGATGCCCCACCTCCAAAGATGTAGCTGCTGCCACGATTGAAGAATTTGGAACTTGTCCGCTACCCCCAAGCTGAGAGCTCTCCCACAGCTGATTGGAGAGGAGGTCACCAGCTTGAAGGTTCTCTAATTAAGAGATGTGCATAGTCTTAAGGTGGTGGAGAACCTTTGTTTCCTCTTGGAGCTCCTTTTAATCTCAGATTGCGAAGGCCTAGAGAGGGTCTCAGATCTTCCCCAAGTGAGACAGCTGCGTGTAAATTTGTGTCCCAACTTGAGGTCTGTTGTGGGGCTGCACAACTTGCGCCTGCTGTTTCAGACACAGGATATGCAAGGTGTCTCCTCGTCACATTGGTTGCCTGGACTCTTAAGAGCAGCACCGGCAGCTGCACGGAGAGGACCTAGATGTTTACACCTGGGCATGTCTCCCGCACAGTTAAGAATCTTATGCGATGTCAACATTATTTACTATTTTATATTTCTAACAAAAGAATGCTTGTATTAATTGTACATTTTTCACTTTGTTCATTTTCCAACAAATAGACACGATAGAAATAATGTAGTCTCTATCTAGCTATAATAACCGTATCAATTACCAATTTTCTTCATCCATCATACTTTTTTGTATTATGAACATGCATTTAGTTAAAACATTAGCATAAACCATAATCCAAGGTTGTTCTGAATACTAACAGCAGTGGTTAGATACACATTTAAGGTAGATTGTCTATCATAACATTAGGTAGATACTTTCTTAGAGATTCAAAGTACCTCGAGTTTGACAAAAATTATAAAGAGGACTACAAATATTTATCAATCAAATAGGTATACTATAAAAATTTAATTAATGAAAAATCTAGTGATACTTGTTTGGTATCATAAATGTTTGGGCTGTTTTAGGTATCACCATAGTATCAAGATTGACCAAATTCAACATCGAATCTAGTAATTCGGTAATCAACACTTGTATGTCCTTTTCAAGAAGTCCACAGGTCACGGTTCCTGTTGGGTCACTTATTTCAATCTTTATTTTGTACCTCTTTACCCTCTTTATATTATTCTTTTATTAAAAATTAAATAAAAATACCTCATAACTTTTTCCTCTTTACATTATGGTTGCTTGAACAGTAAACAATACACTTATTTTTTCCTTCCTTCAAACTTTTTCAACTTCTCATCATGTCCATGATTTTTTTTTTTCCACACGAGATCATCTCATTTCCATTATAGCATAACGGAAATACACAGCATCCAAGATACAAAAGAAGGCTAAGAAACTCCCAGAGCTAGACAGACCAAGATAGACATTCAGAAGGCTAACACAGTTCTCAGAACACGCACTTTCTCCTGCGCGCCCCAAAAGCTAGATACCATCACCCCAACTACTTAGAAGGAACCTGGCCGGAACAGCATCGGCACAGCAAAAGACAGACATAAGTAACAGCTTTTATATTACATCGAGAGACATCAAGAGAATAGACTTTTCACTCGTGGAAGCCTTCAGATACCTTCATCCTCTGCAACCTGGCCGTCTTGAATCGAGAGCTGGTCCACCTGACGCGCTGTCTGAACCGCTAACACCTCCTTGGCCACCTTGAGCATCAGGTCGGCTCCTTCACTTAGCTGAGCGCGGTCTTCCTCCGAAAATAGTCCTGACCAGTATTTTAGAAGAGCATTTATGTGACAGATGATCTCAATTGGACTTTTAATCAATTTATTATCAAAGCAAGCCTTCTTTCTGGATTTCCAGATGGCCCAACAAACAGCAGCAATTCCCCATGCATGAGTTTTTTTTATTATTAGGTATCCATTTATCAAACCACAACCAGCATTGCTAGAAGTTACAGGGAATATTGTTAGCACCCAGACATATAGCAATAATAGACCAGATTGTTTTCACAACATAGCAGGTAAAGAATAAGTGTTCTACAGTTTCTATATTATCACAGAATACACAACATGGATCACCTTGCCAGTTTCTTTTTCTTAGATTGTCTTTGGTTAAGATAGCATCATTCGAAATTAGCCATAGGAAAATCTTGATTTTTGCTAGGATTTTACCCTTCCAAATGTGTCTGTAATAAGATCCATTCTCAGAATAGGTCAACCAATCATAAAATGATTTGACACTAAACCTTTTGTTTTTCCCCAATTTCCACCTGATCACATCATTAATGGGGCTTAAACTAAAATTCATAGCATCATTCCAGATATTGGTCCAACATTCCCTCAGATCAGGGTATAACCATCTTCTAAAACTAATGTTTCTAGATTCACAGGCCTGGGCAACAGATATTGTTTTTTCGTTACATAATTCAAATAGCAATGGAAACATAGAAGATAAAGAATCAGGATATAGCCAGGGATCTAACCAAAATCTAACTTTGTCACCCTTCTTGATCTCAACTGTTCTATTCTGCAAATATATGTCTTTTACTTTTAGTAGATCTTTCCACATTGGAGAGTCCCCCATCTTATGTTTCACCTCATGCAATGACTCTTTCCTTAGGTATTTGTGAGTTACTATTGTTTGCCATAAACCTTCTTCACTTTCTAATTTTCACAACCACTTACATAGAAGACTGATATTCATTTTTCTCAGATTTTTTATACCAAACCACCCTTTTTTTACTTTTACATATAATTTCCCACTTTATCAGATGATATTTTTTTCTTGGTTCCACCACCTTGCTAGAAAAATGTTCTCCTGGTTTTCTCCATAACATTGATGGTTGTTTTAGGCAATATGTATACTGACATATGATAGATTGGAGTGTTGTTCAAACTAGCACTTATCAATGTAGTTCTTTCTGCAATAGACATAGTTCCTCCCTTCCATATGTTAAGCTTCTTGTTACCTTTTTCAATTAAAGGAAGCCAATCTATTACTTTCAACTTACTTGGACTGACAGGGACACCTAGATAAATGATGGGGAATATGCCAATCTGACACTTAAAGATTTTAGCATAGATGGGACCCCAAGTCCCCTCATCGTTGATCATGTAGATTTCACTCTTGTTAAAATTTATCTTGAGGCCAGCTAGTAGTTCAAACATGTATAGTAGCATTCTCATATTAACAGCACCCTCAATGTTGTTTTCCAATAGAATTATAGTGTCGTCCGCATACTGTAATACAGCCACTCCATTTGGTATAATGTGACTAATTAGACCAGAAAACAGTTTTTTAGACTGAGCTTTTTGTATCATACTGGTGAGACAATCAGTCACTAAGTTGAATAGAATAGGAGATAGTGGATCTCCTTGTCGAACACCCTTATAGCTCTTAATATAAATGCCTATCTTGTCATTTACTTTCACACTCACAGTCCCTCCTGAAACAACTTGTCTAATCCAATTGCACCATACAGGGTCAAACCCTCTTTTTTCCAGACAAGTGAATAGCAGTTTCCAACTCACTTTGTCATAAGCTTTCTCAAAGTCCAATTTCAGGATAATTCCAATCTCTTTCCTTTTCTTAGTTTCATGAAGAATCTCATGAAGGCACATGATCCTAGACATAATGTTCCTCCCTTTCATGAATGCAGTTTGTGTCTGGTGAATCAACACATCAACTGCAGATTCAATCCTGATAGTCAGGGTTTTGGTGATCAGTTTATACAGACAATTAAGCAAGCAGATAGGTCTATATTGTTGTATTCTTTTTGCCTCCTTAATCTTGGGTAACAAAGTGATGATACCATAGTTGAGTCTGCTGATATCCACTCTTTGGCAATGAAAATCATGAAATAATTCCATTATATCATCCTTCACAATCCCCCAACAGTGCTGGTTGTTGACGGTGGATAACGTCAACATTCATTAGAACTTTAGACACAAGGGAATACATGAAAACACACTAGTCTAGGGTTTTAACTGACAATTTCCATGAGTTTTGTATATTCTATATTTTCTAGGGATTATTCGAGAAAAGGCTGAAAAGAGGGATTCAAGTGCAAAATAAACACGAAACTTATCCGCCACGGGAAATATCACGATTGGACTCGGGAAGACTCGGAAGACACCGAAGCAACAGGGGGCCAAAGGCCGCCCGGTGGGGGCACTGGGCTCCACCCTAGGGCGGGCGGCGCCCCCTGCTAGGGTTTGCCCCCTCCTTCTTACGAAGCTTCCTCCACCGCCTCTCCCCGATGCATCCCGGCCCTTGGTTAAGTCGGTTTGATCTGCGGGCGCACGTTCATCCCACCGGACTATAAATATATGGGTAGACCCCCCAGGAGAGAGCCAATTCATTATTCATCAAAGGCCTCAAGCCATCAAGCATCAAGAAGCCTTCAAGTTCATCAAGAGCCTCCTAGTTCATAGTTCTAGTTAGTTAGATTAGAAGTAGAGGAGATCTAGTTCTTCATCGGGATCTAGAGCCCCGTCGTCTATCCGGAGCCCTTGAGGAGTTCGGTATAGTTCTAGTTCTTTCTTTCTTATTGTATTCATTATTCAGATTAAGGAGACATTATTCTTAATAGTTCATATGTTCTTAATTGCAATTGTCATTGTCTACTTTGATTATATGTCTAGTTTAGTTAGCTTGATCTTATTGAATTCATGTAATTGCTCGTATAGCGTTTGTCTGCGAGTGCACCACGACATGCCGGGACATGTGGTAGTCCATGTAGGTGACAGCTACGTTGGTTCCTCTGTAGTCCACCCTCTGTGCGTAGGACAGCAGGGCACGGTCGCGAGTTGGATAATGACTCTGTTTCACATCCTTTCTACTTGATGCCCGCTTACATGTGATCATGATATAGGGTTGACTTAGCGATGATTACTAGATGTAATTGCACTAATTAGAGTTATTCATTGAAGTAGTTATAGAATTACCTTAGACAATTAACTCCTTAGTTTATCCATTGGCTAACTATGATTATGACTAGACAATGCTCGATGATTATCTATATAATTATTATACTTGATTATGCTATCACCCGTATTTATCTATATTTATCTTGTGACCTCTGCCTGTTATGAGTAGAGCAGATGACATTGGTAATATCACTTATTCATTGTATATACTTTTTGTCAATATAATAGATAGAGTTTATAACAAAGCTTTCCCAATTGGTATAAATATAAATCGACAACCCGGTAGAACTCTCCTAGGTAAAATGCTACAATGGTATAATTATCTCCGTCCGCTTGCAGAATCTATTTTAGTTTATATATATATATATATATATATATATATATATATATATATATATATATATATATATATGCTAGTCATATTAAATAATACATGTAAATCTATATTTGCTTCTTAGCATTACAATTAAGGATGACAACTTAATTCATGCTTAGGAATGTTAGTGATAAAGAAGTGGCTAGTTGCTAATGACAAGTTAATTTAAATACCATGCATTTCTAATCTCGTTAATTTGTAGCAACGTTAGAAGTGCCAACAAGCATTTTTGGCGCCGTTGTTGGGAAGGCACAATAAACTTAGGAAATATTGATAAACATATATACAATATGGATAAAGTCATATTACCAATCGATCTCTAACTCAAACAGTACACCCTTCGTTGTTATCATTTGCTTATCTTATGTAGGGTGATGAATGAATGGTTTTTCTCTTCCAAAGAACTTCATTGACGATCCAGAGAAACTCCTTAGAAAGAAGAAGTTTGTAGAAGCAAGGGACAAATTCGAGTCACCATCAAGAACACCCATTGCTGCTCAAGCTAGCTCTTCGGAGGAGCCAGCTCCAACATTGAAAGAAGAATTTGAAGAACAAGTAGAAGAACAAACAGAAGAGCAATTAGGAGAAAACCTAGCTCCTGTTTTTGAAGACATGGTCGAGAAGACACTGCGTGAGTTCTCTGCCCCAACAACAGCAAACATCCGGACTGGACCAGTAGTCAACACTGGGGAGAATGGATTCGAGCTCAAGCCTGCGCTCATCACCATGGTTCAAGCCAGCTAATTCTGTGGAAAAGCTCATGAAGATGCAAGTGCACACCTACAACACTTCCTAGAAATCTGCAGCACCTTCACGATCAGAGGAGTACCAAGAGATGTTATTTTACTCCGCCTTTTCCCATTCTCATTATTGGGGAAAGCTAAGCAATGGTTCTACATCAACAAAGACAAGAACACTATATGGGACCTGTGCTCAACCGCTTTCCTGGCAAAATTCTTTCCTACCGCCAAGACGAATGCTCTGCGTGAGAAAATTGCAAGTTTCCATCAACAACATGATGAATCATTCACTGAAGCATGGGAAAGATTCCAGAACTACATAGAAGACTGTCTTCATCATGGGATAGAGGAGTGGCTATTAATGTAGACTTTCTACCATGGGCTTGTCTCTAGCACCCGTGAGTCTATTGATGCTGCAGCTGGGGGAGCTTTCCTGTCACTTAAGCTCTCAGATGCTAAAGCACTCGTTGAGAAGACGGCCTCAAATTCAAGCTGTAATGAAGAACGTACTCAGCCCCGCAAGAAAGGAGGAGGAATTCATCATCTCAGGAAAACTGACATGGTCACTGGCAAGCTAGACCTTATTATGAAGAAGCTTGATATAGAGAAGAAGGAAGTCATGCACATCAATGATTCTCATATGAAATGTAAAGAATCTGGAGACTACGGGCACTCGGCTATCAGCCGCCCTACACTGCAAGAGGATGTAAACTTCATCAACAACAACACCTACTACCGTCCTCAATAAAACCAAGGGTGGAATCAGCAACCTCGACAAGGTAATTACCAAGGTAACAACCAAGGTAATAATTTTAATAATTACAATCTTCCACCTTTAAGAGATTTAGTTGCTAATCAATCTAAATTGTTAGATCAAATGACTAGAAAGATAGCTTTAAATGATAAAACATTAGAAAACATAAATACTAGATTGGACACCTTTGCTTCTGCTATAAAGAATCAGTACAGCTTTAATAAAATGTTAGAATCACAATTAGCTCAACTAGTTGCTGCTGTTCCTCCATTCGAGAAAGGTAAGATTCCAGGCCAACCGGAAGATTTAGAAACTGCTAATCTTGTTGATATTCACAATGCAACCCAATACCATATTGAGCCTGCAGATGTATAGTGGATTGACCACTCCCTACCTGAGAAGATGGGAGACCCTAGAAGGCATGTCATTCCTATCGCTATAGGATGTCATAGCTTCCTGGAGGCTATCTGCGATTTCGGCGCTAGTGTCAACATTATGCCCAAGGTAATCTACGAGAAAATATTAAATGATCCCCTGTTGTACACAAATATACGTTTGCAGCTTGCAGATCAGTCCATTTGCTACCCTGAGGGAGTACTAGTAGAAGTTGTCATTAGAGTGGGACAATCATACGTCCTAGTTGATTTTGTGGTCATGGAGACAGGAGTAGATGAGAAGGCACCCATAATTTTGGGCAGACCATTCTTGTGCACAACAAAAGCCGTCATCTATGCGGAGTACGCCAAGATCGTCCTATCCATTAAGGACAAGAAAGAAAAATTCACATTCAAGACCGCGTCCTGAAAGCTCCTGCAGCCCCGAAGCAATTCCATTAATAAGAAGAGCAACTATAGCAGTCAGTGCCGAAGAAAAGAAACAATAAAAGCAATAGAAGATGGAGGGAGATCAAGCATGCACCTGAAGAAACTACTCAACTAATCACTGCTCTCAATACAGAAAATGATCATATGCTACCCAAGCCATTTCCAACAAAGAGAGGTGATCCAGGTATACCAATTATTGAATGCACGATCAAAGACACCACCTTCGCCAACACCATCTGCGACACCGAATCAGGCTGCAACGTAATGTCAAAACAGGTGTATGATGATTTATTTGATAATTTACCTCTATACCCAACATTGATTCAGTTCAGATGGCGGATCAATCACTAAGGTTCCCTGAAGGAGTGGTCAAGGATGTCATGGTAAGAATTCAAGGGCAATATATACCTGTAGATTTTCTAGTTCTTGATATGCAGGGAGATGATGAATCCCCGATCCTTTTGGGAAGACCATTTCTCTACACCGCCAACGCGAACATCTACATCGGTTTCGGACAGATCCACTTCAACTTGCCCACCAGAAAGGTACACTGTCAATTTAGAACACTTGTTAACCAGGAACAGATCAGGAAGCAACATGACAGGAGAAGACGCCAAGGTCGCAGTCAGGCTGCCCAGCCTCACTGTAGCTGGGAAGAATTTCCTGGAAAGATTGTGAAGTATAAAGACTGCTACAAGGAGCAAGAAGAGAGCATACAAGCACCACGCTGGAGTGAGTGGGAAGCAAAAACTGAAAGAATGGACCAAGTCACCAAGGCAGAAAAAGAAGAAATCCTAGCACATCTAGAAAAGTGGGAGAAGGAAAATAAAGCTGAAGAGCTGGAGCTAGAGAAGAGAGAAGCAGAAGAAACAGAAAAGAGATGGAAGGAGAAAGAAGAAGCACGTGCTGCACCACCACGAGATGGAGAGTTGACTGAGGTGACCTCAGACAATGAACCCACTAAGTAAGTATTCTCCTCTATCTAAATCCTGTCGGTAGACTTTAAATTCCGTACTCTAGCCATAAGGTTAGAATTGTAGTTATCTACTTAAGTTCACTAGTAAGTTTACTTTAATATATAGTAGTATAATTATGTTTGCACATTAAAAAAACAAAACACATTCATTGCATTATTACATCACAAAATTTATTGGCCCCATGTGATTAAACTTATAGTATCCCCGTAGGAATATTCACTGTGGTGGCATAAAAATAAAAATAATAAAAATAGCATTCATATTTAATTCTTACATTATAAACAGAAAATTCAAAAAGAGAGAAAAATAAAATCCTGCTAAAATCTGGCAATTTGCTCATAAAGAAGATCAATTACTCTTTGGCTGACCGCTAACCTATTATTAAATTTGAGCCTCGAGTTTTGGTTTTTCTTTTTGTGGAGTGTATTCATGCAGGAACAACATCATGACAAGGAGAGAGTCTATCGGTGGTAACTACCAGTGTCTGTATTGGCTAGCTCGCTCGAAGGACATTTACACCAAGTATTACAAACATCCAGCTTGGGGGAGGAGCATCCCCTAGTTATCATGTGACTACACCTAGGCGATTATTAAGTTTACCTTATATATATTCATAAAATACCAAAAATATATGGGCACATGAAGGTCCACGGATGTTATAGAGTCTTTTGTTAGGTTGTTAATTCAAAACGATAAAAAATATATACATAATTATTCAAAAACCAAATAAATATTTAGTTATAGTATATTTAGGTCAGTCTAGGCTAGAGTTAATTAAAAACTTGATGGACATTAAAAATTTGTTTTGGAGATGATGAATAGTTGCTCTGTTGTCATCCTTGCCAAGTACCTAGTTGCCAAACTTAAATCTTTCTGAATTTTAAACACGGCTGTTTTAATTGGAGAATTTACTCTGAACCTGAATTGTGGAGGCATAAGTTTGCGCTGAGTCTAGGTGGTTGATCGATATGATTCATGAAGGTTGAGCTGCTATTTATTTTATTCCTAGCATTACTAAGTTCTGGAGGTTTATTTTGAAAATATAAAATCTACATGATGAGCTCTTGTATGATAAAATATGAATTCCTACCAAAACCAGAAATAATATTCTTAGAAGATAGGAAGCCTTTTCACATTTAAACTGCCGGCTTTGCATTGAGTTCAGTCAACCTGTGTTGTATGCCTTATGAGAGTCTTGTCATGCTTTTAAAACCAAGATCACTCACACACTCCAGTCCACATATGCATTATTCCTACCCTAGGAGTAAGCGCAATCATTCACATATTTTCCATCTATGTTCAACATAAAAGTGTTTATCTCCTACATTGGGAGAAAACACAAAAAATATACACCCCATAGGAAAAACCCCTGTCTTTAATGCTCTAAGTCCTGACTGTAATCTCTCTAATTGGTTATTATATTCAAGGGATGCATGTGGCTATGATCAATAAAAAAAACAGAAGAAGAAGAAGGGAGTAAAATGGACAAATGTCCCAGCAATGTAAGCAACGGGTAAAAGATGTCCGCCTCCCTGATTTAAAATAATAAAGATGGCCCATGTTTTTCCTGAGAAAAGTTTTAAGAGAGTTATCTCCAAAGAGCAAAAGTAGAATTAGAATTAGCCACAAATACCATATATACACCTATCCACCATATTCCATACACATGCACATCTTGGTTTGATTGTATGCCTCGATTCTCTGTGGATCCATTAGTTGACTTTACAATATATGCATTGCAAGTATGCCTACCCTTGTTATTGCCGATCCTATGAGCTCTACCATATATATATCCTTAGCTGTAGGAGGCATAACATCATCAATGCCTTAAGGGAGAACCATAAATATCACATACATTGAGAGACTTAAGGGTGTCATACAATGAAGCTCTGAGTTTTATTTTGAAAACTCCGGAATATTAGCACTGCGAAGAATTCGAGACATAGCGCTTGATTTGATTGTTCTATCTTTTGATTGCTCAAAACTTATGCAAAAGCTGTAAAGCCCTATAATTAAGGGTAGAATGAGTAAGTTTGAAGATTAGAACATATACTGTTTAATCTGGAGGAATATCTTTGTTTGAAAGCGTGTGTACTTGGAAAGATTAACAACATTGTAGCAACTCCTGATCCAAATATAATAGAAATTAGGCTTAGTTTGTTTGCCAAGGGACTGGCAAAAGGTAAGCTTGGGGGAGTTGTTGACGGTGGATAATGTCAACATTCATTAGAACTTTAGACACAAGGGAATACATGAAAACACACTAGTCTAGGGTTTTAACTGACAATTTCCATGAGTTTTGTATATTCTATATTTTCTAGGGATTATTCCAGAAAAGCTGAAAAGAGGGATTCAAGTGCAAAATAAACACGAAACTTATCCGCCACGGGAAATATCACGATTGGACTCAGGAAGACTCTGGAAGACACCCGAAGCAACAGGGGGGCCAAAGGCCGCCAGGTGGGGCCGGCTGGCTCCACCCTAGGGCCGGGCGGCGCCCCCCTGCTAGGGTTTGCCCCCTCCTTCTGGAAGCTTCCTCCACCGCCACTCCTGATGCATCTCGGCCCTTGGTTAAGTCGGTTTGATCCTGCGGCGCACGTTCATCCCACCGGACTATAAATATATGGGTAGACCCCCTGGAGAGAGCCAATTCATTATTCATCAAAGGCCTCAAGCCATCAAGCATCAAGAAGCCTTCAAGTTCATCAAGAGCATTCTAGTTCATAGTTCTAGTTAGTTAGATTAGAAGTCGAGGAGATCTAGTTCTTTATCGAGATCCGAGCCCCCGGCGTCATCTGAGCCTTGCAGGAGTTCGGTATAGTTCTAGTTCTTTCTTTCTTATTGTATTCATTATTCAGATTAAGGAGACATTATTCTTAATAGTTCATATGTTCTTAATTGCAATTGTCATTGTCTACTTTGATTATATGTCTAGTTTAGTTAGCTTGATCTTATTGAATTCATGTAATTGCTCGTATAGCGTTTATCCAAGTGTACAATGGGTAGATGATAGACAATATGTAGACGTGGTGTCTAGATATCTTGTTTGTCTGCGAGTGCACCCTGACATGCCGGGACGTGTGGTAGTCCGCGTAGGTGACAGCTACGTTGGTTCCTCTGTAGTCCACCCTCCGTGTGTGTAGGACAGCAGGGGGCACGGTCGCGAAGTTGGATAATGACTCTGTTTCACATCCTTCCTACTTGATGCCCCCTTACATGTGATCATGATATAGGGTTGACTTAGCGATGATTGCTAGATGTAATTGCACTAATTAGAGTTATTCATTGAAGTAGTTATAGAATTACCTTAGACAATTAACTCCTTAGTTTATCCATTGGCTAACTATGATTATGACTAGACAATGCTCTGATGATTATCTATATAATTATGATACTTGATTATGCTATCACCCGTATTTATCTATATTTATTTTGTGACCTCTGCACTGCCTGTTATGAGTAGAGCGTATGATATTGGTAATATCACTTATTCATTGTATATACTTTCTTATCAATATAATAGATAGAGTTTATAACAAAGCTTTCCCAGTGGTATAAATATAAATCGACAACCTGGTAGAACTCTCCAAGGTAAAATACTACAATGGTATAATTATCTGTCCGCTTGCAGAATCTATTTTAGTTTATATATATATCTCTGCCTAGTCATATTAAATAATACATGTAAATCTATATTTGCTTCTTAACATTACAATTAAGGATGACAACTTAATTCGTGCTTAGGAATGTTAGTGATAAAGAAGTGGCTAGTTGCTAATGACAAGTTAATTTAAATACCATGCATTTCTAATCTCGTTAATTTGTAGCGACGTTAGAAGTGCCAACACTGGTAAAACTCAATGGGAATTTTATTTGGGCCAGGTGCTTTATTTTTTTCCATATGCCAAAGAGTGCTCTTTATTTCACTTTTAGAGAATTCCTTGCACAGTTCAGCATTATCAATAACAGAAATTTGTGGAATGTCATCCCAAATGTCGGGGTCCATTTGTATATGGTATTCATCAGATGGACCAAACAATTCAGAGTAGTATTCTGTGGCATGTTTCAATAAATTCGAGTCACCTTCAATCATATTACCATCTTTCTCCAGAGATATGATTTTTCTTCCTTTTTCTCCCATTTGCAACACTGTGAAAGTATGAGGTATTGTTGTCTCCTTTTAATAGCCAATTGGTATGGCTTCTCTCATACCAGTAACTTTCTTCCTGCTCAAGACTTTTTATATTTTCACACAATAGCCATGCTTTTCTTTCTACTTGGGTATTAGATAACCCAAAATTTTCCTCAATCTCTTCAATCTCTGCCAATTCTTTTCTATTTGCATCTCTTTTTTTCCTCATCTCACCTTGTAGGTTAAAACCCCATCCTTTGAAATATTGCTTGAACAGTTTCATTTTTTGTTGAATTCTATCAAGAGCAAATTTGGCATTACAAGGTTTACTCCATATTTTTTTCAACTAAAGGATAAAAATCTAGATTTTTGAGCCAAATCAAGCCAAATTTGAATTGAATAAAAGGGAGATTGGAGCTTCCTTCAGAAGTAATAATCAAAGGATTATGATCTGAGATATCTCTGGGTAACTTCTTAACAAAAGTTTTGGGAAATGTCTCTTCCCACTCCTTTGTAATCAGAATTCTATCCAATTTTTCCATAATAGGATTTTCTTGATTGTTAGACCAAGTATATAAACCTCCAGTCATGATCACTTCTTTTAACTCATAAAAATTAATAAGAGAATTGAACAGAGGTGTAAATCTATGTACCCCAGTATTATTATTCTTTTCTTTTGAATATCTAATGATATTAAAATCTCCACCAACAAGTAGAGGCTCAGAATTGGAAGCACAAAATCTAGACAATTCTGTAAGGAACTTGATTTTATTTTCTTCTTGTGCAGCCCCATACACCACAATCAGATTCCATTTTACTCTTGATACTTTATCCCATAGATTCATCTGCAACATGAATTCACCCTGTTTGAATGAACCAACATCAAATCTCTCATTTTTAATGCCAACAAGTATGCCTCCAGATTTTCCTTGAGAAGGATTCCATTTCCACAAATATTCCTGATTGCTATCAAACTTCCTTAACAATGAGTCACTGCAATCAGTGACCATGGTCTCTTGAAGACCAATAAAATGAAATTTATATTCACATATCAGACTTTTCAGATAAGTAGAGACACCCTTTTTCTTGAGTCCCCTACAATTCCAAATAAGGCCAGTAACAATCATTTTTTCTTTTTGCCTTTCTTTTTCCCCAGATTCAGGAGGATCTTCTCCTCTGCTATCTGGGGATGCAAGCCAAGATCTTCCTGGTCTTGCTTTCTCCCCTTAGGGGAGACTTTGACTCTTTTTGTCAACTTTTTTTTTCAAATCTCTAGATTGTTGCCCAAGTATTTTTTTCAAAATTAGAATCCTCATCATCATTCACATCACTTTTTTCTTCTTCTAAGATAGGCACAAATTCAATCATATCTACACAATCATTCATTTTACTTTTATTTTGTTGCTTAGATATGAGATTCTTTTTAGCATTCCAGATATCACTAACTAGATTCAGAGTAACAAAATCAGTATCATTGATAACCACTCCCATATTCTTTGTGAGATTTTTCAAAGAGCTAGTAGTATTATGTGATGGGGCTGTATCATAGTTACCTTCCAGAGATCTTTTTTTGGCCATGGCTTCATATTTCTGGCTTGTAGTAAGATGGGCATCCTTCCTCAGCCTGGCACTTCTCCTCATCTCAGGAACAGCTTCTTGATTCTTGTGATCAACCTCCTTGCCCTTTGCAGATTCATCAGATATCAACAAACCAGAAACATCCCCATCTTTGTTGTTCAGTATCCTACTGTCATCCTCAGGAACCTGCTGTTTGTCCACCTCTTTTTTTCCCTCAGTGATACTACTTTCTTGTGAAGCTATCACACCTTCATTTCTCAGATTTTCCTCATCCAGAGAAGGGGCCTGTGTCATTTCAGTATCCCCATTAGTTAGAACTGTTCTCACATCGCTTTCTAGAGCATCAATCTGATTCATTAGCTTCTGTTTTGCCATCAGACTTCCAGTAACTGCATCAGCACCAATGACAACATTCCAGGTTTGGTGTTGCTCAATCTCTTTGCTTGTTTGAGAACTTTGTGTGCCCTCAAGATATGCATCTATTTTCCTCAACTTATCACTTAAGGACTCACTGTCCCCATTAGATCCTTGAATATCCTCAGGGATATAAACCTTCTCCTCCATACTAGCTTCAGTATCATCTCCTGTCATTACTTCTTCTTCCATTACCTTATCCTTGTTCTCCTGCACGGCTGTGTAGGCCGTTTACACGGCATGTAAACGCTACTCAGTAGTCAACCGTGTTGGCCGTGTAGGCCGTTTAATCCGTTTAATCCCGTGTAATCTGTTTTTTGGCTCGTTTAATCAGATGTATAATCTGACTATTCGCTAAACGAAGGGTGACCGACCGCGTACCGTGTAGTGTGTAGGCTAACATTGGCTGACATTAGCTATCTTTGTCTGATCCTGCTCATGCACCTTCATGGAGCTGTCCATGTGCTCTTGATTAGTCTTATCCTGAGGTAACTCATCATGCCCACTGGAGTTTTTGGTGTTGCTACCACCAGCATTCCCATCATCATTTTTGCTAGACTCCCCAGTGAGAACAATGACTTTTTCTGAGTTCTCAGTTCTGGCCTTCTTGGAAGGTGGATCATTCCCTCCCACTTTAACACCACTGGAAAGAGTTCTAACAGGTTCATTCTCCTCAACCTCCCTCTCAAAGATAAAATCATGCACATATATACCCAAGTTCCCTCCAGCCACCCTAGGCACTTTGAGGACATCCCTGCAAGCTATTTTCATCCTGACTGTCTCAGAGTTCAGTATTGTTTTTTCATCAATTTCCATAACCTTACCCACCAGTCCACCCACTTTTGCACAGGTCCTGACAGATCTCTGGTCAACTGGGATATCCTTAACTCTGAACCATGCCACCTGTAATTCCCCCTTGGCTCCCAGCTTAGGAGACCAAAGTAGAATCTTCATCTAAGCATTGACTGATCTCATGGTCAAAGCAGGAAAGTAGCTGAGTTCCTTGACCTTCTGTGCATTTGGGAATTTCATGACAAACCTATTCTCACTGACCTGCCTAGCAATCCATCTCCATGAGCTACCACCAACCAAATCCATGAATTCTTTTTCAATCTGTTTCCCAGTTGCATGTCCTTCTACGATAAAGATTACAGCAACTCTAGGGTCAATGCACTCTTCTATGAAAAAGAAATTCTGATCCTCAACTTGAGCAGCACACAGTTCTGGACCAGTGTTTCAGGGTCAATACACTCTAGGGTTAATTTGCTTCCTTTTCATCAAGCTAATTCAGGTCCATCTTTGTGTATGTATATCATGTTTGCAGCCAATGAAATATTTTTTGATCAATTAGGCATGTAAGAAAGATGGCCAGATGATTCATTTATTTGGAGCATTTTACCTGGCATTCTTTTTTTCCTGTAAGTACGTAAATCTTGACTATTTTTTCCCTTCAACAACAAGCTAGGCAATATGTACGTAATAAATCAGTATAAATATTCCAGTTTAGCTGAGGCTTTGAAAAGATGATGATGCAACTACCATAACTACTTTTTTTTGTTTATTAGTAGTATCTTTTCTCTGGTTGTTCGCTTGTCTCCATCATTATCTGGTTGATCTTCCATGGTTTTCTCCTGGTTTCAATCTCAGTTCACATAAGTAGATCTGGAAACATGTGGAACCAAAAATATATTCCCTAGCTGCACAATTTTTTTTTTTTTTTTTTTGCTTTAGAACCTAATATTGTATATTAAATTAAATAATCTAATATGTAAAGTTGTTTTTTTTTCCAAATTTGATTCTTACTTAGGGTATAATAAAAAGCATATCGTGGTTACCTGTGTTGGGGCAGAATGAACCGTACGTGAAAGTGGCTTTTACCTGGGTTGTTGCCAGTAGAATTGAGACTGACGTAGACGCGAGTTACCTGGATGCCCGTGAAAGTGGTTCTTCACGTGAGTTGTTGCCATGGAATCGAAGAATTAATATGGAGTCTGCCTTGGAGCTTATTAGCAATTAATAATAAATAATAGTATTACGGGCAGTACGATACACGGGTATCTTGTTTGTTAGTTTTGATTAGGTACCGTGCCCGCGTTGTTACGGGACAACAAAACTTTGTAATAAAGATATACGGATCGCACGAGAAGATATCAATATTGTAAATTAAATATCAATGTTAAAGTGACATTTAATCCAAAAGGTAAAGTTCGTGGAATTACACAGAGAGTGCAGTGTCGCAGACTCGCCAACTCTACTATATACACCTTTCCGTGCATTAGAACAAATAATGCCCTAATAATTTGAACATAAACGAGTTGTATTATTACAAAAAAAACGATATATAACGCGAGCGTGATGTTCGAAATGACAATATTACAAATTGAATTTTTTTGCTTGGCTAAAATTCTGATTGATGGTTTGCGATCATCAAGGTATGCTTTTATAGTATTGTACATTTGTGCATACGCACATAAAGGTTCATATCACCATAACAAGATTAGTTAATTCATCAACCTTTTAGAACTAACCTCTTTGAATTATTGGGACTGGTATACAGCCATGTTTTATATGGTATTAGGAGATGATGTGTACCTGTATCCACATGTTGCAAACAATTTATGCAAAAGGAAAACTTACAATATGGAGATATTCTTGTGTTCTTTGTTGTTTCCCTTCTGCCCAGGTAGATTAAAATCTGTCTGGAAGGAAAGTGCTAACTACTTGAAGTCACCCCTTGCTCTGAAGCTGATCAACGTACAGCTCATTCTGCATGGATAGCCTCGACAATTCTTTTGTTGGCATAAATTATTATATATTACAAGAGAAATTAACGGTCGGAAGGAGTACACCATATTAGCCATATCGACAATATAAAACTGGGGACTCAAAATTTATAGATATATATCCATAACAGAGTAAGTTGCTCCTGCGGTGACACAAACCCTTCTATTTGTCTACTCAATCTTCATCCTGATTGGACCACAACCCTCTTTATCATAGTTGACTGAAGAAAACAAGCACTCCCAGACTGTTGAGACTTTGATCTGCACCAATGACAACCGAAAAAATTTGAGCCAATGGTAAAATCTTCAACCAAATGAAGGATGACAAACTTGATTGAGCTGAGGTGTTCGGACCATGGCCATCTGTCCCAAGTGAGAGAAATCAATCCTTGCACACTCTTCAGTGAGTCAAAGTAAGAATATGAAACACCAACTAAACTTGATCGAGCTTCATAAGCATGTGTTTCATGTTGATTGAAGACAAGGCCATTATAACTGCATGTTTAGTTACATTAAGAATTATTCCTGAAAATATGAAAGAAATCACAGGACCAAAACTGCTTTTGTAATCAACAATGAATTGCAACTCTCACATGTCCAATTCTAAGGCGACAAAATCAAACCAGGGCAATGTAAAAGCTTGAAAAAACATGCTGGTAGTTGTTGAGGTTTATTGAAATGCAATCCAAAAAGGTTATCAGTCATTTAGTGGAAATTCAGATGGAGGTCAATTTTTAGGCAGAGATGTGGAGGAGATGAAACCTTATCATCTAGTAAAACAAGCAGCTAAAAAGGGTCTACACTTGTAGTTATCTATTTAAAGTTTCACAGCAATTGTGGATTACAATTCCATGTGCTGATTGAGGATTACATATTAACAATTCAAAACCAAACATAGCACCAGAATTTTAAATTCACAAGCTTTTATGAGGGAAAAAGGAGCTTATGCACTTACTGGCAAGGCAATCAAGACGTCAATGCCATCCTAGATCTAGAGATTCAAGGAACAGGCAGGTGCTCTCAGATGTTAGGCACCGGGACATTGAGGATCTGCTATGTTCATACAGATTATAAAGAATTTCTAAAAGCATAACAACCTCAATTGTTTATAAGCTCTGTGAAGGTTGTGAGCACTGTTATAAATGGACCCACATCAGTGATACATAGAAACCTTGTCTTGTATAGACGTCATGAACGATACAGTGTTAGTGAATAAATATATTGTTTTATATTTGTGAAAATAGGAGCATGAAAAAAATCATACAAATCGGAAGAATCATCATAATAACGAAAATTTGAGCACATCAAAGTAGCATGGAACGAAACTGAAGTTTAGTATCAATGCATGGTTTCAGTGCTATCAGAACATTGTGAGGGAAATAAAAGTGGCCGACATTTGACTTGCACCAGTCGTTTGAGAGGGAGCCAAGATGTAAGGAAACTTAATTAAACTTCTTTGAAAACTCAGAAGGAAGAAAAAGTCTCTAGAACTATAGAACATTGCTCCATACATTAAGCAAATCACGCTTTTTACTCTGATTTCTTCTGGTACAAACTTTCCCTAGTCACAACCTAATACGAACTATTGTCAGCACTCGAGGGAGGAAGCATTGAAATTTTATTTCCTGGAAGCACTGAAATTTTATTACCTGGCATGTTTGCTCTACAGCCATCAGGTAATCTAATTCTGCAGGTTGGCATTATCCCTCGGGGCCTAACATGGAAAGTTACAAGTAGAATGTTCAAGTCATTACCGGAGCCAAAAAGTGTTAGGAGAGGTGATCTTCATTATGCAGAAATATTTAGTAGTAAACTACAATGTTCTTTTCTGAGACAATAAAAAGTTTCTTACAAATTTCGTCAACAAGCCCGGCCGGCCTGCCCAGGGTTGCCGGGCAGTGGCTCTGCCACTGGTTCAAGTATAAAATCAGGTTCAAGTAATTAGTATAAAGACATGGAAAACTACATAAGTGCTACTTTTTTTATCTCTTGTATCTACCTCACTTCTTTACTGAACCAAACCCTGCAGCTATCAGATGATTTTTTAATGTATTAGTCCTAGATGAATCCAAAGCACATCTTAATTCCAAAGCACGTCGCACACATGAATATTTGCATAGCACGCATCTGCAACCCATCCATACAATAATACCATGTAAATGTGCACGAGAATATGAGTTCTGCAAATGAAACTTACAGGTGCTGAACAGAATGATGAGGATCCCAACAGCATGCTCCAGAGACCTGCTTAAGCCATGGAGGATTGAGCTTAGAAGGGAGATGCTGCATTCATAGGAAATTGAGTAGTGCATAGGAAACATGAGGCTGTAAATTAGATTTTAGACACCAAAAAAGGAGAAAAAACTCAAGGGCATTTCATCAAACACGTTACTGCAGAGAAGATGCTCTCCTGGAGAGTTGCAGACGAATGTCACGAGATGGCCCAGACCCGATTGGATCCAGTCCTGCCAGATTTTGTACCATTCCGCCTCCTCGAGGCCGGGTCCGCTTACATCTGACAGCTTTAAGTGTCATATTAATCCTATTAAGTCCTAGGCCAGGGTGTTACATCCTCACCCCCTTAAGAGCTCGACGTCCTCATCGATCAACCCCAGGCCAGGAACCTCCTCTCTTGGCTATATCCGTGTGTCCAGTGCCAGTGCATGTGCCATGCTGTCACACCAGCCATGTGCACTATGCCTGTGCAACTGCAACACGCGCGCCCGTGAAACCGCGAGAGTCGGCTCTGATACTATTTGTAACGTCCCGCCTCCTTGAGGCCGGGCTCGCTTACATCTGACAGTTTTAATAGGACTAATACTGCCTTCACAGACCAACACCAGTCTTTTCTGCGCACTTTGTCCTCACTCATGCGCACCCAGGAAGTAGTTGCCGGTCGGTCACCCATCGCTCCAAGCCAAGCACGCTTAATTTTAGAGTTTTTTGAGATGGACTTCCGAAAAAAAGTTATAACTTATTGGTATGAGTATCATATTAATCCTATTAAGCCTTAGGGCGGGGTGTTACAGATTTGACCGGTGGCCCTTGACACCAACTGCAGCTCCACCTCCCCCAAACTCTTGGAGCTGAGCGGCGACGCCCCATGACGACTAACCCAGGGCCAACTTCACCTGCATAGTAGCCATGGTTGCTTGGCCTTCTTCTTTGGTCGACGGAGAGAGTCAACTTGGACTGGGTGCGGTGGCGTCCCGGAGCTGTGATCGTGATGGGTGGAGCGGTGAGTGGGCTGCGCCATTGCGTGACCTGATTGCCAATAGGGAAGCCACGGGGGACGACGTGTTGCAAGCCCTCCAACCATGGATGAGGAAGACACGTCGAGGGTGCTAGGCGACCGGCTCGCAACCTCTCTTTCATTTGGCTATTCCCTGTCGCGACGACGGCGTAGATCAGGGATGGGCGCGGTGGCTGCACCGGTCGTGGATTCTGGCGGCTGCTCGGGCCTGTCGTTGGCAGCGGCGCGGTCTTCGTTGATTCCGGCGGTGCGAGCGTCGTGGATCCCGACGGTGTGGCCTTAGTGGGTGCAGCCGCTGTGGGCCGCTGGCTGCGACACGGCGTGGCTACGCAGGGCTGGGAGAGAGAGGGAGAGGCGCGGCAGGCGGCCTGGTCGATGTGGGCGCGGCAGCTGCGGCGTAGGGCCAGGCAAGTGCGGGGTGAGGACGATGGCGCTCATGAACAGCGATGTCGACAGCACGAGTTCGACGAGCGGCTTCACGGCAGGGAGGGAGGCGTGGGCGAGGTGGAGGCAGCGTGGGAGAGGAGGCGGCGGCTTGGGCGAGCGGGTAAGGGAACTTGATTCCAGCGGGATCTCGGGAGGGGATGGGGAGACGTGATTGGAGGTGATGGGGCAGGCGACGTTGGTTCCACACTGCAGGTGAGAGCGAGCGTGCGAGCGAGGAGGCGTTTTTGGTCGCACCGGAGGCAGGCTGACCACCCTAAATTTTTACCGCACGAAAATCTGTCCATCTTTTAGTCTTTTTAGTTGTGGGAGATAGTTCACACTCATGCATCTATGTTTTTTTGTTTTGATAGATTTCCTCTGGTATATTTTATTAATTAGAAATTGCCATTTACATGATGGAACCATAAACATGGGTTTAGGTCGACTAACGATGAACGTGATGGGTCACGTGGATACGATATTTTATATATTATAATATTATTTTATATATTATAATATTAATATATTAATCAAGTGAACCTGATTTGTATGCTACTTTAATATTTTATATTAACCAACTACGAATTAACCTTTGAAAGGCGGATCAAGCCTTTTCGTACGGGCAAAGTTTTTCCTTTTTCTATGGAATAGTAAAAATAATATTTTATTTTATATAATGGCAGCGCTGGGTAATTTCGTGGAAAGCAAAATAGATCTAATGGCTATGATTGGTTAGAGTATTTTGATTTGATGGCCGGATGTTTCTGATTAACGTGAGAATTTCTAGCATTTACCTTTTTTTTTCTAGCGTCTGGTGACAATTAACGTAGAGTCTTGTTTGGGGCCTCTAATTAGTAATAATAAGATGGCTATGAAGATGTAAGGTATACTAATTTTTTTTTAAGATAATGACTGGCTAGATTTTATAATTTTATATCATGTTTATCTGCTGTGCTTTTAATTATCCGTGCCCTGATTCTTTTCTCTTTCAGGTCATCAGGCATCGAGGAAGAAGTGATTACAGCCTTGTGTCATTAATATTGTGGTGTGCGAGAGTATTATCCATCAGATGTGTCTACACGTAGATGATATCTGGACCAAGCTTGGCAGGGCAATGGACGTCTGGATTAGGCAGGCTACCCGGTCACAAGCCTGGAAGGACAGACGCATTTGTTATACGAAAACTAATGCATGGAGTCACAGATTCTTGTGCTCTGCTTCTAGAGGAAGAGCCACAATAACCAGTGTTATGCTGCTTGGGTCTTTCGGTTTTTGTAAACTTGTTGTCGTGCCAAGAACTACAGCATTTGTAGTCCAAGTATGTACTTACGTTTCGCTGCAGTATATGTGGTGTGCTCGTGAATCCTGAGCACAACCCTTTTTACATGATGACTGCGTGGATGTTGCTATGCTGAATTTTTCTCATTCATCATTGCTTACACCCGTGAAGGCAAACAGAAAAAACAGAAAATACAAGGCGCATTTTGTTTCAGGAAATCTCTGTGGATAAAATCATTTATATGATCAAACATTCATTTGAAGGTTGAATTGTTGAATTAAATTGAGGCAACATCTTCTGACGTGTGTACCATGCATGTGCGTGACCTCAAATATTTGAGGCACGCTATCATGTGTCCTCACTGCTGACATTGTTTTGGGATGTTTTCACCGAGACTGTCTCGTAGTCGATCTCGTTCTACATGTACACACGAGAACACGGCGTGAACACTCGGACTGTGTCTGTGTGCCTACCAGTTCTCACGATGTCTACCAATTCGAATGTTCCTGCTGGACATCACTCAACGCTAACAACAGAGCTGTGTTTTATTAGATCGAAGCATTATTATTTTTCTGTGTCTTTACCATGAGTCCGAAGAATGTTACGGTAGTGCAAACTTGCCTTGCTCTGTTTTTGCTCCTATAGTGGCCCTCCTGTTCTGCTCCAGGCGTCGATACTCTGTTTTCCACTTGCTATATCTCCTGTTCTGTCCGTGGATCGCGCCCAGGCAGAGTTTTAAGTCAGCGTCATATGTTTGTATAGCTGCAGTTCATCAGAGTAAAGAGCAACACTCTCCTATTGTACTTCTGTGCAAGAGACACTGTTTTCCACTTACTACAACTCTGCTGACGGTAGACAAACCGCAGAGAGGTGTTGCAAGTGCTACTACTGTTTGTAATGGTAGTCAGATGCTCCCTGTACAAAAATAAGTACACTCATATTTGACGGATCGAATTGAATCACTGCTACTACTGCTGTATCGGGAAACTACCGAGCCGTGGTGACCTTCGGTGTGTCCACGCTCACTGGGCCAGCCCTTCGTTTACTGACGTGCGTTCCGTGAATGAGTGAGGTCAATGAGCCGATAGCGGTGGCAGATATTCAGAATGGTGCACCATTTTCGGAACTGGTACCACTGTGCTTTCCTATTTTCTACGCAAAACCAGTGACGCTGAATGCCGCCGAAAGTTAGGCCGGGCACCAGAATCAACAATGCCGTCAAAGGTCTCCCGGAACTTCTTGGCAATGGCAGCATCCGGCGTGACTCGGATGGACCCCGTAGCTCGAGGCTTCCACTTGTTCAACAGGACTTTCTTATTCGCCCGCTTCTCGTGGTTGGGGTCGCGGCCTGCAGTTTTGGCCGCCAACTTGTCCTTCCTCCTTGGGACCAGGTCGATCGACAGACGACAGGCGGGTGTCGTGATACACGCAGATGAGGCGACTAACGCAGAAGAGGCTCAACCAGCGGCAGCTTAAGGGAGTTGATGAAGTCTGCCACTGTAGCCGACCCGGCAACGGCCTGCTGCTGTTTTTGCGCACTGCCCTGTCCATCAGCTCCTTTCCCTGCTGCCGGAGCAACGAACAAGCGATGGCTGGCCAATGGGGCTTGATAACGCACCGCGTGGGGCGGAAGCGCGGATGTGTAGAGGAGGTGGCGAGGCACTCCTGCAGCAGCAAATTGAGGGACACGAAGTCCGTCAGTCCGTGATCGCTGCCTGCTGCCCAGAGCGCGAACCGTCAGCGAGAGCGACCGGCTGCGTAACTGTAGATTGCCCGGCAACAGGCAAAGGAGCTTGGATTATCGGTGTAGCCGGCCCAACTTGGTCAGTGGTATCACAACTCCCCCTTGGCTGCGTGGCTTGGTTCCCCAGCACAGGCACCTGGCCCACTGGCCTAGCCCAATCGTCTATAGGCCTAGAGTTCGGTAGTTCGGTAAACCTTTCTATCTTCCTGATGGAGTATGAAAGTGGTGATGGGGAACGACAGTGATGCCTCCAGAAGCAGAGTTTCCATCTCGGGGTTCCTCCGAACAAAGCGAGCATTAGGATGGTCTTCAACCTTGCGCGAGAGCCATGCCATGTGTCATGCTCAGCGGCTATCCACCGTGCCACCCAAGATTGAGGGGTTGGCGCTAGAGGTGTGCCCGGCGGCATATGAGGTTCCTCCCGGAAAAGCATTTGCCCGATTTGTCGTGGTTCATGGCTTTATCGGACTGGGATCCCTCAAAGCACAGGGGCATCGGATCATGCCGAGGTGGGGAAACCTCCAGCTGTACCGGAATTTGAACCTGGGCACTTCTCGAGACCCTGCGCAGTGAAATGAAGCTAGAAGGAGACAAACACTACTGGAATGCCCCTCTTTGCCGACCGCCAAAAAGCAGTCGGCAAAGGCACTAAAAACAGTGGCAAAGGCTTTACCGAATCGTTTTTACACGTGGCGATCGGCAAAGAACACGTCGCAAAGGTTTGGTCGGCAAAGAAATCTTTGCCGCCTACCACGTGGAAAGCGATCGGCAAAGCCTTTGCCACCGCCAACATGGCGCCGGGCAAAGGAGACGAGGCGTCGCCGTCGTGAGATGACGGAAAGGCGCGTTCCGTTTGCCCATCGCCACGCCGCGTCGGCAAAGGCTTTTTAAATTTTTTTAGAACAGAATTTCTTTTTGCCGACGCCTTTACTTTGGCGGTGTGGCAAAGGTCTTTTTATTTTTTTCAAAATAGAAAATCTTTCTTGACCGCCTTTTTGGCAGTGTGGCAAAGGATGCTTTGCCGACGCTTTTTTAAGGTGTGGCAAATCTGCCATGGTTCCTGAGATTCCAGCTTTGCCACACTTTTCCACTTGGCGGTGGTAAAAGCTGGAATAAGCAAAGGTTTTGGTCTATTTTTTCTGTTTTGCATTATAGCAACCAAATCACATATATGATTATATAACCGGAATTCACATATATCACACGGATCCACATATATATCACATAAATCCACATATATAGCACACATAAACCATAACAAAGGAGTCCAATAAGTCCATCATCCAACAAATCGTACTAATCGAGCATCGAACATCAAACATCCAACATGGAAAGGCATAACCAACATCAAACATCCTGCAAAGTACACGAACCACATAGCCAGTCACGCGTCCTGCGACCCGTCGCCACCGTGGTGTGAAGAGCTCCCAGCTGGCCACGAAAGCCACAAGGACGGTCCAACCTGCGGCGCGCTGCTGTACACCCACCCGGATCCGATGTTCTGGGCAGGCGGAGGGTCGCTAGCCCACCCGGAGCCCCCTCCCCGTAGGCCTAGGAGGAACGCCACCGGCCACGAGAGCCGTGGGTTTAGGGGGCAACCGCCCCCACATGGCCCGGAGAAAGGGCATGTGGAGTCGGGTTCGAACCCGCCGACAGTGGGCGCACGAGGGAGAAGCGATCTCATTAGTACTTATGATGGCCGCATGGCGAAAAAACAATACAAAGACTGCTAGAAACTCACCGGAGTCCCTAAAGGGCTAGGAACAGGGGGTGGACCGAGAGCAGGTGGTGGAGCGAAGATCACGGAAGGCAACGGAGGACATCTGAAACCAGGGATCTCCAGGCCCTGAAAGAAGCTGGCAAACTCCTTCATCTGGCGCGCCGAGTGCTCCTGGATAGCCTCCAACTGCCGGCGATGGGCCTCCTGTTGGGCCGCCAGCTGCTGCCGATGGGCCTCCTCTTGGGCCGCCTGTTGGGCCCGCAACTCGGCCAGCTGGGACTGCAATATTACACCCGCGATGTTTAAACAATGCATAAGAAAAGCTACATATGTAAAACCAACGAACGACGAATAGTTACCTGAACCGTCGCGATCATCTGCGTAGAGCTTGGTCGCCGAGGTTGTATGGGGACGTCCGAGGAGGTCGTGCTGTCCGATCGACGAACTTCACGAAGGGTGGGAACGGTCACCGGGTCGATTACGCTGTGGGCAAGAAAGTACCGGCCATGCTGCTTCCCTCCTCCCGTCCTCATCAGGACGTCCGTGTCAAGGGGCTCGGTGGCTGGATCGTAGAACTCACCATGGCGCTTGCGAACTGCCTCGGTGTACTGGACCACCTTCTCGTAGGCGTTCGGGTTGGTGAACGCGGCCGGCCCCTTCGCCGGGTCGTAGACGTTGTCCGGATCTTTCGCTTTGCCCCTGGTGAGACAAACGCACTCCCGTGAACTCGTTGATCACCTGGCCACCATGCAATTGGGTCTGCAAGGAAAACATAGGAACGATTACACGTAATGAGAATAAATAAATAAATGAATGAATAAATAAATAAATCGGTGTGAAGGGTAACCATGTGTCCATGTACGCCCTCAGGGGCGGCTCCCTTGGTGGTGTGCTGGCCCCTGTCCTCCCCTTGGCATGTCCGGACTTCTCCCTGCGCCTCGCGTACGCCTCCGGCGTTGTCCACGAGTCCACAATCGCCTCCCGGCAGTCCATGTGCATTTTGCACCAATCAGCAGGATACTACAGAAAAACGTGCATTTAAGTGATCACTCCTGAATTAGAATGGAATCAGAATTAATTTTTTCTACTTACCCTGAGGTTGATCTCCCTGGGGAGGTCAGTTTCGGTCGAGAGGATCATCGCCCTGGCTTGCGACTTCGGCAGCGACTGGCCAAGCACCTCGGCGTGGTAGTTGACGAGGACCTGGAGGTGCGCCTCGTAGTACATGTCCTTCAGTCTCTCCATGCAGACCTTGTCCTGCACTTGCGACGCCTCAATCTCGTGCCCCGGCTCGCACGTGTACCACTCCTGCATACAGATATCATGTATCATTTCATTATTTCAACAACGTCCAACAAATGCATTGATGTTAACAAAGCGGTGCGGTGAAGACTCACCCAGAACTCCCACTTGATCACGTCGGCAAGGGGGACCTAGTTTGCGTCCTTGACCTTGTAGAACTCCGGCCACTTATTGGGTGGCTTTTGGATCCCATCTATGATGACAAGGCCAGGGTAGTGCTTCTTAACCAGGAGGCCCAGCATGCCATTAATATGGCGTGAACGCCCCCGCTCACAAGCTTCCGATTCTTTGCCACGAGTCATTAGGAACAATCATTAGTCCGAAATTCAATTTTCAACATGTCATATGAATAAGTTATGAAAACATGAATGGTTACTTACTTTGGACCCTCGGGTCGAATCACCGGACGGTGGGCTGCCGCGAGCGGGGTGGAAGGGAGGCGCGTGATCCCGCTGTTGGTATTTTTAACTGCACTCCATTAAATAAGTTTTAAGTAGGATTATCCGCAAGCGCACAGATATCATACCGGTGTCACATTTTACCCTGAGGTTTTAAATATCGTATCCACGGGAACAGTTGTGATGATGACAACGTCTATAGACTTAACCCTACAATTAGGCCAGATCATATCAAGAAAAAGGAAATAGCTAATGTACTCTAGTTTTGACTTCGGTAAACTTTGTATAATATCGTCTTATCGGACAAGTAATCCTAAATAGGAGAAGAAACAGAGTAATCTCCTACCGAGCACCTATAAGCCTATCAGTCCTATCAACGGGAAGTGGACTACAGAGGATTCAACGTAGCTATAAAGTCACCTACGCGAGCTACCACTATCCAAATGATCGGGGGACATTCACAAGTAAATCTAGCCTAGGCACCACGCCTACACTACGAAATACTACTTCAACCAAGTAATGACCAAGATCAAAGCCCTCAATATGAGATGTGAACCAAAGAACGAATAAGAACAAGTTGCTTACTTAAATCGAAATGGTAAATACAAAAGTACCTCGAACGCAACTTCGGGGCGAGGAAGTCAATCCGGAAGAATACATACACCCACGAAGAAGCGCCGACATGCCGAAGCTCCTCTAGAATCTCTGCTCCTCTACTCAATCTCTCTAATCTCTAAACAAGACTAGATCTAGAAGAACTAGTCTCTCCTAATTGCTACATCTAGATGAACTAGAACTAGATGAACTAGAACTAGATCAACTAGAGGGACCCTAACCCTAATTTATGTGGAGAATATGAAGCACCGGGGTGTAGAATGCCTCTTGGAGGGGCCTTGGGGCGTCATTATATAGGCCGAGGTGGAGTAGGAGGCAAGGAACCGCCACGTCGGCGATCCGCGTCTTCATCTCATGTGCGCGTCGGATCAAAACCGACCTAAAATCGACGTAGGGATGCTTTGATTGGCTTCAAGGAACCGTGGGAGGAAGACTCCGTAAGGCGGTGGCCGGAGGGGGCGACCTAGGGCGCCGGCCATCGGCCCCTGTGGGGGGCCGGCCGGCCCCACTGGCTCCTCTGCGGGGCCCCGCCGCCGGTGTCTTCTAGACCCTTCCCCGAGTCCGATAATAATGTTGTTGCGCCGTGGATCAATTTCGTGATAATTATGCACTATAATCCCCTTTTTTCGCTTTTAAAAATCACCCTAAAAAATACGAATATGCAAAACTCATGGAATTTGTCGATAAAGCCCTAGACTAGTGTGTTTTCATGTTCTCCCTCGGGTATAATGTCCTAGTAAAAGTTGACGTTAACGACCGTCAACAATACCTCAAGCTTACCTTTTGCCGGTCCCTTGGCAAACAATCTAAATCTAGTTCTTAGTAAACTTGGATCAGGAGTTGTTGTAATACTTTTATTTCTTTTAAGCACACTTGCTTTTAAACATAAATTTTCCTCCGGTTTAGACAAAACTGCTCTAACTTTCAAACTTACCCATTTTACCTTTAACCATGGAGCTTTACAGCTTTTTGCATAAATCTTGAGCAATCGAAAGATAGAACAATCAAGTCAAGCACTATGTCTCAAATTCTTCACAGTACCACTATTCCAGAGTTTTGTAAATTTTCGCAATAAAACTCAGAGCTTAATTGTATGACACCCTCAAGTCTCTTATTATCTGTGGTATTTATGAATCTCACTGAGACATTAATAATGTCATGCCTTCCTACAACTAAGCATTTATAGTGGAGCTCATAGGAGTGGCAATAACAAGGATGAACATGCTTGCAATTCACATATTATAAAGTCAAACAATGGATCCACAGAGAATCGAGGCATACAATCAAATCAAGATGTGTAGGTGTGTGGTGTATGGTGGATAGGTGTATTTATGGTATTTAGTGGCTAATCATAATTTTACTTTTGCTCTTTAAAAATAACTCCCTCCTTCTAAAACTTAGAAATCTTCACGGAAAAGATGGGCTATCTTTATTCTCTTTTTCTTTCTTCTTCTTCTTTTTTTTTCAATCTGGGAGGCGGGCATCTATGTACCCATTGTTTTAGTGCTGGGACACTTGTCTATCTTTTACTCCCCTTTTTTTTCTTCTATTTTTCTCAATACTTTTGCATAGCCACATGCATCCTTTGAATATAAATAATTGGAGAGGTAATGATAAGAACTTAGAGCAATTAAATGAGGGCTGTCCTGTAGGGTATATTTTTGGGTGTTTACTCCTAATGTAGGAGAAAAATATTTTTAAGGTGGATCTAGATGAAAGTGGAAATGACTGCACTTACATCCTAGAGTAGGAGTAATGCATATGTGGGTGGAGTGCGTGAGTGATCTTGATTTTAAAAGCATGACGAGACTCTCATAAGGTATACAACAATGGTTGACTAAACTCAATGTAAAGCAAGCAGCATGAATGTACAAAGATTTTTCTAACTCTAAATGTATCATATATGGCTTTGGTAGGAATTTAAACTTTATCATACAAAAGCTCATCATGTAAGATTTTAGGTTTTTTAAAATAAATCTCCAGAACTTAGTAATGCTAGGAAAGATAAATAGCAGCTTAAACCTTCATATATCATATTAATCAATTACCTAGACTTTAGCTCAAGCATATGCCTCCACAAATTTTAGGTTCAGAGTAAATTCTTATATCAAAGTAGTCATATCTAAAACTCAGGAGAATTCATGGTTGAAAACTAGGCACTTGAAAGGAATTACAGTAGAGCAACTATTCATCATCTCCAAGACAAAATTCTAATGTTCTCCAGTTTTTATTTGACTCTTACTAACTAGACACACTCTATGATCACACCTTAATATATAGATAAGTATCTTTTTATTTCTATTGGACTCACATGACTCTAAAGACATGGACCTTCATGTGCCCATATATTTTTGGTATTTTTATATTTTATTATGATACTATTGTGAACCTTCATGTGCTCACATATTTTTGGTATTTTATGACTATATAAATTAGACTCAATAATCACCTAGGTATAGTTACCTGATAATTAGGGGATGCTCCTCCCCCAAGCGAGATGTTTGCAATACTCGGTGTTGATGGTCTTTAGAGTGAGCTAACCAGCAGCGATTCTGATGGGTGCCACTGATAGACTCCCTCCTTATCATAATATTGTTCCTGCATAAGTATACTCCAACAAGAAAACCAAAACTCGAGGCTAGAATTTAATAATAGGTTAGCGATCAGCCAATAAGTAATTGATTATTCTTTGAGTTGATTTGAATTGACAGATTCTAGCAGGATTCTCTTTTTTTAGGATTTTCTAGTTTAATTATGTAGAAATTAAATATATGAGTATGATGATATATATATTTATATTTTTATGCCTCCACAGAGAATATTTATTCTTATGGGGCTTAAGCTTTTTTTTCATAATGCAAGAAAGTAAATACAGATGCTCTTATCATTTTTATTATTCTTCTTGCCACCACAAGAAATATTGCTACAGGGGTTACCATAAGTTTATTCACGTGGGGATTTCAATATTTTATGATGAAGTAAATGAAGCAATAAATATTTTTATTTTCTTTTTAATATTTATGAAGATGAATATGCTAAGGTAAATTTATTAATGTAGACAGGAATACTAATTAAATAGATAACTACCATATTACCTTATGGCAAGGGTACAAAATTCAAAGTTTACCGATAGGTCTTCTTCTTCCACTCTTGTGTATCTCTCCATCTTGAGAGATACAGGTCTTGATAGTTGCATACCTCTAGTGATGATGATGTCACTTTTGGTCTTTGGTTTGGCCAACAGGTTGAAGTAGAGCTTTGATAGTAGCTGGCAGCATCTTGCTCAATATGTATATTCACAGAACTCTCACTTGTAGAATTAATAAATTTTGCTCGATGTGTTGTCCTGTTTGCAAAACCAAGGTAGAGATCAAGTGCATGGGTTCTGCTGGTGGAAAAACACCAACAAAATCAAATCTATTTCTTTATTTATTTTTCTCTATCCTTAAGCACATTGAACAAGATAAAGTTGGTGTTACATGAATTGTTTATTTATGCCATGAGTGGTAGGATCAAAAGATTAAGCATTTAATGTTGCATTTAAGTTCACATAGCAGAAAAAGAATGAATTGCTTAACCAATGGAAGGATTGTCTTTCTCTATACAAATTTTCATATGAGTATGAATTTCGTCTTCCTAAGATTGAATATAATATTTTAACTTGTTTGGTTAAGACTGAGACTAAGAGAACGGTGCCACAAACAATTTTAAAGAACAAAGCATATTGAGTTAATTAGGTTAATCAATTTAAATTGTAACTCTAACATGTTTATGTTTTAATTTATGTGCACACCAAGATCAAGAGGAGAGCAGTGACCACTTTACCTTAGAATATTACCTTCATTATTAGAGCGTGCTGGCACTAAGTGATGAAGGGTAAATGATTGGTGGTCCGTTCCTTCTCTTGCGTCTTGAGTTGTTCATGGACATCTTGTCTCCTCCGTTGCACTCATTCTTTTTTAGCATCTTTTGCTTCTTTAATCTTTTGACTCTTTTCACTCCAATCATTATTATGTCTGTAATAGATTATTGGACAACACATACCCGAAGGAGTACACAATTTTGAAAGATAGGTTATATGTCCTGTATTTTATTGTGTTCTATCTATGCTAATAAAAAGATAGTGTTGAGATTATTTTAGCATAGACCATGTTCTATACAGGCATGGCTCAAGGCAAAATATAACTTGCAACAGAAGATAAAGTGAATGAATCATTGATACTTACAGTTCTTCCATCTATGATGAAAGATCTGTGTCTTCTTTGCAAAGTTATTGAAGTTTGTCATGTGCCTTGCTTCATCCTTGATTAGAATTCATCTCATGACTTACCTGAATTGAATTTAGAGATTCCTGCAGGGGTTAGTCCAACAAAATATTCCAATATCTACTACAGTAATTTCTAGTTCAATAACCAAACCAAACTCCATGTCTAGTTTTAGTTAGGAAAGGCATTTTAACCTAAGCACCATGCTCAATTTAAAACAACCTTTGAAAGTACTCATATGGCCATATGTAGTACTACCAAACCAAAACTCACTATAGCAGATTAAAGGTAACATGAAAGCACTCATAGAGAATTAATCAATCGGAGATGAAGGAGCATTATTATACAATATTTTGAGCATTAATTAAAAAGGTAGAGACAACCAATATTAGCAACATGATTTAAGATTTTTTTCATATAAGTCCATTCCCCAAGCTTGATTTTGCAAAGCAAAGTTAAGTTCGGATGGATATAATGTTACATAATGATTGATTGGTCATACCTGGCACTGCCATTATTTATTTTCTTACTTCAAACCTGAAATGGTTAGTGACAAAAATACCCAAGGGAATATTTTGATAATTATAACTCTATGCTCCATTCACAAAGGTATTATAGCCTAAGGTGCAAGCTCTAATTCATTTTTTTTTTTAGAGTGGTTATTTTGGGACACAAAGTTATTCTTAGGAAACCTTCTAATTATTGTACTTCAAGTCGGTGAGGTGGGTTCCTTTAGAACACTAGCCTTTATGTACCTATATCAAGATTACAACGAGATCTTTAATATTTATGATAAACATATGTATGTACAACCACCCTGTTAATGATTTTATGAACAGGTAAAATAAGGGGGTTGAAGATCTCGTGTGTGGTAATATTAGAGAGACCAAAAGATTCAGGAGATTTCTCATATGAGCATGGATTTGATAAAGTTTTAATGAGATAATCCCCATGCTCATCGATGTAATCTCTCTTTTCAAACTCCAAGGGTGTCTCTTCATGGTTGTCTATAGGCAACAAGTTTGTCTCTATTTTTTTAGGCCTATGACATTTATTGGATGTTTTATTTTATAGGATTTTCCATGAATTGATGTCTCCAAGGTTGGTCTCTTCTAAAGCTTTCTCTAAACTTGGATGAGTTATGTTTATTAAAGAAATTGATTTAAGCTCACCATTTGAAACCAAGTTTAGATGCTAGTGCTAAAGCTTCGTCTTCTTCCATCCATTCTTTGACAATAGCATATGTATTTCCAATATATTCTACGCATTCCTGCCATTGTTGTTGCTCTTGTTGGGTATTCCTATAATCATTATGACTCCTATTCTTAGGATGTCTTGATAGATTTCTAGGATTATTATGAAGTTTAGTAGAAAGAGCATGAAAGATTCATTGGGGTCAAGGATGGGTTTAGAGATGGGTTCAAAGACATTTATTGTGGGCATAGAAGGGGAGAAGATAGAATTTATTCTTAAGTAGCTTGGCTCTCCTTCTATGGCATCATTCAACATGCCATCCTTGCACTCTTTCCAATGTCTTTCAGGAGGGAAAGGAGGTTGACTACACTTTTCCTAAGATGCTCTTTTGAGAAGATCTGTTTGTGTATTGATTTATGAGCATCTTAGCCAACTGGAAGTCTAAATCATCAAAGTGGAATTTCAAAGGTTTAGGATCGATAGCTAAATCTTGGGAATGAAATGATTGTGTTTTAGCTACCAAGACTTCCGTATCTAGCTCATAGCCAAGTGTTATGATAGGTTCTATAGGTTTTAATGGCCCAAAGCTTTCGCGCATGTCATAAAGACAGATAGAAATAAAATTAAAGACATCCATAAGGATGAACACAAAAATAATGAAGAGAATGGGATAAAACAGGATTGAAGACATCCATAAGGATGAACACAAAAATAATGAAGAGACTGGGATAAAATAAGAAAAGATAAAAGTATAATACAAGATTAAGCTAGACTAAGTCAAAATCAGCAAACCGTTCCCGACAACGGCGCCAAAAATGCTTGTTGGTATTTTTAACTGCACTCCATTAAATAAGTTTTAAGTAGGATTATCCGCAAGCGCACAGATATCACACCAGTGTCACATTTTACCCGGAGGTTTTAAATATCGTATCCACAGGGAACAGTTGTGATGATGACAACGTCTATAGACTTAACCCTACAATTAGGCCAGATCATATCAAGAAAAAGGAAATAGCTAATGTACTCTAGTTTTGACTTCGGTAAACTTTGTATAATATCGTCTTATCGGACAAGTAATCCTAAATAGGAGAAGAAACAGAGTAATCTCCTACCGAACACCTATAAGCCTATCAGTCCTATCAACGGAAAGTGGACTACAGAGGATTCAACGTAGCTATAAAGTCACCTACGCGAGCTACCACTATCCAGCTGATCAGGGGACATTCACAAGTAAATCTAGCCTAGGCACCACGCCTACACTACGAAATACTACTTCAACCAAGTAATGACCAAGATCAAAGCCCTCAATATGAGATGTGAACCAAAGAACGAATAAGAACAAGTTGCTTACTTAAATCAGAATGGTAAATACAAAAGTACCTCAGAACGCAGCTTCGGGCGAGGAAGCTGAATCCAGAAGAATACAGCCACGAAGAAGCGCCGACATGCCGGAGCTCCTCCAGAATCTCTACTCCTCTACTCAATCTCTCTAATCTCTAAACAAGACTAGATCTAGAAGAACTAGTCTCTCCTAATTGCTACATCTAGATGAACTAGAACTAGATGAACTAGAACTAGATCAACTAGAGGGACCCTAACCCTAATTTACGTGGAGAATATGAAGCACCGGGGTGTAGAATGCCTCTTGGAGGGGCCTTGGGGCGTCATTATATAGGCCGAGGTGGAGTAGGAGGCAAGGAACCGCCACGTCAGCGATCCGCGTCTTCATCTCATGTGCACCGTCGGATCAAACCGACCTAAAATCGATGTAGGGATGCTTTGATTGGCTTCCAAGGAACCGTGGGAGGAAGGCTCCAGAAGGCGGTGGCCAGAGGGCGACCTAGGGCGCCAACCGGCCCCAGGGTGGGGCCGGTCGGCCCTACCTGGGCTCCTCTGCGGGCCCCGCTGCTTCGGGTGTCTTCTAGACCCTTCCTGAGTCTGATAATAATGTTGTTCCGCCGTGGATCAATTTCGTGATAATTATGCACTATAATCCCCTTTTTTCGCTTTTCTAAAATCACCCTAAGAAATACGTAATATGCAAAACTCGTGGAATTTGTCAGATAAAGCCCTAGACTAGTGTGTTTTCATGTTCTCCCTCGGTATAATGTCCTAGTAAAAGTTGACGTTAACGACCGTCAACACCAGCGCTGCTAGGGCTTCCTCGAACCTGAGGAAGACGTCTCCCCCGGTGTCGCCGCGCCCCCGCCCCTGGCTGCCCCGTCCTGGCCGCCCCCCGGCCTGGCCGCCCGGCCCCGCTCGTCGTGCGGGGAAAGAGCTCCCTCGTCGACGAGCGGCGTGTGCGGGACCTCGCCGATGACTCCACCAACGGCACCTCCTCCTCCGCCTTGTCGTCGACGCCGGTCGACATGTAGATCGAGGTGACCTTTCGTAGCGGTCGTCGACGTCTACCTCCGCCCGGCATTTTGTCCTGTACCTAAAATGACAAAGATTAAACCAATTAGCACAAATAATCGATAAGTACTTTTAAAGAGATGCAAAATGAAGCACAAATAATTGAAAGTAGTTTTAAAGAGATGCAAAATGAATGAAACATAATTGCAAAGTAATAATAAGAACAATATAGTATTACATGAATTAGTAACCGAAGTCCTCATCATCACTATCACCATTGTCATCATCGCCTCCACCGTCATCACATTCACTGCTGTCATCATCACTATCAATATTGTCGAAAGCTAAGTCCTCATCATTTTCATTCTCCTCACCACCTCCATCGTCCTCAACACCTAGTTCGCGCCGAGCCCTCCATCGCTCAAGCATCATTAGGTCCTTAGCATCTTGCACCACTTCACCCTCGTCCTCATCGATGTCGTTGTCCACTTCCATGCCCATCAATGAAAAAATGTCTATCTCCAAACGCCCTTCTAGCCCCTCAGGTTGATAGAACTCTCCGCTATCTGCCTTTGGGTCGAAGTTGTAGTCATCATCGTTTAGGACAGGCGCTTTACCACCGGGCGATACCAATTGCACAAGGTACCATCCCTTAAGCCTGTCGTCTTTTTGGCATGCCCATGGAAGATAATAAACTTGTGTGGCCTGTTGAGCCACAATATAGACATCATCTCCACTATAGATAGAATCCTGTCGAATTTTGACTTGTCCAATGTCATCGGCTCTTCTCGTGACATTAGGATCGAACCAATGGCATTTGAAGACAACAGGATTTAAAGCTTTAGGGCCCGGGAACTCGAGCTCGTATATTTCTTCCACTATGCCATAATAGTCAACTCCATCGTTGCTTGGGCGTATAAACTCCTCGTGGCACGTGGTCTTTCGACCGGGCCGACTCTCCTCCTGGCTTCTCGTGCGAAAGCGATAGCCATTGACATCATAAACGGTGAATGCATTGACCCTACTACTGCAGCCATGCAACTGCAACCTGTCTCAATTCAGGACTCATTTCCCTATCCGTGCGTGCACGCAAGGTGAGGCCGTAGAGCGTTACATTACTCGCTCCTAGGTGCAAATTGGAATATCAAAGTTGGAACGAGGTAAGTTTAATGGCACCTTTGTATGCGGAACCATGAAATAAAATCGGGCCCGACATTTTTGAGGAAATCATCTTCTTCTTGGATGGTAGGAGCCGTATTCCTTCGCCAAGATTCATTAATAAACTCCCTGAAAAACAAGAGATGAAGGGGGTCGGACCGATAGATGGAGGATATTGACTACGTATGTAACAAGTCCAGAATTCAGAACTTACTTTCGATAAGGAACCACTTCTTCAAGGTTCAACAACACGTAGAGTATGATAGTACGAAACTCATGTTGTTGCAACGTCTTGGGGGTACCTGCGCTTCCCCTTCCGAGTTGATCCGTGAAAAGGCTCAGGGTCGATAAATTCTCGTCCTCATTGTAACGAGGGAGTGGGTTCATGTTCGGAAGGTTGTCGGTATAGTATGCCCTTGTGAAGTTCGACACCTCCTCCACTCTTGCTGCCTCTGCCACGGAAGCCTTAATTTTGGCTTCATTTTTACACTTTTTCGAAGAATCTTTTGACACCTCTCGATTGGATAGCACCAACGGGCCTGCACAGGACCCCCCAGTCGTGCCTCACATGGTAGGTGCAAGATCAGATGCTGCATTGGTAGGAAGAAGCCGGGTGGAAAGATCATCTTCAACTTACAAATCAGCAGCGGTGCAAGACGCTCTAGGTCACGAATCACTTCTCAAGATAACTCTCTGGCACAAAGCTGACGGAAGAAATAACTCAACTCTGCCAGAACGCGCCAAACTGGCTCGGGGAGGTATCCACGGGTCATCGCAGGAAGAAGTCGCTCAATCCATATGTGGAAGTCATGACTGTTCATCCCTAAGACTTTCATAGTCTTAAGGTTCACTCCCCTACTCAAATTCGTCGCATACCCATCAGGAAACAGTAACGTCTTCATCCACTCCAGCACTTCCTTCCTATCGCTCCTTTTCAGGATGTAATCGGCTGGCCCCCTTCTCCAATTCTTGCCCGGCGCAGAGGTCTTCATCACAAGCTTTGGTCTATCGCAGGTCGCCTCCACGTCAAGTCTAGCTTTGACGTTGTCCTTTGACTTTTATTTTATGTCCATGAGGGTTCCCCAAAGTGCCTCGGCGATATTCTTTTCTGTGTGCATCACATCAATGTTGTGTGGAAGCAGAAGGTCCTTGAAGTAGGGGAGCCTAGTCAAGCCCGATATATGGGTCCACAAGTGTTCCTCACCGTACCCAATAAAACCACCGGTGTCTTTGTCGATTTTGAGAGCCTGCAACTCGGCAAGGACCTGGGCACCGCTCTTAATCTCAGGAATAGGGTCGGTGACTTCAACACCTTTAGTGAAGTGTTGGGTGTCTCGTCTGAATTCATGGTTCTCAGGCAGGAATTGACGGTGTTTGTCAAATGAAGAGTACTTGCCACCCTTCTTCAGCCAGGTGAACATCACAGATTTCATGCATACTGGGCAAGGGAACTTTCCGTGAACACACCACCCATAGAATATGCCATACGCCAGGAAGTCATACATTGAATACAGATACCACACATGCATTGTGAAGTTCTTCTTTGTAGCTCGGTCGTATGTCAGTACCCTATTTTCCCAAGCATGTTCCAATTCATCCCACAGTGGCTGCATGAACGCACCCATATTGTTGCCCGGGTGTCCAGGTATTATCAGTGACAATAACATATTCTTGGGTTCAAACATGACGCCGGGGGGAAGATTGAGAGTGATCACAAATACGGGCCAACAAGTGTACGGGGCCGCATGTGTTCTATACGGGTTGAACCCATCTGTTGCTATGGCTACACGTACATTCCGAGCGTCCTTAGCTTTGTCAGGATACTGCATATCGAAGTACTGCCATGCCTCAGCATCCGATGGGTGTACCATCTTGTCACTGTATCTTTTACCATCCTTGTGCCATGTCATCTGCTTCGCGGACTCCTCTGTCATGAACATCCGTTGGAGCCTCAGGATGAGTGGAAGGTACCGGACGACCATCTCGGGGATCTTAGACTCTACCTTCTTGCCATCACCACCATCCGCCTCCACATACCTAGAGGCCTTGCACTTTAGATAGTGCGTTGCAGCCTTTAGTTCTTCTCCCCTAAATAGGACGCACCCGTTAGGACAAGCATGGATCGATTCATACGGCATCTTAAGTGCACGGAGGAGCTTCACTGACTCGTACGTGTTCTTCGGCAGCGTGTGATCCTTCGGAAGCATTGTGCCCAAAACTGTCAACATGAGAATGAAGCCGTCTCGATTCAGGCTCAACTGCGACTTCAACCCTAGAAGGCGACCAACGGCATCCAATTGCGACATAGTTGTCTTCTCGTGAAGGGGTTTCTGCGCCGAAGACATCATTTCATAGAAAGCCTTTGCGGTTTCCTCTGGATCCTCCTCCATCAATCCTTCATTACCATGTGCCTCATTATAGTCTACCACCATGTCGGCCACCCCAGCATCTCCATCATACTCCTCGAGACGTGCTCTCACCTCCTCCTCTCTAATACGTGCTTTTGCTTCGCCATGGAAGATCCACCTCTTGTAGTTTTCCACAAATCCATACTTAAAAAGATCTTTGTATACCTCCCTCTGTACTTTTCTTTTTTTGGTTCTTACACTCTCTACAGGGACACAACGTCCGATCCGACCCTTGAGCAGCCGGCCCAAATGCTTGCTCCAAGAAATTATTGGTCCCCCTAACCCATTCATCGCTCCTCCTCTTAGTTGTCCAGCCAGTGTACATCCACTCACGGTCATCCATCCTCTGTTATGCGCCAATGTAAGCGAGTAATAAAACCAGCATTTGCATCTACAAGGCGTTCCTACCATCTAATAGGTGAAGGATAGGTCCTAATCCCACCCGACGATGCGTAGATGGGTTAGCTTCCATGCTCCACTCCCGTTCGAGACGGAATTTCGGCAGCACCTCCCCGCTGTTCTCCCGATACACGTCCCGACGGGGAGAGTGTGTATCTGGAGAATAACAGAGAGGTGCGGCCGAAACTCCGACTCGAACAGGAGTGGAACTTGGAAGCTAACCCATCTACGCATCCGCGGGCTGTCCAAAAAACGTGGACAATCCGAAAGAGATACTGTCGCAGATATGCACTGATCAGCATACCAACGACCACGTATCCCTTTCGGACGGGAGACGCCTAACTCGGCTGCGCAATCTACAACTACTATAAGGATGAGAGGTAAATTATACCTAGGGTAGCAGCACAAAGGCGGGTAGCAGGGCGGTGGAGAGTCGACGAGGTGCAGGAAGACCCGCAGCACCTCCCACAGGTGATCCTACAAAAAAGACAAAAAAAAAAGGTTAGTATCCACTCAAAATGTCGGCAGCACCTCCCCTACACGGGGAGGTTCCGAAACCTACAAAAAACAACGGCGCGTAGGCCGATTACCACAACGGCGCGAAGGCCGATTACCACAGCGGCACGAAGGCTGACATCACAACGGCACTAAGGCCAACCAGTAGTGAAGGGGTTAATATACCTTGCTCTCGTAGTCGGTTCGACGACGGTGGAGGTATCAACGGGACGTACACGCCCAGAAGAAGGTCCAGGCACCTCCTCACCTTCTCCCCTTCTCTCTTCCGCCTTCTTCTTCCTTCTCCTCTTCTTCTTTTTTCTTCTCCTTCCTTCTCAAGTTGTACTAGAGCAATGTTGATTTGACGAATTAAGACAGAATGCCAATATTTATGAGAACAAGTGTCTAAAAAACAGCAGCTAGTGCTAGACCAAAAATAACAGGTTTGGTCTCATAAGTTGCAACTACCAGCAATAATTAGTAGTAGTATGAGTTCAAAATAAAGCATTATTAAGATAAAGTAGACAAGTACCAGGTTCAAGACTGAATGCAAATTAAGACTGAATGCCAATATTTATGAGAACAAGTGTGCAATACTTATTCCACCCAACACAAGCCTACCTCATCCATAAAATATTTATATTTTATTTAGTTCTCCTATACAGTCTATCTGAATAAGCCTATCCAAAATAAGCCAGCATGAACAAACAATTCAGCAAGTAAATGATAAATTATCAGATAAGGAACTAGTACTGGTATATCGTGAAGAACACAAAAAATTCAGCAAGTAATAAAAGCACAATTCTCAGTCTGGTCAAGAAATAATGATCAAGATCTGTAACAATTCAAAGGTAATAATGTGACCACCATATTAAAAAAAACAAATCCAGAGACTTAGTATTTTTCAGAACTAATATATAGCAAAGAAAATTTGGATTATCTCAAAATTTTGGATAAATAAAAGTACTAAACAATTGACTACTAAGTCAGTTGCATGCCATGAGACCCCTAAGTGTAAATGTACCATTGTAGCAAAAGATAACTTTTATAGTGCTTATTAACCTGTAAAGACCGGTCGTTTTTGGAATGAGATTGACTACTCTTTAAAACTAGCAACAAGGCACAGTAAATTAGTAAAGTACCAGTCATTTCTCTATTGTTAACATTTTGCTGAAACACAAATTAGCAGACCAGATGCTGTGAAATACAAACTCCTGCAGAAAACTTGTGAACTGCATTCAAGAGGGCTGCTACATCTCACATGGGTACCAAGGAACAAATAATGAGAAAACTTGTGAACTATGTTCATAAGGCTGCTACATCTCACACTATTAGTATTCTTCAAAATACATCTCACACTAATAGTACACTCCAAAAGCAACAGCTCTAATGAGAAATGGTTGCTATAGCAGCCCTGTAGCTGTGGCTATGCAGCAACTCCACTGTTAGAATTTAGCAGACTTGCCAATGAGCTAAAATCTTTTTTAAAGTAATAGCACACAAAAATCTAGCTATTATGGAATATACAATTAACCAGAAAAGCTAGCTATTCGGCAACATAATTATTCTATGAGAAGGTCGCTATTCGCATGCCAATCAAAGTTCCATTCAGAAGATGTCAAATCAACATTTCTAAAGGATATTAACACACAGATGTGTCATGCCGTCACAGAGATTGGGGACGTACACGGGCGGCCGGCTGGGCGGCCTGCTGGGCGGCCGGTGCTGGCGCCCGGGGCGGCTAGGCGGCCGGGCGGCCTGGGGGGTGCGGCCGGGCCGGCCTGGTGGCGCTGCCGGGCGGCCTGGGCTCCTGGCCGGCGGGCGGGGGCCGGGCGGCGGGGCGGGCGGCTGGCGGGCGGCCGGGATTGGTTTTGACATTCCACGTCGCAACTTGCTCCAAACTTTTTCAAATTTTTATCATAGGCTCCACATGTGATAACTTGACACCTCGTCAAGTTTCGTAATTTTCCAACTTCGTTTGAATTTTATATAATTAAAAAGCACCTCTACCACACCTGGATGGTCATGTTCCATGGAGAAGGACGTCAAAATTTTAGGTGAGTTTCTGGACACGGCCTTAAAATAGACTCTCCAACATGAATATCATTTTTCAAATGGCTAAGTTTCATTATTTCATGCACCTGCAGTTCAAAGTTAAATTCTACGGTGGAAAATAGAATTAAAAGATATTAATTAACGAAATATAGCAAAAAGGTCACAAAATCATGAAACTTTTAAAGTTCACTCTTATGGCATGTGGAGGCTATGAAAAAGTTTGAGGAAGTTTGGAGCAAGTGACGACGTCGAATGTCCAAAACCTAAATTCAAATTTCAAAAATAAAAAATCTCATCTTTGCCGATCGCCTCGACGGCCCGGCAGGTGGCAAAGGGACGGCGATAGGCGCCGTTAGGCCCAGCCACCTTTGCCACCTTTTCCTTTGCCACCTGCCAGGGCGTCGGCAAAGGACGTCTTTTGCCGACCGCTTTGAATGGCCGACAGCTCAGGATGTTAGGGCAGTCGGCAAAGACTCCTTTACCACCGGCTCAGTAGGGGCGGTCAGCAAAGAGCACGTTTGCCGACTGCCCTGTCTTTGGCAGGTGGCAAAGGGTTCTAGCAGTCGGCAAAGCCGAGTTTTCCTGTAGTGAAAGGGTGGCGTCATCACCCCTGCTGCCTTATCTTTGCTAGCGTCAGGCGCCCACACAACCGCATGGGGACCAGATGACCGTGGGGTGAGATGTACGAAGCGTGCCCCGTTGTGATAAGGTGCTCTAGGCGTGTCACAGGAAATATGGCACTTCTCACCTAAAAAGGCACATTCACATATGCTCATGCTATTGTTCAATGCACGCGGGGAAGGAGGTTGTTCGATCCTCGCCGCTGGAGGCCAAGCCTTCTTCTTCTCGCCGCATCTATGCTGTTGTCTTCTTCCCCACCTCCAGCATGGAGCTAAGGGTTCTAGTGAGCCGCACCCCCCCTAGAAGGGGCCCGATTGGTGAGGAGGAGACCAGCTAGACGGTGGGGAAGGCAGGCGGATGGTTTAGGGGAGCTGATGGTGGCAACGACGCCCAAGCCAAGTCGGAGTGGGTGCATGTGCTGCTTGTAGTAAGGTCCTTAAGAATAAATTAAACAAACCCGGGCAATGCATTGTCGACATTCAGGGCCCTTGAGGAGGTGTCCTTCTCGTGCGTGCATGCAAAGAAGAAGTGTCTTCTCAGATGTGACCCATGGTCAGTGGGAAATAACGGATCATATCGGGTGGGCCCAAGGCTCCTAGCATAGAGTTTGCAACGGACACGAGAAAAGGGCAATTGAGGTCTTGGCCGACGCCCTCTGCAGCACGCTCCTCGCAGTTTTCCACTTTTTTCCGTGGAAAAAAAAAAGGCAAAGGACACGACGGCAAAAACCTAGGTATCCACTGCCCACCGTCCATCTCTCCGTACGAACCCACGGCGATGGCGGCGTCGATATCGATGGTGCCAGAAACAAGGAAGCTGACGTCGAGGTGCAGCCCAGAGAGGTGGATCGATGCTCGCACGTGTTTGAGATCCACGGATACAAACTCCAGGAGGGCCTTGGCGTCGGCCAAGCCATCCGCTCGGCTACCTTCGCCGCGTGGACTTCATGAGCAACAAAGCCTGCCCTAAAGGGACTAAGGTGAGGGCTTTCGTCCACTTCGGCATCGTCGACCCGGCCACCAGCGCGTGCGAGTACATCAACCGTAGCCTCCACATTAAGCACACCGTGCTGGACCCTACGTACTATTGCAAGCCATTCATCGCTTGTTCATGGTGTCCCCGAAATACCTCACGTTGGATGATTGCCTCACCATCGTGTGTGATCTTAGTGTTGTGGTGGACAATCGATCGGGTGTCGGGACCAGAGACGACGTCATGTGAGAATGACATTATGATCGAGGTGCCCCCATCGAATTTGTCAGAAAATCTTGGGAAGCTGCTGGACATCAAGATGGGGCGGACGTGTCATTCAAGGTTAAAGGAGTGGTTTTCCACGCCCACAAGGTCGTGCTTGCAGCCAGGTCACCGGTGTTCAAGGCAGAGCTTTATGGGCTCATTGGTGAGAGGAAGACCAGGCATGGCCACATAACCATCCAAGATATGGAGCCCGGTGTTTTCAAGGCATTGCTTCACTTCATCTACACTGACTCACTACCAGCTGCCAACGATGATTGTGATCTTAATGATGAGGGAGTAGTCAAACATTTGCTCGTGGTTGCAGACAGGTATGCCATGGACAGAATGAGGTTGATGTGTGAGAGCATGCTTTGCAAGAGACTTGACGTTGAGAATGTTGCTGCCACTTTAGCTCTAGCTGACCAGCATTATTGTTGCAAGCTAAAAGACGCCTGCATTTGCTTTATCAGCTCATCACGTAAGAGGATCAAGGATGTGATGGGAACCCAAGGGTATTGTTGGGGGGAAGCCCCCGACCTCCTGGGGGGCGTCATCCCTTAGTAAGTTCGGCGGCGCATCAGAAAGCCACCCCTGGCACAGCGAAGGGCCATTCGCCAGTACGGCAGCCCCAAAACCAAGGTCAGGGGCGGCGAGGACGACCTCGCCATCGCGAAAGGTTTCTCGGCCGCCCCGAAGGAGTGCCCGGTTCCAAGTAAGGCGGAAGAAAGGCCCCTGAGGTTACGGCCTGATCGCCATGACGAAAGGATTTTCGCGTATCGGGCCCGTTACCCAAAGGCCAACATCCCCTGCGGAATGTTTCATCTGTTGCTGGCTTTTCGCCTTGGTGAAAAGCTCCTCGCCTGCCTCCTCTACTTCACGGAGAGTCGGGGTGCCTTCGCTCCTTCAGCCTGCCTACCAGTCGTATCCCTGGTGGGGACCAGTGGTGGTTGGAAGGGGCAGGTAGAGATGAACGCAAAAGGACCAGAGTGCCCCCGGGGTCGTCTGACCCTGCCCCGAGATGGTGGGGTCGAGGTCCCGGGGCAGAGGTGACAATGGGCCAGGGGCTCGGGGCATTCCGCCCCCCTATAAATTCCTCCGCGCAGCGTCAAGAAGGGGGAGGACCAGTCCCAAGGGAGCTGCGTCCCTTCAGTCTGGGAAGCTCGCTACAACATCTTGGTACCAGACCAACAGGTATGAGCACCTAAAAAAAGCCTGCCCTTCCGTTGTTATGAATCTGTTGGAGGAATCTGTTAAGTCTTAGTATGCTGAGATACGTAGGGTCACCGTTAGCAAATTAGCTTAGTTTGGACTTTGGCCTACTGAATAGTTTTGGCTTCCCTTATTTTACGGCTTACATACATATACGATAAATTTGTGTGAGCTCTATATATCTGGAATGTTCAGTTGATACGAATTCCTTTTAATTTTGTACAAATTCTTTCTTCACTCTATTTGACAAAGTCATGTCCCAAAAAGAAATCATCTACGTTGTTGTAAGGTGCTTCTTCTGGCTTCAGTTTAGCAAAAGGAAGAGACACTTTGATAGAGATACTTTAGAAGGCATGTTAGGAACTTTAGAGGCTTGTTAGTGGCTTATTGCAGATACTTTAGAGGCATGTGGACCCGTTTGGTGCTAAAGAGCTCTGGAAAATCTCGGCTCCTGGGCGCGTCAAGCACTTCCTGTGGTTGGCTTTGCATAAGCGTTGTTGGACAGCTGCTCGATGACATCGCCATGGCTTGTAAGACATGGACTCCTATGTTCTGTGCGATCAAAAGCCGAAGGAGGTGGAGATCGATCATCTCCTGTTGAGTTGTGCGTTCAGCACTTCAGGCCCTGTAGCTGCTGGACCTCACGCCGCAGAATCAAGTCTCCTGGGAATGGTGGTAATTGCTCGCTAGAAAGCTGGTTGCCAAACCGGAGCGGAAGGGATTTGACTCCCTTCTGGTTGCTTTAGTAGCCTGGATGCTTTGGAAACAAAGGAATGACAGAACTTTCAATAATCTGTCTGGCCCGGCTCACACAGTGCTTCAGGGAATTGCAGAAAGAATGCAGGATTTGGAACTAAACCCTAAACAATGGAAACAATGAAAGCACCGGTATCTGCACGGAGATCTAGATGTCTACACCGGAGCATGGTGAACATAGGAGACTGCCAATGAGATGGCTTTGAACATTGCAAGGTACGACCAACGTCTGGATTTTCTAACTACTCTGCTTTCATTTATCCCAGCCCCTGTTCTGTTTTTTTTTTTCAGATCACCTGGTGCTGAGGCAGGAAGTGACTGCAGCCTAGCTTGGATGTCTGGATAAGTGAAGTGACGGCTCATGTCAAGCGCCAGGTGACCTGAGAGGAAATGAAAGCAACCTAATTATCCATCAACTTATGTGCGTTTCTCTGCATGATGTGCCGGGCCTCACTCCTCGCTAACGACGGCGCTGCTCCAACGACAAATATATTATCTCGGCGCGTCGAGTTTGTCACTGTTATATATCATGTTTTTTTTTCAAGCAACTTAAAATCAGTATGAATCTGGTAAGATCCAGCGCACAATTGGCGGGTACACTAGTACAGAACCATACTATACAGGCGGTTCAAAACCCATTTCAACAGGCATTTCCCAGCGCCGACTGCACGGGAGGCCAGTGGAAATAGGACCACAGCACAGGCGGTTCTATGTAACAAATCTCTACAGGCGGTTCGATTAGAGAACCGACTGTGTAAATGATCTATTTGCACAGACGGTTCGCTAAGAGAACTGCCTGTGGAGATTTATTACCACAGGCGGTTCATATAGAACCACCTGTGTAAATGTCAGACCCTATTTATATTGATGGGTTCAGACATATCAACATGAACAATTTAAATATTTCATACATATATTTATATACATCATTGTTTCGTGCTCATGAACATAAAGTTAATTATAAAGAGTATATACATCACGCATTGTATGCATCAAAGTTTGCACCTGTGCTCTAATAACCTCTCCTAGTAAGGTTTAGCCTACTAATCTCTGTCAGCACCCGGAACTCTGGTTTGGACAATTCGCTATCGTGATTATGATATTTCCCTTCGCGTGGAATGACATGTTTCAAGAGGAATGTGCATAAGTCCTTAACTATGTTGTATAAAGTCTTTTCGGTGATGTACGCCGTCGTGGCTTCCTTAAATTGCTGCAAAGAAAGTTTATAAACATCATGTACTTAAAATTTGGACCTTTAATGTTAGAACTACATATATAACTATTACTTGTATTAATTACCTCGGAAGGGTTGCTAGTGAATCGTCCAGTGTCTCTCATGTGCTCGCACACATAGTATCCACAGAGGACAGATCCGAGTGGTTGTTTGCGGCACTATATGACGGGAAAGTGGTTATATTTATAGATGCAACCATGGTCCTATATATGTACATGTATGATTTGTATTTAATAAATTTTCATACGTACCGGCTAGTTATATAAAACTTCCAATGGCTGCCCTTGAATCTTGGACTCGTACTTTCCACCTGTTATCTTATAAAACCTATATACCCTATGATCCCGAATAGGACCACCATGTTAGTCTCAAACTCTCATAATGCAAAAGTATGCATGCATAACTCGACTTACAGCTCTAAGAGTTCAATGAATTTTGCATAGGATTCTTTAGGGTAATCTGCGGAGTCTTGTACCAGTACCCTTCCTTCCCTGGGATAAACCTCGAAGCAGATCCAGTTGTCCAATCGAGCTCACTTCATCAATGTTATATGTTTTGTCTGGAAACTTGTTCGTACCCCTCTCGCCTCGTTTCAAACCGGTCCGCTTCCATTTCCTTGATCACTCAGTGGTCGTCGCGGTCGCTTCTGGTGCGTCTGCTGCATCACGTGCCATTTCGTGTTCCATTATCAGCACTTGCATCTGAGACAATGCCTCCTGAGTATAGACATTGTCAATCATATGGACATTATGAATCAAAATCATGTAGTTAAATACAAACATGAAATCATGGATGTGTAATTTACCTCATCGTCTTGTGGAATGTAATCAGGGTCACGTGCCAATTCACGGCGAGCCTTCCTTGCTTCGAGAGGCTCCATGTCGTCGCTAACTTCTGCTTCATATGAGGGAGTGGAGGCCCCTGATGCTTCGCCCGTTCCATGGGTCCCTTGTACTTGCTCTACTTGCTCCGTGGGGTGGGACGACACTAGGGTTTGGCCCGTTTCATGGGTCCCTTGCACTTGCGTGGTGGGGTGGGACCCTAGGGCTCGTTTCGTGTGTTCGGACCCTTGTGCTTGGTCCTTGCATGGAGAACTCATCACAAAAATCTTCGCTCGATGTATATAAAGACCTAGATCGATGTACGTACACAAGAAACATCAATATTGTGTATTACCATATGTGGCATGAAATATAAAATGGCATACGTGGCATAATACATGTATTACCATACGTGGCATGAAATATAAAGTGGCATACGTGGCATAATGCATGTATTACCATACGTATACATCATTTTTACTCTATAAGATATGAGAGGAAAAAATAATTATTTACAAAGGATAGGCACAAATTCAATTATCGATATACATTATCCAATGGCATATAAAAAGAAATAATAATATATTATCATACATGTATTAGCGACTTTTCTATTACATATATTATCGACATACATATATTACATACTCAATCACATATACAAAGACATCGTCATACATATTATCCAATGACATATAAAAAGAAATAATAATATTCATATTGACCACCGCCTATAGAAATAATATAATTTATCCAATAACCTATGAAACAGACATAATAATATTCTATGATAATCACTTTTCTGAGATTTTATGAATTTTTTGCTGATTTTTTATTCCATTTTTTCTCTAAGAAATGAATTGCTAAAGTTAAAAAAAAAAAAGGCAACTCCCTCTCCCCTCCGGCAGGCGGCGATGCTGGCCGGGCCCCGAGAGGCCCATGACGCCCCTTCTCTCTCCCTCTCTTTGCGGGTGGGGCCCCTATCGGGGTCTTCCCCTACCTCCGGCTCCGGCCGGCGAAAGCCCTAGCGGCCGGCCGGCGCTCCCTCCGCCTCCTCCCTCCCCTTCCCGGCCCGTCCGCATCGAAGCACAAGACGCCCACCGCCCCGCCGCTGCACCCACGACCACTTTGCCGCCGCCTCCACGGGTCGAGATCGAGGTCGAGGAGAGGAGAGAGCTTACACCGGGAAAGAAGATGACGTGACCCGATGGCGCAGATCCACGGAGACGGTGGCCCTTCTGCTACTCGACGCTGCGCCCGGCCCTTCGACGATCCCGCGGTGGCGGCAGGCCTCTCCGAGGGTGAGAAGACACGGCGCCGACGATGGAGAGAGGTGGGCGGCAGGGAGGGCGACGACGGCCAGCATAGTGCGCAGGGGGCGGTAGCGCTTGGCGCGCGGCGAGGAGGGCAGCGGCGTGAAAAATTTGGGCAGCCTGACAGCGTAGGTTCGAATGAACTGGCGCCAGGACTTAAAAATTTTCGGGGCCGGAGCATTACTCATATATAGCTGCCACATTTCTACAGGAGGCCGGTATTGACCCCCGCCTGTAGAAACCATTTCTACAGGCGGTTGGAATTGACCACCGTCTGTTCTACAGGCGGCTATCAAAGACCACCGCCGGTAGAAACAATTTTTTATTTTCTTTTCTGTTTTCTTTATATGTATTTGCAGAAGAAATTTAAAAGCTTCCAAAAATCATATCTTGAGAAATATTGGTCTGAATTTAGTGAAATAAAGTTTTTTGTGTTTCTCTTGAGTACATCTACATGTTAAAAATATTAAATGCCATGTTTGAGATACTTTTATATGTAGCTTTGTTTAAAATGATTTAAATTGAATATAGGCCTCATATCTTGTTTAATACATAAATAATTCTAGGAATACCAAAAAAATGTGAATCCAATGTTGTTAGCTTTAGGGTACTGTGTAGATGCTGTGAAAAATATATTACTTGGTGTAATTCATAGTGGACCACATAAATTGAAATGATTGGTAGTAACAATGTAGAAACAAAGTACAAACATTGCATAAGGTGCACATTGTAACATAAAAGTATTACATGGCAAATGTCAAATATAATCTAGGCAGCTACTGTTCGTCCTTATCCATCGTGGCGCACCCAGGGCAACGAACTATGTGGGATGCTTCACTCAACATTCCTTATCTTTATTGGATGGTCGTCTACAAAGAGAGACATGTCGCTGAACTCATTAAATACATCCAGGTCATATACACCATCAACTCCTATAACTTGTTGCTTTTCAGGGAAAACTACATGCTTTGGCTTGTCGGTACTTTTCTTCTGATCATTAGGAGATAGGATCTGTTCAAAGATAGAAGATGATGCGCAAAGACGGCTAGCCATTATCCACAGATCATCTTTGTAGCCTACCTTACTTAGATCAAGAACTCTGACCCTATAGTTGTCCACTGTGACATATTTATCTTCAACCCATTGACATTGAAACATAGGGATCTGAAATGTACCATAGTCTAGTTCCCATGTGTCCTCAACGAAGCCAAAGTATGTAGTTTCCTCACCAGTTTTAGAGTCTAAGGCCTCGCATCGAACACCACTGTTTTGTGCCATGCTCTTTTGGTCCTTGGACTTGGTACAGAACGTGAAGCCACTAATGTCATAGGTTTGCCATGTTGTGACCTAGCGTGATGGTCCAGATGCCAACACCTTGATTGTGCGTTCCTCAAGTGTTTCCCTATCTGGAATGTCATGCTCCCTTAGCCATGAGGTGAACCGAATCTTGTGTTTCTTCATTAACCATTCGTCTGTGCGTCCATGATTATGTTTACGAAGCTCATCAATGTGTTGCTTGATCAAAGGCTCCATTATCGAGAGCTTATGTAGGACGCTACGATATGCCTCAAGAACTATATTGTAATCTTGCGAGACCCATGATTTCTTTCCCATCCTCTCTCTTCCATTCAATGGGCCCTGTTGCAACTGGTCTTTTAGGACCCTGTTGCAGAATGGGCCTCCAGATTCAATGGCCTCTTCAGCCAAGTATCCCTCTACCATGGATGCCTCAGGACGAGCATGAGTTGATACATAGCCATTTAGTATTGACATGGAACGCTCATACATCCACATCTCATGCAAGTACATGGGACTCAGTGCCTCTATTCATGGTTACCAAGTGCACCACAAGGTGAACCATCATATCGAAGAATGCTGGGGGGAACACATCTCAAACTGTGATAAAGTCTCCACTACGAATTCCTAGAGAGACGCCAACTCATCATGGTCAATCACTTTCTGTGAGATCCTCCTGAAGAAGTAGCACAACCGTGTGACTGCAACCTTTATCCACACCGGGTTTATAGCCCTGATGGAAATAGGAAGGAAAGTAGTCAACATGACATAACAATCATGTGAGTTGTAGTTGATGAGTGTAAAGTCTTTCATTGACACAATACTTCGTATGCTAGAGCAGAATCCAGATGGGACTTTCAAATTCTTCAACCATACACACATCGTATATTTCTCATCATTGTTGAGGTTGTAGCTTGCTGCCGGGAGGTGGTACTTCCCATTTTCTAGCATAACAGGGTGAAGTTCTTTTTTATGCCTAACTGTACCATGTCCAAGCGTGAATTTAGTCCTTCCTTTGTCTTGCCCTTCATGTCCAGCAAGGTGCCAATTTGGCTTTCAAACATGTTCTTCTAAACATGCATACCATCGATCGCGTGGCGTACGTCTAGCTCTTGCCAGTATGACAAATACTCAAAAAAAATAGACTTCTTCTTGAATGTAGCCCCTAGAGTTGGTTTGACATTCTTTCTTGGTTTTCCGTCTTTTGTCTTCTTTCTAAAAACAAATTTGAGTTTGCTGACTATGTTGAAAACTCTTTTGCCTTTACTATTACCCGATGGAGCGAGTGGACTGTAGTTCAACATTATTGTCAAAGTACTTATCCATCTTTTTCTGACGGTACCTATGTCCTTTCGATAAGTAGTGTAACATTCCGCAAATTCTTATGTAATAAAAATCCCGACTTTTTAAAATTTTTGTGTAATTATGTGTTGCATGTGGTATCTGACCAATGCTTTTGCGAAATGTTTCCTTCTCTTATTCCTCTAAACCGCAATTTATAAAATAAAATAAAATAAAATTAGCATCACATGACAAAGCTCCTAATTAATTTGTGCATCGCATGTAATATAGGTGCACGTGTGATTTGGTTCTTGCTTGTGCTTGGAGGTATTTTTTTTTCCTTTGTCTAAATATCCAGATCAAAAGTAGGAAATACTTTTCCTTTCCTTCAGACCATCCGACCCACATCCCTTTCCTAGACTTATATGCTAATCATCCTGTGCCTAATTAGTTGTTGCTTGAGCCACGTAATTAGGCAAGCCATGAAAAACTAGTGTGCATGTCCAGATCGCCTCCCTGTTTCAAAGCGCCCGCACTCGCCTCCCCTTCTTGGCCCAGCCCAGCACGCCGAGCCCAGCTGCCCTCTGCTGCTCACGTGCGCCGCACGAGCTGGGAAACGCCGTTGCCTTCCAGTCGCACCTTGCCGTCTTCCTCTTTCTCCGTACAGGCAAACCTGCTCGCTGCTTTCCGTCACTGCCGCACTGCCTTCCGTCAGCCGGGATAGGAGCGTCACGACGCGACGCGCCGCGGCCTTCTACTCGCAAAGCTTCTCAGACCGGCTACCTGCCCATGCCCCGGATGGCTGCCACGTCGCGCTGGCTGTCTCATCAAGCGGCGCGGACGCCGACGCTCACTCGTGAAGCCCTAGTGACGAGGCTATAAAACCCTGCAGCCGCCGCTTGCCCTTGCCATCCGTCTCTCCCTCCCGCCGCCACTCCTGCCCTTATCCCTGTTTCCTCCTCTCATCTCGCCGTGGCACACCAGGACGCGGCCACGGTGCTCGCTGGCCGGAGCCAGCTGCACCGCGCGCGACCCCGCCGCCGCGCTCGCTGAAGCCTGCGTCCTCGCTAAGCCCCGCGTCGGTGGGCGCGTCGTCAAGACGCGTGGCCGTGGCAACTCCGCAGCCCCGTCACGCCGCGACGCCGGCCGCCCCGACGAACCGCCTCGCCATCCTGGAGCCGCCGCATGACTCCAAGTCGAGAACGCCCGGTGAGCTCCATGCCGCCCAAAGGCCCTTCCTTTCGCCCTAGCCTCCTTCTCGGACCACGTTCCACACCGGCTCAAGCCTTCCCTTTGACGCAGGAACGACCCGTTGGGAAGCCACGCCGCCTCCGCCTCCGTGGTCGCCGCGACGCCGTCCGTGCTCGTCGCGACGTGAAGCTGCGGACACGCGAACCCGGTGAGTGCCATGCACCGCGGCCTCGCCAAGCCTGCGACCACAGCCCGGCGAGCCCTCCTCCCTGCATTGCGCGGCTCGCCATCACCTCGCCGCCGGTGAGTCTTTCCTGCAACCAAGACCCCGCCTTTGTTGCCCACTGCCTCTTGTCCGGCCTTCACGCCGTTGACCTGCTCATGCCACGCAGGCCGCGGCCACCAGGCAGCCCCGGTGCCCTCAAGATGACACCGCTGCTGCTGGCGAACGCCGCGCACGGCTCCCTCGCCACGGACGCGACGTATACCCGGCCTCGCCTACTCACACCGTCGCGTCGTAGAGCGAACGACGCGGCGTTCCACCTCGCCGCGTCGTGAGGCCTCAGCTCCGCCTAATCCCAGCACGATCTTCACAAGCCGCCGGTGAGCACCCAAAGGACTCCACCTTTTTCCTGTTTTCTTGCTGCGCCTGTTGCCGGCCGTCGAGCCGCTGCCCCCGCGCGCCCTCAGGGCACAGCTGTACCGCTCGCGCAACTGCACGTCGTGCCCCACGGCCAAGGCCGCCGCCGACACACCTGCACAGCAAGGCCTCAAAACACGACGCCCCTTTCAGTTCACGCCGCACGGCAGCGTCGCGTCACTCGTGGCCGCCGTGGCCTCGCCACATGCCACCGACGCCCGCCACCAACGGCACCACTTCACGGCATCGGCGCCGTCTCGCGCTCACAGCCATGACGAGCTCCGAGCTGGCCCTCACACCACACACCAACCACACCGGTGCGCCCCGCACCCAAGCGCTCGCCACGTACACCTCGCACCACACGACGGCGCTGCGCGACTCGCGTCTACCGTAGCCTCGTCGTCACCACGCCGCGCTTGCACGAGCACAGAGCACCACGTGGACACCACCCTTTTGCCCGGTGCACGCATGTAATCATGGGAATTTATACTCCTCCACGTACATCAGGGCAGCGCCCTGGCCTCCCACCTTGCTCGCCGCCGCATATCACCACGACTCTGCCTTGCCATCCTTGCCGTTCCGGCACACAATGCACACGCACGCCACGGCCTCATCCTGGTTCCAGACCTGCCGCCGCAGTGGAAACCTGCCGGTGAGATTCTCTGGCAATCTGCCGAGCACTTGGAAGGCACCTATCCTCCTGACCTTCGTGACTATTGGGGCATGAAGCCCAGCAGCGAGTAGGCCCAGCTCGGCCTTAGGCCCATGCACGAGCCCCTCCTCCTTACCCCCCCTGCCGATGGGCCACCAAGGCTAGAAACGGCCCAGCTCAATCCCTGCCCTTTTTCCTTTTACTCTTTTCTAGAAAATCTTTCTACCTTCCAAAATTCATAGGAAATTCATCTTAGCACCAAAAATTATGAAACTAGTTTTATAATTTTTCTAAAATCTTCCTCTACCTCCTAGTGCAATTGGTTTGCTTATTTGAGTATGTTTTTAATGCAGTTTTATTGCTTCTTATTTGCTCGTCGTTCTCGGCTTTTATTTTGCGTAGCGATGATTCAGATGATCGTTTGGACTGACGACGCACCCGCAGGTGATGGACCTTGATGGTGGACGGCCTCGACTTCCAGAGATGCGTACCACTACTACCTCGACATCGCAGTGTCATGGCGCACACCTTTACTTAGAGAATCCTATTAGACATTGCAAAGTAGAGTCGCTAGCGCTTTATATTTATTCATTTGCTAGAATAGGAGTTGCATGATATTGCCTGAGCCTTGATTGCCTTGACTGAAACCACTTCACCCTGATTACCTAGCTTCGCGCGCCACTTATATTTATACCGCCGCTTGCTTGCATTTACACCATCATAATTACATACATGCCGTTGATATGTGATGTGCGATGGTTTGGTGATATGTCGATGGTGGTTGGGGTTTGGCCATGAGGCACCCCCATATGGTATATGATGGTTTGATACGCCGACGGAGCGGTGAATCCCGAGTGGGTGATGGTGATATGAGGAGTTACGGGAGATATTCCTTGCCCTCGACTGTTTCTTTGGAGATACCGGCTAGAGTGAGAGGTTGCCGTGGTGGTGTACGGGGGGTGCACCAAGGGTAGTTCCCCGTGGTGGGAACACGAGTCCTGGAAGGGCGGCGGTCCTCGAGGGACAAGGGGGATGAGGAGCTTGTGGATAGATCACCTCCTCGAGGGGTGAGTCTAGTGCCGTGAGGCACACGGTTTGGTGGAAGGTGCTCGCTCTAGCCAACTAAGGACCGAGTAGGTTGCAACCATAAATCACGGGTTCTATTCGCACACACACCACATGCCTAGGTGGGTATGGCCTGTTGCCCAAATTAGTGCAGGGCGACACCGGTCTCGTGGGAGATAGTAGGCACGCGGGGCGTGGCCCCGTGCAATTAGTGTCGGGAGGGTGGAGGTTACCGCATAACCTCGATGACCACGACCCCCTTATGTAGTGGCGTCTATATATCTTCACTCCGGGGCGGGTGGATAGGTCCGTGTTCGTCGGCCTAGTTTATGGTGGTGGTGTTCACTTGTTGATGGTGACTCATTGGCGGTGTTCATGTGGGGTAACAGTGTACTCTCTGCAGAGGTTAAAATCTATACGTATAGCCGCGGTCTCGGTTATGACCACTTACCTGTGTGCGGGGTTCAGCTCACTAGCTTCTCTTGTGCTTTGCTTTCTCTCTCTCTCTCCCGAAGATAGGTCCGGCTTGAGGCCGTTGAGACGAGGGGCGTGCGGGAGGCCGCCTCGTCGCTTAGACCGAGAGATTGAGGGTGTTGTGAGGGATGATGAGTGGTGAAATATGAGATGAGATATGTTGATGAGACATGTGGATGTTGAGATGTGAGAATGAGATTTGGGATGGGAACTATAGAAGATTTGTACTATACTATTGATGCTTTTCTGCATGCGTTAGGATGCAAACTAGAGCCAAACTATTAGGATCACGGATCCCCTTTATTTTCTTTTTCCACCAAAGCTCATTCGGTCGACCATGGTCTCCACATACACGGTGGTGTGCGTATTTCTTTACTTGCGGTGGTGTTGAGATTAGTAGTTGGTTTCGGTCTACTCTCAAGGATGCCTGTGGATTGGAAGATCATCATGCTTCCATTGCTACGAGTAGATTATCGGTGTTTTGTTTGTTTTAGCCCAGTGGGCTTGTAATTAGATTTTGTATTAGGCTTAATTTTGTACTCTGTGTTGTATGACTTTGTATTCAGTTGAAAAGTGGATGCCCGTGATAGCCGAGATATCCTGGGACTATCACAGAGGGGCAAAAGAGTCGGTATTTCAAGTTTTAAAATCCCGGTTCGCTTCAGCTGGTATCAGAGCCATACTTGACAGTAGGTCGCAACCCTAGAATTGGACGTTAGTCTAGAGGCCAACAAGTCTATTTTTCTTGAAAAAGTATTTCTGAAAACACTTGTCTCCCTTCTTACCCTTGCTTCTGAAAGTTGACTACCCCGATTAAGAAGTCGACATTTAGAGAACCTTCCCACCATACCTTTCGACTAGCTAGTTGAATCAACAGGTTTGTGTTGATGCTTGAGTGATTGGTTCTTAAATTGCCTTATGCTTCTTATGCTTGAGTGTAATCATAGAAGAAAACTATTTTTATAACCTTGAGTCAACCTTAACCCTTCCTTCCTTCCCTTGTCTTTAGGAGTCAATCCTCAGGAGGACATCACGGTTGCAAAACCAGAAGCCTCGAGTTAGTCGGCTAGGCAGTCACAACTCCAACTTGAGTCTGAGTCAGCAGAGTCCGATGGACATTGACCCTAGCATGACCTCTGAACACCCAGAGCCTGACCAGAATCTAGGACCTGAGGGATCAGAAGCACTCAGCTTGACAACAGTCATTGCACGTCAGACCCGTGTGTTGCAGAAACTTGTTGATGCAGTTGCACCTGAGCCATCTCAAACACCTCTCAGTAAGAACCTCAAGGAGTTCTTCAAGCTACAGCCTCCTATCTTTGACCATGCCGATAATCCAATTGAGGCAGATGACTGGTTACATGGCATCAAAAGAAGACTTGAACTAGTGAAATGCACTGACAAGGAAGGTGTGAACATTGCCACCCTTCAAATTTTAGAGGCGTTGCCTACTCGTGGTGGGATTGCTTTTGTGCTATCCACCTTGACCCTGCCAACATTGGTTGGTCAGAGTTTGCACAAGCATTCCGCGAGTATCACCTCATGGAAGGAACTATGGAAGCAAAAGCCGAAGAATTCAGGAGTTTGCAAATGGGTACCATGTCTGTTCGAGAGTACACCTCCAAGTTCATTCAGTGATGAGATATGTTCCCCGAGTACCATGTAATCTGAGAAGCAAAGAAAGTACTACTACATGAAGGGTCTTCCCCAAGCCATGCGAAAGCATTCTTGTCGCTCACACTTGTCGGACTCGAAGGAGGCGATCAACGGGGTTGCTCGTGGAGATAGATCTCGAAGCAAATTGCACTAGATGAAGAAGCACTCCCCAATGAGAAGAGAAAAGATGCCTCGGTCAAATCTTGGTTACTCGAGCTCTCAAAGGCTTAGAGTTGGTGATAGGAAGCTACCTGGGCCCCTACCTCAGCAAGCCCAGGGAAAGCTATACTATCCACCACAGGGGATCACTCATCCGTACCCTGTTGAGCCTATTCTTGAGCCAAGTCTGGAAAAACCTGCCAAGTGCACGAAGAGCATAAAGAAGCAGAAGAAGATGATTGTTGTTTGTTGCACATGTCACAAGATCGGTCACAAGAGCCGAGTTTGTCCTCAGCATCAGATAGCTACTCAACTAGGATTGCTTGAGAACCAAACACGACCAACTCATAGCGTGCTAACCATATCCTCTAGAGATCGTGGAAGACTAAATCACGTCACCACGAAGGATGCAATGGAAGCCCATGAAGTTGTGCTTGAAAAGCTAGAAGTAGAAGGAGCCCCTGCAGTAGTCTTGTTTGACTCTGGAGCCACCTTTTCCTATGTCTCCTCAAAGTTCTTACAACGACAGTCCCTCCCTTCTGAACGTAGAAGCCGAGCCATGATCACCAACTCTCCCCTCGGAGATGTCAGTTGTACTCTGGAATGCAAATCAGTGAAGCTCTTGATAGCAGGATATATATTTCTGGCGGATCTTACAGTCCTGAGATCTGATGGTGATATTGATGTAATACTTGGGATGGATTGGTTGACAAGGCACAAGGGTTTGATCTCTTGCTCCCCTCGATCTGTTAGCTTGGAGCATCCTGAAGGATTTCGAGTGCAGATTGATGCTACCCACCGTCTAGACGATGCAGAGAAAACTAAGCTTCATGCTTTGAAAGAGAAGATATTGCAAGATGTGCCAGTTGTCTGTGAGTATCCAGATGTCTTTCCAGATGAGTTGCCAGGAATGCCGCCTGATCGAGACATTGAGTTCATGATTGACTTAGTTCCTGGAACTGGACCAATAGCCAAGCGACCATACAGAATGGCAGCTGATGAATTGGTAGAACTCAAGAAGCAATTGCAAGATCTAACAGATAAGGGTTTCATTAGGCCTAGTGCCTCACCCTGGGGATCCCCCGTGTTGTTTGTGAAGAAGAAGGATGGTTCAATGTGGATGTGTGTTGATTATCGCAGTCTGAATGCGGTCACAATCAAAAACAAGTATCCACTGCCTCGCATCGATGACTTACTTGATCAATTGCAGAAAGCAAAGTACTTCTCAAAGATTGACTTGAGATCTGGCTACCATCGGATGAAGATTAGACCGAAGATGTTGCAAAGACGACTTACGTCACCGGATATGGGGGCAATATGAGTTCATGGTTGTTTCTTTTCGGGTTGACCAATGCACCCGCCTACTTCATGAACATGATGAACAAAGTCTTCATGGAAGAACTAGACAAATTTGTTGTGGTTTTCATTGATGACATCTTGATCTATTCGAAAAAAGTAGAAGAGCATGAGCAAAGACCTCGAGTTGTACTTGAGAAGCCGAGGCGAGAATCGGTTGTATGCCAAGTTTGAGAAATGCGAGTTACGGCTTGAGAAAGTCGCCTTCCTTGGGCATGTGTTGACAAAGCCGGATGGTGTTGTAGTGGACCCCGCCAAGATTGAAGCAGTCTCAAAATGGAAGCAACCTCAGAATGCCACCGATATCGGGGAGTTTTCTTGGATTGGCTGGATATTATCGTCGATTCATTGAGAACTTCTCCAAGATTGCGAAGCCTATGACAGAGCTGCTACAGAAAAATGCTCCATTTGTGTGGAATGAGGCACGTGAGAAGAGCTTCCAAGAGCTTAAAAGAAGACTCACCACCACTCCAATCCTTGCCTTACCCGATATTCACCAAAATTTTATGGTATATTGTGATGCCTCCAAGCAAGGGTTAGGATGTGTTCTCATGCAGAATGACAGAGTGATTGCCTATGCCTCTCGACAGTAGAGAGACCATGAGAAGAACTACCCCACACATGACCTTGAGTTAGCTGCAGTTGTTCACGCCCTCAAGATTTGGAGGCACTACTTGATCAGCAACAAGTGTGATATCTATACCGATCACAAGAGTCTCAAGTATTTCTTCACACAGAGTGAGTTGAATATGAGGCAACGAAGATGGCTAGAACTAATCAAGGACTATGATCTAGAGATCCATTACCATCCTGGTAAAACAAATGTTGTGGCAGATGCCTTGAGCAGAAAGAGCAATTGCAATAGTCTCGTTACAAGAGAGCGATTGCCTGAGTTACATGAAGAACTAGAGAAGCTAAGATTGGAAGCTTATGACAGTGGCCACCTTCATACTCTACAAGTCACCTACACTCTTGAAGATCAGATCCGACAAGCTCAGAAGAAGTGCCCAGAAATCAAAAAGATCAAGGCCGCTATGAAGATGGGTCACCACCAAGACTACAGAGTTGATGAACAGGGCACACTATGGCTGAAACAGAGGATCTGTGTTCCCCAGGATCAGCAGATACGAGATACTATCTTATCAGAGGCACATAACTCGAAGTACTCAATCCACCCTGGATGTACCAAGATGTATTGTGACCTCAGAAGCAGATTCTGGTGGAAGTCTATGAAGGCTGACATAGCTTCATATGTGGCACATTGTGATATCTGTCAGAGAGTGAAAGCTGAACATCAAAGACCAGCTGGATTACTCCAACCCTTGGATATTCCAGTTTGGAAGTGGGATGATATCAGTATGGACTTCATAGTTGGTCTTCCTCACTCTCAGAAGGGACATGACTCGATTTGGGTAATTGTGGATCGTTTGACCAAAGTGGCTCACTTCATTCCTGTCAAGACCGGTTACTCCGTGGATAAGCTAGCAGAGCTTTACATTGATAATATTCTGCGTCTGCATGGAGCTCCCAAGAGTATTGTGTCTGATAGAGGCCCACAGTTCACCGCTAAGTTCTGGAAGAGTTTCCACCAAGTCATGGGTACATCTCTAGATTACAGCACCGCTTTCCACCCTCAGACTGATGGTCAGACTGAAAGAGTGAATCAAATCTTAGAAGACTTGCTCAGAGCTTGTGTGATGACTTATGGCAAAGATTGGGAGAAAAGCTTATCTTTTGCTGAGTTCTCCTACAACAACAGCTATCAAGCTAGCTTGAAGATGTCACCCTTCGAGGCCTTGTATGGCGAGAAGATGCAACACCCTCGCTCATGTGGTCGAAGTTGGAGAAAGACAATTCTTTGGGCCTGCTACGATAAAAAGATGCCGAAGAACAAGTCGCCAAAGTCGAGAGAACACGAAGATTGCACTGGACTCGACGAAAGAGCTATCTTGACAAGAGAAGACGGGATCTCACGTTTGAAGTTGGGGATTTCGTGTATCTCAAGGTGTCACCTCTTCGAGGCACCGTGAGGTTTCACGTCAAAGGAAAGCTAGCACCTCGCTTTGTAGGTCCCTTCAAGATTCTAAAGAAGATTGGGAAGCTTGCCTACAAGTTGGAGCTGCCTGCTAATCTAGCTGGGGTACACCCCGTGTTCCATGTTTCACAATTGAAGAAGTGTCTGCGAGTGCCCGAAGAACAGGTTCACACAGAAGCCCTGGATCTACAAGACACTCTTGAGTATTTTGAGCACCCCGTGAAGATTCTAGATCGAGCCATCAAAGAAACCGGAAGAACAACCACCCCCCTTCTCGCAAAGTTCTATGGAGCAACCACACCGAGCGAGAAGCAACTTTGGGAGAAGGAAGAAGAGCTTCGAAGCGGCACCCCCCACCTCTTCACCGACCGAGTATCACCTTAATCTCGAGGACGAGATTCCTGTAAGGGGGGAGGACTGTAACATTCCGCAAATTCTTATGTAATAAAAATCCCGACTTTTTAAAATTTTTGTGTAATTATGTGTTGCATGTGGTATCTGACCAATGCTTTTTTTGAAATGTTTCCTTCTCTTATTCCTCTAAACCGCAATTTATAAAATAAAATAAAATAAAATTAGCATCACATGACAAAGCTCCTAATTAATTTGTGCATCGCATGTAATATAGGTGCACGTGTGATTTGGTTCTTGCTTGTGCTTGGAGGTATTTTTTTTTTTTTCTTTGTCTAAATATCCAGATCAAAAGTAGGAAATACTTTTCCTTTCCTTCAGACCATCCGACCCACATCCCTTTCCTAGACTTATATGCTAATCATCCTGTGCCTAATTAGTTGTTGCTTGAGCCACGTAATTAGGCAAGCCATGAAACTAGTGTGCATGTCCAGATCGCCTCCCTGTTTCAAAGCGCCCGCACTCGCCTCCCCTTCTTGGCCCAGCCCAGCACGCCGAGCCCAGCTGCCCTCTGCTGCTCACGTGCGCCGCACGAGCTGGGAAACGCCGTTGCCTTCCAGTCGCACCTTGCCGTCTTCCTCTTTCTCCGTACAGGCAAACCTGCTCGCTGCTTTCCGTCACTGCCGCACTGCCTTCCGTCAGCCGGGATAGGAGCGTCACGACGCGACGCGCCGCGGCCTTCTACTCGCAAAGCTTCTCAGACCGGCTACCTGCCCATGCCCCGGATGGCTGCCACGTCGCGCTGGCTGTCTCATCAAGCGGCGCGGACGCCGACGCTCACTCGTGAAGCCCTAGTGACGAGGCTATAAAACCCTGCAGCCGCCGCTTGCCCTTGCCATCCGTCTCTCCCTCCCGCCGCCACTCCTGCCCTTATCCCTGTTTCCTCCTCTCATCTCGCCGTGGCACACCAGGACGCGGCCACGGTGCTCGCTGGCCGGAGCCAGCTGCACCGCGCGCGACCCCGCCGCCGCGCTCGCTGAAGCCTGCGTCCTCGCTAAGCCCCGCGTCGGTGGGCGCGTCGTCAAGACGCGTGGCCGTGGCAACTCCGCAGCCCCGTCACGCCGCGACGCCGGCCGCCCCGACGAACCGCCTCGCCATCCTGGAGCCGCCGCATGACTCCAAGTCGAGAACGCCCGGTGAGCTCCATGCCGCCCAAAGGCCCTTCCTTTCGCCCTAGCCTCCTTCTCGGACCACGTTCCACACCGGCTCAAGCCTTCCCTTTGACGCAGGAACGACCCGTTGGGAAGCCACGCCGCCTCCGCCTCCGTGGTCGCCGCGACGCCGTCCGTGCTCGTCGCGACGTGAAGCTGCGGACACGCGAACCCGGTGAGTGCCATGCACCGCGGCCTCGCCAAGCCTGCGACCACAGCCCGGCGAGCCCTCCTCCCTGCATTGCGCGGCTCGCCATCACCTCGCCGCCGGTGAGTCTTTCCTGCAACCAAGACCCCGCCTTTGTTGCCCACTGCCTCTTGTCCGGCCTTCACGCCGTTGACCTGCTCATGCCACGCAGGCCGCGGCCACCAGGCAGCCCCGGTGCCCTCAAGATGACACCGCTGCTGCTGGCGAACGCCGCGCACGGCTCCCTCGCCACGGACGCGACGTATACCCGGCCTCGCCTACTCACACCGTCGCGTCGTAGAGCGAACGACGCGGCGTTCCACCTCGCCGCGTCGTGAGGCCTCAGCTCCGCCTAATCCCAGCACGATCTTCACAAGCCGCCGGTGAGCACCCAAAGGACTCCACCTTTTTCCTGTTTTCTTGCTGCGCCTGTTGCCGGCCGTCGAGCCGCTGCCCCCGCGCGCCCTCAGGGCACAGCTGTACCGCTCGCGCAACTGCACGTCGTGCCCCACGGCCAAGGCCGCCGCCGACACACCTGCACAGCAAGGCCTCAAAACACGACGCCCCTTTCAGTTCACGCCGCACGGCAGCGTCGCGTCACTCGTGGCCGCCGTGGCCTCGCCACATGCCACCGACGCCCGCCACCAACGGCACCACTTCACGGCATCGGCGCCGTCTCGCGCTCACAGCCATGACGAGCTCCGAGCTGGCCCTCACACCACACACCAACCACACCGGTGCGCCCCGCACCCAAGCGCTCGCCACGTACACCTCGCACCACACGACGGCGCTGCGCGACTCGCGTCTACCGTAGCCTCGTCGTCACCACGCCGCGCTTGCACGAGCACAGAGCACCACGTGGACACCACCCTTTTTGCCCGGTGCACGCATGTAATCATGGGAATTTATACTCCTCCACGTACATCAGGGCAGCGCCCTGGCCTCCACCTTGCTCGCCGCCGCATATCACCACGACTCTGCCTTGCCATCCTTGCCGTTCCGGCACACAATGCACACGCACGCCACGGCCTCATCCTGGTTCCAGACCTGCCGCCGCAGTGGAAACCTGCCGGTGAGATTCTCTGGCAATCTGCCGAGCACTTGGAAGGCACCTATCCTCCTGACCTTCGTGACTATTGGGGCATGAAGCCCAGCAGCGAGTAGGCCCAGCTCGGCCTTAGGCCCATGCACGAGCCCCTCCTCCTTACCCCCTGCCGATGGGCCACCAAGGCTAGAAACGGCCCAGCTCAATCCCTGCCCTTTTTCCTTTTACTCTTTTCTAGAAAATCTTTCTACCTTCCAAAATTCATAGGAAATTCATCTTAGCACCAAAAATTATGAAACTAGTTTTATAATTTTTCTAAAATCTTCCTCTACCTCCTAGTGCAATTGGTTTGCTTATTTGAGTATGTTTTTAATGCAGTTTTATTGCTTCTTATTTGCTCGTCGTTCTCGGCTTTTATTTTGCGTAGCGATGATTCAGTGATCGTTTGGACCTGACGACGCACCCGCAGGTGATGGACCTTGATGGTGGACGGCCTCGACTTCCAGAGATGCGTACCACTACTACCTCGACATCGCAGGTGTCATGGCAGCACCTTTACTTAGAGAATCCTATTAGACATTGCAAAGTAGAGCTGCTAGCGCTTTATATTTATTCATTTGCTAGAATAGGAGTTGCATGATATTGCTTGAGCCTTGATTGCCTTGACTGAAACCACTTCACCCTGATTACCTAGCTTCGCGCTCGCCACTTATATTTATACCTGTCTGCTTGCTTGCATTTACACCATCATAATTACATACATGCCGTTGATATGTGATGTGCGATGGTTTGGTGATATGTCGATGGTGGTTGGGGTTTGGCCATGAGGCACCCCCATATGGTATATGATGGTTTGATACGCGACGGGAGCGGTGAATCCCGAGTGGGTGATGGTGATATGAGGAGTTCTGGAGATATTCCTTGCCCTCGACCTGTTTCTTTGGAGATATTGGCTAGAGTGAGAGGTTGCCGTGGTGTACGGGGTGCACCAAGGGTAGTTCCGGTGGTGGGAACACAAAGTCCTGGAAGGACGACGGTCCTCGAGGGACAGTGGGGATGAGGAGCTTGTGGACAGATCACCTCTCAGGGGTGAGTCTAGTGCTGTGAGGCACACGGTTTGGTGGAAGGTGCTCGCTCTAGCCAACTAAGGACTGAGTAGGTTGCAACCATAAATCACGGGTTCTATTCGTACACACCACATGCCTAGGTGGGTATGGCCTGTTGCCCAAATTAGTGCAGGCGACACCAGTCTCTGTGGGAGATAGTAGGCACGCGGGCTTCTGTGGCCCTGTGCAATTAGTGTCAGGAGGGTGGAGGTTACTTCGCATAACCTCGATGACACGACCCCAGCTTATGTAGTGGCGTCTATATATCTTCACTCCGGCTGGTGGATAGGTCTGGTGTTCGTCGGCCTAGTTTGTGGTGGTGGTGTTCACTGTTGATGGTGACTCATTGGCGGTGTTCATGTGGGGTAACAAAGTACTACTCTCGAGAGGTTAAAATCTATACGTATAGCCGCGGTCTCGGTTATGACCACTTACCTGTGTGCAGGGTTCAGCTCACTAGCTTCTCTTGTGCTTTGCTTTCTCTCTCTCCTGAAGATAGGTCCGGCTTGAGGCCGTTGAGACGAGGGGCGTGCGGAGGCTGCCTCGTCGCTTAGACTGAGAGATTGAGGGTGTTGTGAGGGATGATGAGTGGTGAAATATGAGATGAGATATGTTGATGAGACATGTGGATGTTGAGATGTGAGAATGAGATTTGGGATGGGAATTATAGAAGATTTATACTATACTATTGATGCTTTTCTGCATGCGTTAGGATGCAAACTAGAGCCAAACTATTAGGATCACCAGATCCCCTTTATTTTCTTTTTCCACCAAAGCTCATTCGGTGCTGACCATGGCCTGCACATACCTGGTGGTGTGCAGATTTCTTTACTTGCAGTGGTGTTGAGATTAGTAGTTGGTTTCCGGTCTACTCTCAAGGATGCCTGTGGATTGGAAGATCATCATGCTTCGCTGCTACGAGTAGATTATCGGTGTTTTGTTTGTTTTAGCCCAGTGGGCTTGTAATTAGATTTTGTATTAGGCTTAATTTTGTACTCTGTGTTGTATGACTTTGTATTCAGTTGAAAAGTGGATGCCCGTGATAGCCGAGATATCCTGGGACTATCACAGAGGGGCAAAAGAGTCGGTATTTCAAGTTTTGAAATCCCGGTTCGCTTCAAGTAGCGTCTGTGCCTCATGTACACTATCTTCTTAAATGCAGTAAGGGACACGTGAGTGGTTCCATCTATGCATACCACACAACCAAACTTCCCTTTGAACTGTCCTAATAATGTGAAGAGAGCAGGGTAGTCGTTAATCGTAACAAAGATAATTGCTCTCAGCATGAATGATTCTTTGCGGTACTCGTCCAACATTTTAACACATATTTCCCACAATATCTTCATGTCCTCCATTAAGGGCTCCAAAAAAACATCCATGTCAACTCCAGGCTGTGTAGGACCAGAGATAAGGATGGTTAGCATAAGGTACTTTCGCTTCTGCATCAACCATGGAGGAAGGTTGTAGATGGTGAGGATCGCCAGCCATGTGCTGTGTGTGCTGCTCCTCTCAGCAAATAGATTTATTCCATCAGTATTCAGTGCGAACCTAACATTTCTTGGTTCCTTTGCAAAGTCCTTGTGGTTTTTATTGAAATATTTCCACTGCTGCCCATCGGCTGGGTGCTGAAGCTTCCCATCGTCTTTGTGCTCATCAGAAGCATGCCAGCTCGTAAATTGGGCAACCTCTGGGTTAGCGAACAAACACCTCAATCGATCAACTACAGGAAGGTACCACATCATCAAAGCAGGAATCTTTTTCTGCGCATAATAGTCTACTTCTTCTTTTTCTTTGCCGGTGGGTTTTGAACCACTCTTCTGGATCTTCAGTTGGGTCCTCTTTTGTTTCTTTCCTTTACACACGGAGGTAGCACACTCTTTCTCTCTGTAGTCTTTATTTGTCTTGTACCTACTTGCACCGCACTTTGGACAGCTGTCCAAGTCCTTATAATCACCACCTCGATATAGGATATAGTGATTTCGACACGCATGGATCTTCTCAACACCCATCGTCAGTGGACTGATTAGCTTTTTTGCATAGTATGTGTTAGCAGGCACTTTGTTCTCCTTTGGAAGCATGTCTGCGATAATGCTCAAGAACCCATCGAAGCCAACATCAGAAAGACCATATCTAGCTTTGCACACCAACAACTTTAGCACAGACCGCAGTGTCGTGAATTCTTTGGTGCAGCCGTTAGACTCATCGTACAAAGGCTCTTGTGCTGCCTTCATTAGGGCCTCCACACCTTTCATGAAGAATATTGATGGATCTTCCGCATGAGCTGGCATGATTTCTGCTCAATGGGAGTGTACGTTGTTGGGAAGGTACCACATCACCAAAGCAGAAATCTTCCGCATGAGCTGGCATGATTTCTGCTCAATGGACACTCCACACCTTTCATGAAGAAAATCATGTGTGGATCTTCCGGCAATCGGTCAGCTCCCCAACTTGAAATATCTTAAAATCATTGGAGCCACTGCAGTCACCAAGATTGGACCCGAATTTGTTGGCTCTGGGGTGGGTAATCTCAGATCTACAGAGGCAGTAGCTTTCCCCGAGCTTGAAACATTGGTAATCTGGGATATGCCCAACTGGGAGGAGTAGTCCTTTATTGCTGAAGAAGAACAAGAAGCATCAGCAGCAGGCACGGGAGAAGCAGAGGATGAGGCACCTTCAAGGATGCAGTTACTGCCACGACTGAAGAAGTTGGACCTTAACCGCTGCCCCAAGCTGAGAGCTCTCCCACCACAGCTTGGTCAGGAGGCCACCAGCTTGAAGCAGCTCCACTTAAGACGTGTGCACAGCCTTAAGGTGGTGGAAAACCTCCGTTTCCTCTCTGAGGTCCTTTTAATCGCAGGTTGTGAAGGGCTAGAGGGGGTCTCAAATCTTTCCCAAGCGAGAGAGCTACGTGTACAGCTGTGTCCCAACTTGAGGTGTGTTGAGAGATTGGACAACTTGCACCAGCTGTTTCTGACAGAGGATATGGAAGGTGCCTCCTCATCACAGTGGCTGCCTGGGCTCCAAGAGAAGCACCGACAGCTGTATGACGGAGAAGACATGGATGTCTACACCTGGACATGGTGAACATACAGGGATGCCTAGTCAGATGGCTTTGAAGATGTAAGCTGTGACCTTTGGCTAGATTTTCTAATTTGGGTACATGTTTATCTCCCCTGCTTTTAATTGTCCTTGTCCGTTTCCTTCTATTTACAGGTCCTCCTCGGGAGTGAAGGACGGAAGGGACTAGAGTAGAGTCTAGAATTTGTCTTCATTATTATCCAAATCAGGTGCCTTACACATGGACGTGGATGAAGCTGATGCAACTGAGCTGCAGAATTGGGTACTTTGCTTATCGAGGAAAGAGACGATGCCTTCCTGATCAAGAGGCGCAACAGTTCAACTTCAACCAGTGTTTTTTATGTGTGCGTATCTGAACAAGGTCATGATATATGCTCGTGTTTTTTCAGTTTTGTTTTTTGATGTTGTGCGAAACATTACATCTGTTGTTTGGAGTCCCAGCGTGTACTTTTGGTTCAACGTAAAGCGTGCTCGTGAATTCTGGGTTGGAGCCTTTCTGCAGGACTGCTGCTGTTACTTTCCATTGGGGTTTTTTTAAAAACAGCTGTTGGTAAGCTGGATTTTTTTTGTTCATTGTCGCCTGCCCTATCTGAATGAGTAATGCTCAGTGGATATGTTTCGTTTAAATATATATGTTCAAACTTCTATTTTTTATTACTAGTCCATCAACCCATGCTTCGCACGGGCTAACTTTGAGATACTTAAGCAATTAAAATTCTTGTTTAATATATATCAACTAATAAAAAGTACTTTATACAATTAACTTTAAATTGAGTCTAGTCTTACACACATATATAGAGAATTTTCTTTGGCATGGTTGAGAGAGATCGTTATGGCACAACTAATACTTCACATTTGTTTGTTTTCACAATTAGGTGTTTTCTTTTCCTTTGTTTGTTTTGTGTCCCAGTATGGTTAACTTTGTGAAGTATATGGGTGTGTTGTACTTTCCTCTTGAAAAAAAGAGCTATGTAGATAACAATATTAGAAGTTTAGCTCCTTTGCAAAAAAAATTACATAATTGAGTATCAGATATTTAGATAGGTACCTTAAATTTTTTATTAATTGTACATCTTTTATTGATTTGTTTGATGAAATTATGAGGATAATTTAGAATTCTCTAACATTGATGTTTTGTTTCTGATTTGTTGGTTTCTAATCTATTGCTTCATGAATGGTTGTCGTCACCGAAGTACTTAACTCATTGCTCTAACTCCTTAACACATTATTGTTGTTGCATCTTTGGAATTATTTGTTATGCATTTATTTTGCCCATGGAAAGGCAGTGGTAACATTATTATATTTCCATCCTGATCATTAGTGCATATGGTAGCATTATTATGTTTCCATCTTGATCATTAGTGTATATGACTTTATAGGTTACCATGATGTTCTCTGATGTAGCTTTTGCTACATATATATGATCAATACATGTGTCAATATTTAAATTGCTATATTAATCAAGATACTGTATTTAATGAAAAGTTATATGTGGAAGAAAGCAATAGTATTGGTAGATTACCTTGTTTATCTTGTCATTATTGTTGTTTATGCTGATCTTGAAGGTCCCATGTGACAGCATGTGCATGGCTCTGCCATTCAAGCCTTGCTAGTGTTTGCTTGTAGTGTGTACTTATTAGTAGGATTGGATTCCACTATCCTCGATTAGATTTGTTTTTGTTTGATTTTTTTATCAAGTTGGGAAGATAGATTGGTTAGGATAGAAATATAGGTTGGGCACAGTTTTTTCGCTGGTGGAAGGTTTTGTGACATGCTGAGTCACATTTATTAATTATTTGCCCTCATGATATTTTAGATCATTTGACCGAAGATTAATTTATTTATCAACATGTTATCATAATGCCTTTACATTGCATATTCTAGGTTTTTGCTATTATGATGCATAAAACTCATTATAGCTTGAACTGTGACAATCAAGATGTTAAATTTATTATGTCATAAAATTAGTCATTGTGTAGTACTATTATTTTACAAAAACATATAACACTTAAAACTATATTGCTAGTATTAATATGGAATAATTATTTTTAGTCAATGTATTATAAACTTATTTAAATAACAAAAGGTTATCAATTATTTTTCAAATAATTTATATTAGTGTTTACATGTAGATTTTGAGTTATTTTATATTTTATAAAATACTTTACCAGTATTGATAGGGCATATGTTTTAGTCGACATATACTAAACTTATATTTTAAATAAAATATTTATTGATTTATTCATCGTAATAACGTATATTAATATTTATATGAAGATTTAGAGATATTATATAACAACGTATATTTTAGTTTTTATATGTAGATTTAGAGATTTTTTTAGGTTACTAATTTGGATAATCAAAAGTTTTACTTTTTTTTTTCTGTTAGTGATATATTTGGGTAATTTGGAGACAAAATTAGTAGATACTTTGCATTATCTTTCATAATGATAAATGTAGGTAATTCAAACATAAATTTTGGGTTTAATTTTCATAATTTAGAGTCAATTTTACATAGCTCATTTTAGTTTTTTGCATGGTTTAGAAAAATTGCCTTCTCTTTATTTGTATATATAATAATAAGCAGGCAAAGCCAGCACATATGTATCTTGTTTATTTTCTATGAGATTTTTTATTCATAATTAACTAACCGCAACATACTACAGATATGAATTTTTGTTAATACATTAATAAGTGAATGTGATTAGTAGTAAGACTCATCTGATAATAGAGATATTTTGTTAAGAATGTGGTAGAGGAGATATCATATTTTAGTAATTAAATTTACCATGACATGACCAACTAAGATGGTCTCCAATCGATTAACTTATTTTTCTCCTAAAATGATTTTTTAAATCTGTAATGATATAATTGGATGATTTTCTAGAAAATAAAATAAATCTAGTGGTTATCGATGGCTAGAGTCTTTGGTTTGATGGCCTATATTTCTAACTGTGTAATTTGCAAAGAAAATAAAAGTTAGTAATACCAAAAAAACAACGGGTTCCATCGTTGCCTTTAATTTGTTTAACGAATGTTGAAAACAGTAAGACGAACCTAGAATAGATGAATTTTTATTTCCATGTGAAACCTGTAAACCGAGAGAGAATGGCATTAATTTACCTTTTTTCATAGAGTGGAGCTTGTAAACTAAAAGATCAACAATGATAATGGCATTAATTTTTCTTTTTCATGGATCACTTCACAAATAATGGTAGATCGAATTTGAAAAATCAAATCCTAATGGGATTTGGCAAGACAGTTATACCTTTGATTAAGTCGATGATGTTGAAAACAGTAAGATGAACATAGAATAGATGGAATCCAGTTTCCGTTGACGACTGCCCCGTGCGGCAGCTCTTACTCCAGTGGCGGCGGAAGGCAAGCATGGCATGGACGGTGTGCTAGCTCGACGTGGACGCGGAGCACCTCCAGAGTGGACGCCTTTCTTATTCTTGCTTGTTGACCTAGCATCTAGCGGCCAGCCTGAAACGGCGCACGAGTGCATGCATGCCAGATCCTCTCGACATGGCCAGGACACGTTCGTCTTTAACAATCTATATAAAACGGCATTGCACAAGATTGGTAGCCATCGGGTAAGATCAGTCGATATGTACCGGTCGATATATTTTTATTTTTTAAAAAGTAAGATTTTTGGACCTCTTTAATATAATCTATAACGGCGAACGTGATTGTTAGACCTTCCGATATTCTATAACCAACTGAACATCGGTAACGAAGATTCTATACATATGTACGGTGAAGTTTTCTCAGTTTTTTAAAAATTAGAACTTAATGGTTATGGATAGCTAGCTTTTTAATTGGATGGTCAGATGTTTCTAATTAATATGAGAATTTCTAGTATTTATTTTTTTCATAGCGCATCTAGTGAGGATTAATATGGAATCTCCATTAAGACCTATAATTAGTAATAGTAGGTTTATACAAAATAATAGACTGGCCTATCTATCACATTCACTTTTGGTTACTATATTAATGTTAATAAAAAATATCACGACCCATCATATTTATGAATCTATAAATCAATAAACTTAATTTTTGTGATAAAGCAAAAGTGAATGTTTGATCGTACAAAAAATTTGATCCGCCTTACAAATATTTGTTCATATAGATGGTTAATATAGTACTAAAATGTAGAATAGCCTAACAATCATTTCACTTGGTTGATGTATTAAAAATAATATAAAATATCATATATGTATGATCCATCACGTTTATGAATATATTATAATAAAATATTAGAGGCAATGTTAAAACCAACAAACGACATATTTAGTCAAAAAGAAAAAAGAAAAACTATTCTTCATAATGGCAGTGTGGGTAATTTAAATACAAAATTAGAGGGTTACTTTATATATTCTACATAATGGCAGTGTGGGTAATTTAAATACAAAATTAGGGGGTTATTTTATGTATTTTTCATAATGGCAGGTGGATAATTTTTTTTTTATAAGTTGCAACAGATCCGATGGCTATTATCAACTATGATAGTTAGTGTCTAGTAAATTAAAGGCTAGATGTTTCTGATTATTGTGGGAATTTTTAGAATTTATCTTTTTCCTAACGCGTCTGGTGAGAATCAACGTGGCGCCTCTGTTGGGGCCTCTAATTAGTAATAGTAAGACTTTTTTTTTTTTGCGGGAAGACCAAAAATCCAATTAAAGTTTGGATTGCTGAATTAAATCAAAGAAACTCCTGACCGGCTCCAGGCGGCGATGGTCCGTCGCTCGTTCTATGGAGCGCGCCCAGACAAAGGTCCAAGTCGGCGTCGTGTGTATAGCTGCAGTTCGTTACAGACAGAGTAACAACACTCTCCTGTTCAGTGCAAGCGCTGCTCTGTTTTCCACTAGCAACTCTGCAGCTAACGGTAGACAAACTTCAGAGAGGTGTTGCAACTTTCAAGTGCTACTCTGTAATGGTTAGTGTGATGTTCTCTATATAAAAATATGTACTTCCTCCATCCCGAAATAATTGTCATTATAGCTTCTCACCATGTGCACCTGAGATTCTCGGAACATAGCCAGCTAGATGTCCAGATACATAACACTAGATATGAATGCCTTAGATTCCAGATTTTTTTCACTCTCTCCATCACATCAAGTTTTAATCCGTATGTATGGAGAATTAAAAGTAAGTAAAAAATAACTAATTACACAGTTTAGTTGTACATCATGAGACGAATCTTTTGAATCTAGTTGGTCCACGATTGAATAATATTTACCACATATAAACGAAACATGCTACAGTTGTAAAGTTGAAATTTTTTTCCTTGATCTAAACAAGGATCTGCATTGCATATGCATGTCCGTAGACTATAGACGAGGTCACGCCCCCGGCCCCCCGGCATCCATCGACGTTGTCATCATGGATATCGAAAGATTCGGTTCGGGACCAAGGCTCTTCTCAAGCCGGCCGGTGCCCAGAGTCGATGGCGATTGGCGAATGGGCGATGCGTGATGATACGGAGGATCCTATTCCTATACTGTAGCCTTGCACGCTTGCAGCTGGGTGCGTGCCCATCTGCCACAAAATGGAATTCTGTTTCTTTGCATGCTCACAAATTTCCCTCTCGTAGACATATTTTTTACCTCACCTAGTCACCATCCACATGGATCGGCCGGCCCTTGTAGTTTACAGTTATGCAACTTGCACAGATGATTAACAGCGACATCTTTTTCAATAATACATTTTCTTATATTAACTTGTTTTCGGGGCCTTGGATGACTCTCGGTGGTGCCAATACGCTCCTTAATTTACAATGCTCAGCCAAAACCACCGGCCTCTGATTAAAATATGCACTTGTACACCACGCTTTGTAGTCTACGTGTCTGTCTTTTGGCTGCAATTTGATCTACTCCTCTGCCTTGCACTGCTCAAGGTCTGCAAAGGTCCATGGCCTCGAGAGCCAAGCCGCTGCTAATGGTCTGTAGTTAGCGGAAGCTCCGTGGTCAGCATTTGAGCAACCATGAGTGTTCTGCCTTTTCGTACTAGATACTGAGCAGGCTGAGAGTCGCCTGCACATTTGAATTGGCCTCGTCTGACAAAATTGGGGCAAATAAATGTGTACTAAATAAATAAACTTGCATGTTCATCCACTCCTAATAACGTCAACATACCTAGTCACAAGTCACGACGGTGACAGCGTGTAGTATAATTGAATTTCATCATCAAGGCATGGAATAAACAATCGGGCTTTGGCAGCATATTCAGACATTCTCGTGTTCACTCGGTGCAGACTAATTACAATCCAGAAAAGCTGTCTTCGTTTGTGTTGAAATTACAGAAACCTGAATCCAAACAATTGTCAGGACAACTGGCTTGGTTTGGTTAGAGTGAGTGCTGGATTCACATGTGCTGGTTGATGTGGACAACCAAACCAAACCAATGATCCCAACCAACCGCCAATAGCTAGGCTGCTCGTTAGTATTCGAAATACACAGATTCCATTGGTCTTTGCAGGCACTGCATTTAAGTCTACATTTTCCGCACAGCATACTCCCCGTCATCTTGCCACAAGGTCTCTCTCAAGTTTCCATTTGCTCCTCCACTGCTTCATCCTGTTGTCGTGCTCTTCCCAAGGTATGTTCTCATCTATGGAAAAAGCTTCATGGCCTCTACTGTGTTCTGATTTCGTTGTTTCTGTTCTTATACTATTGCCTTGTGATGCAGTGCTAGCAGCAGCTTGATGCTCGATAGTACACCTATCGGGAGCAGAACAACTTTTATTGAGAGATCTTCACAAGCATCAAGCTGATCAGTGCCTTTCCAGTTGTTCTAATAGTTGTTGCTCAGCCAGGCTGTCATTGAACCTGCTGAAGTCCTTCCCTTAGTCTTGAAGATCTTTAACACATTCACCTGTAATGATCTGAACGAATCTCTCATCAAAGAGAACCTGCTGGGAGCAAAAAAATTAAAATAGCATACTGATGTACTTGCATGTGTACCATGCATCCGAATAGTAGCTTATCATTTCACCTATCAGGTACTTACTGCATCACCATCGTACCTTAACTACAGTGATACCTCATCTTGATCCTCTGCTGAACTATTCTAGTTATGGGCACCATCTAGTTATTACCAACCTTTGTTTTAACAAGCAAGAGGTTTGCCATTTAATTCTTTCTATTTTCTTTTGCAGGTTTAATTAGCTGTTGTATCTGTGGTTCTCTGTTGGTGATTGGCTGATAATTTCTTCTATCCACTTATTAAATTGGTTTTCCAAAGGATTTACTTTGGATCTGCAGAGCATGGGTGCAGTATGCTGGATGGGTTGACAATCCAAATGAACTGTAAATGCGAAGAGGATTACTATTGACTCTAGTTGGATGAGAGATTTCTAAGGTAAGATATCCAATATGTACTTCGAATCTGGCTATTATCATGATATACCAGATCAAAATGTGTAGCTAATGGAAGTATTACTAGAGTTTATATGTGCAACATGCCATACTTCTCCAAATTAATAACATCCAATCTAGTGTACCTTAGCTTACAACACTTGAAAGCAAAAAAAAAAAAAAAAAAAAAAATAAATAAATAAAAATAAAGGACAAGAAGCAGCTAAGAGGTAGAGATGTTCGGTGCTAGTCACTAGAGAGTTCTAGCTAGTGCCACCATGTGAACTAGCCATTGGAGTCGACCATTGGCTGCTCCAAAATTCCGGTGGGAATTCTTTCCCAAGCTGTTTCTTAAAGTAAAGATGGGTTGATCATCTCAACAAACTGGTTCGGTTGATTTATATGGCCATTAACTTTTCCTTTTTGGATAAGATGATACAATTTGTAAGGTAAGTGCAGTACGTGTGCTTCTCGATATTGTTTGATTGGTTCCTTGACGTTTTTGTTTTTCATAAGAAATGATGTTTCCTTCTTTTTGTGGAATTGTGGGTACTTAAATCCATGTTGTTACTAGGTCAAAATTATGATACAACTTTAAGCTAGGATTTTTCCTATAAGGAAAGAGAGAGTGCCTTGACTTCTAAAGAAAAAACAGTAAGCATGAACTCATATGGCACCAACCGAAATGGTTCCCGAGAAGATGGTCTACATCCTCGCCTGATGAATCATCTATTTCTTCTTTTTTTTTTTTTTTTTTTTGAAACATGGAAGTCAACTTTATGTCTTTATCTCAATTACTGGAGGATCTAGGCATTATCTGTAGGCCACCTAGCCCTACAACTTTTGCCAAAATATGTGTTGACCATCTTTATAAATTTGTGTTGACCATCTTTATAAATTTAAAATTACTAGAATCCTGCCCGTGCGCTGCATGGAAACAAACAATTTTACGTAATTTAGGTTTGATGTGTGTAATGATAGTATCATATACTCCTATAAATAATGCTAAGCCCCACCAAAGGTTCACTCTAATCAGATTGCTCCATTCTTTAAAAAGTGATGTCAGCTGATATTATTAAAGGAGTTACCCCACTAAAGCTCATTTATCTCTTACTAGCTATTTCTTTTTGAAATAGAAAAAAAGTCGTAGCACCTAAACTAAATATCGTAATTAAAATCCAATTGCACTATAGTGTTCCTCACAATAAACTATTCAAAACAAGACCCCACTTGGATATATTTCATGACTTTTTTGTAAAAATTTAAACCGTTTCTAAGCAAAAACCTGTTTGTAAGCAAAAACTTAGCAAAACTGCATATCACATACATGTGGTCCTTTGTAATTTTATGAAGAAAAACTCTTAAATTTTTTACATGTGGTCCTTCGTAATTTTATGAAGAAAAACTCTTAAAATTTTAGGAAAGGGATGACCTTCAGGTATATATAGTAGGGGTGGAGGTTCGGGTAGATGAGATTTGGGTGATGCCGCCATATATATTTCCACTTGACGACCCGTAGCAACGCGCGGGGATTTCATCTAGTTATATTAAAATGTAGGGATTTGTAAATAAATGGAAATTAAATGTCAATTGAACATTTGCATGCATTCAGGTTTGAAGAGATATTTCTGCATTCAAAACATTACTTATGATGTCAGCATAAATATTTGTGATATCCTCAATAATATCTATCTCAGAGATGCTACTTTTTGTCATGCTATGTTAACAGTTAAATTACCAAAAAAATTAACCAAATCGATGAATGGGCAGTGTCTCCGTTGTGCGAGCGTGGACTTAAGAGTGCCTGGCCAGTGGCCACCTTTTTACCATTCGTGCCTTTCTAGCCAGCTAGACAAAATTGGGCTACAGATCCTTAATCCCAATAGCCAACAACACCAGCCAATAAATATCCTTTTGGCAATTCCTTTCTTCCCCAAACACCTGTTCCCTGACGGCGCCAAAAACTCGATGAGCTGTGTCTGACTCGCCGGCAGGTAAGCTAGCTGGTGGGTCTGGTTGAAGGATATGTGCCGGTTATTCTCAGGCTGCTGATACAGAGATAAACGACTCATGTCCATTGCTTTGTAGTATTTCTAGTGTTTTCCTGATTTTAAAATGAGGTATACGACTACGACGTCAACATGATTCCATGCTGACATCACGTGCAGAGCAGAGCGGAGCAGAGCCTGCCCTGCTCGGCCGGCGTTCGTCGCAGCGCCGCGGCGGCTACCTCTATTCACAGATAACTTACTTTTTTTTTGACTTTATAAAACTACATTTGACCATTCATCTTATTTAAAATTTTTATACATACTATAAAATAAGTAAATTATTATTAAAGAATCTGTAATGATAATATAGGTCATAACCAGATATATGATATTTATATAAAAATTTTGAATAAGACAAATAGTCAAATACAATTATTAAAAGTTAAAAAGATAAGTTATTTGTGAACGGAGGAGTATAGTAAAGATGGGTTGATCATCTCAACAAACTGCTTCAGTTGATTTATGGCCATTAACTTTTCCTTTTGGATAATATGATACAATTTGTAAGGTAATTGCAGTAGGTGTGCTTCTCTATATTGTTTGGTTGGTTCCTTGACGTTTTTGTTTTTCATAAGAAATGATGTTTCCTTCTTTTTTGTGGAATTGCGGGTACTTAAATCCATGTTGTTACTAGGTCAAAATTATGATACAACTTTAAGCTAGGATTTTTCCTGTAAGGAAAGAGAGTGCCTTGACTTCTAAAGAAAAACAGTATGCCCACGAACTCATATGGCACCAACCGAAATGGTTCCCGAGAAGATGGTCTACACCCCGGCCCGATGAAAGTCATCTATTTCTTCTTTATTTTTTGAAACATGGCAGTCAACTTTATGTCTTTGTCTCAATTACTGGAGGATCTAGGCATTATCTGTAGGCCACCTAGCCCCACAACTTTTGCCAAAATATGTGTTGATCATCTTTATAATTTTGTAATTACTAGAATCATGCCGGCCCATGCATTGCATGGGAACGAACAGTTCTACGTAATTTAGGTTTAGATGTGTGTAATGATAGTATTATATTAAAATGTAGGAATTTGTAAATAAATGGAAATTAAATGTCAATCGAACATTTGCATGCTGTCAGGTTTGCAGAAATATTTCTGCACTCAAAACATTATTTATGATGTCAGCATAAATATTTGTGATGTCGTCAACAATAACTACAGAGAAGCTACTTTTGTCATGCTATGTTAACAGTTAAATTACCAAAAAAATTTAACCAAAGCGATGAATGGGCAGTGTCTCCGTTGTGCGAGCGTGGACTGAAGAGTGCCTGGCCAGTGGCACCCCTTTTTCATTCGTGTCTTTCTAGCCAGCTAGACAAAATTTGGCTACAGTTCCTTAAGCCCAATAGCCAACAACACCAGCCAATAAATATCCTTTTGGCAATTCCTTTCTTCCCCAAACGCCTGTTCCCTGACGACGTCAAAAGCTCGATGAGCTCTGTCTGACCATGGAAATGAATGGTACAGAGACTCGCCGGGCAGGTAGCTGGTGAATCCGCCCCTGACCATGGTGAGGAGGATATGGGCCGGTTATTCTCATGTGCATTGCTTTGTAGTATTTGTAGTGTATTCCTGAATTTATTTTCCACGAGAAAATGATGTATACGACGTCAACATGATGCCATGCTGACATCACGTGCATAGCAGAGCCGAGCAAAGCCTGCCTGCTCGGCCGGCGTTCGTCGCAGCGCCGCGGCGGCTACCTCCTCTTTAGTTTCATTCTGTCCTCGATCCGGACTCTGCTTCGATCACGACTTTGCTTCTGTCTCAGAGTTACGGGGGAGGGGGAGCTGGGTACCGGGTACCTGAGCCGCGACTCACAACCCGATTAAGCGGGGCAGTAAGACGATAACAATAGAGATATGTTTTAGGTGTAGAGAGAAGAGAAGAGAAGAGGAGAGATATATGCCGATGGTATTAATAGATTCAAAATGGACAAGCTTGGCTCCACAGGTTTTAAATCGTGGATTCACCACTCATTGCTTTTCTAGTTACCAAGTAGGCCCAGGTCGAAAAAGGATGTAGGGAGTACATTAAAAATACTCAAGGTTTTATTTGTTGTATGCTAACTAACATGTACCTCACCATGCAACTACTTTGCAAATGCTATTTTCAAGTAGTTGAGGATTTTTGCTGTAATTTATTAAAAAAGATACAGCTTAACACCTAAACACATGTTTGGTATTATGCACAAACTAGTCCATCAACCCGTGCTCTGCACGGGCTAAAATTTTAAGAGATGTACCATTTAATATATCTTACAGTAAATAATTTTTATACTAAATTGTATATTTTCTTTATATTTATTTTCTATAAAATAGACATAATAGATACTTCATAGTTTATACCAATTATCACAAACTTGTTAATTACTTTTTTTGCAAGGCATTGGTTTATATGTCTTTCATCCATTTGTATTTTCACTTTCTATTAGATTGATTAAAACCTTGCAATTAATTATAATGGTCCTTGCCCCATTATATATCCTATGAAGTCTTGAATCTAAATTATAATTTTCTAAAATTTTGTCTTATTATTATGAAGTTAAAATTCTTGTACTTAATGTATCTTTTATTAACTCTCCAATTTATACCTTTAAAATAAGTACTTGAGTTCATAGAGTATGTTTACTAAATAGCATAAACAATCATTTAAATCTTGCATCATGACACTTTAGGTAAGTGATAGAGCTTGAGTCTCCGTTGTGTGTAACAGTGTTATTCTCTAAAAAGAATTTTAATAGTTAAATCGTATAACATTCTACTTTTTAAACTAAAATAATTTTAAAAAATTAGACAAACATGAATATACACAACAGTGGTATCTCCCGTACTTTCAAGATGACTAAATTTTTTTGTCAAGAAATTATATGTGTAGTCCAGTTATACTTGTGTCAAATATTTAGTTAAAATATATCAATATATCTAAAGAAACAACCTCAATAAATTATATTTCATGATTACTAATATGATTTTAAATAATTTGTAGTATCATTAGTGTATATATGGGTTTTTAAGACAATATTTTTTAGTAAAACATAAGATATAGTACTCTCTTTATCGCCCAAAGAATCCCTCCCTCTCGGGGCACGTGGCACTATTCACACATGCACTATTCACACAGCCCCACATGGGCCCACGTACACTGTTTATTTTTATTTTTTGATTTTTTCCTATTCAGTTTTTATTCTCCTCCTTTTTTAAGCCGCCACAGTTGAGTCCCTTTGTGCTATATATATAAATTGTAATAATTTCTGTTCATGTACTTGCGTTCAAGAATTATATTATAATCATTGTTCCCTTCCCACTAGGGATAAAAACGGTATGGATATTTTCCGACCGTATTCAACACCGAATTTGTTTACAGGGGTTCTTATGCATCCGTATTCAAGTCCGGGCATTCAACATCCGGTACCGTATCCATATCCGAATACTCAAACGCATATTTATGATGTCGATATCCAATCATATCTTACTCGGTATGGTTGGCACAATCCGTATTCGAATTCGAATCCGGACAGAAATATGAAAACAAATATAATATCAGTGATATCCGTTCGTATCCGATCCGTTCTTTTTATATTTATATTTATTGTTTCCCTCTGTCGGTGTTTCGTGAAGGCACCAACTAGTAAATTTATAGATGCGCGTTTATACCCGGATGGTTCGCTAAGAGGACACGGGAAGGTATACTGGTTCGGGCGAGAGGCCCTACGTCCAGTTCGAAGGAGTCGTGTTATTTAGCGGCGGTTCGTAGTAGGGGTTACAAACGGTTCGAGAGAGGAAGTGGCTCCCAAGTCTCTGATTGAGCATGGTACCAATATCGTGGCGTGTGTGGTGGTGTGTGCAATAGGTTTTGGTGATCTAAGCTCTCTTGTTCGTAGAACGGCTCGCCCTCCCTTTTATAGACGAAGGGAGGGAACGGCCTTACAAGTTTCGCAGAGGAAGTATGGGCGTGCCGTGCAGAAGAAGAAAAAAGAACAATGGTGGAGTGGCTCGTCTGTCTTCTTAGGGTCGGGGTGTCCTTCCTCATGTCGTATGTGCTGATCCGAAGCGGTCACCGGTGTGGTCGTGTCGTCGGAGTGTCTGCCCATGCCTTTACAGTGGGCGAAGAGGCTTTGATTAGAGCGCTTATTGTATTGGCCCGGACTTAATGACGTCGTACGGCACGGGAGTGGGTCGTGACAGAGGGGTTGTCCGGACCGTCAACCATCCGGGTGATTAGACGCCGAGCCATACCCTGCTCTTGGCTAATAGTGCGGTCAAACGCCTAGCCACGCCCTGCTCTGGCTAACAGTGTCACCGGTACCGCTTCCCACACCCTCGCACCGCCGTGGCAAGGCGGTCAAGATGCCTTCCTGCCCATGCCCTGCACGGGTGCAGGCGAGGACGTGGTTTGCCCGTCGCGCAGGTCACCGAAGTCGCGACTGTGCATGGGACGCAAGCCCCGGGTTGCTTCGAGCGGCGCCCGCGGAGGGTCGTGGTGAGCCGCGGCCTCCCGGGTCACGACCTCGAGCCCTCCTATTCCACAGGGGGTCATGCGCGCCGCGTGTCCTAGGGGTCGTGCCCTCGCTCTGGGGGCCGCGTGGCGCGGTCCCCCTGTGGGCCTTTGTCGTAGCCCTGTTGGGCCTTTCTCTGCTTGTCGGTATGATGGCCCACGAGGTCTGGCCTTCGTTGGGCCGGAGGTGAGCCCCAATGATGGTCTGTTTTGTTCTGTTTAGCGGGGGCTTAACAGACCGGTTGTTTGGCCCCTGACAGTAGCCCCCGAGTCCTTGTAGGCGTGGTCCACGCCTGTAGGGACTTATTGTCGAGGGGTCGCTCCAACTTCTCCGGTGGGTGCGCGCGAGCGCACCCGCCGGGTGTAGCCCCCGAGTCTTTGTGGGCGTGGGTCACGTCCGTAGAGACTGAAGTATTCAGTTCGGGGCAGTGGGGTGCGTCGATTTCGGATGCGCTGCTGGACGGTTCTCCCCCAGCAATAATGGCACCTCTGGTCCGTCGGGCGCAAATGGGAGGGACGCATTGGCCCGACAGCCTCGAGCCCAAGCCGAGCTTATCCGGGTGAGCCAGATGACGCCGCGGCTTCGAGCCTGGCGCTGGAATTAATACGGTAGGTGGCGGGCGGACGGGGCGTTGGGCGGGAACGCGAGGGGTCTTCCCGCCCCTCGGTCGCAGCGACCCGTGGGGTCTCCACGCCCCCTATAAAAGGGGTCGTGGTGCGACCTCTCCTTATCCCTCCCTTTGCCTTCTCGCCTCGCCTCCCTGCCCCTCACTCCTCTGCTCTCCTGCCCTTTCCTTGCCCTTTGCTTCCCTACCATCCTCGCTGCCATGGAGAGGGTCGTGCTGGCGAGGAAGGCTCGCTCCGAGCAGTTCGTGGCATCGCCCGCCCGCAACGTGCACGGGCGGAGGGTCGCTGGAGGCCGGCGGCTCCGTACCTGCTAGATTTCTTTGGTGGGCTACATTCCCGCCCCTCCTCTGGCGGTCGCGGGACCGTCCGATCCCCCTCCGGCAGTGGCAGAGCCGTCTGCTCCCCCGCTCTCTCTCGAGGAGGTCCTCGAGCGCTTCGCCACCCTTCAGGTGGTGGTTGCGGAGCTCGAGCAGGAGAACCGCACTGCCCGCCACCAGCGAGAGGAGGTGGACCGTCATTACACCGGTAAGGGTTTTTTATCGCTTTTGTCCTGTGTCTTTTGACATTCCTTTGGCCTGACGTTCCTCTCTGCGTCCCCACGAGTTGCCGGGCGGAGATGGAAGCCCCGGGCGGCGGCTGCCGGGACAGCCATCGCTGACCTCATTCATGCTCCCGCCGGCAACGTCCACGAGCAACTCGAGATGGCGCAGGTCTGCGTCAACGCCTCGGTGGTGTCTTGCGGTCCGCCGGGGCGCGGTCGTCGGCCGGGCGATGGCGGAGGCGCACACCGGGTCGACTGACCGACGTCGTTGGCTTCCCCGCCGGTGAGGCTCGAGGACTACGCCCTCATGCCGCCGGAGTACGAGGAGGCGGCGGAGGCCGCGGTGGAGCTCTCCCCCGGTGGACCAGATCCTGGCCGAGGAGTTGTAGGTCTAGGACGGCGGCTCCGCCCCTTTCCCCCTTATTTCTGTAAAAAAATGTAATGCAGAAGACGGGGAATAAAATCTTTTGTTAGCCCGTACTTTCCTTTTTGTTCATTCGTCTGTGCCATTAAGTTGCATGACCAAAGTTTATTAGATGAGAGTCAAAAAAAATCACGAGGAAACTAGTAAGCGTGAAGCGTTCGGGAAGACGACCCCCCGTAATCTTGGGGGTCGCGTTAGTTTGTTTGTTTCAGGGGTCATAACCGTGCGCATGTTTCCCGGGGGCACGGGGGAGGGGGGGTTGTATGCGTTCGCCCCCGGGATATTTTTTTAAGATGGTTGTTTCGGACATTTCTGCCCTCGAGCCCCGTCTTCTCCCCACGCGACCCTTTAGTGGGATCTAAGGAGGTGGGCAACGCTGCGCCTTCCCTTCTGTTGGGTCAGCACAGTGCCCGGTGAGTTACTAATGGGTGATTCGAGTGAGGCCCAGGTTCCCTGTCTTTGCGGCGCGCGGCGTGACCAGCGTCATAAATCTTGGTAGTTGATTCGTACTTTTTCCGAGCCGTCCATGGGCTCGTGGGCTCGATGCCTTTTCCACAAAAATTTTCGAATCAAAGATCAACCTTGGACTCGAACACGGCCCGAGAAAGCCCTAATCACTTCGCGTGCTCGGGAAATTAGGCCGCTGGCGGGCTTCTTTCTCGGCTCGCCCCTTACTCTGGTGGTCCGGGGCGGCCATGATCCCTTCACGGGCAGGCCTGCGAACCCCAGCCCTTTTTTAGACCTTGTTATATATGGTTCGATTTTGTAATTAAGTACAGACCTATAGTACAGAATTAAAACAGGAATTAAACATTACATGAGTAAATCGGGATAATCGTAACGTGCGCGAGGGTTTAGCTAAGGAGTGGGTTTGTCGGACTACCGATCGTGGCCGAGATCATGGCCAGGTGAGCTCATAACCGTTGTCATCGTCACTGCCGTAGTCGCTGAGGAGGTAATCGCAGAGGCCGAGGAAGTGGCGAAGCGCCTCCGGATCCTGGAGCTTGTCGCTGTCCATCGGGGCGTCGTTGGTGCCACTGGGTCGATCGTCGTCGTTGTTCCTTGAGCTGGGGCTGACGGCGGCCGTCATGACGCTGGGCGCGGGCATGTGGGAGAGATGTCGGGGCTCTTCTCTGGGCTGTGGTCGTCGACGATGAGCGTCCCGGTTCCTGCGGCGGTCCTTCTTCCTGCATCGTGTGCCGGAGCGAGCTGACCTGGTGCGATTGGCGCTGTCGTGTCGGACCGATTCATCGGTGTAGAGGCGTAGGTCGGCGAATGATGCGGAGATAGCGTCGACGTCGGTGTTGGGGGGGAGGAGTACCATGTCATAATCCACCCCGATGCTGATGAAGTCGAGGTTCCCGAACCGGACATGGGTACCCGGAGGGAGCTGTAGGTTGTGGGATTTGGCCATCCGGAACATGGGTTTGGAGACGAAACGCGCAAGGCCCCTACCTAGCGCGCCAACTGTCGGTATTTCGTGCAGGCACCAACTAGTAAATTTATAGATGCGCGTTTATGCCCGGATGGTTCGCTAAGAGGACACAGAAAGGTATACTGGATCGGGCGAGGGGCCCTACGTCCAGTTCGAAGGAGTCGTGTTACTTAGCGGCGGTTCGTAGTAGGGGTTACAAACGGTTCGAGAGAGAGAGAGGGGCTCCCAAGTCTCTGATTGAGCATGGTGCCAATATCGTGGCGTGTATGGTGGTGTGTGTGATAAGTTTCTGTGATCTAAGCTCTCTTGTTTATAGAACGGCTCACCGTCCCTTTTATAGACGAAGGGAGGGAACCGCCTTACAAGTTTCGCAGAGAAAGTATGGGCGTGCCGTACAGAAGAAGAAAAAAAGACAATGGTGGAGTGGCTTGTCTGTCTTCCTAGGGTCGGGGTGTCTTTCCTCCTCATGTCGTATGTGCTGATCTGAAGCGGTCGCCGGTGTGGTCGTGTCGTCACAGTGTCTGCCCATGCCTTCACAGTGGGTGGACAGGCTTTGATTAGAGCGCTTATTGTATTGGCCCGGACTTAATGACGTCGTACGGCACGGGAGTGGGTTTTGACAGAGGGGCTGTCTGGACCGTCAACCATCAGCGTGATTAGACGCTGAGCCATACCCTGCTCTTGGCTAACAGTGTGGTCAAACGCCGAGCCACGCCCTGCTCTGGCTAATAGTGTCGTTGGGTACCCGCGTCCACGTCCTGCACTATCGTATAGTGCAGTCAAGATGCCTTCATGTCCATGCCCTGCACGAGGCGCAGGTGGAGAGGACGTGGTTTGCCCGTCGCGCAGGTCACCGAGTCGTGACTCGTGCGTGGGACGCAAGCCCTGGTTGCTTCTGAGCGAAGGCGTCCGCGGAGGGTCGTGCGAGCCGCGGCCTCCCGGGTCACGACCTCGGGAGCCCTCCTATTCCACAGGGGGTCGTGCGAGCCGCGCGCCCTGGGGTCGTGCCCTCGCTCCGGGGGGCCGCCTGGCGCGGTCCCCCTGTGGGCCTTTGTCGTAGCCCTGTTGGGCCTTTCTCTGCTTGTCGGTATGACGCCCACGAGGTCCGGCCTTCGTTGGGCCAGAGGTGAGCCCCAATGATGGTTGGTTTTGTTCTGTTTAGCCGGGGGCTTAACAGGCTGGTTGTTTGGCCCCCGACACCCTCCTACTTTACCACGCATTCTTTTTGTTTAACATAATATAAATAATTTGTATGCACCATATTTTGTAATGTGTGGCTCAATAATTTCATGGGATTTGCCATTGTAAAAGAGGATATATATTATCTTCAAATGTAAAAGGCTATTCAGTGTAAAAATACTACCTTATACCATTTGGTCGTGGATTTTTTTAATTTTGTATCAATTATTCTTAGAGATATCCTTGAGTAATTATTACTATCTTTTACATACAAATACGTATACTATATCATGTTCAAGAAAAAACACAACCATATACATAGCTTTATGCCCATTACCACTACAAACGAACGAAGCCCAAAACAATATCAATTCACCACAACAAACAGGCATGGCCACCAACTGCACAACACGCGGCATCGCGCTGCATACCCTCCTCGTATATTTATCACTGATGCATGTTGTCACATCATGTATACTTACTTCAATCAAATATTAATACTAATAACATATACATGCTTTATGATTATTCAAACAATTTTAAATATAAGTTATTGACAATTTTTAGATATAGATTTACAAGGATATTTAAACTTTTAGATAATAAAATAAAAATTAGGTTACGTAGATTAGGTTATATTGATTATCTGTCATAATAAGAGTACATCAATAATTAGATATGATTTTTTATTTTATGTTATTTTATTAAAGAATAGCAGAATTAGTAATTATTTAATAATTAGAATAGATTCAACAGCTACTGTTATTAATAGTAATTTTGAAGGAAATTATTAATGGTGGTTAGGTTAAATAAAATTGATGATCAAATGTTTCAAATTTTTATGAGAACTTTTACGTTCTATAGTTTGTTTTCTTATCATATCTCGTGAGGATTAATATGGAGGCTCCAATAGAGATATCTAGTTAGATTTCCTATTATTTTTTTTAGTATGATATGTTTTAGCTGAAAACTTAATGTCAACATATATAAACCCAAGTTGTATCCCATTATGTGACTTTATTAATAATAGTTAGCTTTTGAGTTTTAATCGACTTAAATAGAAACTCTAGTATTTTTTATATCTCTTTTCAAAATTAATTTTTAATTAAAACGAGTTTAAGTCTTAGTAGTATTGGTTCAGATATTATTTAAGTTGAACCTCAGATTGTACTCTAGCATTACACTTATTAAATTTGTTATAGTGAAACAATATAATATTTCACTTAAAATACATAGAATTATTTTAAATAATAAACTATAAAATTAATTTTCATGTAATATAACATAATTTAAAGTGAATTGTCGATGTCATGTTATTACTATGTAGTTTGTGAAATAAATATTTTTATTCTTCATAAGAAATTAAAAATATTTATCCTATCGTATATATATTTACTCAGTATACATGGTGAAATATAACATATGGTTATTTGATGACTCTTTAAGATTTATAATTTTATAAATATATATGTCTATGGATATCAATTTATCATTTTAATAGAATATATTAGTGTTTACCTATAGATTTGAGTGATACTTTTTTATATTTTATAAAGGCTACAGATACAAATGTAAAGGTAATACTTTTTACGTTTTCAAAAAAAGGTAATATTTTATATTCCCTTTAATAACAACATGCATAGATAGGTTGGATGTAAATTTAGAATGCTATTGCATTAACTTTAATAATTATAAAGATGGATAATATATAAAATTAATGCCATGTATCTAAATTACCCTTCATAATAATGGATCTGGAATTTAAATACAAAGTTAGAGGGGTGTTTTAAATTATTATTTTTAATAGAAAAAGGTGAATAATTTAGATACAATGCGAGGGATTTATTTTGATTTATTTATCATAATAGTAAGGTGGGTAATTTATATATAAATCTAGGGGTTAGTTTGATTTATTTTTATAATGATAGCTGTATTGGGGGAATTTGTATATAAATTTAGAGGGGTTATCTTGTATTATTCTTCATAATGGCAGTGTGGGTAATTTAAATACAATGTGAGGGATTTATTTTGATTTATTTATCATAATAGTAAGGTGGATAATTTATATATAAATCTAGGGGTTAGTTTGATTTATTTTTCATAATGATAGATGTACGTGGGAAATCTGTATATAAATTTACAGAGTTATCTTGAATTATTCTTCATAATGGCAGTGTGGGTAATTTAAATACAAAATTAGGGGTTACTCACTAGTACAGATTTAAGGATCACTAGCGGTTCAAAAACCCCCTTCACCGGCGGATTTTGAACCGCTACAACCAAAACGCCAGTGAAGGGGGTCGCCCATCAGTGACGGTTCTTACAAACCGCCAGTGATCCAAAACTTTCACTGGCGGTTTGTAACACGAACCGCTAGTGATGTGATTTTTAAAAATCACAATTCTAGATTCAAAAATAGCAAAAAAATATAGCAAATTTTTTTTTTCACCAGGGAGGGCCCCCACTAGACAACCATTCACCTAACGTAGTTGTCACATATTTTTTCGCATAAATCACACACTACACACAGCTAGCAGGATTCGAACTCATGACCCCCCACTCACGCATACCCTCCTCTGTCACTGAACCACACCATCACATTTGACTATAACTCGTTTCGGGCCTTCTCATATTATACTAAACCAAATAAAATTTGAGTATTTGAGGCCCTAAACGAATTCAAATGAAAAAGTTGTCAACTACAAAGTTTCATAACTTTTCGAGATCTACAATTTTCATGTTGGTCATTTCTCCATCCGAGGTCATTTGAAAAAGTCAAATTTTAAATTTAAGAAAGTCAAATGTAATTTTCTTTGACAGATGATTTCAAATTAAAAAGTTGTGAACTACAAAGTTTCATAACTTTTAGAGATCTACAACTTTTGTTTTGGTCATATTTCCATCCGAGGTTGTTTTTTAAAAATTAAATTTTAGTACTTATTCGGCATCTTGCGGATCACATCAGTGGCGGTTTGTGACTAGAACCGCCACTGATGACCCTATATCAGTGGCGGTTTGAGTTAGGAACCACCATTGAAGTTTCACTGGCGGTTTGAGCCATCAACCGCCACTGATGACCCTACTTTCAGTGGCGGTTTGAGCTACGAACCGCTAGTGATGTATCACTGGCGGTTTGAGCCATCAACCGCCACTGAAAGCTACCTTCACTGGCGGTTCGTAGCTTTCCCCAATCATTATCTGGTTTTGAAGTTTTGAACCGCCAGTGAAGAACCATCAGTGGCGGTTGGATAGCAACCGCCGGTGATAGACAGGCAGTGAAGGTCATTTCTGTAGTAGTGACTTGATGTACTTTTCATAATGGAAGGTGGGTAATTTTTTAATAAATTGCAACAGATCCGATGGCTATTATCAACTATGATGATTAGTGTCCACCAAATTAAAGGCTAGATGTTTCTAATTATTATGGAAATTTCTAGAATTTATCTTTTTTCCTAACGCGTCTGGTGAGAATCAACGTGGTGCCTCTGTTGAGGCCTCTAATTAGTAGTAGTAAGATTAGCAGCTATATATACATATTTAGAAATTGTAAGTGCACTACTCTGACATGTGATACGCAAAGGTGATGCTTACACCTCTGCAAAAGAGACCACCATAAGAAATTCAGATTTCAAGTTTATTAACATAGTCAAAATTTTAGGTGGAAATTAGGAGTCACATTTTTATTCTCTCTACAGTAACAAATCTTGTCAGTTTTTGCAATATTTCGGGCATTTTAACAACTGTTTTCATTAACTGCCAGGCTACACCCAGGCTACATACACCTCTACAAGTTTTCCATTCTCCAATAAGTTCCTCTGGGTGCATCTCAATCATTCATTTTGTCTGATGGAAACCATACTTGGTCCTATTGTTGGATCCTGTGCCAAGAAGTTGCAGGATATAATAACAGAGAAGGCTGTTATGATTCTAGGGGTAAAGAAAGAGCTCAGACAAATGCAGAGAACAATCAAACAAATACAATGCTTTCTTCATGATGCTGAGCAAAGAAGGACAGAAGAGTCTGCAGTTAACAACTGGCTTGGGGATCTGAAAGATGCAATGTATGAAGCCGATGATATAATTGACGTGGCTAGATTAGAAGGAAGCAAACTGCTAGCAGACTGTCCTTCATCATCTAAAAACATTGTTTCATGTACAGGCTTCTCATTTCTATCTTGCATTCCTAATATTCAGAGACGGCATACAATTGCTGTTAGAATAAAAAATTTCAATGATGAGCTTGAGAAGATTTCAAAGCTGGGTGAAAGATTTTTAATGCTGAAGTATATGCAACCTAAAGAAGAGAATTTAGTAGTGAGGCAAATGAAAACTTGTGAGCTTGTGGAGCCTAACCTCGTGGGAAAGGAAACTTTTATTGCTTGTACAAGATTGGTGGAACTGATTCTTGCACATAAAGAAAATAAGTCATACAAGATTGGCATTGTTGGAACAGGAGGTGTTGGAAAAACAACTTTGGCTCAAAAAGTATACAATCACCCAAAAATAAAAGGGACTTTCAGCATGCAAGCGTGGATTTGTGTTTCTAAAGAGTACTCTATAGACACTCTTTTAAAAGAAGTTCTTCGGAACATTGGTGTGGACTATAAGCAAGACGAAACTGCTGGAGAACTTAGCATAAAGCTTGCTACAGCAGTTCAAAACAGAAGTGTATTTCTTGTGCTAGATGACGTTTGGAAGCATGAGGCATGGACTAATCTACTAAGAACTCCATTAAATACTTCATCTACAGTAATGACTCTTGTGACTACTCGTAATGATATAGTCGCACGAGCAATTGGTGTGCAAGATGTTCATCGAGTAGCATTGATGTCTGATGACACAGGATGGGAGTTGTTGTGGAAAAGTATGAACATTAATGATGAAACCGAAGTGGCAAATCTAAAGGGTACGGGGAATGAGATTATCCGTATGTGTGGTGGCCTTCCCCTAGCAATCAAGGTTACCGCTAGTATTCTAGCAACCATAGAGAAAACTGAGAACCAGTGGAGGCAGGTTATAAACAGAAGTGCATGGTCCATGAGCAAAGTTCCCATTGAGCTAAGGGGAGCATTGTATTTGAGTTATGATGATCTTCCATGGCCATTGAAGCAATGCTTTCTATTTTGTTCCTTATATCCAGAAGATGGAAATATGTATCGTCATGATCTTATAAGGTATTGGGTTGCTGAAGGTTTTGTAGAGGAGGAAGAACAGCAACTTCTCGAGGATACAGCCAACAAATATTACAATGAATTGATATATAGGAATCTCCTTCAACCAGTCCCAGAATGTGTTGACCATAGTTTTTGTAAAATGCATGATCTTTTAAGGCAGCTCGGTCAATATTTGTCGCAAGATGAATATTTTTGTGGTGATTCACAATCATTGGAGGCTAAAAGTTTATCCAAATTACGACACATTTCAATTTTTATAGATAATGATTCTATAACTCTCCCCAATGGGAACAAAGAGCATATTAGAGCCCGAACATTGCTTATTCGTTGGAACAAATCAGCAAGAGTTGAAAATATAATATTCAAAAGACTTCCGTGCATTCGAGTTTTGGACTTAACTGATTTAATTATGCAAAAAGTTCCGGATTCCATTTGGACTTTGATCCACCTTCGATTACTTGATTTTGATGGGACTGACATATCTTATCTTCCTGAATCAATTGGTTCTCTCATATACCTTCAAACACTGAACTTGCAGCGGTGTCCAAATTTGCACAGGCTTCCTTTGGGAATCACTAAATTATGCAATTTAAGACGCCTGGGCCTTGATGAGACACCAATTAACCAAGTTCCAAAAGGCATGAGTGAATTAAAGTCTCTCAATGATTTAGAAGGATTTCCAATTGGTGGTAGTAGTGTTAATAGTGATAGAATGCAGGATGGATGGAACCTAGAAGAATTGGATCCCCTTTGGCAGTTAAGAAGGCTTGATATGATCAAACTGGAAAGAGCAGTTCCTCCTAGTAAAGACACATTGCTAGTAAACAAAAAACATCTCAGAGATTTATTGCTATATTGCACTAAACGCATACATGAGCCATATTCTAACGATGCTGTAATCAACATTGAGAAAACCTTTGATTTGCTAATCCCTGCAGACAACCTGGAGTATCTCAGTATTGTGGATTTCTTTGGTCGGAGGTTTCCCACCTGGCTACATATTGGTACCAATATGACTTCATTGATATACTTACAGCTCATAGATTGCAAATCATGTGTGCATCTTCCACCAATCGGTCAGCTTCGCAATTTGAAATGTCTGAGAATCGAAGGAGCCACTGCACTCACCAAGATTGGACCTGAATTTGTTGGCTCTGGGGAGGGTAATCGCAGATCTACAGAGGCTGTAGCTTTCCCCAAGCTTGAAACATTGATCATCACGGATATGCCCAACTGGGAGGAGTGGTCCTTCGTTGCTGAAGAAGAACAGGAAGCAACAACAGCAGGTACGGAAGGAGCAGAGGATGAGGCTGTTGCAAATCAAAAGGGGGACGCCCCACCTCCAAGGATACAGCTGCTGCCACGGCTGAAGGAGTTGCAACTTAAGGACTGCCCCAAGCTGAGATCTCTCCCACGGCAGCTTGGACAGGAGGCCACCAGCTTGAAGGAGCTCCAGTTAAGAGATGTGCACAGCCTTAAGGTGGTGGAAAACCTCTATTTCCTCTCAGAGTTCCTTTTACTCGTAGATTGTGGAGGCCTAGAGAGGGTCTCAAATCTTCCCCAAGTGAGAATGCTACGTGTGCAACTGTGTCCCAACTTGAGGTGTGTTGAGAGATTGGACAACTTGCACCAGGTGTTTCTGACAGAGGATATGGAAGGTGCCTCCTCATCACAGTGGTTGCCTGGGCTCCAAGAGCAGCAGCGACAGCTGTACGATGGAGAAGACATGGATGTCTACACCTGGACATGGTGAACATACGGGGATGCCTAGTCAGATGGCTTTGAAGATGTAAGCTGTGTGACCTTTGGCTAGATTTTCTAATTTGGGTACATGTTTATCTCCCCTGCTTTTAATTGTCCTTGTCCGTTTCCTTCTATTTACAGGTCCAAATCAGGTGCCTTACGCATGGACGTGGATCATGCTGGGCCTGGGATGGATAGTGCGGACGCGTGTCTCGTATCAAGCTGATGCAATTGAGTTGCAGAATTGGGTACTCTGCTTATCGAGGAAAGAGACGATGCCTTCCTGATCAAGAGGCGCCACAGTTCAACTTCACCAAGTGTTTTTTATGTGCGCGTATCTGAACAAGGTCATGATATATGCTCGTGTTTTTTCAGTTTTGTTTTTTTTTTTTTTTGATGTTGTGCGAAACAATACATCAGTCCCAGCGTGTGCTTTTGCTGCTACGTGAAGCGTGCTCGTGAATTCTGGGTAGGAGCCTTTCTGCAGGACAGCTGCTGTTACTTTCCACTATGGTTTGAAGAAACAGCTGTTTGTATGAGTAATGCTGAGTGGATATGTTTGTTTAAATATATGGTCAAATTTCTATAAAAAAAATTTGCGGGTAGACCAAACATCCAATTAAAGTATGGATTGTTGAATTAAATCAAAGAAACTCCTGTCCTGCTCCAGGCGGCGATGGTCCGTCGCTCGTTCTATGGAGCGCCCTCAGACAAATGTCCAAATCGGCGTCGTGTGTATAGCTGCAGTTCGTGGCAGACAGAGTAACAACACTCCCCGGCTCAGTGCAAGCGCTGCTCTGTTTTCCACTAGCAACTCTGCAGCCGACGGTAAACAAACTTCAGAGAGGTGTTGCAAGTGCTGCTCTGTAATAAGTTCAGTCACATATACAAAAATAAGTGCAAAAATAAGTATGCTTTCTGTACAAAAATAAGTTCAGTCACATATACAAAAATAAGTGCAGTCACATTCTGCAACCTGCATAAGCTTCGTGTGTACACCGCCGCCGTGAAGACCGTGTTACTACTGTGTATGAGCCTGGCAGCCTGCGATGCCGCTCGTCAAACGTCACCACCGCGTGAGGACCAGGGTGACCGAGGCCTGGGAAGCCGACGCTTGGCGGAGATCCAAGAGGTGGACGGCGCGGGCTCAGCGACGGCAAACGAGGACCAAGACTCCACACTACACACAAGCTCGTCGAGTAGGTATACTGGGAGCACGACGCGACTCGGCCATTGCGCTTCTCCATGAACCGATTCAGCGAGCAATGTCTACCTCACTCATCATGCCCATGGCCTGGACTGGACATGTCTGCGCGCACCAGGCTGAGGTATCAGAGGCTACCGCCACTGCGTCCAATGGCCGCCGCCACCGTCTTTTTTCACGCACCTTCTCAACATGCCTCCGCAAATCGGGCGTTGTGGCCCCTATTGGCTCCTCACCATACATGGGCATTCTGTTGATCTCTTGCTTGCTTTGCGCTACCCTGCCGTCCTGCTAGCTTTCCTGATAGGCATACTAGTCCCGGGCCACCAGACCCAGGAAAGGCAGGCGTGGAGGCGGCGGGATTCGTCGTGCGCGTACCAGCTGCTGGTGACTTCCCCAGCAATGGCGGTCGGCAGTACCAGCGGCAACACGGTTGGCGCCTCCACCGTCAGTGTGCTCTCGCTCGCTTTCCTGACAGGCCTTACCTGGGACTGCAGGCCGCCGCTTGTGCCCGCCTACAAGCAAGCGGCGCTTGCGAACGCGGGACGGGCTACCCGTCGCCACACAGTTCGCAACTATATATTGTTGAGGACTGAACGGCTTGCACCAGTTGTTTCTGACAGAGGATATGCAAGATGTTTCCTCGTCACTACTGGCTGCCTGGACTCCAAGCGCATCACCTACAGTTGCACGGAGATGACCTGATGTCTACACATGGTAATGATGAACATATAAGAATGCCCAATCAGATGCCTAGATGTAAGGTATAACCATTGGAAGGATTTTCTAATTTTGTTACAACCTTATCTAGTCAGCTTATGATTATCGGTGCATTGTTTCTTTTTTTTTTCTTTTTTAGGTCATCATGCATTGAGGACAGAAGCGACTCGTGTCTTGTGCTAATAATATTGTGGTGGGCGAAATTATCAATCAGATGTCTTACGCATGGACCTGGACTGGACCCCTGCATCAATCTGGGCAAGATGACAGGGCAAACTACAGGCCTACCATACTACGTTTCGTAGCCGGTATCAATCTTATTACTCCCTTCGTTTCAAAATTAGTCACTTTGATTTTTTTTGTTTTATCTATTTTGCTATGTATCTAGACACATTATTATATCTAGAGCTGCAATGGCCTGCCTAACGAAGAGCTGCAATGGCCAGACAATGAGTCTTTTGGTTTTTTTTTTTTTTGGGTAAACTAATCATGGGAAGAACTGCATCTGTTGTGTGGATCGGACTATGTAGTCCCAGCACATGCATGCCTTTTGGTGCCATGTCAAGTGTGACCGGGAATTCTGAGCACAACAATTCCTGCTGAACAAAGTTGACACTGCTCATGTCGAGTGTTTTGATTTTTGTGAAGATGTCACGCAGAAAAGAACATGGAAACAAAGCGGCCCTGGAAAATACTCTATGGATAAGCTAGTTTTCCCATGCTGAGCCCATGGAAACAGATCGGCCTAAGCCATATGACACGTTTACTGAAACCAGATCAAATAACCCGCTGCCTGTTGGTGTTACATACCGACAAAACTTTCCTGTTTAGCTTTGGCACCCACCCACCGAGGCTTTCTCTCCTATGGGACCCACCTCCTCCAAAGCAAAGGCCAAAGGGGAAAAAGAAAACAAGGTTCTATGCTTGTTTGCCGTGCCAGCGTGCCATAGTATGGATATGGATTATTGCTGATTCCATCATCGTTTCATACTCCAAAGTTTCATCAAAGCTGCATGCATCTCGGGGAGAATCTTTTGCTGGAGCGGCTTTGCATGTCATCCAGGGATTCTTTGCCCGTCGAGACGCATGAAACTTTCTGCTTCTCAGAAGACAGATGATGCCCGCCCTTCTTTTTCTTGTCCCTTACCCACGAAATCCATCAGAAACAGAGGAGAGAGGGGGAAAATCTTGCTTGGACCGTCTTAGTCTTAGCTGAGTGCCAAGAGGTGCGTTGCTTCGACCATTGAGTTTGTTGCTATTGTTATTACAAAGGTTGCAGCTCATGCTTGCGTTCCCTCGAGTCTTCTACCATCGTGGCTAATTCAGTTGTATCACTTATTTATGCTCCATCGCATTTGTAGGATTTCTGGGGAATGTTTTCGTGGTGATTGCAGTTGGGGATTGTTTCTCATCTATTGGCTTTAACTACTACTGCTACTGCAAGTAATTTTCTACTCCCCATTCAAGGAAGAACATGGTTATTATTTGATTACTGGTGATGGGCTCATTATAATTCTCTCCTTCGGGTTCATTACGGTTCATTACGGTAAATTGCTTTTCTTGCCCTGTTTCCGCATTGGGTGGGGTGTGGTTTTACTATCTTAGATGCAAGTGTTCCATTCATAGAGCTTGGGCTCCATACAGAACTATTTTTACTCCTCCATTTTTTCTGCTAAAGCTGCATCCAACTGTTCGTACATTTACAGAGGAATTGATTAGTACAAAGAACTGTTATTCTTGGGCCATCAAAGCTGCATCGGAAGAAGGGTGCTCTGTTAGGAACCTTTGCGTGCCAGCCTAACAGCACCAGGAGGTAATGGTGTCTCTTCCAAGTTCCACCCTTCCAAAAATAGGTGCATTCCCTTGTTCTATGTTTGCTACTACTAATTGAAGGCTTTTCACTTTAGTTCTCATCGAAAAAATCTTAAAAGATCTCACAACAGTTAGAAATAGACGATCTTTAATTTTGTAGACTCTAATAATAATCGCTAAATTAGTAATTGTACCTACTCTGTTATATAAAAAGTAGTCGCCCCTACCAGTATAACAAATGCATAAAGTAATCCTTTGATTTTACATCTAAATTAAAAAACACTGTCATTCTAAAATATAATTAAAATAACTCCCTAAATTGTACATAAATAACCCACATATATCATTATGAAAGATAATTGCAATAGCTTGATTAAAATATAAAAGCTAAATTATAGATTGATGATACCATGGTTAGGTATGCAACAAGAGTTTATAAGACTTAAGGTTAGATTTCAAATAAAATATATATAGTTCTAGTAAAAATGGGTAATCTTAGAAATTCTATCAAGAGGTCTGCAATGGAGGTTTCATATTAGTCTTGACTGCTATTAACATTAATATATTAAGATTTGATTAAAATAAACATAATTGTTGTGTTATTAAGAAGAACAGGCACACATGTATTGCATGAGTGCAAAATATACATATTAAGTCTACGAAATGATGAAAAATATTTCATTAACTTCCCACATACTTGTGATATATTGATCATGGGAAGAGCTGCAATGGCCAGACAATGAGTCTTTCGGGGGTTCTTTTTTTTTTTTGGTAAACTAATCATGGGAATATACATATTAAGTCTACGAAATGATGGCAGCAGCTGTTGCATGCATATCTGAATAAAGTTCATGCTGCTCGAGTGGGTTTTTTTTTTTTTTGAGTTGTCACGCATAACGAACATGGAAACAGAGCGGCCATGAAATACTCTACGGATATATATATATTCTTAAAAAAAAAAAATATTCCATGGATAAGCTAGTAGTTTCCCATGCTAAACCCTTTGGAAACAGATCAACCTGAGTTGGGTCACGTTTAGTGAAATGAAATGAAATAACATTTTTTCTGCCTGTTGGTCACCGACAAAACTTCATGTTTGGCTTAGGGACCCATCCAGGCTTCCTTTCCTCCTACTCGATAGCAATGGCCAAAGGGGAAGAAGAAAGCAAGGTTCTTTGCTTGTTTGCATGACAACCTGACTCCATCATCGTTTCATACTCCAAAGTTTCATCAAAGCAATCTCGGGGAGAATCTGTTCTTGTAGCGGCTTTGCGTGTCATCCGGGGATTCTTTGCTCTGCTGAAACACATGAGAGCTTTTGCTTTTCAGAAGATACTAGGAAATGTGCCCGTGCGTTGCAACGGGTCGTACCATTCGATGCGTAATCACTATTTTCTTGAATTCATCTTGGTATTGAACTCCACATTATACCAAAATACATATCTAACTTATATATAAGTAGGTGCAGAAGATACCGTCGGACCATAGAAATGATCTTTATTACATGTAGCTTTGAATTAAAATTGGACTCCATGTCACGTACTTTCTCATTTTCAAATTCTCAGTTGTCCGAAGTTTTTTTCACCTAGGCGCTTCTGTGCCCTTTTTTGGCCCCATGCATTGGCGTTGCTTGGTCTGCACATCGGCAGCCTTATCTTTTTTATGTTTGATCGATTTATTATTGACTGATTTATGGTCAACTTAGGTTGTATGTGTAAGGAATATTTGAGGTGATATGGAGTTAATATTCTATAGAAATTATGACTCGTTAATTATAGTCATGATTCCCGTTTGGTATTTTTACATTGCTTTCTTTCTATAGAAATTATGACTCATTAATTATATATATAATTATTATAGAGGTATAAATATATAAATACAGATTATTTTAAATACTTATATTCCTTTAATATAATTTTGTAGCACACAATAAGTGTTCTGAATGAATTTTTTTTGTGAACAAAATAGAAGACATAATAAATCTTGGATTGGTCGGCTGGTAAATATTTTTTTAAGGGCAGGCTGGTAAACGTTGGGCCTTTGCCGTAGCCCACATATTTGTGCCAAGTTTATTTCAATACGATTAATTACAGTCACACATCCATATTTCTAAAATCAATCGAAGAAGCACAGCTGCCGCTCGCCCACCTAACGCATCGGAAGCTACCACCTGCTTGCCGAGCCTTTTTTCGGGCGTGCATGGAATCCCCCGGCGTCCGTGAGCGAGCGCTTGAGTCTGTTCCCCGACTCTTTTCTACTTTTGCAAACTCATCATATAATATATCTCTTTTATAAACCTATGTACTCTACCTAGGCGCCGGTCAAAAAAAAAGAAAAAACAGACCTCAAGAAAAAGATATGAAAAAAAGAAGCATAATAAATCTACGTACCCTACCTGGGTGCAGGAAAAAAATAGACCCTAGGCCAAAAAATATGGAAATAAAGAAACAGATGTAAGACAAAAAGGATATGGAAACAAAAAGGACTCTTTCATGTTCTTTCCGTTATGCATCTGTCTTCTCTTTCCGTGTAATTTCCATGAGAATTCTATTCGGAATACAATTTGTAGCTATTCAGGTTAGCTCAAAAATATGTGTATATATATAGAGTTAGTTAGGGAGATGTGGACGAAAAAAGATGGGCTGAAATTTTGCCTCTTTATTATTAGGTAGAGATATAGATGCACACCTTTCTTTTTTCATCTCCCCTACCCATGAAATCCAGCAGAAACAGAGGAGAGAGAGGCCACGCAGTTTAGGAAACAGACTGCAAATCTCACTTGGACCAGCTTGGCTGAGAGCCAAGAGGTGCGTGTTCCTTCCACCATTGAGTTTGTTGCTATTGTTTTTACAAAGGAGAAGGATGCAGCTCATGCATGCATTCCTTGGAGTCTTCGACCATTGTAGCTAATTCAGCTGTGTTGCTTCAATTCATCCTGCATCGCATTTGCAGGATTTCAATTCAGGGCAAAGTTTTCCTCATCTATTGGCTTGAACTATTACTGCTGCTGCAAGTAACTTTCTACTCCCCATTCAAGGAAGAACATGGTCAGCTTCATAGTTCCATTGATACAAGAGCTATCCAAAGTTAATTATTGATTAGAGGGGGTGTTTTTTCTAGCGAATGACTCATCAGAACTCTCTCCTTCCAGTTCATTACGGTAAATTGCTTGTCGTGATTGAAGTTAAACTCCATTTGCCCTATTTCTGTATTGGGTGTGGGGGTGCGTTTTTACTATCTTAAGTGCAAGTGTTTCATTCATAGAGCTTGGGCTCCATATAGAACTATTCTTACTACATTTCTGGCAAAGCTGCATCCAACTGTTCCTACATTTTACAGAGGACCTGATCAGTACAAAGAACGGTTATTCTTGGGCCATCAAAGCTGCATCGGAAGAAGGGTGCTCTGTCAGGAACCTTTGCGTGCCAGCCTAACAGCACCAGCAGGTAATGGTGTCTCTTCCAAGTTCCACCCTTCCAAAAATAGGTGCATTCCCTTGGTTCCATGTTTGCTATTACTAATTGAAGGCATTTCACTTTAGTTCTCATCGAAAAATCTTAAAAGATCTCAAAATAGTTAGAAATAGCCGACATTTTTTTTTGTAGGCTCTAATAATAACCGCTAAAAATAGTAATTGAACCTACTCGGTTATATAAAAAACTAGAAGTATATCCCACGTGTTGTCACAGGATTTTTTTTAAAAATAAATATGTTATATACATAGCATTACAATATAAGTATTTTGTATGTTGTGTATACACATAATTTATTATATTAGATCTGGTAAAAAATCAATAAGCTAATTGAAAAGATCCAATAGAATATTTGATTTCATTTCATTAGAGAGGAATATGTGATGATAGTGTAAGTAGATAACTTGTATGTCACTTGCTTTGATCCATTTTATGTGGCGCACATGCTTATCAAGATTCAAACTTCAAAAACTCTAACCAATAATTAGGCTAACAATTTTTATCTATTACAATACAAACTTTATATGATTAGATTTGTAACGAAGTATACTATGCAATGATTATAAGTTTATAAAAGTAAATAATGTAATATAAAGAAAATAAATGGTCAAAGTGTAATCTAGAAGACCGTACCATTCTAATCTACGCCTACGCTAGATAAAATGGACTGCAGGGAGTAATAGATTAAAAATTTAAAGTATTTCACATGATAGAGATGGCATGGATATTTTTTTAATTAATAAGAGATGACATGAATTTAGTGGAGAATGATGTGGATATCTTGCATGAAAGGATAGAACATTTAGTGAGGTCACTTAGTGAGGAATGATGTGAACACCCTGCATGAAGATAAATTAATAGTATAACTGTTATTGCAAATATAATTTCATGATAATAAAAATTAAGCATCTCGACAAGTGGGGAAGGTTAGAGCAGAACACATTTGACAATATCCTGATCAATCTTTGAGATTCCTTGCAGTAAACATTCATTATAAGACTTGTTTTTAGTTCCTATCCCATTGAATATTTGGACACATACAATTAAATATAGTCTAAAAAATAACTAATTGCACATATTACGAATATTTTGTGAGACAAATAATTTAAGCCTAATTAGTCCATAATTTAATATTGTTGTGCTACAATAAACATGTGCTAATGATGGCTTAATTATGCTTAATTAATTTGTCTCGCTGAGTGCTGACTGTAATTTTTTTATCTATATCGGAACTCCCCTTCGATATTCCTCTGACATCAATCTTCTGATATTATGATGTGACACCTACTAAACTTTCGTCCCTCCATCCAAACACTCCCTAAACACTGCTATGCCATCCTAGATCTCACTTCAAGCCCTACGACTAATCTTAAGCAACATTGTGCATTTTTAAATGACCGTTTATTCTATGGTACTCCCTCCATCTCAAATTATAAGACATTCCAAGAATCTTGAAGAGTTAAACTTTTTTAGGTTTGACTAAAATTATAGAAAAAATACAAAGATTTATGATATCAAATAAAGAATCTAATGATACTTAGTTGGTGTCATAAATGTTATTATTTTATTATATAAATTTAGTCAAACTTAGAAAAGATTAACTCTCCAAGATTCTTGTAATGCCTTATAATTTGGAACGGAGGGAGTAGTAGCTAATAGTGTAGTCTACAACATAAAATCCTTTTTTTGGAAAAAAAAGAGAGTTGATAAAGTATACATAGGAAAAAAAAAAATTTCAACTTAATAGGAGGATAAAAAAGGTCTGTAGCTATCAATTAGGACAAACTTTGAAATTTAAATTTATATTCATTATTGTGTCATAAGACGTGGCCTATAACAAGAGCCACATCCTATGATGCAATAAATATAAATTTTCAATAACGTGGCTCTATGTACACTTTATGTACAGTTCACGCTAAGATTTCAACATATGGAAAGGAAACAATATTGTATATGTATGAAAAATTAATTAGTAATTATTGATAAGTTCATCATAGCTAGTTGTGTCTTCAGAATATCTATTCTGCCAATTGTGTTTGAAAGTGAATAATGAGACTGCTTATATGTCAAATATATTAAACAATATATTAAACAATAGTTACAACGTATTAAACATAAATGTTTATGGCTCTTACTTCAGATTGTAGCCCTTGCAAGAGCCTATGCTGAATGTTGATGCACATGTGTTCCATTCAGTTCAATTCTCAAATACTTGCATTGCATCTCAGGCCTGTTGAAATTTACGACGGATATCTCAGTACCGATTCTATCTTTATTTACCGCCTCATCAGACTGCTGCTTATAGTAATCCTCTTTGTGGTGTCATTTGGCCAAGTATGAACATGGAAGGTCATCTCAAAGATTCTGGATCACGGTACATAGAGTAGCAAACTGGTGTATTCTGAAACTCTTGTATGTGTAATTGTGTATGGAGCGTCTTGCGTACACATAAGATTGAATTGACCATCTGAGTTTTATGTATTTTTTCCCTTTGTGGCAGATCCAATAAACATGCTTGCAGGTCGCAAAAGCATATTGGCTATCTCTATTCAGTTCATTGCGGGATATTTATTGATTCATTCATCTTGGTCCCCTTCCTCGCATAATTGGTTAATTTGCTGATGCAAACTGTTTCTATTTCTATTATTCAAGGTTAGATTCTACCCTTGTGCACAGTGGAATGTTCTTATTAAATTCTTCCGAGTGTTGTTAAACTCAAGGTACAAAATAGCGGTTGTAGCGGCCGCCATAACTTATCTTACGACATGCTCGCTACAAAGAATAGAGGACCGATATAGTGGCCTGCTAACTCAAATTACGGCCACTAAGTTCTAACTTGCTAAATCCATCATGAGACTGATAGGGTCGCTATTTCTTGACAATAATAATGTATAATGATCTTATGAACTATTTATGCCTCTCATAATCTATTTCTTTATAAACTCCATGTTTTTCTCTTAATTTAAGTATGTGGAACCTCAATTCTTTGAACATGCGTTTCCACTCAGGCTAAAAAAGAAATCCATACAGCCTCTTAAATCGTCTAACATTGTGCCACTTTACTAGCACAGGAAGATTAGGTTTTTAGGATTTTTTTTACTTAGTTCAACTTTCCGGCACCAGAATACCCACTATTATAGAAAAAAAATTCCGAGACGGGCACCAAAAAACGCCTCGGAGACAAGGTCACGGTAAATCGGACCTTTCCCCGAGGCGGTATTGATGTCAACTCGATTCATCAAAATAAAAAACCAAAAAAAAGGAAAAACTCATCGCCCAAACCTGACCCGGGCCTGGATTTGCGCTGTGCGCCGCAGCCACCGCCAGGGTTCCTCGATCCGGCCACAAACAACAGTTTTGGGCACCACGTGCGTGCATTGATCTGGCCACCATGCCTTCTAGATCCACCGTCGGAGAGGTCCCACCCGCCCCCGCACGTGCACATGGAGGCCTCCAACGAATCCACCGCCAGAGAAGGCGCAGATCACCGCCGGGAGAGGGCCCGTTGCCGGATCTGGCTAAATGAGAGGATCCGCTAGCAGATCTTGGATCCCTAGAACCGCAACTGCCAAAGCTGCTATTTTGGGGTGGTGGAGGCCCTCACCGCTACCGCTGCTTCCCCCCCCAGGTGGTTGAGGCGCTCGCTGCGCCACTCTTGCTCCACCCGCTGTGACAACGGAGGTGTGTCGGAGCAAGGGAGGGAAGCATGTGGGAGAAAGGGAGGAAGGCGTGGGTGAAGCCCATATGAGTCCGGTTTCTATCAAATTATTTGGACAACTTTCTGGCTTGAAATTTGTTATTTTTAATCTTACAAATGAAGACGAGTTTGGACAAAATATTTTATAAGGTTGTGTATCATCTACATGTGTGATTTTTTTGGTGAGTTTCGATGACTTTTTTTACCGTGGTTTGCACGAGTTTTTATGGAGAGTTGGTTTGCACTTGATACGTTTCCATTCGTAAATTGTTTTTGCATGTGCCTGCTTCTTTTCAATATCAAGCGCGTCTGGGGGGTTGATGCTGACTTCTTATTCCTTTGAGCCTCTCCAAAGGACTTATTCCTCAGTAGCTACTGTAACACTCACATGAGAGTGAATCAACACTTGGCACTGCTATTGTCTCCTATGCGAGTCGACTCGGGGGCAATTGACATCTCCCAACATCGTTGGTTGTTCCCTAGCCGCCGCTAGCACCTTTGTTCTGCTTCCCTGGCCCCTCTCTGTCTGCCCCACCTACTTCGACCCATCACCTTCTCTACCGCTAGAGTGCTCGCTGCCAGTCACTGGAAACCATATCCAGCTATGTCTCCACCCAATCTACTCTTCATAGTGCCGGGATGCTGCCTCCCACACCATCCTGCGCCTGGGAGGGGCTTGGCAGTGTTCCTAGCCATGGCCAGCTCAGGGCAGCGGCTTGGTTGCGCCAGCTTCCCCACGCTTGCGCTCGGCTGTGGCCTGGTGGTGGTGGCGGCCATCAGGCTCGCTTAGGGCTCCTAGTGGTTGGCTGCGGCCTGGTGTCTGGGGGTGGTCAACCTTGGGCACCGGCCAGCTTGTGTTCCTTGCCTCTGCGCTTAGCTGCCTGGCTTCCCCTATGGCTTGGATGGTGGCCGCGAGCTGGCTGAGCTACGCCGCTCGGCCTCCTGATTTTCGTGCAGCTGGTATGCTTGCAGGTTGCTAAGACTGTCCTGTTCCTGCACTAGCTGGCATGGATCTTCTAGAAGAAAACTTAGCCTCTTCTAGCAAGCGGCGGCGGCAACTTTCTATGTTGCAATCCTCCTTGGAGGTGTTGCCTCTAAAGTTCCATGCAATGGCGCGTGCGGGCTGCCTTCCTCCTTAGTGTTGTGCATGGTCGTCATTGTCGCCATGGCTCCCATAGTGTCCATTTGGCAATGGATGTTTTGGCATGTGTATGTGCGCGCTTCATGTCCTTCAATGCCTGTGTTAGTCCTATAGTGTGGTCACTTCTCTGGCAGTGCTTGGTGCTTCCTTTGTCGCTTCTTTGGCGGACACTTTAATTTGTCATTGGTATGTTCCATCTTTTTGGCGGATACTTTGCTACCGGTGTTCTTGATTAACTCTGAGCGCATACTTGACTGCAATAGTTTGATGGTCGGCTGACCCAATGGTAGCGGATACTTTTGCCCCTACCATTGTGCGTCTCTTTCTGGTGGATACTTGGCTGTCGTGGCCCCTCTCTTGCTGATACTTTGCCGTTGTTGTCGTATCGGCCGCCTTGGTGAATGTTTTGCCACCGAGGATGCATGGTCCTATCCTTAACGGATACTTGACCGTCTCTACTGTTGGAAGCTCATCTCATCACTTCCACTATTCTATAGGCTTCCAAGAAGTTGGCTTACTATCATAAACCCTAAACCCCACAAAAACAATTGCAACTTTAAACGAAATAAAATATTAACTGCATGGGTTTTAGTTCAAAAGGTGTATACACCAAAGGTGGCCCAAGATAGTTTTTGTGTATGTAGATTTTCTCTAGGTGCTTTCTATCATTTCCATGTCCATCGTTCTCTTTACAATTAGTGTTAATTATATTCCATAATAGTTTACATGCAATGAGTGCTCATGGGAAAATGTAATGTTGTACATCTTTCAAGTGTCTACACATCTGACTTGCTGTTTTAAACTTTGTACACTTTCAGATCTAAGTTCATTCTTTTGTGGATTGACATCATTCAAGATAACTCAAAAATCTCGCCTCACTATCAAGCTGTTATTGTTACTTCTTTGTCTAGTCTGAAGGAAAACATACTAGTGCAGTGGGTCTACTTCTAGGATTTACCAATGGCAACGATATTATTTTCCTTTGCTGGATCATGCATCCAAAAGCTCCAAGAAGTCATTACAGAGGAAGCAATACAAATACTAGGTGTTAAACAAGAGCTCAGTGACCTTCAGCAAACAATGAGACAAATACAGTGTTTTCTCAAAGATGCTGATCGAAGAAGGATTGAAGACCTATCTGTTACCAATTGGCTTAGTGATTTGAAAGATGCAATGTATAGTGCTGATGACATCATTGACTTCGCTAGGTTCAAAGCGAGCAAGCTACTAGGAGAACAACCCTCTTTGTCATCATCATCAAGAAAATTAGCAACATGCACCGGATCCCCACTTATATCTTGCTTTTCTACTATTTGGACACGGTGTGAGATTTCTATGCAGATTAGAAGCCTCAATGAAAGAATACAGAGGATTTCAGAATTAGGTACAAGGTTCAAGTTTGAAACAGAACCTATGTTCAGCAGTTCAGATAAGAGAAAAACATCCCACCTTGTTGAACCAAATATTGTGGGAAGGGAGATTATTCATGCTACCAATAGATTGTTAGACTTGGTGTTGGACCACAGGAAAGACAAGGTATATAAGATTGGTATTGTTGGAACAGGAGGGATTGGAAAGACAACACTAGCTCAGAAATTATACAATGATCAAAGAGTGAAAGGAACCTTTGAGAAACATGCATGGATTTGTGTTTCCCAACAGTACTCTCAAGTTGCTTTGTTGAAAGAAATACTTCGAAATATCGGAGTGTACCAAGAGCAAGGTGAAACTATAGGAGAGCTCACAGCCAAACTTGCAGAAACCATTAATGGAAAGAGATTTTTGCTTGTGCTGGATGACTTGTGGGAGTCCGATGTATGGACCAATTTGCTAAGAACTCCATTAGATGTTGCTGCTCACATAACAATTTTAGTCACAACTCGGCACGATACAGTTGCAAAGGCAATTGGAGTTGAACATATGCACCGAGTTGAATTGTTGTCAGAAGAAGTAGGATGGGAGCTACTCAGGAAGAGTATGAACATCTTTTTGATGAAAAAAGAAGTGCTCAACTTGCGTGACATTGGAATTGAGGTTGTTAAAAAATGTGGTGGCCTTCCTCTTGCAATTAGGGTTATTGCTAGTGTCCTAGCAACAAAGGAGACAACAGAGAATGAATGGCGAAAGATTCTAAGCAATGATGCTTGGTCTATGAGTAAGCTCCCTGCTGAGCTAAGAGGTGCTTTGTACTTGAGTTATGACCAGCTACCACAAAGCTTGAAGCAATGTTTCCTTTACTGTGCTTTGTATCCTGAAGATCGGCCAATGAACCGTGATGATCTTGTTAAGTTTTGGGTTGCTGAAGGCTTTATAGAGAAGCAAGGGAACCAACTAATGGAAGATACAGCCGAAGAGTACTACTATGAGTTAATCTCAAGGAACCTTCTATTACCAGATTCTAAATATTTTGACAAATCATGGTGCAAAATGCATGATCTATTAAGGCAGCTTGCATGTTATTTATCAAAGGAGGAATGTTTCCTTGGAGACCCACAGTTTTTGGAGTGTACAGTCATATCAAAACTACGACGTGTGTCATTTGTAACGGATAAGGAAATGGTTGTTTTGCCAAGTGTGGAAAATAAACAACTCAAAGTTAGAACTATAATAAATTTCTGTGACAGGTCACTGACAGTTGAGGCTTCAATGTTCAAAAAGATTTATGTATGTTCATGTTTTGGATATCAGCAGGTCAAACATAAAAATAATTCCAAACTGTATTGGAAGTTTGATTCATCTGCGTTTGTTCAATATTGGGGGTACCAGTATAACTTACCTTCCTGAATCCATTGGTTCATTGAAAAACCTTCAGGTATTGAACTTGCAGCAGTGTGGTGATTTGCATAACCTTCCTTTAGCAGTCACTCGACTATGCAGCCTAAGGAGTCTTGGTCTTCTAGACACACCAATAAAACAAGTTCCAAAAGGAATAGGCAGACTAAAGTCCCTCACTGATTTGGATGGATTTCCTATTTCTGGTGGTGATGATAATAGAGCAAGAATGCAAGATGGATGGAACCTGGAAGAGTTGGACCCGCTCATGCAGTTGCGGAGGCTTCAATTGATAAATCTGGAAAGAGCAGGTCCTTATAGATCTGATTCGCTGTTAATAAACAAAAGGTATCTCAAAATCTTATCTCTACGGTGCACTGATGAAAGTGTCGAAAAACCGTACTCTGAAGCTGATATAATCAATATTGAGAAGACTTTTGATTTGTTAATCCCTGCACACAACCTGGAGTATCTCGGCTTTGGAAATTTCTTTGGTCGTAGGTTTCCCACTTGGCTGGGTAGTGGTACCCATTTGCCTTCTCTGATGCATTTGAGGCTCGTAGACTGTAGATTCTGTGTGTATCTTCCACCAATCGGTGAACTCCCCAATTTGAAATATTTGAGAATCGATGGAGCCACTGCAGTCACCAAGATTGGACCCGAATTTGTTGGCTCTAGGGTGGGTAATCTCAGATCTACAGAGGCAGTAGCTTTCCCCAAGCTTGAAACATTGATCATCTACGATATGCCCAACTGGGAGGAGTGGTCCTTTGTTGCTGAAGAAGAACAGGAAGCAGCAACAGAAGGTACGGAAGGAGCAGAGGATGAGGCTGCCGCAAATCAAAAGGGGGACGCCCCACCTCCAAGGATGCAGCTGCTGCCACGGTTGAAGGAGTTGCAACTTGTGGACTGCCCCAAGCTGAGAGCTCTCCCACAACAGCTTGGAGAGGAGGCCACCAGCTTGAAGAAGCTCCGATTAAGAGATGTGCATAGCCTTAAGGTGGTGGAGAACCTCCGTTTCCTCTTAGAGGCCCTTTCAATCGTAGATTGTGAAGGCCTAGAGAGGATCTCGAATCTTCCTCAACTGAGAGAGCTGATGGTATCTCGATGTCCAAATTTGAGGTGCGTCGAGGAGTTGGGTAGCCTAGAGCAGCTGTGGCTGGACATAGATATGCAGGACGTATCGTCACAGTGGGTGCCAGGGCTTAAACATGGACGCCAACAATGCCATGGTGAAGATCTAGAAGTGTACACATGGCCTAGAACCTGAGATAACCGCTGAGGTGTGCAGTGGCGCTGTTCAAGATACAAGGTATGAACTTACTAACTGGTTGGAATTAATTTTGGTTGTGAGTAACTGCTCCATTATTATTCTTGGGTTTTCCATTTAATTGCGGTTTTGTTTTTTCCAGTGGATATTTGACTTCTAGAGGATGGACGAGGACGGGTCATGAAGTAGATAGACCAAGACGTGCTGATGCGGAAAAAGAAGATGGGAAATCCAGCGTCGAGGCTACTGGCCGGAATAATGAATTGTTCCATTTTATTCTTATAAAGTCCGTATATTATCTATTCTTGTATGATTGTAATAATGAAAAAAAAACAGTGTGATGCTACTTGAGTCCCTGAACTCTGTTATGAGGAATACTCAGAGGATACTTGCCATGATTGACATTCGTGAATATGTAATAATGTAGCGTGAAGAACTTCTTAATCTATCCGTTGTTATTTGCTTGCCCTGTTTATATCATCAGTGTTAATCTCTATTCTCTTGGGTTTGTGTTGGGATGCCCTGACTCAGACTTGTGGAAGCATGGAGCACCTGTGAAGAAGGGACTGCATGCTGAATGACTCCTCTGCTTTGTGCTTCGGCTCACAAGAGCAGTGACGCGTTCAGGATGCCATTCGCCATCAGTTGTTACGTGCGTGTGTAATCATTCCTTTTTTCTTTTTAGCAAAGTGTGTGATCATTCCTGGTCAGCCTGCTCATCCCTCGCCAACAATCCAAGTGTTGTGATTCGCTTTAGCTGCATTTGCTTCAGTTTTCATGTCCACCAGTGAAGAAAAGGACTGCATGATGAACGATTCTGCTTGTGTCTGGCCAGCCTACTCATCCCTCTCACTCAGAATCAGCCAAACAATATCTGCTGGCATAAGAATAGATTGACACGGCCTGATCAATACTCTTGATCGATTAAGCATTTACCTCAGCCTTTCAAAGATTTTCACTAAAGGACTCCACCTAAAGATCCATGAAGCCCACCAATTCCAAGTTTGTTGGATTAAATCAACGGAACTACTCCGTCGTCTTGAATATACATTTGAATGGCTCGGATTCATTCTTCTACAAGGCAACGAAGTCCTAAGAGCACAAGTCATCGCAAGGCAGGATTGGCAGCCGAACTAGCTGCTCTATGATTCCCAACTCCGCGTCGCCATGGAGGCCGTAAAGGTCGCCATGGTTTCTGAACTTCTGATTGCCGGAGCAGCAGAGTTTCGCCGAGGACTCACAAAGGCCGCACAATTCCAATTACAAGCCCAATCCCAGGCCCAAGTCCAAGTTGAGTTGAGATTGGGAAACAGCTGTAATTTATAAGCCTAGAAGCAGCCCAACAAACTGTAGAAGCTGGAAAATATGGTGGCCATTC